>OY728163.1:1305575979-1306226888 GCA_963277665.1 Viscum album | reverse complement strand
GTCTAACAACATTATATCCTTTCTAGTATATATGGTTTCGAAACCATTTTAAAAATTATTGATGTTTCACCTTCCATGTTTATTCTCATATCCATCATTACTAGATTCAAAAAAAATAGGATCCCTTTCAAATCTTATCTTGTTAAAATCTCCATGATCTTTTCTTCTCAATGAAACTGCCACCTTATTTTCCTTCCTCAGGTGGTAGTGAATTGTGAAATCATAATCCTTGAGTAGTTCAAGATATCTCCTTTGCCTCATGTTTAGTTCTTTTTGTGAGAAAATATACTTGAAACTCTTGTGATCAGTAGAAATCTCACATTTTTCACCATAGAGATAGTGTCCTCATATCCTCAGAGTGAAGATTACAGCTTCTAACTCAATATCATGGGTGTGATAGATTTTCTCTGAAATTTTTAGTCATTGTGAGGCATAGGAAATAACTCTATCATTCCGCATAAGGACACAACCAAGTCCTTTCATTGAAGAATCTCTATAAATAACAATCCCATTATTCCCTGATGGTAGAGGAACGATAGGAGCGTTGACTAATTTCCTCTTCACTTCTTCAAAACAATCTTCACACTCTTCTGTACAAACAAATTTAACCCCTTTATGTCTGAGCTTGGTTAATGGTTTTCCCAACCGGGAAACATTCTGGACGAAACGTCGATAATAACCTGCTGAACTAATAAAACTGTGTACCTCTGTTTACTTGTCAGTACTGAACATTATTGGATTGACTTGGTATTTAAAGGACCATCATAGATTCCATCCTTAGAGACAATATGGCCATGAAAAGAAATATCTTGAAGCTAGAATTCACACTTGCTAAACTTCCCATATAATTCATTTCTTCTAAGGGTTTTCAAAATAGTGCGTAAGTGATTTTATTGATCTTCATAGCTCTTTGAGTATACCAAGATATCATCAATAAATACCCTTACAAATTCATGAAGATATTCCTTGAAAACTATATTCATTTGATCCATGAATACATAGGGTTCATTATTCAATCCAAAAGGCATTACTGTAAACTTGTAATGCCCATACCTAGTTCGAAATACTATTTTCAGAATGTCTTCCGTCTTCAAACACAATTGATTATATCCAAATCAAAGGTCAATCTTTGAAAAATATTGAGCTCCATAAAGTTGGTCGAATGAATCATCAATGAGAGGTATGTGATACTTTTTATTTATTATTATAGCATAGATCTCCCTGTAGTCAATGCGCAACCTCATAGATCTGTCTTTCTTATGAACAAAAAGGATAGCGGATCCCCTTGGAGAAACACTAGGGAAAATAAATGCTTTATTACTCAATTCCTCTAGTTGTTTCTTTAGTTTCACTAATTTTATAGGGTACATTCTATAAGGGTCCTTTGATATGGGCCATGAATCAAGAATTAGTTCAATGGAAAAATCAATTTCTCATTAGAGGATGTCCTGGTAAATCATCTAGAAACACATCAACATATTCTTGCATAATAGGTACATCCTCTATTTGAATATTCCTTTCCTCACCCATAGTTATTTCATTCACTTCCTCCCCAATAATTTAATTTTTTAGTTCTAGTAGGGTTGGATCTAGATAAGAATCATATGGTGACATTTCTGTTCTAAAGATAAGGTACTCTTTATCATCATCGAGAATTGTAACCTCCTTCTTCTTATAATAAATTTTCGCATCATAGTGAGAAAGCCAATCCATAACAAGGATTATATCAAATTCAATAATGGTTATGATTATTAGATCAGCCGATAAATATCATTAATATACCTTAATGGGTACTGATTCAAAAAACATTGTAGCAATGATACTTCCCTTAGAAGTTTTGACAGACAACCCCTTGTTAAAACAAATTGTTAATTTCTAATTTTTTTAGAAAACCAGGAAGATATGAAATAGTGAGATGATCCATAATCTAATAAAGCATTGGATAAACCTATGTAAACCATTATCTTACCTACCACCATGTATTTCAGAGCTTGAACCTCAATAGTAGTGATCACATAAGCCTGGCCTTGATCCCTTGGCCTCTTCTGAAGTATGTTTCCCTGATGCTTAGGACATTCATTTGAATAATGTCCCATCTCCTTGCAATTTTAGCATTGAACACTGTTATATTATTTATTCCCCATACATTCACTAGCAATATGGCCTTTCTTTCCACATTTGTAGCATACTCCGTTTCCTTTTTGACAAGCATCGAGGAGCTTCCTTAAACAATTATCACAGGGTGGAAATTCAACACTTCCCTTATTCCCTGTTTCATTATTTCCGTTCATAGAGTATTCAGCATATCTCTTCTCCTATTGCTTTTCTTTAAATTCATAAGACATAGAGAATTCATTTTCTGTCATGATACCAAATGAGACAATATCTTCTTACGAAGAGAAGGATTACAAGACTAATGCTCAATGGAGAAATGGTTTTAACCCATTAATGAAATGATAAATCATACTTATTGGGTTACATATATAATTTGGAACATGCATTTCTAACTTTGTAATGTTATCTTTATACTTTGCGACCTTCTCATCCTCCTTTTGTCTTAACTCAGAAATTGCCTTTCCATATCCGCTTAATGGTGAAAATAAAGGTATTTTTATAAGAAAATATCTTTAAACTCCCTCAATTACATACTTGATACTTCTTTATACTCCTTTGTGTTTTTAATTAATAACCATCTTTGATCAGCATCTCCGGTGAGGTGATAAACTGCCTTGATAACGTTTTCCCTTTCACTAATCCCAGAAGCATTAAATATTTCCTCTGAGGAACTTATCCATTGTTTATCTAAAAATGGATTTGTAGACCCATTGAATTTTGGTGGTAGTTTCCTCATTAATGGGTCTAACATTTATCCTCAACATTGTGAATTGTGGTCCTCCATACAGGTAAGTTTAATATTCATAACCAGTGTGAGTTGTCCTAGTATGTTGATAAGCTGATCAAAACCAGTTGCATCACCTGCTCCGCTATAATTATCATGAGCAGGAGGGACATTCACTTCATGGATTATGTTTGTTGATACGGTTTCTGTTCCTTCCACTAGGTTCCATTTCAAAACAATGGCATACACTAGATTAGTTTATAAATTTCTATATATAATTACAAACTTGTAAAAACAATTGACATAAATTGAGTAGTTTATAGATATAATACATAATCATAAAAAAAATTATTTGAGGATTTATATACTCATAAATCCATAATAATTATTTGTAATGAAAATGAGAATTTTCCTAAGCATATCCCTCAGGAGTGTCGTATCCAAGAGTGCAGTAAAGCCTGTTGTCGTGCATCATCTCCCATTCGAGTCTAGCTCAAATCAGTGTTTTTGGGTTTTACACCTAGGTACATTTGTGATAGTGCCTCCTCTACCTACTCATATCCAAACAGGGATGTATTTCTTAGAAAAATAACAAAATCTCTACAATTCCAAATTCTAGGAAGTTCTTGTATACTAATCCTCAAAGTCTATCTTAGGGTAGTGTTCTCTAATCAGAGTTTTTCTAAATCTAGTTTCCAAGGGTTGTAAAAAACTTTCTATGATACCAAATGTAATGCCCCGACCCTAGTTAACCAGTGTCGGTGCTTTATTACATCACATTTGGCATGATACAAGAAATCATGTCCCGAAAGACCGATCATTTTAGTATTATTGGAAACAAGATATATACGTAAGTTCAACATTAAAACATGAAAATAATTAAAACACTACTTTATTCCGTTAGAAACATCAAAGCCTCCTAGATTATGCATGCAAGTCACTCATAACTAACAACTTTATATTCATGGAAAATTAAACATAAGAAAGGGGTGAGCTCAAACACTCGGTAAGGGTAAACAATACAGCGGAAGATAACATAAACATTAGGCATAGTGAATAAATAAAAACACATGCCTTTACAAATAATAAATACGAACACTTTATGGAAGAAATATGATCTGAGTAAATAATTCCATAATAAAACATAGTCATGGGTATTCTTGCAGTCCAATAACCACATGAATCATCCGTATTATTTTCGTAATAATGGAATGTATAATGCCGGACATTCTGGAATATCTTCTCAATTCCTTGTCTATGATAGCTAAAAAGGATTTAGGCCTTGGCCAAAACCATATACTAAAATGGCATAGGACTCGGACAATTATATGTCTAATTGTCTAATGAGACCTACCGATGAAACAGGGATCTATAATGGGCTCCACCTATTACATACTTAGTCCAATACATCCCTCATATAAAAAGATTGAAACATAACATAAAAATTCATAATAAAACTAGTATAAAAAATGCCAATACATTAACCATAAACCATGAATGGTATAAAAATAACACATACATAATAAAACATATCAAAAAACCTTAAATACAAAATTGATTATTTGTATCATAATAAATCAACTTCAAACAGGTGTAAAATTTATCATAGAATATTGACATTGATGAACTCAAAACTATTTGAGTGAAATATCTAATTCTATTTTGAAATCATTTAAGAGTCACATAATTATAAATGAAAACAATTATTTGGAAAATATTCTTATAATCCTGTAAGGGAAGCTTCAATGATGTTATAACAATGGAAAATAGCCACATCCACCGTATAAGTTAAGAAAACATTCTTACATTAATTTTGATGAAAAGGTCATAAAGTTCCTTATTTGGAAAATGATGGAAAGATTCCATTAAAAAATATAAGGTAAAAATAATGTTATAAATGAATTTAACCCATAGTCTAGTAAATAGTAAAAAAAGTTTGAAATACATTTTTAAGAAAACACGAATGTGGAAGATATAGAGGTCCCAGTAGATACTTACGTAAAAACAACCTTGGATGATATAGAGATTGTGAAATTAACCCTTACCGTGTACTTTTCCTTGGTCAAGGGTACATTAACTACCTAAATAATAGTTAAATAATTGTTAATAAATTATAAAAGAACCATATATGTAAATATGATATCATATGAGATCTTTTAATATTTCTTTGTTAATAATATTTTAGTATTATCATCGTTTCAGGTGTTAACTGATTCATTTTCCTTTATATGTTTTGTTACATAAGACATGTTTATTACAGATAATATGTATTTTATTCAAATATAGAATGATATTAAATTCATAAACATTATTTTTTATCATCAAATGAAAATAATTTTTTGAATGGTTACGATGGGGAAATGAATCTCATCGCGTTGGTGGAGACGGTAATCAGTATGTACGCACGAGCGACAATATCATTATATTTATGGCGAAATCATATGTAATTGGATTTTATATCATATATAAAGAATCATTAACATGTTATATTTATTATTTAAAACAGTTATACTCATTATTATACCCATCCATGTAAAGAAGTGTTTGAATAACAAACTACACCATGACGTGGAGACGGTAAGTCGTACGTATGCACGTATGTTGTCTTTGTAATTTATAGGATGTATAGAATAAAAAATATGGTTGTACAATATTTATAATAACATAAAATTAATTATAAGGTACTGGATTCATTATTTTGGTATAGAAACAACAATGAAAGAGGATGTGGAATAAGAATAAGAATAAGAAAGAGGGTGGTGAAATTATTACCTCTACTTTAGGTGTTTCCTTTTGATTTGATCAAAGGGGCTCCTTTGGTTGGATTTATGATCAATGTAAGGCCTCTAGGTTTATGTGAGGGAAGTTGGGAGGATATTTTGGTAGGGTTTGGCCAAGACAAAGCCTTTGGAGTTGTAAAATTAATATAATGGGAAGTTCCTTTCTATAAGAGATGTGAGGGTCACTTTAGGAAATTCTTGAAATATTATTTTATAATAAAGACATTTTCGGTTTGTAATGGCTCCAAAATAATTTATTACGAGGATTACATGGGTATGGGTTGAAAAAATCTCAACTAATAGGTTTTAGATAGGTTTAGGTCACCATATTAACCTTATCTTTTAGATTTAACTCTTAGTTAAATTGTTTGACATTTACCATGTCTCATTGTATTTTTATATTATATGGTTATTAAACATACTCTAAACTGCAAAGAGAACCCAAAGTGGTTCATTATTAATATATATATATATATCATTATCTAAGTCCTTTGGAAGAAATTTATATTTTTAGGAATATTATATCAATTAATAATATAATATTTTTTAAAAAAACTCAATATGTCAATTTTGAAACTATTTAGTATTTTATTTTTTTAAAAGACATAAAAAATTTATAAATTCGAATAAAATGTTATTAACCAATCCTAACATGTCATATTAGCCTATAAAATTAGTGGAATTCATCAAAATTCTCAATTTACATTTATTTGGTTATTTATAATATCTATTATTTTAATATTTCATTAACAAGGTAATTACTGCATCATCATTGTGTCATTAATAAATTAAATTATTTAATGTATAAAAATTATAAATAAAATTACATTATGTAGGAAATATTTTTATATTTTTAATGAATATTTATAGTTGAATTTATCTTATGTATAACCCTATATTTTTAAATGTTTTAGATATAAATATTTGAGTTTAACACTTTTAACTCTTATTTAAATTGAATAATAATAAATGTCCTAATCTAATCCAAGTTTACCAAAGGGTAATATTTTATTCCTAAAGGATTTTTGGTCTAATTACACTTATATAATAGAATTAGGACATGTGTTATGGTAATAATAATATAATTTTTACCTTTAATTACCCTATTTACTTTTAACTGTGGTAAATAAAAGTTAAAAGTAATTATTCAAAAAAAATATTTTCATCTTATTGAACCAAATTTTACTTACTAATATCAAACATTTCTCTAAGATTTTGGAAATTCAATTCCCAAAAGTGGTAAAATTATGTTTTATGCAAATTTGAAAATGCTCCTAGGAGGTGGGTAATAGACGGAATAAAGTTTAATAATATATATATATATAAAAACTTATTATAAAATGACTCCAATGAATTATATTAAACTTATATAGATATAATTTATCAATTTTGACCTAAAATAAATTTAAATAAAATAAATTATTATTTAAATAAAAAGTCTGTTTTAACAAAAAACGAATTGCTTTTCACTATTCATCAAAAATTGATAGTTTTCAGAAAAATACCGAAAAATCACCCTAATCTAATTTAGATATTCCAAATTTAAAAATGGAGTCCATTTTGAAAAATAAAATTTATAAAATTTCAAAATGTGGGTATTATTATTCATAACAGCTAGTTTGATTGTTCAAGGTGTGTTAGAATCTCAAAGTTGTGTTCAATGAAATCTATTGCATTATTCAAAGGGAAACATGTCATGGAATCTTGGGGTTTTACAATAAATGGATATACCCCATTGAATGGTATTTGAATATTTTGAAAGGGTTTTCCAAAAATAAAATCCAGCTAGTGGGTTGTATTGTGGAGCGATATGTTGTTGAGAAAGCTGTGAAATTCTATATCGAATAGTTGTCTGGTGTTTAAAGCATTAGTCCAAAGAAATATCACCAAACTGGTAGACTTTAAGATGAAGTAATTTATATAAAGGAGGTCATAACAATAAATATTATAGATTTGGAGTAGGACCACATTTATGTTATTCATAATAGTTTTGGCGTTGACCCATATGTTGAAACCCTTGAAAAAATTCTTAGGCATTCGAATCAATCAAGGGATGAAAAATGGATATAAAATAAACATAATCCACAATTCATAGAATGGTTTTAGGGCCATATTTTTAAGAATCCAAATGAAAATATAGACTTAATTTCAGATTGACATCAATGTCTAGTTGGAGGACTAACTGTGTACATATTATGTTACCATGCTTTTGAAATTAATGGTTATACATTCTATACTAACGAACATGATGAAGACAATACCAGATAGAATAGAGGAGTTACACTTGTGGATGAAGTGATGCATGTTTTTGGTTCTAAGGACTGAAATCTAATTTATACAGATATGTCATATTTTGGCATCATTAAATAAGTATGAGAGTTGGATTATAACACATTCCGAGTGCCTATTTTTCAACGCTTGTGGGTTGATAACGTGAGTTATTTTAAAATAGATGAGTTGAAATTTGTGAAAGATGATTTTAGTAAGGAAGTTTATTGACAAACTGTTTATAATCGCATCACAGGTAGTACAAGTATTTTATGTTCTAGATCCTACAAACCAAAACTGGTCAATTGTTCAGTAATCTATCGAATCCACTAAAGATTTTGATGAAAAATCAAGATAGGATGACCCTTTCATTGGGAATCCATAATCATTTAACAGTGGTCCCAGTGTAGAGACATTTTTTATGTTAGAGGACACCATAGTAACGGGATTTTGATATTCTATAGATGGGTCAAATCCCTTCAACCTTTAAAAAAATATTTTAATAATCATGTTATATTTTTTAGTATACATCCTGTTACATTATGTTAATATCAATTCATCTTTGGTTTTATGTTATCTAGATTAAATTTTAAACCACTTTTCCAGATAATTACTTTTGTAGGTGATGATGCTCCCAATACCTAGGCACAACATGTTTCTTAACCTACTACATCTCATAGTGCAGATGAACAACAGGTTTCTCAACCTATTTACTTATGTTAATATATGTTTTTTTCATTTATATTATCTAAATTAAATGTTAAACTACTTTTAGAGATAATGGATTCATCATGTGATGATGCTCCCAATCCCCAGGAACAACAGGTTTCTCAACCTATTGCTGCTTCCAGTGAAGATGAAAAACTAGTTTCTCAACCAGTAGCCTTATGATGGTCTCTTTTCGTTTTTTCTTTTACGTTATCTAAATTAAATGTTACATGAATTTTGGAGATAATGACGTTTCTATGTGATGATGCTCCCAATCCCCAGCCACAATAGGTTTCTCATCCCACCAGTGCTTGTAGTGTATACGTACAAGAGATTTCTAAACCTATTATTGCTCCCAATACAGAGGTACAACCACCATCTGCATGTGACAATGCTATCCCTATGGAGATCGAGAAACATATTGATCATGGTGGATCCAACAAAATTAAAGGTGATGAAACACTAATGATATAGAAAAAATAGGAGCATCGTAATTTGATAGTATTTAAAAAAATCATTAAGACTAATGTGAAAGGAATTAAATATAATATTGGGTGCAATAAGTGGGGCCAACATGTTAACCCCAACAATTCCATGTTTAGTAGTTACAATGGAATCATCACTTAAAAATGTGTGTTGATTGATGTAACTTCATGGACCTATTTTTTGTCTAATATCCAAACACTTGTTTTGGGAGATATTACTATAACATTATGATATCATTTTTTTAATTTACAAAAAATTTTATAATGAAACATTGTCTTACACTTCATTATCTCTTGCATAGTGAATTTTTAGTAGATGAATCGGAAAAAGACTACGTCATAAGGGTTTCTAGAAGGATTCATTGGGGTTTCTCACAATTTTAATGATATATCATCTTAAATATTCTAAAGAGAAAATAAAACCACACCCACCTCTAATTTATACACACCTGATAGCCCATGAATTATGGGATGCATTTACTATCTGTCCTGAGAAGTAGTCTTTTCAGGTACATTATGTCCCAAAGTATATTGTTTAATGGTACATGTATTCATCACTTTTATTGAAAGTGATTTATTTATGAAACAACAGTTGAGTGCTAAAAATAGACAGCGTGCATCAAAACTAGCAAACTCCTACAGTAAAGAAAGGATGGGGTACACATCACTTGAAAAAAATTTGGTAAATATTTTAAATATACCATAATACTTTTATGTGAAATAAAACAACACCATTACTATGTTCTATTTCTTATATACATATTTAAGAGTCCAAATCTATAGCCACTCCCACACCACACCATGTTCTATGGAAGGAGGCACGTGTAACTAAAGATGGAAAACTAATAGATGAAAACACACAAAAAGTGTGGGAAACAAGTGTAAGTATTAAACATATAATAAAAAATTTCTTTGAATCGTAATTATATAAAAAATATTACTTATTTTCCTATATTTTCTATCTGACATAGTCGTAAGAATCAACAATAACCACACAGTAAGAAGACATACTTTTAGTGGCCTTGAAAAGGCCAAAAAAGTATAGTCGCGTTAGAGATGCGGGTTTTAGGGTGACACTCCGAACATATTTTGAGAAAAAAACAAGTTGAGTATCAAACCATGGAAATGAAAAATATGAGAGAAACAATAGCCATGTTTCTAACTGAATTACAATACCAGAGAGAGTTGATAGAAAGTTTTACGAGGTAAGTAAACAAATTACTCAAGAACAACCCGCGTGTGAAGATCCTTCCCCACACCCAACAATTTTTAAGGTGATCCATTCCCCAAAAAAAATTCTAAACTGTGGTAGTGAATTTTATAATAATTTTTATCTAAAATTTAAATCAGATAGACACTATAAACTAATGCCTTTCTTGTATTGATATTCTACATGTTGAAAATGACTATTATTTATATCTATCAACAACCACACATGTCCTTATAGAAAGGGCTACAATGTTCAATATCTACAATGACATAATACAAAACAGAACTCATCCTACAGATCAATTCCTAGTGTCAATTATTTTAGCCCTAGAGTTGAGCACTAAGCTACCAGTTCTAATTGATGATGCAAATATTCATACTATCTAACAAGCTCTAAAAACATTCCACACAGGGAATTCATTTCTTGTAAAAAACATGTCAACAACGAGGTATTCATTTCAAATTTAATTTTCATTATAAAATTTAAAAATTTAATGAAAGAATTTATAAACCTGTGAAATTATTACAGATGAACAAAGGGAATGAGGGAAATGAAAGACCAATTCAAAACCATCTTAGGGGTCAACCAACTGATCCAAATGATCTACCCAAAGCGCCTTAAGCCCCCAATCTAAACCAAAATTTATTATCATAAATGGCTCATGTGGATATAAAGTTGAAGGATGGTGGTAATCATAGAATTGATTTTGAATTAAATATGTCAGGAGGGGAAGATCCAGAATTCCTTGGTGTTGAGAGTGTAACTGAAATCCATGACTATGATTGGTTAGGAAACTTAGTTGTAAATGTTTATATGAGGTATGTTTTCATGATTTGATTTTTCAAAAGATGATATACTTTGATAATAATGACAAAATACAGTTCATATTTTTCATAGGTGTATATATGAAAAAATTGAAGGGATTTCCCCATGAACAAAAATTTGGACTAGTTAGTCCTCAAGTCACCTCTACAGAACAAGAAGACATAACATCCACGAAACGTGTTGAAATAGTGGTAGGACTGCTCAAATACATTAATTGAAAATTTACGGAAGACATAATATTATTAATACCAATGATGTATGGGTAAAACTATAAAATTTAATAATATCAAATATATTTTAATTTCATTAATTACTTATTCATTTTTATGTTATTAAGAAGCATTAGATGCTCATTGCGCTCAATTTGGATACTCCAATGATTTATTTTCTGGATTCAATGCATGGATATACAAAAAACCAACCAAAAATGATGTTGCCTGTCAATTTGTAATACACTACATCCATCATTTTAGAATTAAACATCATGTTATATAATTTATATTATCTTTCAATTAGGATTGTATAATGATAGGGTGATGCAAGAATAATGTCTACATCATGGAATATGGACCAGGGAAAAGGACACGAAACTTAACAATTACTACAAATGGATACAAATTTAGATGTATTTAATAACAATTCGCTATTCAAACACATATAATAAAATTACTTGTTTTTCTCATTGTTTCAGCACTGCCTAAACAAAACATATGATAAAGACTGTGGTTATTATTTTTGTAAATTTAAGAAAGTGATCATATTACATGAAGAAACCAGTATCCCTGAAGTGGTGTTTTCAAAGATAATTTCTATTTAATTTAAAATACTTATTAATAGTTTGTTTATTTATATTTTTTCATTACTTGTATGAATTTCAAAAATATTCATATTCACAAGATGATTTAGATATTTTTAGAAACGAATGAGAAGCATACCTGATGGAAGAATGTCAAATATAGAATGAAGTTGGTAAAGTTATAAAATAATTTTTACTTTAATAATATTTCATGCCTTATCTTTCTATTTGTTTTAAGGTAATGTAATGATTTGTATGAGATAAATGCCCCACTGAAAATCATGGCCATTTGTGGTCCTTGATTTTGCACTAAATGAATTGCATGTTGATTTCTTTTTTCAATGAAATTAGTAGTCCTCATTTACAGGGTATGTGTATTGTAGATAGACCACAAAAGATAATGAGTATCGAGAAGGGGTTTTCTTATCCCTTGAGTTTTTTATGATATATTGTTACATAAAAGTGGAAATAGATTATTGTACTCTTTATGTTTTCAACAATAAGAAGGTTTTTTCTCTAAAAACATTTATTCAATCTGCAACATTAGTAGTTTCCCTCTTCAGTCGACCCAGTGAAGAACCAACTGTAATATATTCATTCAGAGGCCCTGAATATATGACAGCTCATTCTTCATATGGATAGCTAAAACTATGCTATAAAAGGATGATGTTATTCTATGTCAACCATATAGGGATCAAAGGTTTTTCTATAATCCTTCTAAACTGTGTATGTTGAGCATATTGAGAATATCATTTCACTTTTTTAGGTTTCAGAGGTAAGGGTGCATTGATTTTCAAGCAGAAAAATGTATTTAAAATTATTATAATACTTTAGGACAATGATCCATCAGTAATTTGTGACGTGTAGGAATAAAACACAACGTAATAGAACACACAATGTCATTGGTATGACTCCAAATGTGCCATAATTTATAATTGACATTAATTCAAGTGAAAAAACAGAACTTACATACTGAAAACATTGGAAATGAATTCTGATTGTTTTCATACTTTAGGATAGTAGTCCATCAGAAATTTTTGACATGTAGGAATCTACTACACCTCAATCCGACACATGGTGTCACCGGTATGTCTCCATATGTGTATTTTTATTTAAAATTGACATTAAATCAAGGGAAAAACACAACTCACATAGTGAAAACCAAGAAAAAACATTCGTATTATTTTGAAAATTTAGGGAAATGATCCATAAGTCAGTTGTGAGATGTAGGAAACAACCCCACCTCAATCTGATGAATGGTGTGACTGATATAAATAAGAGTTTCTGCAATCAATTTAAAATTGATATTTTAACTCAAAACATTTTACTCAGTGAAAACAAAGAAAACGCACTCCCATTGTATTCCAAATCATGGAAAGTGAATTTTAAGTCCTTTGTGATGTGTATGAAGTAGTCTCACATCAAACCAACACTCGATGGGAACAGTATGAATCAAATTTAATGTTTTTAATTTGAAATGAAATTTTAGTAAAAAACACAATTGATATACTGAAAACTGAAGAAATGCATTCTGATTATTTTGATACTTTGTGAAAATGTTACATCAGCCATTTGTGACATGAAGGAATTAACCACACCTCAATCTCGAACACGGTGTCATGGTTATGACTCCAAATGTGTCTTGTTATTTAAAATTGACATTAATTCATGTAAAAAAACACAACTGACATTATGAAAATTGAGAAAATGCATTAGTATTTTTTTGATACTTCAGTACAACAATCCATGAGTCAGTTGTGACATATAAGAATCAGCCCCACCTCAATTTGTTGAACGGTAAGGCTGCTGCGACAAAAGGTGTCCATTATTAGTTTAAAATAACTATTTTAGTTCAAAACATGTCAGTCACTAAAAAAAATAAACCATGCAATGATTGAATTCTATGTTAAGGATAATAATTCATAAGTCCTTTGTGATGATTATGAAGTAGTATCAAATTAAATAGATGCACGATGTGACTAATATGACTCAAATTTCATGTTTCTTATTTGAAATGACATTTTTGTAAAAAAAACACAATTGACATATAGAAAACAAAGTAAATTCATTCCGATTGTTTTGATACATAAGGAATAAAATATATCAGTCATTTTTTATCTGTAGGAATCTACTACACCTCAATATGATGCATGGTGTCACTGGTAGGACTCCAAATGTGTCTTGTTATTTAAAATTGACATTAATTCAACTAAAAAACATAATTGACGTACTTAAAACCAAGAAAACGCATTCATATTATTTTATTACATTAGGAAAATGATTCATGAGTTAGTTGTGATGTGTATTAATCAAACCCACCTCAATCCTATTAACGGTGTGACCAGTATGACTAAAAGTGTCCACTATCAATTTAAAATTGACATTTTACTTCCAAATGTGTCACTCACTGAAAACAATGAAAATGCACTCTGATTATCTTAAAATTTAAGGAATGTGATATGTATGTCCTTTGTGATGTGTATGAAGTAGTCTCACATCAAACTGACATATGATGTGACCGGTATGACTCAAATTGAATGTTTTCAGTTTGAAATGACATTTTTGAACCAAAACACTACATAAATACTAAAAAGTGAGGAAATTGATTCTGATTGTTTTGATACTTTAGGAAAATGACCCATCATTCATTTTTGACGTGTTGAAATCAACCACACCTCAATCTGATGCACTATGTCATCGATATCACTACAAATGTGTCTTCTTATTTAAAATGAATTTAATTCAAGTAAAAAACACATCTAACAAACTAAAAATAGGGAAAATACATTCGTATTGTTATGATATTTTGAAACAACTATCCATCAGTCAGTTGTGATGTGTAGAAATCCACCCCACCTCAATCTAACTAATGGTGTGGCCATAATAACTAAAAGTGTCCGCTATCAGTTAAAAATTGACATTTTAACTAAAAAAGTGTCACTTACTAAAAATCAAGAAAACAATCACTAATTTTCTACCAAATTTAGGACAATGAGTCATAAGTCCTTTGTATCAGGTATCAAGCAGTCTCATATCAAACCGATGCATGATGTGACCGATATGAATCAAATTGAATGTTTTTCATTTGGAATGACATTTTAGTAAAAAAATAAAACTACCATACTGAATACAAAGGAAATGTATGCTGACTATTTTGATACTATAGTAAAATGATCCATCAATAATTTTTGATGTGTAGGAATCAACCATTCCTCAATCTGATGCATGGTGTCACTGGTATAACTCCAAATGTGTCTTGTTGCATAAAATTGACATTAATTAAAGTATAAAAACACAAATGACATACTAAAAACCAAGAAAAACTTTCATATTGTTATTATAACTTATTAAAATTATCTATGAGTTATTTGTGATGTGTAGGAATGAACCCCACCTCAATCTGACGAACGTTGTCTCCGGTATGACTAAAAATTTTCAATATCAGTCTAAATTTGACATTTTAACACAAAACGTGTCACTCACTAAAAACCAGGTAAAAACGCTCTAATTGTCTTTTAAATTAAGGACATCGATTTTTAAGTCCTTTTTGAAGTGTATGAAGTGGTCCTAGATAAAATTTATGCATGATGTGACTACTATGACTCAAATTGCATGTTTTTATTTTGAAATGACATTTTAGTAAAAAACACAACTGACATACTAAAAAATGAGGAAATGAATACCGGTTGTTTTGATACATTAGGAAAATGATCGATCCGTCATTTTTTATGTGTAATAATTGACCTCACCTCAATACAATGCATAGTGTTACCAGTATGACCCCAAATGGGTCATTTTTATTAAAAATATAAATTTTTAAATTTATTCTTCATATTAATTTTTAATTTATTTCATTATAGTATTACTAATGTAGTATTTGTTTTCTTATATACGTGGAACCTTTTTCCCAAGTTGATATGATTTTTTCAGCAACTATTACCATTGGAGGACATTATTTAGAGAGGACCACAATCATCAAAAGATAAAACATTAATGTTTATAACTTTTTATTGGATATAGGTAAACGTAAGTTTATAAAACATTGTTCAAAATGTATATAGATGTGTTTATTTGGTATATAACATGAGTGAATATTTTTGAATTCATGTTGTAAATTAAATGTATATATCATTGTTTTCCAAACCTTTGTATGTGTTTCTTGTTTTTTTACCATTTTCATCATGTATGTGGTTCTTCTATATATATATATATTGAGTGGTTATTTCTTAGTGGGTTTTTTCTGGTTTGTGTAGGTTATTTTTCCTGGTTTGGATTTTTTTGGTCGGTTGTTAGTTTTTTATCAAGTTACTATGTGTGTTGTTATACAAACAACACGCCCAAACCAGGAATCCTTTATCAGTTCTAGTTGAAGAGCTGATAAATGTAGACTTTATCAACACTTATAATTATGCTGATAAATGGTACCTTATTTATAAGTAGCTCGATCAATAGTGATTTTTTAGAACTGATAAGGACCGTTTTTAGCACAGATAAAATCCTGTTTTGTGGTAGTTCTGTTTGACCACCAGTAATATTTTTCCTATCAATTTCATCTTGACTCTTTGGCTTCATTGAAAATATAGACTTGAATTCTTCTTGTTCATCATCAATGTATTCTTCTAAATCATCATCTTCAAAATCTGTTCCCCTAGTGTTTTTTTACCTCCTCCTTGGTTTCATCAAGAAATTCTTCACTGGGCTATTGGATATTTTCTTCATTTTCAACTATAGTGACATCATTTCCATTGATAATTTTTCTCAACCCCTTGTTAAAGAATTTTTATTCTATTCTTTTTCTTGAGAAACAAAGGAATATCCCCTCATCTCTACGTGACTGAAATTTCTTATTTTTCTCTCTGTAGATAATGAAAGAATTACTTCCAAATATTTGAATATATTTTATTATTGGATTCATTCTTTACCGAATCTTATATAGAGTCTTTACTTCCTTTGGAAATAACAAATCCCTATAAAAAATGTAGACCGATGTCAATATTGGTTTCATCCAATATTTCTCAGGTAGGTCTTTTTCTATTAGCATCATTCTGAACGTGTTGCTAATTACATGATTTCTCCTTTTAACCACTCCATTCAGTTGAGGTGTTCTTACTGATGAAACATGATTCATTATCCCATGTTTCATGAGAAATTATTCAACTTGAATGTTTATGAATTCCATACCATTATCAATATGAAAAATTATAATTTTCTACCGAAGCATCCTTTCTGATTCCCTATGATACTATTTCAAACAACCTAATACATTAGACTTATGGGAACTCACAAATACCCATAACATTATACTATATTAGTCAATGAAAAGATAGTAAAACCTCTTCCTTTCAATATATCTTAGTTAAATAGGTTTACAAATATCATCATGCACCAATTTGAGCACTCATGTTTACTTATTTTTCTTTTACTTTTTACATCTTTTTAATGATCTTCCCCTTTTGAAAATCATCGCATGTATGTGTATGGACATGTGATAGATTGTGAACTCTAGATGCATCCCAAATTGATAGATATTTGATTGAATGATTTCATAGATGACCAATCATTTATTCCATAATTGTTTCCCTCCTCTGTGGATAAAAAATCACATATCTTTATCACCACTTATACGGTAAAGATTTACCTTTTTCTTTTTTCCCTGCAGAATCACTGCACCATCTATTCTATTGATGACACAAGTCTTCTTAGTAAACCTTATAGAATCCCCTAAGTCATAAAGTTGACTAACGCAATGTAAATTGTGACTAAGACCTTCTACTACTGAGACATCAACACGTATTATTTCTTTTTCCCCAAACCTGGATTTTCCTAGGCCAATAATCTTTAGTACATCATCATTTATGAACATAAAAACTCCTTCATTGTCATATATTATTCCTATAACAAGATCCTTATTATCTTTCATGTGAGATGTGCAACAGTTTTCCATGATCCATAGAACAGAATGATATGATGCTTTGAGGGAAATTTCCGCAACCACTACCTTCTCAGATCTCTTCTTCTTGATCCATGTTTTTGACTTCATAGAAAAAATGGATTGTAAATCATGAGCTTCTTTAGAGTATGATGGACTAGATTCATCCTTTAGATCTGCAAATTGGTTTGGCATTTTTAGCTCATTTTTTGATTCTCTAATTTACAGCTTATGACTGCTCGGGTTCTGTTTTAGAATATTACTCGGCATGGTTGATGTATAGTATCTATCCATGTTCCCAAATACTCCACTCCAAAAACAATGATCCTCAAAATATGTTCTATAATTTTTTTCTCTTTTTTGGATACCATTGTTGATCTTGTGCCCTTTGGTATCTCTTGGGAATGGAACATGCATTCTATGAATGACCCATCATTCCACACCAATAAAACCTGATGTAGGGTGAATTTATGTTTGTCACTTCTCTAATTCAAATTTTTCCTTGGGTTCTCTGAATCATATGATTTTGATTTATAACCAAATCAATCTTTAATTTTTGAGTGTTTACTTTCTTTCTGACTTTATATTTCGTAGTTTTCCACATTCGGTCAAGCCCCACATCATCATTAACATCTAAAAATAATTGTTGTTTCTTTTCTGCTTGGCTACTATGCTCCATATCAACTTTTGGGTCTTCTAAATGATTTTCATTACTTTTATCATACTAGGTGTCAATATATTTTCATGATCCTTTACATTTATTTTTAAACTAAAAACTTCTTCATCAAGTTCTTTGATATTTTTGGTTTGATCATTCACTGTGTTGTTCAAGCCATATATATCCCTTTTTTATTCTTCGACATTGAGTTTGTGTTCATCAACCATTTATGAGTTCTCGGGCCTTGAAGACATAATTTTTTTAAATTTATTTTACCAGCTTAGACTTCTCTTCTTTCTACTATTTATATAGATTTTGGCATCAGGAACCACTTTTTTCGCATTCTCCATTTTGCCTCTCCAAATGTCTATCTCTTCAAGGGATTCTTCTAATTCAGCCTCCATATCGACTCTTCCATCAACTTCTTATTCTTCTTCATCAGCATCAGTAACTTCCTTTTTCTAAAAACTAGAGACAACTTCCATAACAGCGTTTTCTCCATGATCTTTGCAGTTATCTATCTCTTCAACCTCTTCAACCTCATAATCATCTAAACTATAAAATTCATGTGAAAGAATATTATTTTTCTTAAAAAAATTATATTGAACTATTTTTTACCTTTCAAATAGTATAAATACTTCTTCTTGGTAGTTTCGAATTTATCCACATCATCTTCTAGGAAATTCTTGGGGATCCTTGCCGCAAGATTTCCAACCTTTCCACATCAAAAACAATCCAGAAGAAGTTTCCCCTTTAACATTCCATTACCTCTTTGCATATTTTAAGAATGGATTGGAATCACCTCATCTATCTCTTAATATTCTTGAGAATCTACAATGGTGAGCTTCTCCATGGACTTGAATGCCACATCCTTGGATTTACCATTTCCCACATCATCATTATCATTTTCCCCATTTCAAATGGGACCAAGGTACTTCGTAAATTGTCTAGTTTCAGGTCTTTCAGATCTTTTATCTTCTAGTACTGAAAATTTTAGATTGAACTGAGGTGGAAGTTTCTTCAAGATTCTCTTCACATTCTTTATGTCGTCAATGAATTCTCCAAGACCTTGCATGTCTTCCACAACAATATTTCCCATATTGAAGAATGCATCAATAGACTCATTTAGGATCATTCTCATATCTTCGTACTTATTCCATAGAACATTCATCTTTTCCTCTCTAACCCTAGAATCTCCTTAATATATATTCAATAGCATCTCCCACATAGAATTTGATGTATTTCATTACATCACCTTCAAATAGATAGCATTGGAGAGGGCTCCCCCTAATGCATTGATTCCCTTGGTGTCAATATATAACTACCTTATCTCAACATCTAATAAAGAACCACTATTGATGTCAGCTGAGATACAATGCATTACTACTATAAATGCATCCATTCCCAAGTATTGGAAGTAATGTTTCATCTTATTCTTCCATAACTGAAAATTATTCCCATTTAAGATCCAAATACCATTTAATTGATGACCTCCATTGAGAAAGAAAAACTAATATCAACCTCCCTATGATACTAATTTTTAGGTCCACTGGGTTAGATACCCTGAGTGGGGGGTGAATCTAGGTATGATAAATTAAACCAACTTTCCCTATTAATCTCGTTTCATTGTTAGAAAAAAAATCTCTTCTCTCTCCTTCCCATTGTAGAGTATTAAGAAATCTTATAGCAAGAACAAGACCCAACAATTTTACATGGTTCACCCTCACTAGGCTACATCCAAGGAGTATAAATCAATGATGTGTCGATTCGACAAATCCATTAAAAGATCCCTACTATTTAAAAAGTGCGGAATGGACTCACTATCCCTCTTGGTTTACAAGCACTCACAATATAAAATCTCACTTCTCTCTCAATCGAAGTGTGCTCAATACTTCTTCAGAATATCCAATAACAGTTTTAAGACTTTTAGGTCCCTTAATTATCACCATATAATGTGTCTTCTACTATATGAAGATGATATTTTGAAGTTACAATTTCATCCACTAATGAATACAACTTTACCTCATGTGTACTAAGAAATCATAGAAATTTAGGAAACCCTAGGTCGAACTGCGTTATTCTTTAATACTGATGAACAAGTGTCACCTAACCACTTTCATGACACTACCATATCAAACTAAAAATATGGGTGAATTTCACCCTTTTATTCCCACACCAATATTTGTGTGAAACTATCAACTAGTTTTAAACTTATGAATAACATTATACTTGTGTTCCCAACCAACTACTTGCATGCCCAAACCACTTGAGACACTGGACCTAAAATTTTCTATAAGTGTTAAGCTTCCTAAAAAATGAGGAGGTTAGCCATCTATTTATAGGCACTTTGGGGACCCTAAGATCCTGGCATTCAACTTAACTTAGGCTTCCAAGTCTATACTCCCAAGCCTTTGTCACCCTAGTCAACTTACGCGCCCAAACCTACACATGGGCACCCCTCATTACATTTCCATGTTTTGATTTTCTGGTCTTGTAGATCATATGGTGTGTAACTTTTCATGCCTTCAATATACTAGTAGGAAATACCCTTTTTGTAAACTATTTTCTCCATTTTCCAATTTTGAGGCCCAAAAATTCAGAAAACATTGGAAAACAATGTCACCTTATATATATTCTTTTTGTACTACCTCTCGATTGTCCATTCCATTTTCATGGTCCATTTTTCAACAATAATTGCCAATAATAACTCTTAAAATCTGAAACTCTCTTTGAAAACCACCAATTATCAACAAACTGAACATCGAGGTGAGCTTTGTCAACAAACACAATAACCTCAAAATGTTTCAATGATCTCTTGAGGGATTTTTTCCCAACATACCCTCTTGTTAGGATGAGTAGTAGAATTGATTGGTGGCTACCAAAGAAGACCCTAAATTGTGTAGCACAGTGATGATGCATATTTGGAATTACCTTAGGACTCACGAGAAATAGGGTCTCTTTCTCCACCGAGACATTTTCCTAATATGTGACATAAAACTGTATAGGTGAGTATGTGTCGCCAAAAGTGGACAGTTTCAAGGTGTGTTTATTTGATCACCATTTACTTGTTCCTCCTTGGTAGGCATGTGAGGTGATGGGAATCAAATATGATTTTACCTTGGAAATGTTGTCTACTATCATTCTAGGGATTAGATGTGAGATGGAGATCCCCTTTCTCTCTTTCTTGGGCTTCATTGATTGAGAATATATACCTATAATGTTACAGTACCCACTCATTGGTTCTTGTTTACTCTACTACCAAGAGAGGTGATGATGTGTGAGGTATGAAACTTTCATTCCATGTCTAGTTTCTCATGATTAGAAGACTATACTCTCCAGTTATAGGTAGTGAGGACTCGATGATAAGATCATATGATCACTGTTCCAAGCTCCTTATGTTTAGATGAACTACTTTCACCCTCTTTTTGAGTTAATATGCACTATTTCCATTCTCTTTTATTGTTACAAATTTTCTATACTACATTCCTTTTTCGGGTATCTCTTAATGCTCATACTTAACCTTTTCGGGGCACTCTACTAGTTATGCATATACTCACCAATTCATGAGATTTTCCCAACACCTGTTGTGTATTTTAAAGAAAATGGAGTGGTCGATTGTGATCTCAGAGTAGCATTGGGAGACGGGCTATATGGACCGCGTACGGTGGTTGTAGTTAGGATACAGGAGCCGAGATTCCTCAGCAGTTACTCTTTTTCCAGCTTTGTTAAGGTTGGGACAGTTTGCTAGTTTTCATAATTATTTTCCCCCTTACTTTATAATTGACACTATTGAACTCAAGTACCATCAAGAGGTTCATGCATGATCACATTACATTACATCATTTTGCACTTTTTCTACATTTCATCTTCAATTTTTCATTGGTTTGGCTGGTGCATTTATACAGGTTTTAGGAAAAGGCCACCCCGAGTTTATTTGTGACATTGGTGATTGTATCCACCCCATGGCCTTTGGGAGCAGGCTTGGAGTAGTTACAGCTCAACCACCATCCTGATTTGGGTCCCAACAAAGTGGTATCAGAGTTGGTTAGGTCCTTGAGATATTGTTGGGATGTTCCCTAAAAAGGATAATTTGTGTTTAGGGAAATATTTTTGAAATGACTTTAGTGTGGTTCTTTGTCTAAAGAGTTTTGTTATGATGTGGGCATACGGCGTATGCATTCACCAAGACCCTGATTATTAGTTAATCAACATGGAACCCTAAGACATTTGTTGTAGGGGATAATGGTATGGGAATCCTATAAGATTAAGTCTTTGACTGTCCCTCTTGAGTCAGATCCCCACATTCATTGATATATATATATATATGTACGTATGTATGTATGTATGTATGATCCTCTGACCATTGTACTCATTAATAAATTTCTGGATTCCTCCGTGATGACGGCCAGCTGGGATACCTACTTTGGGTCATGACGAAGATCCTATTAGAGACAAGGCCTTAGTTCAAGGTTTTTCTTGTGATCCCATTCTTCCAGGTGGGTAGGTAGTGGAACCCCCACCCATTGATAAGTGGATAGTCCCAGCATATCAGGATGATTATGGTCGTTGGATGAGCGTACTACACGAGTTCTAGCACTCAAGACAGCTGAGGTTCTTTGGAGAACCAGATCCTTAGGCATAAAGGATTAGCCATAGTTGATGGTTTTCATTTTCATGTTTGTTCAGAAACTATATAATAAAGTGGTGGATTTGGTAGCTAGTCTTTTCTACAGATCAGTTGGGCATTGGTGGAGCTTAGTTATTCTGATTCACAGTGACTCAACACTCTCATGGGGTGACTTCCAGGGTGCTGGATCAGTCACTTGATACAAATAGATTCCTAATATAGGGATGTTAGATAGTTTGAGCTTGTGGTAGGTGAAACATGGATGAGTCATCTACAACAATAGGTTGGTACCAATGATCTAGAAATAGGATAGCCTTCCATGAGCAGACCCTGGGGCATGGTCATACCTTATAGGGGAAGCATAGAGCACCGTGGCAGCCCGAAGAGGGTGTATGTTATACTTGTGATGGGTGAGGTCACATGGCATGAGACTACTCGACCGGTCATGCCGATCATCCTAGGAAGGTAGTAGATAGACCGCCATGGTAGTGATAACACCATGATAAGGGATCTCTCTAGTAGGGATAGGTCGGTCCCCATAGAGGTAGAGCTGGAAGAGGACTAAACAGAGTAGCAAGTGGGGGAGGATCTAATAAGGTCCTTCCACCACCACCATCAAGAAGCCCACATCAGACTCAGGGTGCCGGTTGTTAGGGATACAGATATCTATAGACCTTGGACATCCACAATCCTGCGGTTCATGAGATTATTCAACGTAAGATTTGTTTTTACTCTAATATTTCCTCAATATTAGTAGACATAGGTTCCCGACACTCTTTTTTCTCTATAAAATTGGTGTGGGAGCTGTAGATCCCCGTATTGATGTAAGAAGATCAGTTATATCATGAGGTTCCTAGAGGGAAAGTTTCCTTTGTATCGTTCATCTACCAATAGAGAGAGCTATCACTTGGAGGATAGTGGTTCATGTGAGACCTACTATTCTTCATGATAGACCCTGTGATGTTATCATGGGACAGGATTGTATTTTCATGTATCAAGAAAGTATTTAATATCACCACATAATTTTGAGATGCCTACACACTGATGGGATGAGGTTATCCTTCTTTAGCAAGAGAGACCACCTAGGTGGAAAAGTGGGTGCTCTAAGAAAGGCATTACAGCCTGTTACCCATCATCTAGAAAGTATGACCCTTGGATAAGTAGACTCTTAAGGTTTCCAAATTCCTTTAGTTTTAGATGATTATTTTTATATCATTTTTGACGATTTTATGAGACTATCTCTGAGGTATGAGTTATATTTTTGCATCGACTTACAACTAGGGACTTCCTCAATATATTATACAGCATGTCGAATGAAACCCAATGATATTTGGGAGCTACTGATTCAATTATTGGACCTTTGTGATAATGGTTTTATCAGACCTAGTGTGTCCTTATGGGAAAATAAATATCTTTTTAAAGAATAAATATAGGAGGTCACGACATTGTGTAGATTATCATCACCTGAACCATGCCATAATATAGAATAAGTACAGCTTTTTGAGGATTTATGGCCTCTTTGATTATTTTCGATGTGCAATATGTTTCTCTAAGATTGATCCCTGGTCTGGATACCACCTTCAATGGATTCTTGAGACCGATATTCCAAAAAAAATTCGATATCACTATGGAAAATATGAGTTCTCATTGATTCCCATTTGGGTGAAAAATTCCCCCTCAATTTTCATGGGTTTGATGAAGCTCGTATTCCTGCCATACATGGACATGTTTGCTATTGATTTCATCGACGACATACTCATCTACTCTCCAATAGAGGATGAACATGTAGATAATTTTTTGATGGTCCTTCATTTACATTGAGATCACCAGCTTTATGGTAAGCTCTCAAAATCCTAATTCTGGATATAAGAGGTTATCTTTTAAGGCCATGGAATTTCTCAACAGTGATTGTTTGTGGGTCTAGTGATGACCAAAGTAGTTATTTCATGCCAGACACCCAAAAATGTGTCATAGTTGTGGAGGATTCTTGATTTGGTTGGGTACTATAGTGTTTGATCGGATTATACCAAATATACACAAGAGGGGGGGGGTCAATTTTGTATTTTCAGAAATCTTCACGAGATTGTGTTCTACCCTATTACATTGAACATATGAATTAATACAGAAGAAATATGAAGTGCAGAGACACACGATGTATAGTCATTCGGGGAACTGAAAGCCCATAGTCCACTCCACTAACGCTCTACTTCACGAGCTTGGTGATTTTCACTATCACGTCCTCGTTTCAATAGAACTTTTAACAACTGAGTAAAAGCAGTTGACACCTTAACAATCCATGGAAAAACAAAGCCTTCTGGTTCACTCACTGAACCTACACAGCTTAGTACGAGAATCCGGTCACTCAAAAAAGAAAATAAAGATTTTTATATTTTGAAAATACTGTATAGATGTTCTTAAAAATTGCAACAGCATGCAATTAACAGTAGATAGATCGTCACCTTCAGAAATAATGATCTTCACATAAGAGTTGTTCTGAGTCAATCTTGTTGCAGTAGATATAGAAATATAATTCACAACTTCAATATTAGCACATTCACAAATGATCTTTGATGTAGTATGAATGAATCTTCTGTCGTGATTTTTCTTCTTCAATAAGGAGAGATTTTTCATTCTTCTTTAATCAGAATATCTATATGTCTTGATAGTATCTGTTGTTTTTCCTCTTTTTCTAGAATGATCGAGGGATCACACACTTTCGCTGTTTAAAAAATCTCATATATAAAAAATAACTACAAGCACTTCTTCTGCAAATTTAAATCCACAAAAGTCTCCTTTTGACTCGCGATATTCAGATATTTGAATTTACAGAGTAGTCGTAACTTCTCTAAAGACTCGGCATAAAAATCTCCTTTTAATTTGATCCATAAACCATTGATAAAAAATATTTGAATCATTCATAGTCATTCTTTAAAATTGGCTTTATATCCGGCTAATAATCAGACTAATAATCAGCTTACTGACCGTTGCATAATAATATCAACTTTAAATTCTCCAACGCCAAACATAATGTTGAGTTATATAGTATGCTTCCTCTGAACGTAATGTAGATCATAAATGTAAGGTTGATGACGTAGCCTTTAAACGTTTGGTTGACAACGTATGGTTGATCACAAATGCAATGTTGGTCATCTATACTTTTCTCTTCAACATTCAAACATATGATGAAAGATCCATAATTTTACTTGATCCACACTTTTCAAAGAACATATGGTTGTTTACAAAAGTAAGGTTGATGAACCATAATTTTGAGAAACAAACTTAATTTTTAACACTTACATATGGTTCTCCTTCCATACTTTTCTAATATCCCAAATGTAGGGTTCTTTTCTAACGTAGGGTTCTTTTTCATTATTTGCCGATAATGTATGGTTGATAAACCATACTTTCCTCTTATCTCATAAAGTATACACTATTTTTCATCCTTACACTATGTTTCTCCATGTAGGGTATGAACAGCGTTTCCAGAACACGCTAAAGAAGATCCCGAATATGTAGAGCATGAATAGTGTTTCCAGAACGCGCTAATATGTGAATACCTTAGAAATTAAATATCGTTGTTCAAGGATTTACACATTTCATCTAGAAATAAAATAAAATATAATGAATAATAAATTCTTGTAGTATTCTTAAAATGAAAATAATTAGAAAATAATTAAGGGTATGTATTGTTGAAAACAACACTTTGTCAAAAATCTCCCTCTTTTTAATGATCACAAAACCCATAAAGTAATTAAAGAAATTAACTTACAAAAAATTAATATAGTTTTGAATTTAGAAAAGATAAATAAAATATTAGAGTTAACATAATCTCCCTTTAATTTCTCCCCTAATATAAAAAATTTTTCCTTCAATTTATCCCCCAATATAAAATGAAACAAACAAAAAATGTTGTGTTTATCAAAATTTCTCCCGGTTTTTGTGATATAAAAAAAATGAAAAAATATGGAATATAACACATATTAATATAGCACTAAACATAAGTAAATTCTATGATATAAATAATTAAATCTAGATTACAGGTATATCGAAACAAGGACAGTAAAACAAATAATTATAATGAAATAGATTTTCATATGAAGTACAAATATGATAATTACAGGAATCAAGGTTTGGTCAGGATTTAGGTAGGGTCTATCTCCGCTGAACTGCAGACTTGATTTCTATCAACTTCTCCCTCCTCCTTTTCATCATTCCCTCACCAAGCCTAATAATAAGATCCATGGTCTCCTGAGTCATATGAATGTATTTGATGATGTTGACTCTGAAAAACTCATGAAGTCTTTCTTCCTTCTCCATAAATAAAGAAAACTTCTCTGTGAACTGAGACATTAAAAGTCTAAGAGATGGTTCACTTGATGTCAATTGATCAACCAAAAATGTATGATTGTATAACAAGAATGATAAAGGAGCAATATTACATTGATAATCTTGTAGTCTGGAACTCATGTTTCTCATTGCAGTTGTGATAGCTTGAAAACTTCTGATTAAATCAAGTGAAGTACCTGATCCACGAGTAGCACTAGTCCCGACATATGAAAATTGTGTCTCCATAAATAATTTTAGATCTGATAAATATGACTTCATAACCATTTCAGACATTAATTTTGAAACAACATTCAGCAAATCCTTCATAAAAATATGAACTTCTTAACTTGAAAATGTATTATCCTTAAGTCACTGAAATTTCAACTGTCCGGATTACAAGGCTCTTCTCAGAGTAACATTTTTAGATTCCTATTGAGGCAACTTTCTGTATAGTTCTTCAACTTCCTTATTCCCTGAATCAAAGGCACCATGTGCTTGATTTTCATTCTCAGTTCTAGAGTGACACAACAGTACTAAAGGTAGTTAATCTGCATCAGATTTTTATTTTTCCTTCTCCTGAGCTAGTTGACCCACAGATTTTTCCTCAGATTCCTTTCCAGACTCTTCCATAAAAAAATCCACATGAAGTACTTATGTTTGAGCTTAAGAAACATGCTAATCATGGACACCAGCAACTTTTTCTTCCATTAGAGTTTCTAAAAGATTATCTTCTGGAGTTTCCTGTGGTCTGGCCACTTCCTTACCAGGCTCTTCCTCTTGTTCCTGTTGAAGTGAAACTGCAACATTTTCTACAACTTATTCTTGAGTCTCTCCTTCGGATTAATCTTGAATTCTATATGATATATGAGGTTCTTCCACTAGTTCTGACCTCTCAATAATAGCCTCTATTGCTTTTTCAGCAACAACTTCTCTTACAAAATTGTAAGAGAGTAAACCTCTTACTATCAGTACAAGGGAAACAACTTCCTCATTAACAGTTCTTTTTCTCTGAGACTGAAGTCCCTGTTGAATTCTTTCTTCCTCTGTATCTTCCATTTAATATATTATTCTTATTGTAGTAGTTCTGAATCTCGATTCAGTCTGTCCCTCGTTGGACTGAGCAGACTAGGCTTGAGCACTCTCTGTTTCTTCCTCAGCTCCTACTGGAAAAAGTTTCCCTTTTATAGTGCTCCAGAAACAGCAAACTTTTTTTAAGGTTCGAGCATTGAAAACAATACTTTGATGACATTTAACTCTGGCATCCACCAATCTAACCATATCCTTTTTGAACAACACTTTGGAAATGAATCTACCAAAAGGGTAGAAATTTATTCTGGCTTCACTATGACAGCAGTATCTCATGTACCTGACCATGTACCAAGGAAAATATAGCTTTATATCACTCATGAACAGAAACATTATATACATATCTGGATAAAAAAAATTCTCTAACTCAGACATCCTCGGTGCAATCCCTATTTGCAAAAGTTTTACTAGAATTTTCAGATCGGGCTCCGGATCTTTTATGAACATATTATTTATAGAAGTAGAACCAAAAAGAAAAGACATAATGTCCTCATATTTATGCTCATAATATCCAATATTATTCAAATAAAAATTAAATACTCCCTCATGTGGGAAGTTCAAAAACTGACCGATTTCAATTGAAGAGTTCAAAAAATCCATATCCTCTATCTTAGCCAGCAAAGTATCTTCATTGTCTCCCAGACTTAATTGTACATACATAAAGAAATATCGCAGCTCTACTTCATAAAAAAACTCATATTTCTCATCATGGAAGGTATTCTCTACATTTTGAAAAGTGAGATCTTGTTTCAATAGAAGATTCGTCTGATATAGCCATTCCAGGTCTATGACCTTTCCCTGCAAAATTTTTCTTCTTTCTGAGCACTATTTCTTGGCATTGCTGGCCTCAGCCTCATTCGATCTTCTATTATTTTCCATTTCTATAATAATATATGAAGGTTTGAAGGTTAGGTTTTCCGAGGATCGAATATTAGGGTTTACGAGCAGTGGTGCAGTTTCGCGGGTTTGAAAAGGTTTTGGTAGAAATGAAACAGTTTAGAAGACGAAATGTTTCTGACAGCCTTGCTTCCCATGTTTTTATTAATCATTAGATAGATTTTAAATATAAATAAAATTGATTACACAGGGAAAAGAAAAAAACTTATTCTATTTGTAAAAAAAATTACTAAATTATTTTAAACACTATTAAAGTAGACAACCAGCATAGTAAAATTTATCATTATTTAAATTTAAATAAACCTAGCTCCCCCTTAATAAAATCAAACCTTTTATTGGGATGTGGTTTAGTAAAAATATCAGCTAATTGAATTTGTGTACTTACAAATTCCAAAGATATATCATTTTTAAGAACATGATCTCTTATAAAATGATGTCTGATATCAATATGCTTAGTTCTAGATTGATAAATAGGATTTTTTGAAATATTTATAGCACTATTATTACCACATAAAATAGGTGTATTATTAAAATTTAGCCCAAAGTCCATAAGAGTGTTTTTCATCCTCAACACTTATACACAAAAACTTCCATCAGAAACATATCCTACCTTAGATATTGATAGGGCAACTGAATGTCGTTTCTTACTTGACCATGACACTAAGGATTTCCTTAAAATGTGACAATTTCCTAAAGTGATTTTCTTATCTAATATAAAACTCCCAAATTCTGCATCTGAATATGAAATTAAATTAAAATCATATGTTTTGGGATAAATAAGAGATTGAAAAACAGTTCCTTTTAAGTATCTAAAAATTCTTTTAACTGTAGTTAAATGATATTCTTTAGGAATTGATTGAAATTTTACACAAAGAAATACTAAATACATTATATCTAGCCTCCTAGTAGTAAGATATAATAAACTATCAAGCATACCTCTATATAAGTTGTTGTCAAGTGATTTTCCAATTTCATCCAAATCATTTTTTATATTAGTACACATAGGAATTGTATTTGTCTTTCTGTTTTCAAGTACAAATTTCTTTAATAAATCAGTAATGTATTTTATTTGATTCAAAACATTAATAAAATATTTTTGATAAATTTGATGTCCTAAAATAAAATTTAATTTACCAATCATGCTCATTTCAAATTCATTTTTCATTAACTTTGAAAACTCATGACAAAGGGATTTATTAGTTGATCCAAAAATTAGATCATCAACATAAATTTGAAGCAATAAAATATTTGTATCTATAGTTTTCTTAAAATGTGTTGGAACTTACATTCCAACAGTAAAATCATTTTTCAATAGAAAAGAGCTTAATCTTTCATACCAATCTCTAGGTGCTTGTTTAGGGACATAAAGAGCTTTATTATGTTTAAAAACAGAATCTGGTTTTTGAGAATTTTCAAAGACAGGAGGTTTGTCAACATAAACTTCCTCCATTAAATAACCATTTAAAAAAGAAGACTTAACATCCATCTGAAATAATTTAAAGTTCATATGAGATGTATAGGCTAAAAGGATTCAATGGATTCTAATCTAGCTATAGGTGCAAAGGTCTCATCATATTCTATACCTTCTTCCTGATTATAGTCTTTAGCTACAAGTCTAGATTTATTTCTAGTTAATATTCATTAATCATCTTGCTTATTTCTAAATACCCATTTGGTTCCTATCACTGGATAATTTTGTGGTCTTTCAACTAATTCCCAGACTTCATTACTTTTGAACTAGTTTAATTCTTCTTTCATCTGTATCATCCAGCTTTCATCATCTAAAGCTTCTTCTATAGAATTGGGTTCTAATTGGGATATAAAGGTATAGAATTATACAAGATTCCCTATATTTCTTCTAGTTTTTATTCCTATGTCTAAGTCACCTATGATAGTTTATAAAGGGTGATTCTTTAGAATTCTAGTTTGTCTAGGCAGTACACTTACAGGTTCATCAGTATCATGTTCTTCTGAACTAGACTGAATTTCTTTTATATCTTTTTTAGAATCATTTTTCATGTTTTTAAGTCTCATGTCATCATTAGAGTTAGATTCATCCATTTGATCCGTCCTTTTCTCAAAGGGATCAGATTTATCAAATTTCACATGAACTGATTCTTCAACAATCCTTGACTTCTTATTATAGGCTATATAAGCTTTGGAGGTAGTTTAATATCCTAAGAAAATGCCTTAATCAGATTTTGGATCGAACTTACCAAGATTGTCCTTGGTGTTCAATATGTAAATTTGCATCTAAAAAATTTAAGTAATTCACTTTAGGTTTTCTGTTATTCCAAAGTTCATAGGGTGTTTTTTTCAAAAGAGGTCTAATTAAAACTCTATTAATTATATAGAAGGGTGTGCTTACAGCTTCTTCCCAAAAATATGTAGGAAGATTGTATTCATTTAGCTTAGTCCTATTCATTTCCTGAATAGTCCTATTTCCTCTTTGAACAATTCCATTTTTTGAGGTGTTCTTGGAGCAGAGAAGGTGTGTTTAACACCCATATTTGAGCATATGGAATTAAATTCATGATTCTCAAATTCTCCACCATGATCACTTCTTAATGAAATTATTTTAAAACCTTTTTTATTTTGAACAGCTTTATAAAACCTTTCAAATAAAGTAAAAGCTTCATTTTTAAATTTTAAAAAGAAAATCCATATAAATATAGAATAGTCATCAAATAAAACATATACATATAATTTACCAGCCAAGATTGCTACTATTGAAGGTCCAAACAAATACATATGGATATGTTCTAGAGGTTTATATGTACCAATTCTGTTAACAGATTTGAAGGATGATTTGTGTTTCTTGCCAAGTTGACATGCATCGCAGAATCTATCAATTTCAAATCTAAAACTAGGAAAATTAGAAACTAATTGTTTCTTAGATAATTTATGTAAAACATATACATTAAAATTTCCAAGTCACCTATGCCAGATCAACGATTCATTTACTTTATTAGTTAAGTATTTTACTTGTTGTTTACATAAGAAATTTAAATCTAGGGTATAAACATTGTCAGTTCTAGGTGCTCTAAATTTAAGCAGTTTATTTTTGAAAACAGAACATCAATTGTTAGAAAAATCAACAACATAACCATCATAACATAGTTGAGATATACTTATCATATTGTGTTTAAATCCTTGTACATAAAGTAATTTTTTGATTGAGATAGCTTTTGGATCTCCAACTGTTCCAATACCAATGATTTTCCCTTTGGCATTGTCACCAAAAGTGACATGTCCACCATCTTTTTGAGTGATTGTAGAGAAATTCGATCAGTTTCCACTCATATGTCTTGAGAAGCCACTGTCCATATACCCTATGTCCTTTTTACTTTTGTGACCTACTCCCTGCAAAGGCATTTACACAATTTTCTTTGGTACCCATGTTTTGTTGGGTCTAGTGGTGTTAGCCAGCATTGATTTGGGAATCCAGAATTGATTTTTTTCCTAATTTCACAAGATTTAAATAAATAATTTTATACAAAAGCCTTCTTAATACCACTTATTTGGTTTTGTCTTAAGAAACAGCTTTTAGAAATATGTACCCTTTTTCCACAGTAATTATAATTTAATCTTTTTTTACTTGGAATAAAATAATGATTGTACAACTTGGGTTTTTCACCTTTACTTCCAATTCCAAATCTTTCATTTTTAATGAAATTTTTCCCAAGAATTTCATTTAAGATATTTTCTCCTTTAGTAAAAACAGGGACTGCACTTTTATAAGTTTCCACTTCGGTTTGCAGTGATTTTATCCTTGATTCATAATCTGTATTGTTAGTGTTAATTGATTCAAACTTTTCAGTTAACTACTTATATTGTTTCAGCATTGTATCTATTTCATCATAAATAACCTTATGAATGTTCTTTAAAGACTTATGCTTCCTAAATATAGAGTCATATTTTTCTTTATGCATATTGTAGTAGGCTGCAAGTTTTTTATTAGAGATTAAGATTCAGAACTAGAGTCAGAAGAGTAGTAAGATTGTACCTAATCTGTTTCTTCCATAAAACTCATGTTAGCTTTCAAATTTTTTTCTTTCTTTTTTTATTCTGATTCTGAAGTTCTATTGGAGTCTTCAGATACACTCCATGTATCTTCCATGTATTTCTTGTCCTTATGCTCATAATCATTTTTTTGAAGAATTTATTTTTCTTGTCTTCTTTTAGCTAAGGACAGTCAGGTCTGATGTGTCCCATTTTCCTGCATTCATAACATCTGACTTCCTTTTCGTCCTTTTTGAAAGATTTTCTGAATGCCTTCTTCTTTCAATATAATTTAGTGAATCTTCTGGCTAGCTGAGCCAGTTCCACATTAGAATTTGATAAATCAGAACATTCTTATTTCTCTGTTACATGTTTCTTCATCTTTCTGTTTTTGCTTTGTGATGACACTATCAAGGCAGTGTCATCACTTTTGATAATCACTTTATGGTCATTTTCTTCATCTTCCATCTCAAATTTATACATCATTAGTGTTCCAATTAGTTCTCTCGTGGTTAATTATTTGACAGGTGTCGACTATCTGATTGCAGTGGATATTCTATTCCATTTTGTAGGTATTACACTCTGTACTTTTAAAGCATGATTAGCTTGTTTAATGGGATCTCTCAAAGCGGTTATGTTATTGACAATATCTGTCAATATTCCATTCATTTGAGTAATACTTTCACCTTCAAACATTATGAAAGTATCAAATTTAAGCTTAGCAGTTACATATATCATTTCCCTGATATTGTTAGTTCCTTTATAAGCAACAACAATAGTTTTTCCACATTTCATATGTTGTTGGGAACTAAGACACTCTGTTAAATTAATTAGGTCCTAGACCACATATAATTGAATTCATTGCTTTTGAGTTTATATCTTATTCTGCTTTAGTAGCTGCACTCCATGTTTCAGGTTCTTTTGGTATTTCATATGGACTCAGAATCTTAGAATATACTCTATATCCAAGGTTTTTCAGATAGATAATCATTCGCGACATCCAACATCCATAGTTTTCTCCATTGAAGTACAATTCTCTGACCATAGACATTACCTCTCTTGTATCAGTCTTCTTTCTCTGTGTATAATCACTCTCAGCTTATTAAGGCTTTATCAGAAAGCTCAACCACTAATACCAATTGTTGGATCAGATTATACCAAATATCCGGAAGAGGGGGTGAATTGTTTATTTTCATAAATCATTGTGAGATTGTGTTATGTCCTTTTACTTTAATCAGATGAATTAATACAGTAGAAATTTGAAGTGTAGTGACACACGATGTATAGTGGTTCGGGGAACAGAAAGCCCCTAGTCCACTCCACCAACACTCTACTTCATGACCTTGGTTATTGTCACTATATGGTCCTCATTTCAATAGACCCTTTAAAAACTGATTAATGGAAGTTGACACCTTTAGAATCCAAGGCCAAATAAATACTTCTGGTTCACTCACAGAACCTACACAACTTAGTATGAGAAGCTGGTCACTCATGAATAGAAAATAAAGGTTTTTGTATTTTAAAAATTCTTTCCATATGTTCTTCATAATTTCAACAGCATTAAATTGATAGTAGATAGATTGAAACCTTCAGAAATAATGATCTTCACATAAGAGTCGTTCTGAGTCGATCTCGTTGTAGTAGATATAGAAATATAATTCACAACTTCTACAGTAGCTGATTCACAAATGATCTTCGATGTAGAATGAATGAATCTTCTGTTGTGATTTTTCATCTTCAATAAATAGATCTTTGTCGTTCTTCTTTAATCAACAGATCTTTATGTTTTGATAGTATATGTTTTTCGTCCTCTTTCTCTAGAATGATCGAGAGAATACAAAATTTACCTGTTCGAAAAATCTCATATATATAAAATAACGACAAACACTTCTTCTGAAAATTTAGATTCACAAAAGTCTCCTTTTGACTCACAATATTAAAATATTTGAATTTACAGAGTATTCGTAACATCCTTGAAGACTCAGCAAAAAATTCTACTTTTAATTTGATCTTTAAAAAATTGATAAAACAGCTTTGAATCAGTCAATGTCAGGCTTTAAAATCGGATTTAAATACGGCTAATAATCAGCCTAATAATCAGCTTGCTGAAAGTTGCATAATAATATCGACTTTAAATTATCTGACACCAAACATAAGGTTGAGTTGTATAGTATGCATCCTCTGAATGTAACTTAGATCATAAACATAAGGTTGATGACATAGCCTTTAAACGTAGGGTTGACAATGTATGGTTGATCACAAATGTAGGTTTGGTCATCCATAATTTTCTCTTCAAGTTTCAAACGTATGATGAAATATCCATACATTTACTTGATCCATACTTTTCAAAGAATGTATGGTTGTTTACAAAAGTAAGGTTGATGAACTATACTTTTGAGAAACAAATGTAATGTTTAAAACTTACATACGGTTCTCCTTCTATACTTTGCTAATATCCCAAACATAGTGTTCCTTCCTAAGGTAGGGTTCTTTTTCATACTTTGTCGATAACGTATGGTTGACTAACCATACTTTTCTCTTATCTCATAAAGTATACACTTCTTTTCATCCTTACACTGCGTTTCTCCATGAAGGGTATGAATAGTGCTTCTAGAACACGCTAAAGTACATCCTAAATATGTAGAGCATGAACAGTGTTTCCAGAGCGTTCTAATATGCGAATACCTTGGAAATTAATTCTCATTGTTCTAGAATTTAAACATTTCATCCATAAATAAAATAAAATATAATGAATAATAAATTACTGTAATATTGTTAAAAAGAAAATAATTAGAAAATAATTAAGGGTATTTGTGAGCATCAAAATTTTCATAAAGAGATAAGGTATTGTTCTCAACAGAACTCCCCCTTTAAATAAAAACATTATATATTGTTGAAAACAACACTTTCTCAACATATGGGAGATTTGTGGAAAACATATCTAGGATCAGAGCCCCCTTGACGTCTTTGACGTGGAAGGGATGGTGTTTACTTGGTTTAACCAGTGACAGTAGGACTTTGAGGAGTTGAGGCATCGTTTGAAGAGAGATCCAATTTTGAGACTACCATAGGAAAGAGTTGAGTTTGTGGTGTATTGTGATGCCTCAGAATCTAGGCTCAGTTTTATCCTGAGGCATCGATAGAGTCTCGTTGCATATGGGTCGAGCCTGTTGAGGACCCATATTTAGAATTAAGTGACTCATGATCTAGAGTTGTGAGTTTTATTCTTCACCTTAAATATTTGAATGAATTACCTTTTGGGGAGTGTTTTTTGGTTTGCTCAGACCAATAATGCCTTAGGTTCATCTTCACCCCAAGAGACTTGAACCTGAGGTAGCGGTACTAGTTGGAGTTCCTACAGGACTTCAATTTTGATATAGTCTATACTACAGGAAAGGGAAAAGTTGTAGAAGATCCTCTTATAATGATGTCATTGTCTCTCCTAGATTTTGAAGCTTCAAAGAATATAGCTTCTCTACATCTAACTCAAGTATAGCACGAGGGTATAATTATCTTACAATCGATGGTATTGACTCCTTTTCTCCTTAGAGTGTGAGAGAGTCCCAACTAGGATACATTGAATATGAAGTTCTGTGTGACCATATATCCATGTGTGACACAATAAATATATATTTTGAAGGATGAAATCATTCGATATTTTTCTAGGGGAGAAGAGTGGATTCAGATTCATTGTAAGAAGAGGTGATGTATGAGTTTCACACCTCCCCTTAGTTATAAATCATGATGTGGGTAAGATGTACATGGACTTTTCAGTGGATGTTTTTGTGGTCCCGCATGAGATTAAGAAGAGTAGATTTCATCTATCGATGCCTTACCAATCAGTAGGTGAAGGTTAAGCATCATGTTCTAGTGGGTCTATTGCAACCTCTTGATACTTCAAAGTGAAAATGGGATACCATATCCATGGACTTCATCATAGGGCTTCCACGGATAATGAAAGTCCATGATCACATACGGGTGATATTAGATCAATTGATGAAGTCGTTACACTTCCATTCTATCGAAAAGAAGAGTTTGGTGTAGATTTTTTGGAAAATATATTTATTGGAGATCATCTGCATTCACGGGGTGCCTTCGATGATAGTATCTGATCCTGAAATGTGATTTTTGTCACGAATTTGGAGACGTCTATGAGAGGTATTCAAGACCCATATTTTGATGAGTATAACCTTTCACCCCTAGAGAAATGGGCAGAAAAAGTGCACTCTCCAAGTGAAATTGGATATGTTCAGGGCTTGGGTATTAGATGTCAGCCAAATATGGGAGGATCACCTGCCTTTACTAGAGTGTGCATACAAAAATATCTACCACTCCACTTTCAGTATGACACCTTTTTAGGCCCTATACAGGAGACTGTATAAGTCATACTAGTGCTGGACAGCTATTGGAGTGTCATCTCTTATGGGACCAGAGTTGGTGCAGGTGAACATTGATAAAGTAAAGTTCATTAGTGAATAGATGAAGATGGATTAGAGTAGACATAAATCATATGCATATTGTCGACATAGTACCTAAGAGTTCAAACATTGAGACTAATTCTTCTTGAGAGTATCCCCAATATGTGAAATGTGAAGGTTTTTCTGGGGAGGAATGTTTTCCCTGATATTCATTAGGTTGTTTGAGATTGTGCAGATGGTGGAAGAGGGTTCCTGCCACCTCGCCTTACCACCAACATTGGAGTGGGTGAAAAATATTTTCCAGGTGTCGTAGTTGATTAGGTATGTGCATGACCCCGCACATGTTATTTATTAGGGTGAGATGAATATTGATGATCCATACACCATTGTGGAGCACTGTGAGATGATTGAGAACAGACAGGAGCGATCCTTGTGTGGAAGAACCATCCCTATGGTTAGGATGTTGAGGCAGTACAAAAACGTGTAGGAGAGTTCCTGTGAATGAGAGAGAAAGTTTCAAGATATGTATCTTGAGTTTTTAATTTAGTGTTTATTTTCTATGAATAAAATATTTAAGGAGTAAATGATTTAGAGACCCTATTTTTTAACTTTTAATACTTTTAAATAAACTTATAGTTTTCTTCAGAGTTAGGGGCTGAGACGGTGTGCAATTCTGAGGCCTGGTGTCCCCAGAATTAATTTAATAAAAATATGAAATATATTTTATATTGATAATGTGTGGATAATTTAAAAAAGGGGATATATATTAAAATAAAGGTTGAATCATAAATCTAATACCATTGTTGGGTCTGAAATGTGGTGTTTCCTTTAGGTTCTGACCTAAAACAAGTCAGTGTCGGATATCCAGATCCCTTGCTCATTGGTCGTGCTTTTATTTGAATAAATAAACTTATTTATTTAATTAACTAAATTTCATTTATCCTAAGTGAGAATCTATAAGTATTTCATTGTATAGGTTTTCTAGGGTTTCTTCATAACCCTATGATTTTCAAATGATTCCACCTTTCCTCCCTTTTCCGTTGGAGAATGACGAATGAGGAACAACAATAGAACCATGGATCTTGGTGGATAAAAGGAAAAAATAACACAACTAATATTAGAGAACAAGTAATCAGTCATGTGGAAATCAATAAAATATGCGTAGGACTCACCTTTGGGGTTTTTATTCCTCTGATTAAAATTTGAGCATGTTTTCAATTAATTCTTTAATATGTTCCCCCTTTCACCTACATGATTGTTGAAAATATATTGTTCATCAATTGTTCATCTAACCCGGATTCCCATTCATTATCATTTTTCTAAGAACTCTTTCCTAATGATCCAAAACATCACTTATGTTCCTTTCCCTACCCAATTCATTGCGTTCTTCACCGGTGGACCCCTACGCTTCCTGGATTGACAATTTCGGGTGACCTGAGCTCAATCAGTGCCCAAACTTGGGAAGTATTTTCAAATTGATGATCGAATTATGAGAAGGTAATAAATTAAGTAATTGAATGACACATGTATGAGGAATATGATGTTTTAATTTTAATCCAATTAGGTGAGAAGTTGCGACGGTTCACAAAAGATCTGACCAAACCCTTTTTTCTGAATGAGGGTGGTTCGCACCATAAGGTGATGGGATTCCACATTATTTAGTCAGATCTATATATTTAATCGCCAAATAAGGAATCCTTGATGATGATCAAATCATATTAGGATGAGGAATTAAAAATAAAATAATCCCTAAGTTTTTCTAGAATAACGTGACTACATGACACATACAACGAAGAACACATGGCGTGTTGCCTCCCTCTATGGTGGAGTTAGGGTTCTATTGAAGTTAAAGAGGACACTACATGTACTACCCTTGACACATTATGTACCCCCTTCATGTGTGAACAACCTATGTGAAATACCATATGTCCAGGCACACACAATGTTCCAACAAGATGGTTTGGCCACAAGAATAATATCCCATGCGAACAAAAATGCCTTGTACCGTAGTACATTGACCTAGGGTCTGAGTACATAGACATGACTAGCATACACAGACCCAGTCACGAATAGTTAGGGCACCGAATGTAGTACACCATTGTAAAAGCTCCTACTACATGGGATGGTACTTGTGCATTGGCCAGAGACACAACCAGGCAGTGTAGAAGGACCACACATCGGGTACTTTTGAGATCTTCTGAGGAATATTTAAACATATGTATCTCCTTCATTTGATCTTGGATTTTGGCCCATGAGATTTCAATCTTCAGTGTTTATTAATGTTTAATGTGATTATTCCTTGACAAGATGCTTTTAAGATACGACATGAATGTTCCATGTTTGGCACCTGTATAGGTGACACTCGATGATGATAGCGATTATACAAGTTTACTAGAACATTTTTGAGCATACACTTTTTTTTTGATGTGTAATGTCATTCCCCAATGGTAGATCTTGTATTACCCTCTAGCTGGGATTGATTGTTTCATTCACTGATTACAGTTCTGGGATTACACTTCAGTAGGAATGCACAGTGGCATTACCCGATGAGCTTCCCTAGTTAGCCTCCAATAGGATATAGGATGTGATGTTCTAGGATGTTCTTGGTTTTCCCTCTGGATTGGATGGGTATTGGGGTTCCATGATGATCTTCCAGGCACAACTCTCCAGTTTTGTTAGGTAGTGGAATTTCCCTGAAAACTCCCTGAGCTTACCCTCCATTATTTTATAGGTAGTGGAATTCCCTTGTGACTTCCCCAAGTGGTATCCTCAAGTCGGGCAGGGAAATGGCATTCCTCAGTGGCTATTAGATAATACCATTCTCTATGAGGAAAAGTGAAGAGGTGTGGTTGGACTTACCTTTGGACTCAGGAGAAAGAGGGGGCACTTTCCCCACTGAGCTGTATTCTTGAGACGCGATATAATACTTTGTGGGTGATTCAGTGCCACCCAAAGTGGACAGTATCAAGATATGGTAATTTGATCGCCTTTTACTTGTGTCTCCTAGGAATATGCATGAGGTGTTGAGAATCACAAATTATTTTACCTTGGAACATTTGGCTACTCAATTTCTTGGGTTGAGCTTTGTGATAGAGACCCCCTTACTCTCTCATTTGGTCTTCTTTGACTAAGCATATATACCTATATTGGTACAATAACCACTCATTAGATCTTGTTAACTCTCTATCTAGGAGAGGCGAAGAAGAATAGGGTATGCCACTTGAATTCCATGTCCAACTTCTAATGGTTGGATGAATATACCCTCTAGATATAGGTAGTAAAGACACAACAAGGACATCATATCCTCACTGTTTCGAGCACCTTGTGCTTGGATGGGTCTACAATCACTCTCTTGTTGGGTTGATCTATACTATTTCCATGCTCATTTACTGTACCTTATTTTATCTATTTCATTCATCTTCACTGTATCTCTTACTTCAACCCTTCAACTTTTTGGGGCATTTTACTGGGTATGTATATAGTCACCCCTACATGGGATTTTCCCAACATGTGTCATGTCTTTTGCAGATGGTAGAAAGGTTGATCGTGATTTTAGAGTTTCTTTGGGATACATGCTGTATGGATCGAGTACGATGGTCTTAGTTGCGATAAAAGAGCTAGGATCTCTCAACTTTTAAACTTTTTCTAGTTTTGTTCTGGTTGGGATAGGTTTTTGGTTTGGTCATGTGTTTTCCCACTTTACTTTTTAGTTGAAACTATAGTACTCTTGTACAATCTATAGGTTCATGAATGTTCATATTACTTTATAGAATTTTGTATATTTTCTACTTTTCCTCTTTCATTTTTCATTTATTTTGATGCGTGCATGTGAACCATTTTTAGGAAAAGGCCTCCCCATGTTTAGTTGTGCCTTCCGTGATTGTCTCTACCCCTGGCCTACAGAGGCTGTTTTGGGGTAGTTGTCACATAAGCCCCGACATAGGTTGGTTTTTGAAACTATGTATGATTTAAAAATAATATCTCAGTCTATATATTTATAATCAAGAATTTTAGTTGTTTATAATTATTTTATTATATATATATATATATCCATTTTTGGGACATTTGAAATCATATTTTGATTTAAAACTCACTAATGAAATGGGAAATATTTTAAGAAGATTATATAATATTTATTACTAAAATATTGAAAAAATATGGGGGATATGGAGTGAACCAAATACTGATTGGAAATTGTCCCCTAAGTGACCGATTTTCCATATAATGCCTTATGTTTTCCATGTTTTCTCATGGTTTTATTTTCTAATTTTGTGAAAAATAAATCTAAAACATCCATAGATTTTTTTAATTATTATTTTTAAATATTTTATTTTAAAGTTACACATTTTTATTCCTTTTTAAAAATTTGATTTTATTGTGTTTTAAATATCAAGGGTTTTTTATTTAATGGAAAGTAAATTTTATTATTTTAATAAAAAATATCCTATTTAATGAATAGTTGTCTAAATTTAGAAAGATATTTCAAAGGATGCTATATGAAATTAAAATACTAACTATATTCCAAAAATGATTTTAAAACCCCCTAACGAGGCCTTTTTTTACCCTGTGATTAATAAAATGTTCTTATCAATGAGTTAATGTTATTATAAAGATAGGATAGCTTAATAGAAGTTATATAAGCAATTAATGAAATGGTTTGGATCCCATTCAATAGATTATAATTTATATTTATTTTTAATATAATTTCTTATTTATCTAAAACTCTTGACCTAAGAAATATTATTTGGGATATATGTGAATCAATTTCAAGATTTGATATTTTTTATAGTAAAAAGTTATGGTTTAGTAATTCCTTTTCTAGAAAAGTAAAAGAAATCAGGTTTTAGCAATGGACACTAGAGTATGGGTATGGGTAATTAGAAATTTACTTAGTAAATTTTCTATAATATATAATGTTAAAAAACTATGGTGTTATTTAAATAATTAATTATAATTTTTAATAAAAATATAATTTTGAAACATTGGACAAGGAAAAATAATTTGAAGATTATTTGACTTGACCATAAGAACTATTCTAAGGAAGATATAGTGGTATCTATATATACATATTAAAATTACTTTTCGAAAACTAAATTTTATAAATGAAATGTAATTAAAATTCCAATTTAAAATATTTGAGTTTCATCAAGCCCGTGAGCTAAATAATATTCTAAAAAATCATTAATCAATCTTGAATAGTATAGAGTGTATTTATTACAAATATCACATTTCATTATAAACACCATACCTATGATTTAATTAATAAAATGATCATTGATGACTCTTAAATACATTCATAAATATCTAAAGAGTGGTTTGGATTTATTTTTAAATTCATATATCCTTAAATAAAAAAATCCATGATATATTTACAATTCATATCAATGATTTACCATTTATGTCATATTATTTTTTCCGTTATATTTTCAGGAATTGCATTAAAAATTGTGTTGTAAAGCCCTAAATATATAAAAACTATAATAAAATTGGTTATCATATGAGTTATAATAATAAATAAATGTATTCTGTCTCAAAACATGTTTCTAGATGCAAAGAGTTAGTTCAGCATAATTCAATAATCATATTTTCATCCAGAATAACTCAATGTGAATCGATGTAATTATACTAAAGATTCATATTTGATCACAAGAAAAAAAAGGAATGTGGACATAGTAAAATATCCAAGGATGGGATTGGCCATGGCTATAGTCTACCTATAGTCATGGTCCAAAAAATGATTCTCTCTATAGGATGGTTATCCCCACAATCAAATTCGACTTTAGAGATAACCAATATGGTTCTCTCTTATTGGATGATAATTTTCACCAAAAGGGAAAGGGAATGGAGAACTGACATGACCATCTAGATATTATAGTCATATCCTTCAATATATCCACATTCAGGGGAAATTGTAGTTGAAGGCCATGGATGAAAACCCTACCACCATGGACACCCCTACATCATAGTAGTAGGGGTCCTATCAAAGGAATATTTCCACAGTCACCCATGGGGATAGTCATGGAGGAGCTATAAATATGACAAAAATTGTTTTTCAATGTAGTGAACTTAGCATTTTACACATATTATTAAATTATTTTAAAAATAATAATTTAATAAATACAATCCATGGATTGAAAATCCTAATATCTATCAATGATTATGTATAAAACAAGAAAAAATGAAAATACAATAAAAAAACATCTTAGTAACATTAATTATGAACTCATAACATAATATTATCTATTAAAACAAAATTGTACAACCTGGGGAACACATAGATTAAAGGGGTTAGCTAAAAATCCCACTGAAGAAAAAAAACATTCAAATAAAGCACAAAACATGAGTTAAAAGAAATAACATGATAAAATAAAAGGCACGACTCATGAATAAACATATCATGGCATACAATATATAACATTGAATCATATTATCAATGATAAAGATAGAGTGGCTGCAATATCATACATGAGTTAAACTTGAGTCAAGGCCAACATCCAATACGATAACACACATTGGATAGAGTGCCATAATTGATTTGATTTAATATCTAATACCATAAGTAACAACTCATGAGACAAATAAATTACCCAGTTTATTTTAGTGCTATATGGGTTCATCTATAATAACATGTACATTCATATTTGTTCCACACAAAGAAATCAAACAAAATCAATAAACATAAGGTTTACAAATGGATTGAAATGGGTTTCACAATAATGTCAAAAGTCATAACCAGAGGACATGTCATTTTTATCCATGAAAGATTTGATTAAATCAATGTTGGAAAATAATAAAGTAAAAAAATAAAAATATATCATGAATAATGATGTCCGACTGAAATGAAAAAATATAAAATAGTGTTTACAAAACTTTAAAAATTTACCACTTTAGTACGGTTTTGAGGAAAATAATAAAGAGTCATTGAAGAGGCTAAAGGAATAATTATTTCCATAAAACCAACAATGAACTAAAATAGATTCTCATGATAAAATTATTTATTTTAAAAATAATTATCAGATTAATATTATTTGCAGTGTATATGAAAATGGGTATGAAACCGAGAAGTTTCTTTTGATTGGTTTTTCTTATCGATAGGAATTGGGAGAGGATCATTTTAAAACATGCATTTCCCCTTAAAAGATAGATGAATTGAGATAGATATATATTTTTGGATCCTATATACATAATATAGGTTCATTATATTAGAATAATTAATAAATAAATTGAGGTAGATAGAGACAGAGAGAATTACCCAAAGGAAATGTTGAGGTTTTGATAGATCTCTTACCTTATGTCAGAATGTGTTATTTACATGAAATTGATGTAATAGGTAATAAAATTATGTTAATTAATTAATAAATTAATAATATATACCTTATAAAATATATTTATTTTAATTTTATGTGGTCCATCTATGTCCATTTTGATGAGTTATAATGTCTAATTTTGCTGTCTTGGGAGCACTCATTCCACGGTTTTATGGCCGGATCACTTTTGTATAATTACGTAAGTTATTGTAAAATGGGAATACATCAATATAAATGAAATGAAATGGTATACATGAAATTATATAAGTTTAAATGTTCTCATATGTCCTCTTGTTTTATAACATGATGAAGTTGTATTTAAAACAACATTAATGATGAATGGTTTGTTTATTTTGGTGTTTTTTCAAACCATATCAAACTAGTTTCATTTTATTGAATGATATTGACATATAATATTTGGATAATATGAACCCACATATAATATAAATAATTAGTTCATTTTAAAAGATTATATGTTAATATAAACCTTCCATGAAACCATTATTGGTAAAAAAAATTCATTGTACATGAAGGTAGTTAACCAACATTACATGGAAAATGGATTAATTTTTATTAAAATAAGAGGAAATGTTAAAATGGGTAGACAAAATATATTCCACTAGATTTATAAAAATTCATTATATACATGATTTTATATTTATTATTCTATATTGGATGAACAATGTGAGGAGAATTTATAAGAATAATGGAAATTAAAGAGAGGTTGTTTGAGAATGTTACCTCTTGAACATCACCTCCATGAAAAACCCCATAAGGTACATGAAATTTAAATTTTTGTCAGAAATGAAGATCATATACATGGGTTTAGTGGACTAAGAGATGGTTTCTATGATATTTTTAATGATTTGCGGCTAATATTGTGTGAGGAGAAGTTGAGTTGAGGGGTGGTACTTATAAAGAGATGAGAAGTTTATTTTTCCTTATATTCAATGGTTTATTAGTTTTATATTAAAACTATAAATATTATTGATTATTGTGACTATATAAAAAAATAGTGCCTTTGATTTTGAACTAGGGGGGTTTCGTCATCCATGATTCAAACATTCATGTATTGGTCTTATAATGTTAAATACCATAAATTATTATATTTCATTATTCTCCAAAAATATAACAGTTTGAGAAAAATAAAAAAATTAACCAAATTTTTTTTACTGTTTCGATTTCAAAAATGGAATCCATTTTATGGAAATAATTTTCTAAATGTGGACATATAATTTTGAATTAAAATCCTCTTTTATTCAAACAATATTTATTTTCATATTATAATTGATTCTCTGAACCTTGTGAAAGTTAATTATGGTCACATAAAATTATATTATCATCATAATAAAACAAAACATTAATTTTAAAATAAATTTTATGGAAAAAAAATCTATTAAATCAATACTTTCTTTATAAAATTTCACATCAGACATTTACATTTTACCAAAATACCATCACTTAATTTATCTTTTTTGAAAAATATATTTACCTTTACCATGATATAAATATATAATATTTTAATTTTATAAGATACCTAAATATTATTTTACATTTTCATAGTTGATTTTACAATTCAAACAGTCAGATTACTATTCTAACCCTCAGATTTCTATTCCTAATGGTCATATTAATATTTCAACGGTCAGGTTATAGTTCTAATAGTCATATTACTATTCCAACTATTTGATTAATAATATAATGGTTAGAGTTATAATAGTTTTATGAGTTCCCTACATACTTTAAATATCTATTATTCCATTCAGCATTCATTAACTTCAATTTTATATCAAATTAATATATTTACTTTCATCTTCAAAAATAATATTTCTTTACTATGAATATGTTTTTTTCAACAGCGTTGTTAATTATTGTGGTCATTCTAGTGGATATAGTATTTCACAGTCTTCCTATTATTACTATCTTATTTTCTATTAATTGTCCCAATTTAATATTTCGCATTCTCATTTGTTTATTTCTTAAATAATGTATCATTATTCATTAATGAGAACTTTTATTTATCTATTTTATGTATGTGATTTTTACTCAATTATATAATTATAAAAAGGGAAATTCAATTGATAAAATTAATTTTATTTGCATTCTTCCCCCCTTATGAAATTTCCCCCTTGAAATTTTATTTTACATTATATGGTGAAATCGTGTGACAGTTCTTCTCCTTTATAGCTTCATTTAGTTCCTATGTTTGTACATCATAATTTTGGATTCACCATAGGAAATTAACTAACGGAGTAGTCCAAATTAATATAACATTATATCTATGGTCCAAGATCTTCATTGGTAGTTTCTCATAAGAGAGATCATTTTATAGCTATGTCAACTCTATATTCAATACATGTGAGTAATATAGTTTGTAATTATTCAATAGAGATATGTGGAATATGTCACATCCTTGAGACATGGTTTGTGAATGTGCAAGTCAATATTCCATCGCTCAGATGCTGTCAATAATATCCAAAGGATCGATGTACCTAGGAAATAGTTTCCACTTGTTACCAGAATCATGACTCTCTTCCATTGAGATATGAGGAGGAATACATTATCTCTACCATAAAACTCTTGGTCACATCAATGATTGTATACAAATATCTTCTTTCAAATTTGGGATGCCTTTATGTTTTTTAATTGTCTTCACATTTTTTGGAGACATTTGGTTTCTTAACAAGATACTATTTTTGTAAAATAACTCAACCAGGGTAAGATTTTAGAACCACCCACCTTTAAATTCAATCAAGCATTCTCTCAACTTGTCTTCCACTATCTGAATTGTGCACATAGACTAGCCATCAGTTTTAAGCTGATAAGAAGTAATAAATTTATGTTTAGTGTTTAGAACAGGTTTAATAATTTATCAGATCCTTAATGAAAATATATGTTCTCAATCGAATACTATTTTCAAAAGTACTCCGAGTAGCCTCACCTTTTCTCATATGTATATTGGTTCACGTTGATCGAGTGATAATGTTATGACCTAGGTATTTATTAAATAATACTATTTATTTTCTATTAATATTTATTAATAATATATTAATTTTAATTTAAAGGGGATTCTTTTTTCAACATCGTACACGCCATGAAACAATGGGTTTCTTCAAAATCTTACATTGCACACAACATTGAGTTATACTGAAAAATAATACAATAATGTCATTTTTATTTTAAATGGTAGTTAACAACTGGTTTTTGGAATATAGGGAATTAATAGTATCAACTGATTTTTGAAATATTGTTTGCACATGTTTAATTAATTATTCATTGGTTTCCAAATTTTTTAGAAATGGAAATAAAAAGAAATTGAATATAAAGGATGTGTTTTTATGAAAATCTATTTAAAAAGTGAAAAATTGTGTTTATAAAATCATATCACACTTTATGTATTTTATATTTAATGAAAAATATGTTTATATTTTCAATTAAATGTTTGAAATTTATTATATATGTTTTCTAGATATGATATAAGAATAAATTCAATTTTTCAGATGAAGAAGTTATTTTTTTTAAATGTAGTTTTAACACCTTTTGACGGGGAACCATTTTAATTTTATTTTTTGTCACATATAGATGTTATTTTTGAAAAAATAAAATTTTTATAAAAAAATATTGAACCCAAAATTCACATTGGTTGTGATTTTGAAAATTTGCAGATAAAGTTCATTTTTAATGAATAGTAAAAAATATTTCATTTTAATACAAAATTGTATTTACCTTTTTTACTTATAAAATTATATTTTAATTTTAATTGGTTTTAAAGTATAATTGTATTATGTTTTTATAATTTAATACAATTATGGAAACTTTATGAAATTTCACGTTATTATTGGACATAAACACATGTCAATCTTTGGGTTGTTTTTACTTCATAAAACCACACATTTTATTTTTGACAACAGCAATCAATTTTAAATTAATTAATGAAAATTATATGTATTGAATTTGAAAAAATAGATTTAATATTTGGATTTGGATTTTCCCAATTTTGTAAAGACATGTCATTTACTTTGGGACATTATGAATAGTAACTTTAGTAATTAGTTTATTTACCATAGTTAAAGGGTAAATATGGTAAATATGGGTAAAAAATAATATTATAATATTATTACACTACAATAACACATTTCATAATCCTATATTATGAGATATGTTAGAACATGGGATTCCTTGGGTTGATTTTGGGATCCCATAGGGGCACTAGGATGTAAAAATGACATTTTATAAGAATTAATTTAAAGTAAAGAGAAATATAACCTAAACATGTATCTTTTACTAAAAAAAATTAACTTTGGGTTATATAACATATGAATTTGAATATAAATAATAATTATAAAAAAAATAGATTTATTTTATCATGGTATTTTATTTATAATTTTTTGAGATTAAATAAATAAATTTATTTCTGACACAATGATGACAAAGTGATTGATGCGTTAATAAAGAATTCATATAAATGATATTATAAATATTAAAATAAATTCAATTTGATTATTTGGATTCCATAATAGAATTTTTGGAAGATATTGACATATTGTCTTTGAGTTATTTTCTTAGGTTTTATGGAATCAAGTTTTTATGACATTAACTAAAATCAATTTCTAAATAGTGTCAAAATTGGAATAGATGAGTTTTTAAAAAAACTACTATTTTATTAAATGATATAATAGTCCTAAAAATATGAGATTCGGCCAAACAAATTATGTACTATTACCAATGTCATTAATGATACACTTGTGGTTCAATTGTCATTTTATTGTAACTATAGTAACCATAAATAATGAAAATGAATGAAGACATGGTAAGAGTTAATGTTTTTAACGAAGGGTTAAATCAAAAAAGATAAGGTTACATTTGTGACCTAAGCGTGTATAAAACCAATTGGTTGAGTGTTTTCGGACCCAAACACATATTATATTTGAAATAAATTACTTTGGGACCATTTGAAACTAAAAATTAATTTATAATAGAATAATATTTAAAGATATTCTTGAAGTGCCCCTCCACCCTCTTATAAGATGTCAAAAACTATACCCAATTACTCAAAACACTAAAACACCTAGTATTGTTCAGATTTTTCTCAAATAATCTCCCAAAATCCATCCATTCCTACTAGAATCATTACATTGGGAATAAATAATTTCAAGAAATCATTTTGGCTCAAATCAAAAGAAGTTACCTTGTTTAAATGTAAGGTCTTCCGACAAGTTCCTTTCTATTATTTTACTTGTTCACTCCCTATGCTATTATTATTAATTTATTTCATAACTAAAATAGTATACTCAATATAATAGGCTTTTTTATGATATTTTTTTAAACTACACTTTCACACACCTTCATCCAATTGCTACAAACATATTTGTTTCTATGGACAGCGACCTATTCCCTCACGAAACGATGATTGTTCAATTTTTTCCTAACACCTCTAATGGTGGCCATTATGATGGAACTGTATTTATATACAATATTTATTATATTTTTATTATTTATATTCTTATGTGTTTTTATTTACAGTATACCTTTATTCTTTCTATAATGTGTCTATAGGATAATTTCATTTGAGGAAGTGCGGACTACAGCCCCCTCATTGTGATATGACATGTTCATTCCATACATGGAACGTAAAAAGGATAGATTTACTAAAGTTATGTAACATATATAAAATATTATATTATAATGGAATTATAATATACCTATTTATCATTTATTTTTTATTTCTTTAATATAAAAAATAAATAAAATCATCGTTCATGCGTATGTATGGCAACCATCTCCATGAATGGTTTGTTTCATTTAATATCTCCAAATTTTATTTAATATTATAAATAAATTTCTATAATGTATATACATGATATTTAAATCATCAATACTATTTTTAGATAATGGAATTTTGACCATATGGGCAATTTTTAATTATATCAAGTTCATTTTCTACTCAAGTACTGAATATCAACAAAACGATTGATATGAAATTGAATAATTATATGATTGTTATAACAATTTAATAAGTCTTATAAAAGAAATAATTAACATTAAAAAGATTATGAATAAATTATAAATTTACTTACATTTATTATTCAGGGAGATAAAGAACTTACAAGACAAGTTGGACTCAAGGTAAGGAATTTCGACTCAATCTCCTTTCATTATGGCATTTCTTGAGAATATCCACATCTATTATTTTATAATGTGTATATATAAACACAATGACATTTAATATCCATATTAATGTTTTTTATGAATTATTGTAGACTAATATTTAAATTTTTAAAGTGGTAAGGAATACCTTGAACCTTTAAATATTTAATTATCAAATCTTTGTCTTCATGATATTAATTTACACATTTATTTATATGTATTTAAAAGTATTAAAAATGACATTTTATGTCTATCTATAATTTCATTCAATGATTTCAAAATGAACTTTATTATGCATATAATTTTATATTCATTACAAAAATACAAACAGAATGTTATTTTATTTAACTTATACGGTGATAACGGCTTCTTTGTCGCTGTAACCATTTTTTGATATTTGGCTTCCTATACAAGCCTTGATGTATTTTAAATAATTCCATTTTCCCTTTATTTAGTTATCTTGCTATTTAAAAAGGGATATTAAATGAAAATGGTATTTTTATATGGAATATTTATTCATATGGGACTCTTTTATTTTTTTCAAAAATGGTTTTGTGATTAAAGAGTTTTTGAAATGACACATGATCATTATATGAAACAGGTGAGCCCGATACATATTATACGAAGGTGTGATCCCCATTATAGCTTTTAGGTGAGCACTAAATAGCTTATACGCAGGTTTGAACCCCATTATAACTCACAGGTGAGCCTGTTACAGCTTATATGAATGGATGAGCCCCATTATAGCTCATGGGTGAGCCTAATATATCTTATACAAATGAGGATCCCCATTAAAGATATTCAATTTTGAAGTCGACCACATGGTTATTCCAATTGGTTGGGATTTGATAGGGTTTTATGTATATGATAATCTAAGTCACCTAAAAGAGTTTTATTTTCTTGCTATTAATTTAATGTTTTTTGAGCAAAAGTGTGAGTGTCATTCATTTGAAAATGTTTTGTTTAATTATTTCAAATAATATTAAATGAGTTTCCTTTTTTAACTAGACTAACGTTTTAATTCCTTTTTTTGTCCCTTACTAATAGTTTTATGCTCATACCATGTTTTTGAAATGTTTTCCATATGGTATATGGATAGATAAGAGAAAGGAAGAAGTCATGTAGATTTTAATCAAGAAAAAAGAATCATGTTTTGTTTAAAGGGTTTCCTTTGTTGGAAAAAGTGGATACTAAGTGTAATAGTCCACATATAATGTATGGGTCTATTATGTAATATTTATGGCCTAATTATCCAAAAATCTAAACCTAAAAAGTTCCTCAATATAAATTATTGACATTACAAAAGAGTATGAAATGTTTAAGGATGGATCCTTATAGTTGGTATCAAAGGAAAAGATTAGACAACTTTGGAGATTAAGGTGTTTTATTAAGTGTTAGGGATATCATCATGGGTTTATAATTTTATGAAATATCATAAGATCAATGTATTGGAAGCCCCTTTTGAGGATTTATGATCTCTAATATGAGGGTGAAAAATTGTATTTTATTTGGAGACACTCACCTTTGAGGAAATTATAGGTTATTAATTTTTGGGATGAAAAATTTGTGGTTTTAGAACCTTTGAGGTTAAAATATTTCATAGTTTTTTTAAGCTTTTATCTCATTTTTAGAAATGTTATAAAATTATGTCATTTTTGAAAAATGACAAAACACATGTTGTGTGACAAGCTATCAGGTAGTACAAAGCTATAGGAATCTATCCCATGGCCAATGTTTGACGAGGATTTATCACTTTCCACTACCCTAATTTACGTCACTGGTTTATATGACTTATTATTTTCAGTTAAATAATTTTATGGATCAAGAAAACTAAGATTTTGGGAAATTAAGTTTCATCAAATGGATATCCTTAGTATAGAAAATTATATGGTGATTATGTTATAAATGTTATTTAGAAGACAATCGCTCTTTTGGGAACACTATATTCCAAAGAAATATAGAATATTATGGAATTTAATTTAAGGAGTAATGGTGGAATTTTATTTCGGAAGAATTTATGTTTTTATTTTTCACCTATAGCGATTTGGGTTATTCATTGAAATGATTAACATATATTGGAGAATATATGTTTAGGTTAATTACTTTTCAGTATGAGACTTTAAGAGTAGTCGATGCTATTTGGAGATAAATATAATGATTTATAGTGGAATACTATGGGATCAAATTCTTATATGTTTTGGATTTAAATCATAGTTTGGAATATCTTGAAGAATTTTAAAGACATTTCGTATTTAATAGTCTTCTTTGAACTTTGGGTACTGTATTTTAAATTTCATATATTTTGACTGGTATTTATTTTTATAAAGGGTTATTCTTTTTTAGGATTATCTGATATGTTGTTAAAAGATTAGGTTTTGGGATAATTTCTAAAGACAGGGGAAATATATAGTTAGTCTTTTTTGGTTTAATTTATTATCAATAAGTTGATTCTAGTGCTTCAATTTTGACCAAGTCATCTTGAATACTAATCATTTTTAGAAAAAATATTTTTGTGGAGGAAATTTAATAAAGGATAAAACTCTACATTACATGTAAGTATGTTTTCTTATGATCTCAGTAAAACTCATAAATAAATTAAAAACCTTTATGAAAAATTTATTTAAATAATTTTTTTTTTACTTTTCCTATTTATAAATCAAATACCATTTAACTCATTACAAGTTTGTGGTTTTTTGGTGTTTAACTTTATCCGGATCATGTTTTCTATCACTCTTAATCAGAACAATATCATTATTTTTTCATCCATATCCATGTTTTCCTAAATGAAATCCAGGTATACATTATCTCATGTGACGTTTGTACTTCACTTTACCTCTTTTAAAGTAATAGTTTTACTAACACTTTTCTAATGTGGTATTTTCAATTATATTTCCAAGCCCAATTTTAAAATTTTGAGGAAGCAATTTTCAAAAGATGGAATGATGTAATGACCTTGGTATTTAGGGAATAATAATTTTTCCATTCTATTTATATTTATAAATAGGATATTATTTTTACATTAAAGGGGACTCTTTTTCCAATAGCTTACTCAACACGCAACAATGGGTTTCTCCGAAATCTAATGTTTCACACAACATTAATTTATACTGAAAAATAATACAATAATATTATTATTATTTTCAATGGTTGTTAACATCTAGCCATTGTAATGGAGAAAATTAATAGTATCAAATAAATTTTGAAATATGGTAAACACGTTTTTATGTAATGATTCATTAGTTACAAAATTTGTAAGAAATTGACATAAAAACCAATTGAATAAAAAGAATCTATTTTTATGAAAACCAATTAAAAAAGTGAATAATTGTATTTATAAAATCATATCACTATTTATGGATTTTTTAATGACAAATATATGGTATATATTCTATGAAATGCTTTAATTAATCTTATTTGTTCTATAGATATGATATAAGAATGAATTAAATTTTTCGGATGAAAGAAGTATTTTTCTAAAAATACTGCTTTACCGGTTTTTGATGGAAACCCATTTTTAAATTTATTAGAATCACTTATATATGTTCCATTTGAAAAAATAAAATTATTATAAAGAAACAGGACAAAAAATTTAATTTGGTTAAATTTTTGGTAGTTTTTTGATAATGTGTATTTCTGAATGAATAGGGAAAATACTGCATTTTAATCCAAAACTGTCATTTTCATCTAATTTATTTATACAGTAATATTTTCATTTTAATTGGTTTTAAATTATAATCAGATTATGTTTTTATCATTTAATACAATTATGTTCAATTGGATGTAATTTCACATTTTAATTTGATATGAACACATTTCAATATTTTTGTAGTTTTTTCTTCTTAAAAACATGCTTTTTGGTTTTGACAAGAGGAATTAATTTTAAATTAATTATTGAAGCATCTGTGTATTGAAATCTAATAAAATGGATTACATATTTAGAATCAAAACGTCCAAATTGTGAAAATAGGTATCTTTTATTTTTTGACATTACGAATAGTAACATCAGTAATTATTTTATTTACCGTGGTTAAAGGGTAAATCTGGAAAAAAATAATATTATAATAATATTATAATTAAATTATAATGGTAAAAAATATTATTATAAAAATATTAAACTACCCTATCACATGCTCTAATTATATTTGATGAGATTTGTCAGACTATGGGCATCCTTGGGTCGGTTTTGGTACCCCATGGAGCCACCTAGATGTGGAAATGAGATTTCATAAGAAATAATTTAAAGTAAAGAGAAATATAACATAAACATGTAACTTTTACTGAAAAAATTAATATGGGGTTATATAATATATCTCATTAAAAATAAGTATTCAGTATAAAGATAAAAATATTTCATTTATAATGTTATTTTATTTAAAATCTTTAGATATTAAATAAATTTATTTATTTATGACACAATGATGACGTAGTGATTGATTCATTAATAAAGGATTCAAATAAATGATATTATAAATATTAAAATAAATAAAATTTAATTATTTACATAACATCCAAGAATTTTCTGGATTTTATTGACATATTATATATGATTTAATGTCTTTTGTTTGAGGAATCATGTTTTTATGATTTTATAAAAAAATCAATTACTAAATAGTGTCAAAATTCACATAAATGAGTTTTTAAAACAAATACTATTTTATTAATTAATATAATAGTAATATAAATCTAAGATTCCTCCAAATGACTTATATAATGTTACCAATGTCATTAATGAGCCACTTTTTGTTCTCTTTTCATTTTATCATAACTATAGTAACCATAAATTATGAAAATGCAATAAGACATGGTAAGATTTTAAATTTTTAACCAAGGGTTGAAGAAAAGAAGATAAAGTTTCATTTTTTACCTAAACTATTCTAAAACATATCAATTGAGATTTTTTAGACCCAAAATCTACTTATCATTGAAGTAAATTACATTGGGACCATTTGAAACCGAAAATTAATTTATAATAAAATAATATTTCAAGATATTCCTAAAGTGCCCCTACTCCCTCTTATAAAAAGACACCACATATACCAACTTAATCACACCTCTAAAACTGATTGGATAATACAAATTTTTTTCAAATTAAATCCTAAAATAACTCCCTTCCTCCTAGAATCCTTTCTTTACGAAGATGGAAATTCAAGAAAGCTTGTTGGTTATAATAAAAAATATGTTACCTGATATAGAGGTAACATCTTCTCATAAGTTTATTTCTTTTATTTTTCATCCCCACACAATATGCTCTTATTATTAAATTATTTCATAACAAAAATAATATATTAAATAAACTAAGATATTTTTATGAGGAGTATTTGAGATACACTTATACACACCTCCATCTAATGGATACAAATATACTATTTCTGTGGACGACGAACTACTGCATCATGAAATGATGATTGTTCAATTTTCTCCTACCACATCTCAGGGGGTTCTTTATGATAGAAAATTATTTATATATGATATATATTATATTTATATTTTATCTATGCTTCTATATTTTTATTTATAGCATACCTTTATTCTTTCCATAATGTGTAAATTCGATGATTTCATTTTTGGAAGTGTGGATTACTACCCCCTTAACATGATAGGACTCATTTATTCCATAAATGGAACATATAAAGGATTATATTAATGAAATTATGTAACATATATAAAATATGATATTATATTGTAATTATAATATACCTATTTATCATTAAGTTTTCATTTCATTATTATGAAAAATAAATGAAAGTATCGTTAATGCGTACATACGGCCTACCGTCTCCATGAACGGTGCATTTATTTTATTAACTCAAAATGTTATTTAATATTATAAATACATATAAATACCACATATATATTATATTTAAATAATTAATACTATTATGGAGATAATGGACTTTTGACCACATGGACAATTTGTAATTATATCAAGTTTATTTTCTAGTCAAGTACCAAATATGATGAAAACAACTGATATGAACTTGATTAATTATATGATGGTTATAATAAGGTAATAAGTGAGTTAAAACGAATAATAAACAGGACAAATTCTTTGATGTAGGTAGAAATTAACTTTCATTTGTTATTCAGTGAAATAAAAGAACTTACAAGACTAGTCAGACTCAAGGTAAAGGATTTCGTCTAAATCTCCATTCGTTGAGGAATTTCTTGATAATATCCACCTATATTATTTTTTAAGGTTTATATAAAACCACTATAAAATTTTATATGAATATTAATTTCATTTATGAATTCATGTAGATTAATATTTAAATGTTCAAGGTGTTATGGGATACCTTGAACCTTTGAAGATAAAATTTCCAAATCATTGTCTTCATAATATTAATAAAAATATTTATTTATTTGTATATAAAATAATTATAAATAAAATTTTAGGTCTAACTAGAATTTCATTCATTCTTTTCAAATGGAACCTTTTTATACATATGATTTTACTTTCTCTCTAAAAAGTAAAAAAGGAATGTTATTAGATTTAACGTATACAGAGATAATGACTTCTCCGCAACTGTAACCATTATTTGATATTTGGATTTACCTACAAGCCTTAATGTATTTTAAATAAATACCTTGTTTCTTTTTTTGGGTATCAAGGTATTAAAAATGGGATCTTAAATGAAAATGGGATCTTTATACGAAATTTGTTTTATATGGGATTAGATTATTTTTTTCAAAAAGGTTTTTGTGATTGACGTGTTTTTGAAATGATACCTGAGAATTATCTGAATTGTGTGTTCCTGATATAGCTTATATAAAGGTTTTATCTCCATTACAGCTCATAGGTAAGCCTGACATAGCTTATACGAAGGTTTGATGCTCATTATAACTCACGGTTGATCCCGTTATAGATTATATATAGGGATGATCCCCATTATTTCTCATAGGTGATCCTGATATATGTTATATGAAGGTTGATCCCCATTAACAATTTCAATTCGTAATTTGACCATATGGTTATTCAAATTGAATGGTATTTTAAAAGGTTTTATGTATATGATTCTCAAATTAACCTAAAGTATTTTTATTTTCTTACTATTAGTTTAGTGTTTTTTGACCAAAAGTATGAGTGGTAATCATGTGAAAATGTTTTGTTTAATTCTTTCAAAGAACATTATAAAAGTTACGATGTTTTAACTAGACTAATGGTTTTCTTTCTTTTTATGTCCCTTACTATGATTTTTATTCTCATCTCAAGTATTTTAAATGTTTTCCTCAGGGTATGGGGATGGATAAGATAAAGGAAGAAGTCAAGTAGATTTTTATCAGGAAAGAGAAATCTTGTTTTTTTAATGGTTTTCCTTTTGTTGGAAAAATTATATATTTAGGGTAATGTTCCACATTTAATGTATTGGTATATTTTGTAATATTTATGGAAAAATTATCTAAAACTCTAAACCTGAAAATATAATCCTTGTTAATTCTTGACATAACTCAAGATTATGTAATGTTTATGTTTGGGGACTTATTGTTGGTATTAGAGGAAAGGTTTATACAACTTTGGAAATTATGATGTTTTCATAAGAGTTAGGGATATCATCATGGTTGTGTAATTTTAATAAATAACATATTTTCAATGTATTAGAAACCCCTTTTTGGATTTTTTATTTAAAATATTAATGTGACTAATGGTATTTTTTTGAGACATTCACCTTTGAGGAAATTATAGGTTATTAATTTTTGGGATGAAAAATGTGAGGTTTGAGATAACCATTGAGGTAAAAATATTTCAAGGTTATTTTCTAGGATTTTATATCATTTTTTAAATGTTATAAATTTATATTGTTTTTGAAAAATTAAAACACATAGACTGTGTGGAAACATTTCCGGTTAGACAAAGCTATGAGAATCAAACTGACAACCAAAGTGAGAATGGGATTTATCGCCTACCACTGGCCTACATGATGTCCCTGGTTATTATGACTTATTCTTTTTAGATAGATGATTTTAGGGGTCAATAATAAGTTTATTTTGGAGAATTATTCTTTATAAAATGGATATCCTTAGAATAGTAAAATGATTTTCTAATTAAGTTGTAAATGTTATTTTAGAATACAATCTCTCTTTTGGAAACACTATATTCTTAATGAAAATAAAATACTATGAGATTTTATTTGAAATGTAATGGTAGAATTTTATTTTCTAAGAATATATGTTTTTATTTTTAACTTATATAAATTTGTGTTATTTATTGAAATGAATAACCTATCTTGGATAATATGTGATTAGGTTAATTACTTTTTTGAATTAGACTTTAAGAGTAGTTGATGTAATTTGGAGATAAATGTTAATATTTATGGTGGAAGACTATGTGATCAAATTATTTTGAGTTTTGGGTTTAAATATTGGTTTGGATTATATTAAATAATTTTAAGGACAATTGTGTATTCAATGACCTTTTTTGAACTTTGGGTATTGTTAGTTTAATTTTGAAGATTATGAGTTGTATTTATTTTAATAAAAGGTTATTCTTTTTTGGGATTATCTAATTTATTTTTAATATTTTTAGTTTTGGGATAATGTCTAAAGATATGGTAAATTTATAGTTAATATTTTTATGGTTTAAGTGATTATCTAAAAGTTGATTCTAATGCTTCAAGTGTGACCAAGTCATCTAGAATACTCTTCATTTGGAGAAAAGATATTTTTTGTGGTAAAATTCTATTAAAGCATGAAATTATACATGAAAAGTATGTTTTCTTATGTTCTTAGTCATGATCATAAATAAATTAATAAACAATATGAAAATTATATTGAAATAAAAACTTTTTAATTTACGTTTCCTATTTTAAAATCAAATACTGCTTACCCCATCACATGGTTGTGGTTTCCTCGTGGTTACATTTCCCCTGATAATGTTTTCTATCACTCTCCACAAGAAAAAAGATCATTATTTTCATTCCATATTCGTGTTTTCCTATGTAGAATCCTAGTATGTGTTATCTTAGATGACCTTTTTATATATCTTTCTTTCTTTTAAAGTGGAAGTTTTAATGAATCCTTATCCAATGTGGGATTTTCAATGATGTTGTCAAACCCAATTTAAAAGTTGTGCGTATGAAATTTTCAAAATTGGGGAATGATGTGATGACCCAAGTATTCATAGAATAATATTTTTTTTTCTTTTCTATTAATATTTATGAATAATATATTAATTTTAAATGAAATGGTAGTATTTTTTAAATAGATTACTCGATATGCAATAATGGGTTTCTGGGAAATCTTACATTTCCCATAACATTGAGTTAGACAAAAAAATAATACATTAATATTGTTATTATTTTAAATTGTAGTTAATGTATAGCCATTTGAAAGGATAGAATTAATAGTATGAAATTAATTTTGAAATATTTATTACACATGTTTATGTAATTATTAATTGGTTAAAAATATTTTCAGAAATGGAAATAAAAACCAATTAAATATAATGTATGTGTTTTTATGAAGACCTATTTAAAAAATGAATAATTGGCTTTATCAAATCATATCACTCTTTATAGATTTTTATTTAATAAAAATATAAGTTATATAATAAGTTCAATATTTTCAATTCATGTTATATGTTTTCTTTATATGATATAAGAATAAATTCATTTTTTCAGATAAAATAAGTATTTTTCTAAAAATGAATTCTTTCCACCATTAATGGAAAACCCTTATTAAATTTTGTTTTTTTCATTTGTATATGTTATATTAAAAAAACATAAATTATTCTAAATAAGCAGGACTCCAAAATTTATTGTGGTTAAATTTTTTATAATTTTATGATAAAGATTATTTTCAATTAATAGTGAAAAATACTGCATTTTAATTCAAAACTGCTTTTTCATCTAACTTATTTCTATAGTTAGATATTTATTTTTATTGGTTTTAATATATAATAAAATTATGTTTTTATAATTTACTCCTATTATGGTCACTAGATGTAATTTCACATTTTAATTGGACATAAACATGTTCCAATATTTTGGTAGTTTTTACTTCTTTAAAACAAGCTTTTTGGTTTTGACAATGGGAATTAATTTTAAGTTAATTTTTGAAACTTTTGTGTATTTATTTAGGAAAAATGGATTTCATATTTGGAATCATAATGTCCAAATTTATTAAATAAGTATCTTTTAATTTTGGAAATTATGATATGTAACTTCAGTAATTATTTTATTTTCCATGGTTAAAGGGTAAATCTGGTGGATAATGGTAAAAATTAATATTATAATAAAATTAAACCACCCTAACACATTACCTAATCCTATTGGATGAGATATGTCCTAACACGGTCATGCTTGGGTTGATTTTGGGACCCCATGGAGCCACTTGTATGTGAAAATTACATTTTATAAGAATTAATATAAAGTAAAGAGAAATATAACATAAACATGTATCTTTTACTAAAATAATTTTAATAGTGGGTTATATAAATTATATATTTTACTATAAATAATAATTATAAAGATAAAAATATTTCATTTATCAAGGTATTTTATTTATAATTTTTAGAGAATAAATAAATAAATTTACTTATGACACAATGATTATGCAGTGATTGATTCATTAATAAAGGATTCAAATAAATTATATTATAAATAATAAAATTAATATAATTTTATTTTTTATTACATCCAAGAATTTTCTAGATTATATTGAAATATTATATTTGAGTTAATTTATTTTTATAAAAGGAATAATGTTTTCTTGACTTTAACAAAAATCAATTACTATATAGTGTAAAATTTTACATAAATGAATTTTCAAATCAAATACTATTTTATTAATTGATATTATAGTCTGAAAAAATATATGATTTTGAAATATGACTTAAATAATGTTACAAATTTAATTAATGAGCCACATGTGGTTATCCTTCCATTTTATTATAACTGCAGTAACCATAAATTATCAAAATCCAAGAAGACATGGTTGGAGTTAATGTTTTTTACTTCGTGCTAAAGCATAAAAGATATGGTTAATGTTATGACCTAAACATGTCAAAAAACTATTGGTTGATAGGTTTTAAACAAAAAATAACTGTATCTTTGAAATAAATGACCTTGATACCATTATAAACCAAAAATTAATTGATAATAAAATAATATTTCAAGAGATTCCTAAAGTTCTCCTCCTCCCGCTTATAAAAGGACACCACATCTTCCCACTTACTCACACCTCTCAAACCCATTGGATCATACATATTTTCTCAAATATGATCCCAAAATACCTCCCTTCTGATTAAAAGCCTTATATTTGGGATAATTGAACTCAATAAAGAATTTTGGCTCAAATCAAAAGAAGTTACCTGATTTAGATGTAACGTCTTCTCACAAGTTCCTTTCTTTTATTTTCCGTCTCCACTCTCTATACTCTTATTATTCCATGATTTCATAAAAAATGGTATCCTCATTACAGAAGGAATTTTTATGAGAATTATTTTAAATAAACTTACACACACCTATATCTAATGTATACGAACATATTGTTTTTGTGGACGCCGAACAACTCCCTCATAAAACGATGATTGTTCAATTTTTCCTACCACCTTTCATAGTTGACATGGTGATGAAAATGTATTTATATATGATATATATTATATTTTTATTGTCTCAATTCTTCTATATTTTTATTTATATTATATCTTTATTCTTTCCATAATATGTAAATATGATAATTTCATTTGACGAAGTGGAGACTACTGCCCCCTTAAAGTGATATGACTCATTAATGCCAAAATGAAACGTATAAAGGATGGAGTTAATGAAAATATGTAATATATATAACATTTGATATTATAATGTAATAATAATATACCAATGTATCAATTAAGTTTCATTTCATTAATATGAAAAATAAATGAAAGTACTGTTTGTGTGTACATATAGCCTACCGTCTCCGTGAATGGTGAATTTCATTTACTATGAAAAATGTTATAGAATATTATAAATACATATATATACTAGATTTATATGATATTTAAATCATGAATACTATTCTAGAGTTAATGTAAATTTGACCTCGTGGACAATTTGTAATTATATCAAGTTCATTTTCTACTTAAGTACTGAATATCAACAAAACGACTCAGGAGAACTTGAATAATTATATGATTGTAATGAAAAGGTAATAATTGATATAAAAGAACAAATAAACATTAAAAAGGTTCTGATTCAAGTAGATATTAAATTACCTTTTTATTCATGGAGATAAAGAACTAACCAAACAAGTCAGACTCAAGGTAAGGGATTTCGTCTCAATATCTTTTGGTTGCGGCATTTCTTTAGAATATCCACCTCAATTATTTTATGAGGTGTATATAAAACTAATATGAAATTTCATATTCATATTAATGTTATTTATCAATTCATGGAGATTCAGATTTAAATTTTCAAAGAGGTATGGGACACCTTGAACCTTTAATGATTTAATTATCAAATATTTGTCTTCATGATATTAATTTAAATATTTATTTATATGTATATAAAAGGATTATAGCGGAAATTTATGTATATTAAATGTTTTCAAAACGAACCACATTATACAAATAATTTTAATTTAATTACAAAATGACAAAAAGAATACTATTGTTTAACATATATAAAGATAATGACTACTCTACTGTTGTAACTGTTATTTGATATTTGGATTCCACTAAAAGCCTTAATATATTTTAAATAAATCACCGGTTCCATTATTTGGGTATCTTGGTATTGAAAATGGGATCTTAAATGAAAATAGTATTTTTATACTGAAATGTTTTCATATAACATTAGATGAGTTTTTCAAAAATGGTATTATGATGAATGTGTTTTTGAAATGGTAGTTGATCAATATAGGTAAGGGGTGAGCAAGATACAGCTTATATGAAGGGTTGACCCCCATTATATCTCACGGGTGAGACCGAAACAACTTATACGAAGGTTTGATCCCTATTATAACTCACGGTCGATCCCTTTATAGATTATATTAAGGTTTGATACCCATTATAGCTCATGGGTGAGCCTGATAGAGCCTATACGAAGTGTGATACCCATTAAAGATCTTCAATTTGAAAGTGAACCATATGGTTATTCTAATTGAATGTGATTTGAATGGTTTTTTTGTATATGGTTCCCTAAGTTTCCTAGAGATGTTTTATTTTCTTTCTATTAGTATAATGTGTTTTGAGGGAAAGTGTGAGTGTTATTCCCTGGAAAAAATTGTGTTTAATTATTTCAATGAACATTAAAAGATTTACCATATTTTAACTAGACTAATGGTTTTCTTTCTTATTATGTCCCTTACTAAGATTTTTATACTCATACCATGTTTTTGATATGTTTTCTACATGGTATAAGAATGGATATAAGAAAGGAATAAGTGAATCAAATTTTTACCACGAAAAATAAATCATGTTTTGTTTAATGGGTTTCCTTTGTTGGAAAAAGTGGATACTGAGTATAACTTTCCACATTTAATTTATGTGTTTATTGTGTAATATCTATGGCATAATTCTATAAATATATAAACCTGAAATGATCCTCAATGTAAATTATTTACTTAACTCAAGATTATGTAATATTTTTTGATGGTTCTTTATAGAGAAGTCCCTATAAAATGAAATGAACTTAGTAGTGTTAGTGAGATGGTCCAAAATAACCCATCTTCATTATTTTTTTTTGGATATCTTCATATTCATAGTGTCAAAGTCCATGGTTATGTTTTCCCAATTCCATATAGGTTAGGGTAATTTTAGAATCACCCACTTAGACTTTATCCTTTCATCCTTCACTTACTTACATACCAAGAAATTTGACTAACATTTAGGGACCTCCTTCTTCGTATAGTCCCATCAATAGTGCTCTAAAAGATCTCAATACATCATTGTGCTCCATGGGAGTAAGTGGACGGTCTTTCTATGTGAATAGTTCATAATATACCTCTTTATATCATGATTTGATGGTATAATTAGTCAATATCCAAATCTAACATATCATTCCTCTTCAATTTTGAACTCTTGGGATTTATAATCTATGATAGCTTCCACCATTTTCTGAATTTCCACATCATCTTTTGGTGTATCGATTAACTTCTATAAAAGGGATGGTTGATAACACATTTGAGAACGGAATTTCTTTGTTCCTTACTTTATGATTCCCATTTAAAATAATTTTGAAGTCTAAGAAGATTAGATCTTTCTCAATTCATATCATTAATAATGTCACCTGGTCTTTTTTATTTTGACAATATCACACATTATTAACATTACAAGGATCATGCTATTCTATTTTTTCATAATCCTTGACGATATATAACTATATTTTCTAGAACATATTAATCCATTTATATGAGAATATATATTTGATGCTCATTAGATCATTATATATCTTACACTTCTCCCTAATGATCTAATGCCACTAGATTTTGAACATGGTGATCATGGCCACTAACTCAAGATTATGTGTGGGGTAGATTAGCTCATGAACATTTAGCTACCTTGATTTTTGGGTTATTGATTTATATTTTTGAATCAAGAAATAACTTATCTTCTAATTTAATGTATCATTTTATAGTAAAAATATTTATCCACTTGTAGGTAGTGTAAGTACTTGTGACGTGATAAGCCACTTTTTCATCTATTATAATCATTAATTACATTCACTGGTCCACAAAAACATTACTACCTTCAGATTCAGATTTGTTAGTGGGTTTGAAAACTATGATATTTTCATCATAAATCATTCATAATACCCATGTTGTCTCACAAATAATCATCTCTCTATTATTGATGTTGTCCTGGGCCTCACCACAATTGTGTTTGTCTTAGAAAGGTCTACAGATATCACATCAATAGTGATAACATGACCAAATAATGAAAATATCTCCATCCTTTACTAAATATTAGTATACACTTAAAATAATTTCTCCCTTCGTAAATTAAATATCATAGTATTTAAGGACTCTTCAAGATCCTCCTTACTCCATGAGTATATCAAAATATCATCAATAAATTCTAGCACAAATTTTATGTGGTATTCACTAAAGATATTATTCAATAATTCCATGAAAATTTATTGAGAATTAGTGAGTATAAATGGAATAAATATGAAATCATAATTTTCATACATTTTTTGAAATGTAGTTTTAGGAATATAATCCTTCTTTACAATTAATTAGTTACATCCTTACCAAGGGTCCACCATAGAGAAATAATTAGCCCCACATAGTTGATCAAATATCACATCTGTCTATGGTACGTGATACTAATTCATTATCATTGTTTTTAAGCTCTTTATTATCAATGAATGGAAATATTGACCCATCATTTTTCTTGGAGAAATGGACAGCTGCACCCCATAGTGAAGCACTTGGTTATATGAAACCTTTGTTCATATTTTCTAGTAACTACTTCATCATTTAATCTAATTAAATGGTTTTAATCCTATTCAAAGTATTTGGTAATAGAATAAATATTTTTATATGTTCATTTCATAACACAACCTCTTGGTTTGGTGGAATAATGGGAGATTCTGCAGGGAACACATCAATGTAGTACCTCATAATGGTCATTTCTTAAAGCACAGTCATCTCCTTTATCTCGATCATTTGAGATAGATTTTCTTATGAATAGAGAAATAATATCCATGAATGAGAATAATATTCCAAAGGATATACATCCACTTTATAAACATTATACATAATTGTAGGGTACCTCAGGATGTTTAGATTCATCTCCCTCACACAAAAGTTGATATTGGGTTTATATAAAGATAGTCAATCCATTCCCAATATAGAATCAGGATAATCTAAGAGTAGTAATAAGATAGTTTCTAGGAGGATCAACCAATAAAAATTGATTGAGCGGGAATTATATTATTAGGATGAAATAATTTACCCATTTTCTATCCTTAAGGATAACTCAACCTCTATATTTTGAGGTAGTTTATGTATTATTATTTTAATCATGTATATTATGAAAAAATGCATAGAACTAGAATAAAATGGTGAATTGTCAATTATAAAATTAATAATCATGGTACCTTTCACTATATAATTTTTAGATCCACCTCAGCATTATTGATGGAATATTCAATTCTTGTATTCCTTAAAAGTTATTTACATTGATTTCCTCTAATAAACCATTTCTTAATGAATTATCTAACATAATTCTCATGTTCTTTTAAGTTCCAGTATTGTACTATTGGATATGTGCTAATCTAAACCATCCTTCACTCTTACTCATTAAGAAAATTATTCATATCTCATGGGAAATTACTATCTTGATTCCCCACATTTCTACATTTAAATCATCTCAATTTCCACTTTAAATGGTTCGAAGTGTGCTTCTTCCCACACATTTCATAAGAAGGATGTTGGGTTCCCTTTCCTTAATGGTATTTATCTGTTGATACTCCCGTATTGATATCCATTTTCCTCTTTTTGTCTCTAGGACCACGATACCACTGAGAGTCACTAATCTCTATCTCAACCATAAGGGTACAACATAAAATCTCCTCCAAGCTTTCAATGTATTGAATCTCCAAGTATTTTCTTAGACTTAGTTTTAATGCACTAAATATGAAATCCATCATTCTTTTAGTGTTCATGAAAAATATAGAGGCATATCATTCAATTATTTAAATTATATCATCATAAATATACTCACCTTCATTTTGATTCACTCTAATTAACTCCCTCTCAATCTTAAGATAGAGAATTTATGGAAAATATTTGTTGAGAAATAAATTATTGAACCTTTTTTATTCTAGGGAATCAATTTTTTTAAACATAATGTTCTTAATCATTTTCCAGTACTGATTATATTTCCAATAAAATGATAGACCACCAACATGACTTTATCTTCTTCTGAGCATTGGAGGATAATGAATATCTTTTCAATGGTATAAATCCATAGTTTTCAAATGGGGGACAAGAAGATCCACTAAATATAAAATTCTTTTTTCATATAAATTATTAGACCAAAACATGGACATTATTAGGATAAGAAGGTAGTTCAAAATGATTCAGTTATTATGAATAACTCGAGCTAGCTAAGCCCGTATGGTCATAATGTTCTAATCTCCCATTTTCATCATTTTTTCCATCACATTAGGTAAATATTCAAATTTCCTATAACAATTGTTGTTTTAACTGGTTCCCTTATTTTCCTCCATTAACTAAAAAGGGAAAAACAAAAATTTGGTGGTTGAATACATAGCTAATGAGAATATAAAAATACAATAATTAATATACAAGGAATAACATATAAATGAAAATTTTATCCTAACATAAGATTCTATATACATAAATATTGGTAATCCATGGTAATAGAATCATAAAATAGGTTTATTGCTAATGTTTTATAGGATCAATATAATAAAATAAATATAAAATCCAATAATATAAACTATAGTGACCATATCCTTCTATTCATATTATTATATGATTTTAAGAATAATTATCCATTAAATACAAACACAAAATCTAATTTCCTAGTGTATTTTGAAGACAAGGTACATAGTGAGAAAACATTAAACTAGAGTAAAATATATTTTATGAAATACCAATTCTGAGATCTCATAACCGCATATGTTAACCTATAGAATACATAGACAAAATGGACGAGATTAAAATCCAATAAGGAAGAAAACATGGGAATGAGAAAAAAATATTAATTAGATTGAAAAAAATATAACATAAATGTCGTGGATCATGAAAAAACACATGGAAACATAATATATAGAACAATTAATAATATGGTCATGGATACATTAGAATGTGGTAGTATCTTATAACTCGACATAAACATGAGTCTAGAAAAATGACCAAGATAATATCAAATGGTGTATAGAATCTCATAATGGATTATGTTTACATTATAATTCCATAAATAATGTATCATGATATAAAAGAATTCTAAATGCATTGGAATGTTATCTGGGTGCACCAATCAAAACATGTACATGTGTATATGTGCCTCATTAATAAATCAAACATAATTAATAAACATAATGGTTACCCATAGAATGAAATGACTTTTCTAATCATTTTATAAGAAATAACCAAATGGTGTATCATAATGGTATCCATGAAAGAAATTATTAAAACAATATTGGAGAAATAAAATTTTGTAAATAAGAATATATCATAAATAATGATTTCCAACTAGAGTGGAAACATGAAAAATGTTGTTTAGATAACTTTATTAATGTATCACATTAGTGTGGGTTTAAGAAATAGTATAAAGAGTATTAATTTATGATAAGGGATTAATTGTTTATATAAAATTAGAAATGAACAAAAATGGGTTTTCAAGATAAAATGAGTGAATTTATAAAATATATTTGGCTTGAAATTTTTTATCGATCATACTTGGAAATGGGTATGAAATTTAGATTTTTCCTTTAATCGAGTTTTCTTATCATGATAAATTGAGAAGGGAAATGTTTCAAACATGTATTTACCCATCAAAGAAACATTATTTGAGGTATATATATGTGTTATACATATATATACAAAATATAGGATAATTATTTAAGAATAATGAAAATATAAATTGAGGCTGAGAGAGAGATAGACCCAGAGGAAATATGGAGGCGTGCAGAGGTCCCTTACAATATATCTGACTTCATTTTTCACATTAATTTGTTGTCAAGGATAATAAAATTATATTAATTAATTATTTAATATATATTCTATTAACTAAACAATTTATTTTTTGTGATTTTATTTTTCTCATTTATAGTTATTTTGGTTTGTTATAATGTTCAATTTGTTTGTTCAAGTAGCATTCATTTCATGGTTTTAGGGTCAGTTTACATCTATAGGATAATGGAATATATTTTTAAAATGAAATACATATATAGAAGTGAAATAAAATGATATTAATGGACTTATATAATTTTAAAAGGACATATATATCATATTATTCAAACATGAGGATGGTTCATTTACAAAAATCTTAATTATAATTGTTTGCATTATTTTGGTATGTTTTCGACTATTTAAAAATAGTTTCTATTAATTTAATGTTATGGACATGAAATATTTTTACAATGTGAAAAAACATATAATACACATAATTAGTTCATTTTTAAAAACTATAATTTAATTTAAACCTTCCATGAATACATTATTGTGAAATGAAAACTTGACTTCCAAGATGGTTGTTCACCAACATGACATCTAAAATGGCTTCATTTTTATTTGAATTAGAGGATATAAGAAAATGGGTGGATATATGATATACCATTTTAAATATAATATTATTGTGTATACATTTCATTATAGTTATTATTCTCTGTTGGAAGAAGGTGGGGAGTAAAAGGTAGAAGAAGACAAGAAATTAAAAGTGGTATTTTGATAATGTAACCTCTTGAATATCACCTAAATGAAGAACCCCTTACAGAACATGAAATTGGTCTTTTGTTGAGACAATAAGAACAATTAAATGGATATATTAGGGAGGATATGGTTTGGAAAATATTTGGTTGGATTCAATTCATAGAAGGTTTGAGGAGAATGACTGGTGATGTGTTGTATTTATAAGGGGAGGAGATAGGTTTTTTATTATTATATTCCTTAGTTTATTGTTTTGGATAAATACAATAAATATTATCGATTATTATGACTATGTAAAGAATGTTGAATTTTTTTTTGATTTAATGGTTGCCTACATAATCCATGACTCAAAAAAAATTTACTTGATATATATTGGTAAATAATGTAAATTCAGAGCTCAAAATATTCACTAAAAATTTAACTATTTTTGAAAAATTAAAAAAATAACCCAAACCATTTTTTGAAATTTTGATTTCATCAATTATATCCATTTAATTAAAATAATTTTTTATGAATGATGAATCTATTTTTTACTTAAAATAAACATTTATAAAGGAAATAATTAATTTAATATCATAATCAGTTTTATAACCCATTCCAAAGTCACATATGGCCTAAAAAACTCAACTTATCATTATAATAAAGAAATATTATAAATTTATGAATCCATTTTATGGAATAATTTTTTATATTAATTCACTATATGCATTATTAAATTTCAAATAAAACATTTCTATTTTACAAAAATACTAACACATAGAGTATCAATTTTAAAACATTTATTTATTTATACCACCATTTTAATATATCATATTTTTTATATTATAAAATAACTAACTAATATTTAACATTTATTTAGGTTTCACTACTTTTCTAATAGTATGATTACTATTCCAAACAGTCAAATTAATATTTCAATGGTAGTTATTATCTAAATAGTTAGATTATAATTCCTGTAGACATATTACTATTCCAACAGTCGGATTAATAATGGTCATATAGGTTACCTAATTTATTTATATATCTTATTCCATTAAGTATTTATTATATCCTATTTTATCTCTATGTCATATATACATTCATCTTCCATATCAATGTTATAATTCTAACATAATGTTTTATTTCTACTTATTTTTTTTTTAGAACATCCATTTCAGTGGATCAAACATATTCAAATTTTCAAATTATTATTCTATTATATTATATTTATTATAAAAATATAATATTTTTAATTATTTTTGGTTTATTTTCATAATAATTTATCATTATATACTTCTGATAAAATGGTTTATCTATGTCAAATATGTGATTTATACTACATGAAATAACTATAGGAATGGAAATTTCATTCATAAAATTAAGGGTCATCACAGTTGGTTCCCTTGCCCCAAGTATAAAAATATCAGTCATATATAATTATATTTATAAAAATATTGATCAGGTTAATATATTGGAATTTTATTATTAGTAATATAGAAAAATTACATTGATCAAAACAAGAGCCAACCATTTTTCAAAGCTTACAACCACGATCAGAATTGATCATGGTCATGTGGTTCTACATGTGTAATCTGACATATGGACATATCTACAAACAAGGTTGGTGAACATATCCCGATGTTGTAACCCTATCACAAAAAACTTCCTCCGTGGCAACGGTCTCTAATATGATAATTAGAAATTTTTCTACCAGAAAATATTACATAAATCTCTTAGAAATGAGCATAATAGTCAAGAGATGCAATATATTTCTATAAAAGATATCTTATATCTAATTAAAGTTTTTGGATCTATATTTAATTTAAAAAATCAAAATATAATGGTGAAAAATAGAAGTTGTAGGATTATGTTCTGTAGGAGCTTGTGGAAGAGGAGTTATTCCAGAGACACATATTGTGTAGTATTATTTTTATACTCACTACGGTGGGTGATATATTATTTTATAAGATTAATGAATTATTTTCTAAAAAGGAAGTGGTAAATGTTTATAATATATTATTGGGAACTCCAAAAAAATTATTTAAATAAATTCCATGAACAAAAATCGAATTTCTCTTTTGGTAGATTCTCTAAGTGAAGTAAAGTAATAAGTGGGAATTAAATAAAACAATACATGTGTGGTACAAGTATGGAACAAATGATACATAATTTTTTATTACACATAATCATGAATATATAAAATTGGACTATACTTATCATAGAAAAATTTTCTTCTCATTGAATTATATATTGGATCCAATGACCACCTTTCTTAAAAGGGTTCTATACATCACAAATAGATATGATTTGTGAATCCATAGAATGATAATAATGAATAAAATAATTTTTATTATGGAATATTTTTTGGAATGATAGTTTTATTTGTGTCTATAAGATATTAGTGGTAGAACTATAGCATTCCATGTAAAATATATTGATTACTTTTGTAAAATTGGCTTTAGTGTAACTATTATTTAAAAATAGATTGAATGAATCTCTCTAAATATTTACATAAAGTAGTAACTCGTGTTTTGGGGAATAACATCAACTAAGGTGATTATAAGGGTATCTTATACTATTTCAATATTCATATACTTTCAAGGTAATGATAAATTTTTGTTTGAACAATTAGGATTATAATTGTTTTTGATGTCACATGGAACAAATCTCTCCAAAAATACATATATTTGAAAAAGAGGAGGATTAAAATTTAGAGTAGAACTCCAAAAGAATAAGATATGGATATATAATATATTAGAATATATTTACTATATGTGGATATATCAAGACATTTATTATGGTAGGGAATTATTAGATAAATCTTGAAGGACTTCAAAAGTTGTCAAGCATATGAAATAGTACTTGACAATGTATAAGGCATATATACCAGGAACATGGAGATGCAGGAACACATTTTGCAAGAGGAAAAAATTTATTTATATGGATCAATTGGATCTAATATCATTATGAGGGTAATGTAATGTGAAAGAGTGTGACATTAAAATTGGTTGTTTATATATCCCCAAAAATAGAGTATGTTATAGACAATGATTTTGATAATAAAGCTATAAAAATATACAATGTTAACTTTCTAGTTTATGGTATCTTACCAATGGTACTAGATAAGACTTCAATAATACAAAAAAGCAAATGAAGGATATAGGTAGGTTTATTATCTCATTAAGGTTTTACTCAATGAGATGAATTCATTGACAGTAGAGTTTCCATGTAAAAAAACATGGAAGCCACAGTGAATTAATACATTACTCTATAGAATCATGATCATATTATGCTGTAGATAATATGTTGATGGTTATTTTGTCATATCTATTTTAGGTGGGTGATTTTTCAAATTGGGAACCCTTTACCAAACATGATCATTACTTTTCTTTTACCATAACATATATGCATATATCTATACATAATTTATTCTATCCATAATTGTAATGATTCTTCTATATCAACTATTTATATGGTAATTTCCATATATTATTTTTCACATAAATATTTTATATAACTTACGAACTATAATTAAATCCTTGAGATACTAAAAATGTGATCATAAAACATATGTTTTATGGTTTAACTACATCATTATAATGGGACAAAAATGATATATTACTATCAGGTTCTAGGGGATTATAAATATTCATAATTTTTCTCATGATATTTTTAGTAATTGATCTATAGTGGTGGATATAATGAGTAGTGATACACCAATAAGAACACCACATGATTCAGATGTCATTGGTTGTTCCAATATATGAGAATGTGTTTTAGTCGATTGAAATTAAATAATTATTAGTATGTTCCATTTTATTTCTTTATTTGATGAAAGATGAAACACTTTCTATTTATGTTATGGAATAGTATCATTCATTGGTTTCATCAATGGATATATTGAATTTATTGAATTATCAAGACACGATTTGTCACTTATGAAATTAATATATTTCTTGTGATTAGTTAAAAAGGATAATCATACCTTTATTAAATTTATTAACATTTTAGAATAAATTCTACGTATCAGGAATATTCATTAAAAGAATAAATAAATTTATAATGATGATGACACAAACTGTGCATATTTCTTTTGTATATACAACAGGGACAATAGATTATATTCCATTGATTTTTTTCATATAAGGTAGTTTTTTATATGAAATATCCATATCCCCTTAAGAGTTATGATGTGTTGTGAGATAGTACTATTAGTCTGAGATTATAACTCACTATTATTCGTAAAATGGCCTAGTGACACACACAATGTATATCAATAAGTCCCACCAATAGTGATCAATATAATTTTTGGAAAACATGAGCCCGCATGTGAGGGTCATGAACATATGAGTGTTAATGATCACCATTTAATTAATTAAATTATATTATTAAATATTATAAAAATGATTATTGAATTTATTTCTCATGTTATTCACATGTTATCTAATTATAATATATATTACTATAAAAATATTAATTTTAAACTATCTATATGTGTTTGATGTTCATTAAATAAGTATGGTACCATACGATTTAAGTTAATGGTTCTCATTTTATCATGTCACGTGATAAAAATGCAAATAAATTTTGATAAATTATATACAACTCATACATTTAGTTTAATAAGTTTTAATATTTTAGGTTTTTTGAATATTTTTTCTATAGGGAAATGAGTATAATTTATGGAAAATTAAAAATATTATTAAATATATATTTTCAATAAAAAAATTAATGTGAATACCATATTTGATGGTTTTAGTTCTCTCCCCTACTCAATATTCATTTTTAGAGTGTGATACAGAAGGAAGAACAAGATTTGATCCATTTTTTCTATTGAGTTGATTAACATATTGACACATGACCACAAGGACATTATGATCCACCTAAATTTCCTATGATTGAATACATAAATATAAAAAATATATTCTAGAAGTAATGATACAAATTTGGATGATCCAGATGATGCCTATTCAAAAACTATTATTCTCTGGAACACCAATAATGAGTGAATCAAATCAATATTAACAAAATAGTAATGTGATTTTTAAACTTTTCATCAATTATTAATTACATGAATAAATATGTTTCATAGATATCCATATATGAATCAAGGATAAGGAAATACAAATTAGGTGTTTTATCGTGAATCCAAATGTGTAACGTCATAAAATAACCATATTTCCAGCTTCTATAAAGATTAGCAAATTACAACATAAATACAAACATGATGCTGAATTATTATGGCCCAATTATAAAGATGTTTTTTTCATTTTTCTTAGAATAATAGATTCTAATAATAACATTTCCTCGTGTCATTCTATTATTAAAAAGTAATTTAACTAGTGAAACATACACTAATACATTTAGACTATAGTGAATTTTTATTCAGGTTTGAGATTAGTGATTTGTATGCCATTATGTATTGTTTATATATAGAAAGATAAATACATGTATTATTATATAAATTGGGCCATTTATGGTATATAAATAAAGTGTTAATAATTATGATCAATATGAAAAGGTGAATATACTTATGATTATAGGGTTCCCTAAAAATCTCATCTAAATTTAAGGCTCATTCATTAGAGAAAATATGATATAATAAAAAGGAATGCCAGCGAGAAGGGAAGGTACATAACAAAACTAAATCTGGAAAAAATATAACATTAATTATTATATAGATTATGATATTATATAATAGGAAAATGATAGATAGGATAGACCACTCGAAATAGTATAATTTCACTTGGTAAATCGCTTAACTCATGCATTTAAATGTCATGAAATATAGTCTATACATCATATAGTATATGATCCTCTTTTCTGAACATACACAAGATATGGTTCATGGTAATAAGTTAAGAACCACAAATCATGAAATTTATTAACATATGATAATGATTTTCCAACACCATGTGATATTCAAAAATTTAATTTTTGAGAAACCATAAATTTGTAGGAGGTGTGATATGATCTACATCTTGTGTAATTTTATAGTATGCATTAATAGGGCTGAACATATGTGTTCTATAAGATCCATCATATTTATTATCAATATTAAACATTTTTTATGATTATCCTCTGTATACTTAAGGGTAACATAAATTATTCTTGTATAAATGTGAATATTTAAAGCTTCTTTTTTGAATTATTATAATTACCAATTCTAATGAACATTGAGGTTATGTAATGAATGTAAGATATGATCATCAATACATTCCAACTCATTAATCTAAATATGTGATATTTTATCCTTAGTCATTTGATCATAGCTTACTTTTTGATTTTAAGGAAATTGAACATCAAATGTAAATATTTCCTTATTCCCATAAACAAGTAAATATGGGGTTCCTTATGTTAAAGTATATGTGGTGTTGTGACAAACACATAAATCATTAATGAGCTTATAATTGAAAGAATGGTTTTCTAAATTATATTTTAAATAGGATTTTTAAATTCAAATATATTTCCATAGGTCACTACATGATAAGATAACGAATGACTGGATTCAGTATTTTACTCCTAATAGAACTTGTTTTAGATTAGATGCATAGAAGTTTGTGAAGTTATTTGTGGTGATTAATTGAGGAACTAAAAATCTAATTATGGTATTGGAATAAAAAATGTCACATATTCTAATATAAAAAAATAAATTGAGAATAAATTCATCCCTTTAGGAGATTATGTCTATATTAGTAATTATAAATATGAATTTGATAGTGATGAATATTGAATAAGGACATATAAGATCTTTTTCACATGAAAGGAAAAACCATGACTATTTAGTAATTTTTAGTTACTATATAATTGATGGATGAATTTATTATTTATTCCAAATTATTGGAAATTATTTTTTAATTTCATATATTTAGGAATCACATAGGGACAAAAATACCCATGTATTATAATTTAGTGAAATAGTATAGTCCATGGTTTATGTGTATCATGGTTGTTAAGATTGAGTTTTTGAAAAAATGATGACCCCTTTTCTATTAATAAACTTGATAATGAATCCATAAATACATTTTCTGTAGGAATTTTTGACATTTGGGCCATTGTAATGAATAATGTTCACTTCCATTTGATAATTACATTTATTTCCTAACTTGATTCTTTCAAAGCGCCCTATTTTTGAGGAACTATATTATAGGATACATCTATTTGGTTTCAACATCATTTGATGAATATTTTGACACACAATGATTAGGATTGGTTTCATACCCAATAATGTATTCCATATCTATTTGTATAAGTATAAATAATGATCATTATGGTAAATATACATCATATTCACAATATGTTTTGGATCCATAAGAGTTTTTCAAAGATTATCCAAAGTATCAACTCAATCATTTTTAGAATTTGAAAAGTGTAAAATTAACTTTTTCTAATGGATCTTGAGAATGCAATTCCTCTATTTAGTCATGTATGGGACCGAAATCCTCTTTATTAATAGTGTTCTCCCAAATTATTTATTTTATCATCATTTCTGAGCCACCATTTATGTTTTGATGGGTAATAATTACATACAAATACAACATTGAATCTATGATAAAGTAATTATATTCTATATCACAATTAGTATATCCATTTGATTTGAGGATAGAATAAGGAATGATTTTATTTTCTAAAAAAATATTCATGATCCTCAATAGAAATTGGATTAATTTTGGATCCTCTATAACTTATCTTGATAGAAATCTGGAACCACATTGGATGTCCATTTCCAATTACTAATTGTTTTTAGGAATAAAAAAGACATCTTCATTTTGATAATCTGTGTTCAAAGGTAAGTCCTCTAAGGAAGTGTGTAATTCAAGAAAATAATTCATTAAATATAATTTTTTCCCGTTTGGGTCTTGAAATGGTTGTAAAATAATTACATATGATATCATGTATATCAAATAAACCCATAAATGTAGGAAAAACTTCAATATTCTTGAATAGAAACATGTGAGTGGCTAATTGGACCTTGTGGTGTTGTAGGTAGCCTAATATATTCTAGGATACACATATTAAATAGGATGGTTTTCTCAATATTAATGTGTCTACTTATAAACTATAATATTTTTATAAGGTATTAAAGACTATTATCCTTATCTTTGTTATTTTTTATGGTAATGAGTGCTCAAATTTTTTAATCCATAGATATTACATAAATTATAAGGTTATTTCCTTCCATTAGTGGTTTTAAAACTTGTGGATATATTTATTAATCAATTGAAATTAAATTTGGAAATATTTATCACACTAAAACGCTTTCCCTTTATTCATTAATAATATCAATGGTAAACACTTTCTACCAAGTTTGTTAATGAATTGATTGATGTAAGATAGGGACCATTAATGGCCTCTCAAACGTCAAATATTTTGGAGATGTAGAATATCTAGTGTTTACTTTGTTTCAGTAGGTTAAAATTTCATAACATGATGAAAAATAAAAATTCAATACATTTTTATTATGTCACCAAAAAATACACACTTCATAGGGTCAATCTACAAATTTTAAGACCACATTTTGGAAAGAAAACTTCTTTGAAGTTACTAAAATGATTTAAATAATTGTGAGATTTGAGAACCAAATCATCCACATAGAATAATACAATTTTATATTGTGGTTTCTTAATAAATTTAGTGAGTTTCACTTTCATTTGTGGATATATAATTTTTAATGAAATAATACATTACTATATAGAACTATACCACATGGGATGTCCAAAAAGTAGTTGGTTTTTCATCTTCTTGGGACACTAAAATTTGATTGTATATGAAATACCAACCGATAAATAAAAAAGGGATTAAAATTTTCTATTTAATCAATAAATAATCTATGACTGGAATTGGAAGGTTAAATTTTGGTCTACAATAATTTAAATCCCTGAAATCAATAAATACTATTCATATTATTCTACATTATGGGTGGAATATTGTAAAAACATATAGGCTATCAACCATCTCTAAGGAAGTTAGAGTTGACCATCTGATCATCATCATCTTCTACATTGGAACCTTGTGTCATATTTGTCATTTTTTCGGGTTGTAACCACTATGGTTAGTCAGCATTACTAAATGATGGATAGCTAGTGGAGGATATATCCGACGAATTTCAATATAATTCAATGTGATGAAATCCTATTGTCGCATGAGAAAAGTAATGTTTTACACATACTACTAAAGAGTCACTATTTCACTAATCATCATAGGTCATAGAACTTCATCATTACATAGATTCATAAGTTTTAATTCACCAATAGTGGTTGAGACCGTATCATCAATATATATGTTTTTCCCTCTAAGTTATTCCCCCTCATCCTCATAATGAGGGGTGGGTATTCTTCCTATGTATTGGTAAATTTTTCCTAATAATAATTATATTCGTTGTGACTAATGTCACTCTAATAAGTCCTTTTTTCATCATGATTAGTCGGAAAAATGTGAATAGATGCAACAATGCGCAATAATTGTGTTTGTTTCAAGAGGTGTATTTTCAATTAAAAAATTTCCTTGGATTTGTGAATAGAATATTAATCAATACATCATTAAGGTAAATATTAATTTAATTTAAATTAATAATATTTTTATGTATATTGATATTACTATATATTGTAGAAGGTAATTCTATAGAAACATCTCTTTCCCAATCAAATAAATAGAATGTAATTTTGGGATATTTTCCTTTTACTATAATAACACAATGAATTTGCAAAACTCATTCCATTTTCTCAATTAGGTTGGTAAAATTTGGGAAGCATTATTTCAATTTACACTAAGGATTGTATGGAGGACCTTAAAATCCATTAGGTGTAGTGTTTTGTGATTCACTAAAGATATGAGGTTGTTTTCCTTTTTGTTTGTAATATCATGTGTCAACTTAATGAGTTTCAGATGTGATCATGGAAGAAATATCACCATAAATTATTCGAACCATACCACTAATCGAGTCTTGAAAACATTCATGATATAAATTGGGTGTCACTATATGCATATGAAGAAACAATCTTTCCAATAATGTATGAAATTTTATTCCTAATAAGACAACCCTGAAATTATAATTATACATTATATATCTAAAATGGGTCTTAATTTGATCTTTCATACATTATTAAATTAAAATTTATCATGACCCTTATATTTTATTACTATATGGGGAAATTTTATACTTATTTTATCCATAATAATGAAGGGTGTGAACTATAAAAATATTAACCCCAGAAACATTAATCATTGATTCCAAATAGATTCTAACATCATTAATATTTCTAAACACATATAGGGAACCATCGTACCTATGTGTGGGTATTGTTTCATCCATATTTATAATAAAAATGATTTCATGACATTATCTGAGAACCACGAACCTACACTCCAACATATGGTTCTCAAAGTTGTGTAATTTACTAACATTATTTGATATTGACTATAAATTTTTTGATATAACAATCTATAATTACTGAATCAATAATGATTATATAATACCTTACATCTAAAATTTTATATATTTAGAGAATCAGGACACATCATAAAATAGTAAATTCTATGTATTTATAAACTAATAGATATTTTTTTCATTTTATATAAGGAACTAATTAATTCGTGACAGGTCTATAACATATCCCATTAAATATTCCACATATCATATCCTTAAAAAAAGTCATTTGTAATAATTTTTTCATTACCTAGGGAATGGAAACATAAGAAAGTGGTGTTATCAAATTCTTGGTAAGGGAAAATTACAACTGAAGCAGTCATGGAAAAAACATCGCATTAAAATTATGGTAGGAATAGTCAAATAAAATGAATCCATAATCGGAATGAAACATAGAGCATTATATATCAATGAAAATAAATTAAAACACCACAATCAATAATATTGATCACATACTGATGGAATCCCTATTACTATATATCAAAAATCTATTATTAAGGGCATATTCCAAGAAATTTAATCATCTTCAAAACCATAGTCAAGAAATCTTACTCAATTGGGTATCCATACACTAAAAAACACATTTTGTATCATGAGACCTATCGATTAATTAAGTGGGATATATAAACCAAGGACATACCTATCCCTTGATTATATCCAATGAATTCCCTATAATAGTTATCGGGTCCTTTGATTCTATTCCATGAAGAACCTCATACTCAATAAAACGTGGACATCAGTATGATTATAAATAATAAAATAAAAACATAATTAACATGTGTTGAAAGTAAATAATCATAAATAATGTCAATACTTTTTCCCATGTCAATAAGACAGATAACATGATCCTAATCCATTCTGATAAAAAAATTTATGGTCAGAAAGTATATTATCGTCTTTTTAATGATCATCTGTATTATAATAAAAAAAATATGGAATGAAAGAAAATTCCCCTAAGTAAGTATAATAACATTAATTCTTGGTGTAAATAATAAAATATAAATCATATAAAATTTTATGTTCATGCCATATAGTGAAATAAGTATATGGAAGATTTAGTACCAGAATAACTTGATCCTAAGCCATTAAGAGAATAAAGGAAGATGATTTCAAATGAAAATCTACAATGAAAATTGAAATATTTAGGGGTTAATGTGGAAAATTTTATATCACAACACTATAGGGATAGAATACCACATAATACAACAAAATGGTATAATTTTTCCAACTTATATGAAATAAGTTCAATGGAATGATCATATCTTAATGAATGAAAACAATGTTACAAAAAACCATTACTACTGATAAAACGATTGAATAAATAAAAAATTGTATAAGGGAACACTATTTTCCTACTCAATAACATTAAATAATAATATAAAGATAAAAATAAATCCATGGGTAGTGGATACGTCAAATAAATAAAAAGGGTACAGATAATTTATTATGTCTCAACAAATCAGAATTCTGACAGAAAACCAACTTATGGTTCAAGAAACATTAAAATCAAAACCCCATGAAAGGTAGGTCTTTTAATTGAACATAATAAAATGTGATTAGAAGATAAGTATGTATATATTATCTCAAATAAGTAGTATATACACTACAAAAATGAAATTATATATATAATATTAAACAAGTCTCAAAGATAATAATTTGAGACAAAAAATACCACCCCTTGTTCCAAACATCGACACACATAAATTGACATCTAATATTTCAAAATTAGGTATATAAATCACTTAATTTAAAACCGTTATAAAATCCATATTTATTTAAACTCTTTTTGAATAGTTAGTCCCTATATGAGCTCCTTCAATTTTCCACATTAGGTGTTTATTGATTTGATCATTAGTAAAAGTTTTATAATAGTGTTAATTGTGTTCATTCTTCCATAAATGTTCATCATACTTGATGATTGAAGGTCATATTATAGATTATTTATTAATATTATTTATTTTAAAGCTTTTTCATGAGTGCCTTAGTCTTTATCCATTATGATAAATTTGATAACAAGCATGTTTTGTTGATTCTTGATAATCAAATTGTGTCTACTTAATTAAAGAATTAAATATGAATATAACATCTTTAGAACCAAAAAACATATCATTATTTACACATTTATATCATATTATACAAATAATTACGTTCCTAAAGTAATTTATGACATAAATGTATTATACTATTCAATTAGGTTGTCAACCTGAACCAAAAATGAACGTACCCTAATTTTATGAATGATTTTGTGATGATTTTGTTATATTATTATAATAAAAAAGAATAATGACTATATGTAGCGTTTATTGGTGAGTTTAATCATAATTTTAAATTTTAAAGGGTAGATTATTTACATAAATACATTACTGTGAACAAATATATCATTTTCATCTTAGTTTGTTCATTTTAAACAACCGATTTTATGGTAATTATCAACATATCGTTTCATTAATAGGATCTTTAAATTATTATACTATTACCTTTATTTTATATAAAAATCATATTTATCCTTTAATAGCTATAGGATTTTAGTGCGACAAAGGCGTATAATGGGTTGTTCCCAATTATTCTTTTTTTCATGATTCATTATTAATCTGATATTTATCAAAATTTAGAATGTTGTGAGAAATGGAATTAAATCATAGAGAATAGAAAAGGGATAAAATGATGGAACCAAGAATAGGATTATCCCATATTATTTATAATTAATTTTACCAATTAAATAATAACATTTCAGTAATTCATTCTTCATTGATAGATCTAACAAAAGATATACATTCTGTCATCGTTTCATTGTTGGAATCAAGAGAAGCTTCCCTCTAGCGGGGATGCGCACATGTTCCACAAAATTATTAACATTTCCAAAAGAATATATAGTTATTAGAATGTTATATCCTATACCTTGTGATGTTTCCCATGGATCACCACGAGAATCACATATAGAGTGTTCTCCATGATATATCTTGACTCGAGAGTGGGTGGTGGAATAAGATCGCTCTCTGTTTATTGGAGTATTCATGGAGAAGGGAGATCTATATAGCTTTGAGAGGATTCATCAAATTCCTTTTTCAAAACCAAGAAAATAATTTCATATAGTTAAAATAATATAATTGGGTTTATATGACACTAGGGATACAAATAAATAACTTCACAAGTTCCCTTAATTATTTATTAAATCGCTTATAGAACTCAATTTCTAAAATAATAACATTATTAATATTTTATCAGCAAGCAATTAACATGGGAATTAAATAAAATATTGATAATTAAAATTTTATTATATATATATATATTATTTCTCACTATAACTAAAAAATTGTATTGCATCACCCCATTATATTTATTGGACCTTTAATAATGAAATTTTATTTAATAGATAAATATCACTAAATTATTCACCAATAAATATATAAATATTATATTAACTAAATAGGAAATAAATGTTTATCAAATATTATGCTCAAATAATACACTCTTGAATAATTGGGGATAGAATATAGGTGATCAAAAAGACATTAATAATTTTTATTCCTCATGATGGAATACAATTTATTCAAAATCCAAAATAAAAAATAACTAATATATTATTTAACTGATAATCTAGATATGATAAGTGTGTGACCCTTTAGGCCACTTTCTCAACAACATTATGCGAAGTCTCCTTAATTCCAATTTTCGTTTCTAGAAACACATCATGGAACCCATAGAGAATGAATTTAATTCAGAAATGATCTAATACATCATAAAAATGGTTATTGTGTAATATAATCCCTTCTTCACGATATCTCAAATCCATAAGGTTGCATGCTGGTGAAACCAACCTATGTGATCATTGATTCATTATTTTAAATTCATGAAATAGAAATTTCTTATAGAAAATCATGAATATAGATTTATTTATGATATTTTATTTCCTTTAAAGGTCTTAAGATATCAACTTCTATTAAAGAACGGATGATACAAATCCTTTCTCACGTTATTTAATAATTTAATATTACTCGTGATACGCCAAACATATCCTACCTCACCACGAACATATGTTGTCAAGGTTATATTCAAAAAATAAATTTTTTTACATATAATATTCATTAATAACAATCATAAATCTATGTATTAATATACATGTCTTTAAAAAAAGCATCCAAAAACACATATTAATTTCGATTTCTAATTGGCCGGTCTCATTCTTATAATATAATACACTAGATATTACCATGGGAATTAACAATTAAAAGGTGGATCAATGTCCAATGACTCTCGACACCTGATAGACTTTATCATTTTTTCCCTAAAATGAAATCAACCAGCTATAAAACAAATATTTAAGAATACTGAGATGGGAATTGTAGGTTTTCATCATAGCGGAGAACTATTATTTTTTTCCGTGTGACAACTACTTTTAAGATATTAAAACATACTATGTTAAATATAATAACCCTCCCAATTTGAAAATTATTTTATTAATATTCAATAATGTGAATATGAGTTATCATAAAGTATATATAAGTTGGTTTTCGGGAAGCGATTCCAAAAAACTCCCACTTGCCTTATAGCTAACTACTAAAAAACTTTTTTCTATCAACTCTCACATTATACTCACGATTCTATTGAGATGTGCATTTATTCAAGGGGTCCAATTAATTTTCTTATTTTGGAACTCTCCTTACTACAACTTCACCCCTATAAGAATCATTCCCCAAGAGGTGATACTTCCGAAGTATGTAATTTCTACATTGGCATTACCATGGATCTTTTTCAACAACGACCATTGTAGTTTTATCACAACACAATGTTATAGTGATTTAATTATAGGTACAACAAAAATATCTAGGGAAAAGATCTGTATACAAATGGATTATTTAGCCACGTCATAAGACTCTATATACTAGGAATCCATAGTAGATTCATCTATAACTAGCTCCTTTGAACTCTTCCAGTTCACGTCTCCTCCATTGATATACAAAACATATACTGACCGGGATATCATATAAATGTAATCTCATTGAAAACTAACATAAGTATAACCCCATATGAGTACTTATTTTCTGCCTCCATACACCAGGATCATATCCTTAGTTCATCTCATATACTTGAGGATAACTTTAACAGTAGACCATTGTTAATATCTTATATATTCTTGATATCTTCCTAAAAAGTTAAATAGATAGGCAACATCATGTCAAGTATATAACATGGAATACATGATTTATCTTGTCATAGAAGTATATGTTAACTTACTCATTCTCTCTATTTTTTTGTGTCTGAAGACACATTTTCCTAGGACAATGTATATTATGTGACAATGTAACCAATATTATATTGGATTTACCAATATTAAATATTTTTATTATCTATTCAGTTTATTTACATTGACTTATTCCAAATATCCTCTTGGATCTATTAGAAATGATCAGATCCCAAGAATATAGGCTACATGACCTTTACCCTTCATGGAGAAACACTTGTTCAACAAATTCATTACAGGTTTTAATACCGATATTTCATTTCTAATATATAATTTATCATGATCGTGTGCTACTAGGATAACGAACACATTACAATTAAACCTATTGTTAACACATAAAACACATTCTTTCTTATCGAAACCAAATTCCCTTATAGATTCATCGAATCAAATGTTCAATGACCTAGATGCTTTTTCAATCCATAAATTGATCTATGAAACATGAAATTATTTTTGGCATCACATATAGCCACTAATCCATCTAGTTTTCTCATTTAAACATCTTCCTAAAGTTTAAAATTAAGAAATTTTATTTTTGACATCCATCTACCAAATTTCGTAGTCATGGTGAGCCTCTATAGAAATTATAATTCTGATAGATCTAAACAGGGAAATTGGAGAAAATGTTTTATTATAGTCAATTCCTTTAGGAAATTCAAACTCTTTATTCTATAGAATTTCTTTGTTGGTATTAAATTTTCCATCCATGCATATATTTATAATATATACATATTTTCACCCTACAAACATTACATAAATATGCACATTGACTAGAACCAAAACCCAGTCTTGGTACATGGAATCCATTTCAAAATTCATGGCCACTTTTCATATTGTATCTTCTGATCACACTACTACCTCATTGTAGAAGAAATGTTCATACTTTTCAACGAGTAATGACTCGCCATATTTGGTGACTAGAAAACCATATATCAATGGTTCTCTTTCCACCCAAGTTCTCCTTCATTGTATTTTTCTTTCAGGGACTACATCATCCTTGAAGACCTATAGAATCTATTCCTATATGAAATATTTTTTCTTGAGCATCAAAATCATCGAAATAAGTCTTGTCCCAATATCCTTTTTTTGGATTTTTTTCACTCTTAAGAATGAAATATTGTCTAGTGAAAATAACTTTCTTTTCTATGGGGTTATATAGTTATTATACCTTTGATTATATGGGATAAATTATATACACACTTTATTCCCTGGGGTGAAACTTTTTTGTCTAATAATGTATTCATAGACACCTCGTAACCCAAAAAAAGTGTATTCTAAAAAATGGGTTTTATTCCATTGTATAACATTAAGGGAATTCAATTAGACACATTAGTTGGTAGTCAAATTAATATATATTCCACAGTTATTAATTCATATCCCCAAAAGAATAATGGAATATATGCTTGATTCTTCATCGACCTTACCATTTTCAATAAGGTAAAATTCCTCCTTTAACTAACACCATTCCACTATGGTGTATATGGTGGAGTGAGTTGAGATAGAATCCCAAAATCCTATAAAATGATGATGAACTCATGATTAGATATTCACCACCTCTATCTGATAGAAAATACTTTATCATCTTTCCAACTAAATTATCTACTTCATTCATAGATTATTAGAATTTATCAATGTAATTGGACTTATACCATATCAAATTGATATATCCATATCTACTAAATTCAGTAGTAATAGTAATTAAATAATAATATCCACCTCTATATTTTACTTAAAATGTTCCATAAACATTAGTTTCTACCAATACTATCAGCTATGTGGCCCTTTCACCCTATCCATCGAATGAAGTTTTGGTCATTTTATCTAGTAAACATGCATGACATCATTCATGTGGTTTTATTTAAGAAGATTCTAAATGAGAATCTTAATAGAGCTTTGTCGGACACTTCTCATTTACATGAAATGTATAATGATTCCATACATTGTTGTTATATGTTTCATGTGAAAAAATTAATCATATATTTCCAATACATGGTTTTCATAACTGTATGAATAAATATTGTAATTTAAATTTGTTATACCATAAAATATATTTTCCTTATAAAATAAAAACTTTTTTCCAAAAAAGCAAATAAAATCATATGCATCTATGCGTGGTGGAAAATCTATGTTCTTGGTAACCATTGGAACATAATAACAATCCTCTTAAACCAATAAGAAATCATGTTGGCTATGAAAGGTGGTAGTTTCCAATGGATAGAGAAACCATCCACACACCGTTGTTATCTCACAAATTTATCTCTATTTTGGATATATTTCTAAATGTTTTATGTTCTTGAATTTGGATACAAATTTGTGTAACAAAAGTTGTATCTAATACTAAATATGTTGATATTGAAATATTACACTTGAAAAAGAATTTACCTTAGGCTTCCCCTTGACTGTTAGTGTACTTCCCCTTTTAGTGTCCTTGATTTACACATGAAAAACAAACTACCTATATTTTCTTTGCCTTACCTCTGGGCCTTCCTCTACTTATAATGATAGTTCTCTAGAGCATTAGTCTTATTATGAGTCATGGGGCCCTTTTCCTTGTTCTTTCATTTATAATTCACCATAAGGACCAAGGTTTTTCCACTCTCTATGTCTATATACACATATATAATCCATGTAATGAGTTAGGAAATACTCCTCTTATTATTTCTCATGTTATAAATGATAATAAAAGTAAAGATGTTCTTTAGTGGTGATGAATGTATGTGATCTGTGTGAAAATAATTTGAAAATTTAATCTCTAAGATGTATAATTAGTCAATGTAGCTAAAAATATTAACTACATGAGAATCATCTAGCACAAACTCTCTAATATTAGTTGAAAATATAGAATTGGGGATATCACATCTCTCATGTCTCCCATTATCTCGATAGAGATCCTGAAGGTGAGATATCATGCTATATGTATTTAAATCCTCATATTTACTAAAAATATCACTATTCATGGATGATAACATGAAACACTGAAAATATATGGAATCATTCACATTTTTTATCATATAGAGTTAACAATTTTCTACTAGACGTATTACCAGGCACATCGGGAATAGGTTTTTCCATCACATACAACTTCCTTTCGCAGTGAATGATTACATGAACACACCTTTTACACAATTGGAAATTTATTCCAGTGAAAATGTTATCCTTCTAAAGTATGTATCATAGTGATATGTTTGATGTAATTTTATTATTTTTTATATAAATATGATTATTATTAATTATAAAATTTATCTAAAAAATCATAGAAATAAATAAATATTATATTATTTAAAAACCCACTATTTTATTGAAACCCAATAGCCATTACCATTAGCTTTGGAGTATCTTTTTTCTTGGACATTCAAGTAGAATGTATCCATATTCCCCTTCTAAATAAACCATAAATTCTTGTTCATGAAAATTGAATTTATTTAAATGGGAATTTCAAATGGAATATGTAGTAACTCCATCTGCATTGATTGGTTGAGTGGACTCATGAATCCAAAAATCCATAAATTTGACAACTTCAACTACTTCCTCTTAGATACATCATGTACTACTCTGGTAGTAAACCCATTATGTGAAAAAAGTTATATTAACCCAAAAATTTTCATTATAATTTTCCAATAGTTGAAAACAAACAAACATTGCCCTATCCATCACTTTAAAATATCATTCAATTTTAAATGAACTAGTTGAAGGCTATAAAGATATAATAAATAACTGAGGGACTTAATATTTTATTCATAAATTTAAAATAATTGTCTTTATTTAATTATTTTTATTATTAAGTGGATTTTGATAAGTGATAAACCATTTCATTCAGAATATGAACATCTAATCCAATTTATTTTTTTTATCTTAAATCCTTGTAAATTCATTGATTTATGTAATTAAGACAAAATAGCCATAATTAAATAGCCATTAAACATTACAAAATAAATAATTATGCAGAAAGATAAATATATTTTACTAATGGTTTGTTTATCTAGTGGAAGATAAAATAAAGGTTGGCCTAAGAGAAAAAACTACTTGAACCAGTTATGGTTCGTGTTTCAGTTTTCTATATATCCTCTTATGTATATATTTTGGATACATTTCACCTCAGCTCCAAACATGAACAACATAAACTAGAATATGATATCCCCTCATCATATATGATTTTACTCACATGCATGTGAGGGGAACATGTTTACAAAAAAAATCATGGGCATATAGGCCCTTACATAATGAGATGAGAGATGGCCTATAGGCCAACAACTTAATTTAATGAACCTATAAATGAAACCATTCACATAAAAGGTCTTTTTCTAAGCTCAAGATCATCCCATAGCATGCAAAAAATTACACATAATATGAAATTGGAATACAAATATAAAAATTCTTATTTATGATAAAATATTCTCAAATCACTTATTTATGTTTTTTAACCAATAATTTTTTTCACCTTAAATTTTTTTAATATCCATTATAATCTCATCCATAATAATTTGGCATGAATTAAATAAAATTATATAAAACTAACTATGTACATAAATTTTCCTTGTCGGAAATATGGTGAATAATCATCTGAATCTACCAAACATATATTATATTCACTTACTATTTACTAATGTGGAATATGGAATACAAAAATTATCAAATACTTTCATGATAATTACTATAAACATAATTATTACATGGATTTCATGACTTTTTCACTTGTAATGCTTCAGTGTGCATAAAGTAATAATAGTAATATGACTTATACATGATATGAAAATTATAACATTACAGATATATTAATTAAACATTTATATGTATATATATATATATCAAAACCAATCACATGGTATGCCATATCAATTTAATGAAAACATTCTTATACATGTTAATAAGGATTAAAAAGTATAATAAATTAATTTTAATTTTATGTAATTATGTATAGGTACATGTAGTGTACAATACATCAATATGGAGTGTATGTTTATCACACTCTCTTAGAAATACACACATAAGGACTCGGTGTGTAATCATGCCATGAAAAATATTGGACTATATATTGAGTATATGGGCTACAGATCATGTGGTATTCAACTTAAAGGGTCATCATTCAAGTAGACTGAGTATGAAGCTAAATAGACCATATATGACTAAAGGACTACAAGCCATGTATATGGGCTACATGAAGTGTACTCTAGTTGATTGTGCACCATGTTGCCCTTGTCAACACATACTGTAACGTTAAATGCTCTGTGTGTATTCAATGCACATGGTTTATATTAACTCTGAATTAATTCTTTTTTCATTGAAAGTTGGTACACAGTGTGTACCATTGGGTTGCACAGAGTGTGCTAATGTGTTATCGGTCCATATTCCTTGGAACCTCCAAATGAGATATTCGATTCCATTTCATTCATAAAATTGATCTGTTTTATTTTATTTATGAGAAAATAAAGTGGAATACAAATAAATATTACTTCAGATTAAAGAATGATTAAACATGAATTGGAAAACAAAATTAAATATGAAAAAATGATTTATCGATAAATAAAAAATTATAATTATTTATGTGACCTCTCTAATATCAATTATAGGTTCTAGGAATTGCGGAAGAATGCAATGTGTAATTCCCATCTTTTCTTTTTTTCATTATTAATTATAAATCTGAGATTTCACCCAATGTCCAAAATTTTGATCAAAGTAATTAAATCAAAGAAAATATACAAGGGAGAAAACACCAAAACCAAGCACATGATCATTACATGGTAATTATAATTAATTTAATTATTTGTAGAATTACCTTGTGAGAATTCATTCTTCATTAATGGATATAAAAATAGTTCTACATTGTACAGTCATTGCATTATAGGAATCAAGAGATGATTCCTTACATTAATGATTCACAGAGGTTCCAAAAATATTTGAACAGCACGAGAGGAATTTTTGGGTTCTAGAATAATTGATTCTATCACTTCCATCATTCAACATTGATCTCTATAGGAATCTCTCTTCTCTCTTGACATGAGAGTGGGAAGTTAAGGATGATCGCTCTACGTTCTTGGGAGCATTCATGGAGAAGTTATCTCTCTAGGGATTCGATAATATTCTCTGAATTAATTACCAAACACATTGATTGAATCTAAAGAAAAAAATATATAATTGCGTTTATATATCGCTAGGTCTAGACGAAAATAATTTCACAACTGCCCTTAATTATTTATTTATTCCCTTATAAAAACCCATAACCAAAATAATAATATTATTACTATTTTCTCAACATTCGATTTAATTTTTAATTAAATTAAATATGATTTAGTTAAATAATATTAAATATATATTATTTCTCACTAGAACATAAAAATAAGTCATACATTCCTCCAAATTTTTTTGAGCTTTAATTAATGGAAACTTATTTAATTAATAAATATCACTCATTTACTTTCCGTTAAATTAATTAATATTATATTAGCTAAATATTAAATAAATATTTATTAAATATTCTTCTCATTTAATATTCTATTGAATAACTAGTGATAAAATATATATTATCAAAAAATCATGAATAGTTATTAAACTATGTGTGTGAATAAAATTTTCATCTTCTAAATAAAAAATAAATAAATTATTTAACTAAGATTGTTGACATATTATGTGTGTGACCCTCTAGGCATGATTCTCAGTGGCATTAGGTGAAGTAACCTAATATCCAATGAAAGAATCTAGTAGCATGACATGGCACCCATATATAAATAATTGAATTCCACAATGACATAATACCTTATATGGACAAACCCTATCTAATATAATCCCTTTATAATGATATCTTTAATCAAGATGGTTGCATGTTTGTACCAACAACCTATGTACTCGATGTTTATTTATTTGAATTTTTAGAAATCAAACTATCCAATACAACACCATGGAAATAGATTAATTTAGGAAATATAATTTCCATCAAAGGGAATCAGATATAAACTTCCTTTAAAGAACCTCAGGTATATGTACTTTCTCCAATTATACATTCATTTAATATTTCTCGTGATGTACCCAGCGTATCCTACCTCACCATGAACATGGTTAATCACGGTTTTCATCAATATATATAAGTATGTGACTTATAATATTAATTAATAATAATTTTACTGTGTAAAGATAAATACACACATATGTAGATAAGAACTTCGAATGACACATATAAATGGGGATTTCCTACTAGCGGTTCTCATTTTCATAATATACTACAATGGTTATTACTGAGGCCGTACACCATGAGAATGTTCTGAAAAGTCAAATGATTCTTCACCAATGATAGCCTATATAATTTGTGTCCTTCAAATGATATCATCTAGCTATAGAACATATATTTTATAATAATATTGTGGTACATAATAGTTCTCATCATAGAGGGGAACTACTACAATATTTCACTGTGACATCTACTCTTAGGACATTATTACATATTATTATATGTAAAAGAAAAATCATGATGTGATAAAGAGTTTATTAATATTCAAAACTGTGAATATAGGTTTTCATAAAGTACATAGAATTATTTATTATGGAACCAACTCCAACAATAACATCTTTATATCTAACCTTTTATGGCGGTGATGGAAAAGGAAACAAGTTGTGTAGTAGAGGTGGTAGTCTGCACAACGTGTGAATAACTTTTTTTTTCATAACACACCATTTATATAAATAAATAATTGTAATACATTTAATATCCAAACATTAAAGTATATATATAATACTTATATAATTAAATTTTTGTTTCTTGGATAAATTTTAAAGGATATAATTAATTTGAAAAGCTACGTAATTGATAATACTCACATTGGGGACATGAATTTCTCATGAATGTTTCCTTGAAATTAAAGGACTCATGATAATTAATGGTGACTTGAAGATTTTGAACATGGTAAATGGATATATTTATTTAAAATAATTTTTTTTTAAAAAAATGCTTTTAAGGATAGGTGATTTATTAAGTGGTGATGATTTTGCTCTTTAATAGGAAATGGAAGGGTAATTTTGGGAGTAACCATTAAATTTTAATAATTTAAGGTAATAATTCAAATAAAAATCTCTGAAAAATGTAAAATATTGGATTATACAATTATTGTGGGTATTTAGTCAACTAAAAATAACTTTTTTGAGATAAATTTTTTTGTTTTAGGTATTTTTATTTTAACATTTTAATCCTTTACACTAATTTACTTTTACCATGGAAATAAATTTTTAACCTCGATAATATGTTTTAATGAAAAAATATTAAGAATGAACTCTCTACATAATTCGATACATTAAATTAAAAAATTTATAATCAGTTTATCATATAAAATTTATAAAATTTTCAATTTTATTTTTTAAATAATTTCTCCAATTCCCATAAAATTATATTCAGATAAATAATGACTTAATAACATACATTTATATGTCAAATAATAAAATTTATAAAATTTCATTTATAATTTAAATTTATTTAACATATGTAATATAGAGGACATGAATCGGTAAAGGCCATATAAACTGAACCTCCCTTTAGAATATTTTACTGAAAGAAAAATTCTAAATGTATTTTCTTATTAATGTGACATTTTAATTAGTTATAAAAATGTTTGGCATAAGAATTATAAGATCAAATAATATTTTCAAATGAATAATATTATTCTATATATTCATATTGGAAAACTGAAAACTTATTTTACTCTTATCCATTTTTCATACACAAGGATGTCATTAGAGAAAATACAGGTTTCATGAAATTCATATTTTCGACATAATCCAACCTTTCTAGAAAATGAAAAAGTAATAATTATTTTATTTTTTATACGAGGAATTAATAAATTAAATATATTTTTATTAATTTTAAATTCCACAATTTCTAATGTCATATTTTATCAAAATCGTAAAATATAACTAAAACCCATTTTAATTTGAAAATGTCCTTTTTGAACATTAAAATTATTCTTCTTATTTCTTGTCATTTATGAACTAAATTGGTGTTAACCAATTACTAATATCAAAAATAAATTTTCATTAATCATATGTATCTTTAAATATAAATTCATATCATATTTGAAGGAAATTTTTGAATTTTTTTTCTAAAAAATAAATTTTCTTGTTAGTCATTTTAGGTTAACAAATAAGATTTCGTTCACATTAAGGTCACCTTTATTTTATTTATAAAAATATTACTTAAATTGGTTACTCTTATTCATTCCTAAAAACTCCAATACTAGGTTTTTGATGATCGTACTAAAATATTTATATAATATCCAAATATATCATGGTTTCATTTAAGTTGAGTGTTATATGTAGGAAAATCATTTGAAAAAAGGGACATACTCATTGGTAATCATATATTAGTTTCTTAGAGTGTTTCAATTCCACTGACTTTATTTCAACTAAATAGATATTAGTGGTTTCTACTTAATTCTCAAAGTCATTTGAGATTAAGAACTCCTCAATGAGGGCCTATCATAGGTCATTGGTATGATGAAAAGAATATAAAAATTAATTTCATTATCGGATAAACAAAATATATTTTAATATTTTATACATTTATGATAATGACTATGGTTTCCTATTAAGTTTTTATTCATGGTCTTTGTGTATATAATTAGAGTCAGCTTTAATAATGATCCTCCTAAATTTGAATCATAATTTTGGTGTAATTTTCTAAAATTGTGATAGATTAGTCCAAATTCCATTCATATCATGGTTTAAAAGGTGATATTACATCTTCAAAACAATCCACCAATTAAATATAGAGGTAATGACCCCACGGAGATTTGGGATAAGAATTTTCTTTTCACATTATCCCCATAAAACACATTACTATAAGATTATTTATTGTGTATTATATTTATAGGGATAAAACCTAAAATCTAAGGTCTTACATAGTTATTTAATTATCCTCTATTATGGCCATCTATATGAGAATTTTTATGATGGTCCAATAAATAAAATTATCAACTCAGTATATGTATTTATAAAATGTAGGTTGTTTATAGATTCATCTTAAGTTTCTTTTTCATAGTGAATTTATATTTATTGGAGTATTACCCATCGAATAAATGATTATGGAATGAATTTCATAATATTTTTGAGCCATTTTGTGGACATATGGGGGTTATTACTATTATAATTTGATTTTATGTTCTCATATTTTCTAGTTATTTAATGATTGTAAACCATAGGATGCTACTACAAGGCCACTGTAACACCCCAAAATTCTAAAATAATGAAATTTTATTCAATATCATTTGTGATATGAAAAAATATATTATAAGATAATATAATCAACCAACACATTAAAATATATTTATTTTCTAATAAATTTAATATCTTCAATAGCTTATGATGCATGCAACAACCAATTTCATCGATGGCATGTGTAACATGCAAGACCAAATTTTACCAGACAACATTATAAAGTTAACATTATTATTTAATCTGATAGTTGTTGACTAGATATTGGAATGAATGCTATGAATTGGGTATACTATAATATAAAAATAAATTTTTTACACATGTTTTTTAGTTATCTATTGATTATAAATAAAATATGAATCTTTTAGAATAAATATAACTTTTTTATTTTATTTTTTATTTTTTCTTAATATGGTTTAATCGCGCATTGAACAAATAAATTAATTTTAATTTTTACCACATTCAGAAAATTTATATTAAAAAATAGGATTTATCTTTTAAATATTAATTTAAAAATATGTTTAGAGGGATTTTTGGTATTTTTTATGAAATATTTCATTTTAAAAAAAACAGTGAGAAATTCTGAATTTTAATTGAAACGACATTTTGATTTAAAATATTTATACTGATAGAGAATATTTTTAGTTGGCATTAATGTAAAATATTATCAATTATATATGAATAAATATAATTAAGTTCATTATTACCATTTTCATGATTAACTTAGATATAAAAACTTTGTATATTTTTGAGGATTTTCACATTAAAAATCATCATGCACATCACATATGTGGGATTAGTTTTAAAATGAAATTTTCCACTTAAATGAATAGAATTTATAAATAGGGATTACATATTTATAATCATCATAATATATTGTTTTTAATATGTTTAGATTATTTTTTTTATTAAAATTAATAATGTTGGTATAAAAATAAATACCATGATTAATGTAAAAATGGGTTTACTAGTGGTTAAATTGAGAAGGTAAGTGTCAAAATTACCAATACACTTATCTAAAAACTATTTTTTAGAAATATGTAATCCAATAAAACACTTATATTATATAATTGACTATTTTGGACCCCTTTGACATAAGAAACATTTGGGGTCACTCAAATCTTTTCAAAAACATCAAGTATGGCCTCTCCCCCACAAATAAAATGCCACTCCTCTCTCATCTTATTAAAAGAATCAATACACTTTATATTGGTCATTAACTACATTAATAACTTTAAAAATCTCCCCCCATCATAGAACCCATATTTTGGATGTAAAACAACTTTTTAAGTAGCTAGTGAAAACCTAACGAGGATACCTGAAGAATATCTATTGTTATTCAATGAGAATCATTATTTTACTAAATTATCAACCTCCTTCAATTTATATTTAACCATGTTGATATAATAAAAAAAAATTACTTATACTATGATTTTTTATAATTAGTGGATTAACTAAAACCACATCCAATATCATCAAATGGCATATGAAATCACCATTCGTATATATAAAGGACTACTGCCTCACGAACAAATGACATTGGTTTTTTCATTTCCTCCTCTCAATGTTGGGTATGGTGATGAATATAAATTACTTATATTATATTTATAACATATGTTTACTTATATATTAATTATATCATATTTCCTTTTTTACCTTCTATTCTATAGAAGACATGATAACATTGCTTGTGTGTACAGATGACTACCACCTCACGAAGCAATGTTATTTTCCCTCCACTAGTGTTCATATGGAAGGTCATAAAAAAAATATAAATGATTATATGTGACAAAAATTTAATAATTATTATGTTAATGAAACATTTTTCTCTAACGACCCAAACTTTCATTAATGAAAATTCCGATTGATCTGATTAAATGTATTATTATGATTATATAAAATGTGACCTTCATTGGTTTTATGTTTCTGGATTTTAAAATACCGTTATGAATTGTCACTGATGCTAATATAGCCGATGAAAAATGATCACATGATTTGTATAAATATAGGGCTTTAACAAATCCAATTTTCTCAGACAAAGGAAGTGATGGCCTCATCCAGCAGGCTTTCCCGATATGAAGCCCATGTGTTGGAGATCAGAAAGGAGGTGGCGTCATTGGTCTTCGCTCTTGACGAAGCCCAAGCTGAGCTGGAACACATTAAGATATAGTGGAACTAACTATAGGGGAAGTGGAAGTTAATAGAGATTACCACCCAAGGGATGTTATTTGAGCCACCCCAAGAGTCTTTCACCATCGCACACCTTACCCATCGGCCTTATGCGGGTGTTATAAGGGGTAATGTAACAAGACCCTAGCACTATGTAAATATAAATTATTTATTTTAAAGAATGTGCATTATTTTTATTATTGTTACTTTTTAAATAGGTTTTAAAGCACAAATAATATTTTTATTCAATATTCAACTAAGAAATCTATTTTGATGAATTAATGGATTTTTTAATTAAATAATATTTTATTAAAATATTATTATTATTAAATTAATTTTTATTATATATAAATTATTGTATAATTTTATGAATCCAATTGAAATTTTCAATAAGGTTTGAAAACTGTTTTTTTTTTCAAAACCCATGAGTGTTCGGTAAATGTCTTTTTTTTTATTTTAAAAGTAAAAATTCCCATATTTATAAATTTATTTAGATAAAATTATAATTATTTTTGGAATCAAGACGTCAAAATTATCCAACGGTGAATTTTTCATAATTTTCTGAGACAGTCAAATTTTTTGGTAAAAATTAAGTACTGTTTAAATATATAATGTGTTTTATCACATCATATTTACCCAATAGTGAGGTTATAAAATAATATAAACATTATGTTCTGCCAATATATGTTTTATAATTAATATAATGTGATTTTATATTTGTTTGATTTATTTTACAAAGCTTTTGTGGACACTCTAAGACTTATAAAACATTTTGTATTTTTAAATTGTTTTCCTTGAGAGAGTGAATCACCTCCACATAAGAAATGCTATTACATTAAGAAGTTAGACCATTGGCGTTATAAAATATTGTTTTTAACTCCCATTTGGAAACAATCATGGGTAAAAACCATGGTCAGGTTTGTGGTATTGATTAGTTTAACGTGAGGTGTCCCAAACCAAAATAATAAAGAATTCCCTCTCCTTTCCTATATAAACCCAGCCAAGCTCCCACTTCCTCTTCACTAATATCCATTTTAGTTCGACCAACCCCTGAAATCCTCTCTCTATAATCCTCACAAGGTGCCCCAAGCTCCCAAGAAGCCTTTCTCAAGCCTCTCCCAAGCCTTTGGGATCACACTTCCATGTAAGGGATTTCTTCCTTTCTCAGTTTTGTCTAATTTTATTTAAGTTGTTATGCTGTTTTTTTCAATTAAAAATTTTTGGTTATGATTTCACACCTCTTCCATACTTTAATCTATATGTTTTATGATGGGATACCCCTTTATCTCTCATTAAATCCTCCCATGTACACTTGTTACCATGCAGAAATTTCGTGAGGGGTTTCTTTCTCCTCTTTTACATCCAAGTAATTATTATTTATTATGCATCTCAATTCCATTATGTTTGTTCGTAAATGTGTCCATATGACCCACTTACTTTCCATTTCATGTACATATGATGATTAACCCTTTTCTATATCATCAATTATTTTCATGAATCCTTATGTCACGCAGTTATGCTGCTGAAATTGCACCGCATTTTTCAAAGCCATGATCATTATGTAGTGAATACCATATCCATGTCACTATCAAGGGTATTCACCTTTATTAATATATACATATTTAATGGTAGTTTCATTTATTTATTCCACATTACTTAATCATGGAATAACTTATGATGTTGATTGATTCCATGTTATATGATCCATGTGGCACACTTATGCATGAAATGAAATGTTTAAGAAGGGTGCGCCCTAATAGCACTCTGATGAATTTGGTAAAGTATAGTATCATGATACATCATGTGAAATGGGTGTGGACTCATGTTAATTCAAGTGAAATGACGTTTTTCTCATGCTTCATGTGTAATGAGGGATTACTAATGCTCCATGTGCAATGATCTTTGGCTCATGCTAATTTCATGTTAAGTGTTGTTACCACATTTCCATGTTATGATTATCATTCTTTATCATGCCTTTATGATCATTTTTCTCTTCTGGTCCATTTATATGCCTATTTTCTAACATGTATTGTATTCCTCGTGTTATTCCATGTTTATTCCCTTACTGGGCTTTATAGCTCACCCTTTTCTTATGCATGTTCTCACGTTATCCCATGAAATTATAAGTACGAGGGAATGTAGTGGTCATGTAAAGGAATTTTTCAATAAATATATTGTGTGTTTTTTGTTCTAAGATGTTATATAATGTTCCTAATCCAACAAGACACTAGACCTCTCTATCTTCTATGTTGTATAAAGTGAAGATTTTATTTAATAAATCAGGTTTAAGTGTGTATTAAAAAGCAGGGTTGTTATAGTTGGTATCAGAGGATAGGTTTAGTTATTTTTGGGATTTGGATTATAAAACCCTAGTGAAGACTTAGAGAAAAGAATAAGTATAATGAAAACATCGCTAAGTATTGGTGAGTATTGAGCAAGTGTTTTATCAAAAAAAATACATCCTTTTCTGGATATGAGTAGTTAGAGGCGGCTCTAGCCCAGATGTATCATATGGGTAAAACCCGAGAACACCTCTCTGAGATAGACTCGAATGGGAAATGGTTCACAAAAACAGGACTTGTGGCACTCCTGTTTACGACACTCTTGGGGGATATGATTTGGTAAATTTAAAAGCATAGTATGAACCTTTATTAAGGGAACTAAAAAAATGCCCCTATGAATATATGATAGAAAGTAGATCATGGATAACAAAGATTACTGACTATGGATTCATAAGTTAAGGAAATCAATGTTATTTATAAGTCATCAATTTTGTCCTTCAATTACACTTTATGTGTTACCCTAACTTTCCTTTTATTCCAACCAATGGTCGGTAATAGGAAGACTCGGGCTAGAAACCGATGTGATGATCAATTTTATGACTATTCAAATGAGATGCCCAATCCAATGGGAGTGGGAATCGCAAACTATTTCACTCTTCTCTCTCAGTTAACTCAATCTTTGAATAAAAACATGGGTCAAGAGGAATGTTCAACACTCCCTAAGAAAGAACAAGTCACTCTTGAGAGCTTCATGAGACAATGTCCTCCTACTTTTAATGGATCGTCTAATCCCTCCATCGTTGAACAGTAGATCAACTACATTGAAATGAGCTTCTCCATCCTTCAGTGCTCTGAACAAGAGAAGGTTCCTATGGATTCTTATCATATGGAAGGTGAAGTCGATCAATGGTGGACATTGATCCAAAATATGAAGCCTATGGAAGAGATCAAGGCATTGGAATGGAAGTATTTTCAAAAGATTTGTTCTGATAAATATTTTCCACGCACACTCTGACATAAGATGGAAAGGGACTTCCTTGAAATCAAGAAAAAACACAACTAAACTATCAGGGCGTATGAGTAAAACATCACAAGGCTTGTATGATATGCCTCGAGCTTTGTCGTTGCCCCTGAATGCATGGTTTACCTCTTCTTTAGTGGGCTGAAATGTAGCCTATGGAAAGTACTAGTGATCCGTGACTTCGAGATCATTGAGGAAATTGTATGATGTGCCCTCATGGTCGAAATGGAGATCGGATAATCTTAGGGTTCTCATGGGGATAAGAATCGTAAGGTAAAATTCAATACTAGCAGCTTGATGGATAAATCCAATGGTGCTAAGAAGATCCAGTACCCCACTTGCCAAAGGTGTGGAAAGAAGCACCCCATAAATTGACTGATGGTGACAAGGAAATGTTTTAGGTGTGGAAGAGAAGGGCACCTATCTGTTAACTGCAAACAAGAAAATCCCACAGCTACAACAGAGGAGAGGAATGCTCTGTTAGAACCTCAATGTGTTGTTAATTTCTACAACTACAAAAAAACAGGGCATCTTGAAAATTAGTGCTCTAATCCATGGAATTTTGGAGGCAACCCAAAACCTCCAAGGCATCAAGGGAGGTCGTTCTCCATCACTATTACCGAAGTGAACTCCTAAAATGAAGTGGTGATAGGTATGCTAGTTATTCATTCAACAATAGTGAACATACTTTTTGATTTAGGTTTTTCTCTTTCTTTTATATCCCAAAAGTTTAGTAGAACAATTCTAGAACCACCACAAATCATAGAAGTAAAGATGTCGGTGAGTATGGAAAATGGGGAAATCATTGCATCACATGAATATAACTCCTCACATGCCATAATTTGTGGATTTAATTTCCTAGAGAATCTCATCATACTCCCTATGGTGTAATTTTATTCCATTCTTGGCATGGATTGGCTTTCCTTATATTGAACCAACATAAATTTCTATGAGAGGGAAATCACACTCCATGTGCAGAGTAGACCCCCAATTTTATACAAGTGCAAGGAGGAAGATGAATATTCTTTAGCTCCGTCATCTCAAGAGTAGATATTATTGCCCAATGAGAAGTCATATCTGTCTTAGATGATTCATTCTAAAGAGAAAACCACCCTTGATGAAATGCTTATAGTGAGGGAAAATCTCTGAAGTGTTTCCCAAGGAATTACATGGTCGTCCTCCAAGAAGGGATGTTGAATTTTCAATTGATCTTATACTTTGGGAATTTCCAATATCCGAGACTCTATTTATAATGGTTGTTGTGGAGATTTAGGAGCTAAATAAATAACTACTGGAGAATCTGGATAAAGGGTTTATACAACCAAGTGTTTCACCATGGAGTTCACCAGTCCTCTTCATCAAGAAGTAGGATGGGTCAATGCACCTTTTCATTGATTATCGTGAGCTTAACAAAATCACGATAAATAACAATTATCCTCTTCCATTAATTGATGACTTATTCGATCAGTTGTGTGGAATACAATACTTTTACAAGGTGTATTTGTGGTCAGGATATTATCAATTAAGTGTGAATAAGGGAGATATCCCCAAGACTACTTTTCGTACAAGATATGGGCACTACGAATTCATAGTAATTCCTTTCTGAATCACTAATTCTCCAGCAATCTTTATGTACATGATGATTAGAGTCTTTAGGGATTACCTCGACAAATTTATGGTAGTCTTTATCGATGATATTCCGATATACTACAAAACCAAGGAGGGTCATGAAGAGCATCTAAGAACTGTACTATAGACCTTGCGGAAGAAGAATCTCTATGAAAAGTACAGAAAGTGTGAGTTCTTATTGAAGGAGGTCTCATTCATGGGCCATATCATCACAAGCAATTGGATATATGGAGATCTCTCTAAAACAGATGCAATTTAGTGATGGACAAGGCCAACATCAGTAATGTATATCCATTGATTCTTGGGGTTAGCTAGATATTATCTATGATTTGAGAAAAAATTCTCATGATTTTCCAACCCTCTTACCAAGCTAACTTGGAAGTGAGTAATGTTTTCTTAGAGTGATGAATGCGAAGAAAGCTTTAACTAGTTAAAAATGAGGCTTATCAATGTGAAAGATCTCACATTACCCAAATGTAGAGAACTTTTGGTGGTATTCAGTGATGCTTAGAAGAAAGGATTGGGTTGTGTGCTGATGAAAAAATGACAGTCACTGCCTATGTTTCACGAAGATTGAATGTTCATGAGTAGAATTATCCAACACATGATTTGGAGTTGGCTGAGGTGATCTTCACTTTAAAAATTTGGTGAAATTATCTCTTTGGGGAGAAGTGTGAAATATATACAGACCACAAAATCCTCAAGTATATATTCACACATAAAGAGTTGAACATGCGCCAACGAAGATGGTTAGAGCTGATCAAATACTATGGTTTCTCAATCCATTATCACCCTAGGAAAGCTAACAAGGTGACAGATTCTCTAAGTAGAAAGGACCAATCAATTCAATCATTGATGAGAATTTAGAAGAACAAAATCTTCATAGATTTGATGAAGTTGGACAGGGGAATCATAAATAAGGGAACATCATCAATCCTTTCACAAATTATTGCTCAACTGTCTATTTTTGAAAAGTTAAAGGATTCTCAAAAGGATGATGTCAGAATTCATAAGAGAGTGGAAGCTATCAGAAAAGGGAAATCATCATAGTTCAATGTTAATGAAGAAAGAATTATGATATTTGGGAAAATACTATGTGTTCTATAAAATCCGGAGCTGAAAAAGGATCTTTTGGATGATGCGCATAGTTCAAATTTCTTTATTCACCTAGGAAACACAAAGATATATTAAGATTTATGGGAGTATTATTGGTGGGATAATATAAAGAAGGATATCGTTGAGAATACATCAAAGTGCCTGGTGTGTCAGGAAGTGAAGGGAGAGAGGCATAAGTCTAAGGGGATGATGCAACCATTGCCCATACCGGCATGGAAATTGGAGAACATCACCATGGACATTGTCACCGGACCTCTGAAGACATCCAAAGGCAACAATGCAATCTGGGTTGTTGTGGATCATCTTACAAATTCTGAAAACTTCATTGCAATTTGATAGGATTTCTCATTAGATCCGTTGGCACGGATATATATCATGGAAGTGGTAAGGCTACATTGAGTACCACTATTTATTATATCCGATCAAAATCCAAGATTCTCATATATGTTTTGGAAGAGTATTCAACATGATGTAGATACTAAGATGAACTTCAGTATGTCTTATCATCCTCAAAATGATCATCAATCTGAGCAGAATATCCAAACACTTGAGGAAATGTTGACAGTGTGTTCTATGGACTTCAGTGGAGGGTGGGACCAACATCTTCCAATGGTTGAATTATCCTACAATAATAGTTTCCACTCGAGCATCCGAATGGAACCTTATGAAGACATGTATGGGAAGAGGTGTAGAACACCGACATGTTGGGATGACGTCGGTGAGCGTAAGCTGATAGGAATATAAATGGTTGAATAAATGGTGGAAAAGGTGAAAACTATTCAGCAGCATATCAAGGCAGCCCAAGTAGACAAAAGAGTTATACAGATAACTGTCGACGAGACCTGGAGTTTAAATTTGGATACATGGTATTTCAATGCATATCTAAATGGAAGAAGGTCATGTGGTTTGGAAAGAAAGGGAAGTTAAGTCCTCGGTACATTGGCCCCTTTGAGATTCATGATCATGTTGGGGTTTTGGCCTATCAACTAAAAATTCCACCTACCATATCCAAAGTACTTTATGTCTTTCATGTATCCCTCTTAAACAAGTACATACCAGACCCTTCAAATGTACTCCCTTCAGTGGTAGTATAGCTAGAAGATGATCTTTATTACGAGGAACAACCAGTGAAGATCTTAGATCATAGATAAAGAGTTCTATGAAATAAGACAATGCCCCTCGTCAAGGTGTTGTGGAAAAACCACAAGTCTGAAGAAGCGACATGGGAATTGGAGGAAGTGATAAAGCAAAGTCATCCACATCTATTTTAGTTCAGGAAAAGGAAATATAAATGGTGATATTTCTTAAGGGGGGAGATTGTAATGACCCAAACATTCATTAACGAAAATTCCTCTTGATCTTATTAAATGTATTATTATGGTTATATAAAATGGGAACATCATTGGTTTTATGTTTCTAGATTTCAAAAAACCATTATGAATTTTCATCATTGCTAATATATCCATTGAACAATGATCAAATGATTAGTATAAACATAGGGCATTAACAAATCCAATTCACTCAGACAATGGAAGTGACGACCTCATCAAATAGACTTTACCCGTACAAAGCCCATTTATCAGAGCTCGAAAAGGAGGTGGCGTCATTGGGCTTCACTCTTGACCAAGACCAATCCATGATTTAACATGGTAATCTTGAGTGGAACCGACTATGGGATAAGTGGAAGTTAATAGAGATTACCACCCGATCGATGTTATCCGAGCCACCCCAAGTGTCTATCACCATCGCAGACCTTTCCGTTAAGTCTTATGTGGGTGTTATAAGGGTTTATGTAACAAGAAACTAAAACAATGATAATTTACATTATTTTTGTATAAATAATGTGTATTCTTTTTATTATTGTTACTTTTAAAATAGTTTTTAATGCACAAATAGTTTTTTGTTAATATTCAACTAAGAAATATATTTTGAGGAATTAATGGACGTTTGAATTAAATAATATTTTAATAAAATATTATTATTATTATTATTAAATTATGTTTTATTAAATATAAATTATCGTATAATTTTTTGAATGCTATTGTATTTTTTTTACGGTTTGAAAACTGTTTTTGTCGAAACACATAAATTTTCTGTAAATGTCGGTTTTTATTTTAAAAGTAAAATTTCACATATTTATAAAATTATTTAGATGAAATTAATATTATTTTTGGAATCAGGACGCGAAATTATCCAATTGTAAATTTTTGATAATTTTTTGAGACAGTAGAATTTTTGGGTAAAAATTAAATACTCCTTGAATATATAATGTGTTTTCTGACATCAAAATGACCCAATAGGGAAGTAATAAAATACTATGAACATTATTATTGGACAATATATGTATTATAATTAAAATAATTTGATTTTATATTTGTTTTATTTATTTTAAAAATCTTTTGTGAACCCTCCAAGACTTATAAAACATTTTGTCTATTTAAATTTTTTTCCATGAGAGTGTGACTCACCTCCACATAAGCAACCCTATTATTTTAAGAAGTTCAGACATTGGCCTTATAAAATATTTTTATCCACTCCCATTTGGAAAAAAGATTAGGAAAAACTCATGGGCTGGTTTGTGGAATTGATTAGTTTAATGTGAGGTTTCCCAAACCTAAATAATAACAAATTACATCTCCTTTCCTATATAAACCCACCCAAGATCCCACTTCCTCTTCACTCAAAGCCTTTATATTTCAACAAATTCTATACCTCTTATATCTAGAATCCTCCAAAGGTTCAAAAATCTCCCAATAATCCTCTATCAATCCTCTCCCAAACCTTTGGGACCACACTTCCAAGTAAGGGATTTCTTCCTTTCTCATTTTTGTCTAATTTTCTTTAAGTTGTTATGACCTTTTGTTTTCAATTAAAAATGTTGGGTATTATTTCACTCCACCCCCATACATTCCTCTCTATTTTTGGATTATGGGAGACCCCATTATCTATCATTCAATACTCCCTTGTACACCAGCTACCTTGCTGAAATTCAGTGAGGGGTTTCTCTCTCCTCTTTTACATCCAAGTATTTCTTTAGTATTATGCATATAAATTCCATTATGTTTGTTTTTAAATATATCCATATGACCCCCTTACTTTCCATTTCATGTAAATATGATGAGATTCCCTTTTCTATCTCATAAACTATTTTCATGAATCCTTATTTCACGCTGTTATGCTACTGAAATTGTAATACGTTTTTTCAAGCCAAGATTATTGTGTAGTGAGTACAATACACATGTCTCTATCAAGGGTATTCACCTTTCTGCACATATAACTATTAAATGGTACTTTTACGTATTTATTCCAATTTACATAATCATGGAATAACTTAGGATTTTTATTGATTCCATGTTATATGATCTATGTGGCACACTTATGCATGAAATAAAATTTTTAAGAAGGGTGCGCCCTGATAGCGCTCAAATAGATTGGGTAAAGTATAGAATCATGATATGTCATGTTCAATGGGTGTTGACTCATTCTAATTCTAGTGAAATGAGGTTTTACTCATGTTTCATGTGAAATGAGGGTTTACTCATGCTCCATGTGCAATGATAATTGCCACATGCTAATTCCATGTTAAGTGTTATTCCCAAATTTCAATGTTATTATTATCATGCTTTATCATGCATTTATGTTCATGTTTCTCTTGTGATCCATTGATATGCCTATTTTCTAACATGTATTTTATTCCTCATGTTATTCCTTTTATCATTCCCTTACTGGGCTTTAAAGCTCACCCTTTTCTTATACATGCCCTCAGGTTATCCCATGCAATGCTAAGTACGAGGGAATATATTGTTCATGTAAAGGAATTTTTCAATTAATATGTTGTGTGTTTTATATTATAAGATATTATGAAATGTTCCTAATCCCCAAAGACATTATACCTCTCAATATTATAAGTTGTATTAAGTGAATATTTTATTTAATAAATCAGGTTTATGTGTGTATTAAAAATCAGTGTTGTTATATTTTCATTTTATGAAGAAAATATATAGAACATTTACTTTCATTCATTTTCACTCATGTAAAGATGATCACACCATTCATGTATGGGTCAACTACCTCATTCACGAAGCAATGTGACTATATTTTAATCACCAAACCACATGGTTGATATATATTAGAATGTAATTTTATATTAATTATATAATTATAATTCTGAAAAGTAAATATATTACAGACCTAAATTCCATAATGATCACTGAAAAATTAAGCTTTTATTCATGCGTACATACTACATGTCATCTCCAGTATCGTAATGTACATAATTTTTCATAACCATCGTTCATTATTGGTGTTAAAAATAAATATTATGTAAAATACCATAATTATTTTATTATTTTAATTATTTGGTTGATATAGCTATGAAATATGTGACTGCATTGGACCTTTCACGAAGAATCTTGCATGATAAAATAAGGCAATCAACACCCGAAACAATGAAAATAATGATATATTATTAGAAAATAGGAAATAATATGGTATAAAAAGTAAATATATGTAATTATAAAAATTAATATAGTTTTTCTATAATATAATAAAATTTTTGAAACCACATTACATGATTTTATATAACTTTACACCTAATGAAATCTTGAGGTAAGTGATTTAATCATAATTTCATTTCATTGAGTCATATTGTAATGTTATAATCCTAGTTTATTTTATATGGTTTACATACAACCAATTTATCATTTGATATCTTGATTAATTAATTATTCAATTTATTTTATGTTTTTATCACTATTATTTTATCTACGGTTATTTGAATAAAAACTTACTAACTGGAAAATAATTTTATTACACAATTTCATTTCATTAGGTTGTATTACCTGATCCGTATCTGTGATATTCTATAATTATGTGCGTAATGATTTTTAACTATCTATTATTGTATCATAACTTGATTTATTTATATTTGAAGATGATACATATTATCAATTCACTGACTAATTTTCACTTTAACATTAATATCATTTTAATAGTTTATATCACATTATCATTCTAATCGAGATTCGTTTTTCTTGAGTTTATGTTAAAAGAATTTATTTGATAATTGTCTAATAAAATGAATACATCTTCTTTTAATCCAATTCAATATGATATTTACAATTAATAATACCATTTTCCACTTTTTTTCTACATAAGTTAATAGAGACAATTCTTTTTAAGAAAATCATACATTATTTCCAACTTCGATTAGAAATCTATTTTCTTACTAGACCGTGGTATTTAAAAATTTATTCAAAAAATTTATTAACCATTTAAATATAATTTATCAAAGTAAGTTTTACCCATTTTAACACTAGTAGAAAAAATAATTGGTGTCTTATATCATTTTGAAAATAATTCTCATTTGGATTTTACTGAAATGTGAAAAATAAAATCTACTTATCATTTTATGAAGAAGGAACCTTGTATCCATTTTATAGTGAAAAAAGAAATATTATTTTGAATTATATGGAATATAATAAATTAACTACAAACATGACCACTATTTATTTTAATCTTACTTGGAATTATTATAAGGACAGTTTTTATTTAAATTTTTTAAATGTGACTTTCAAGAAAAAGTAATTTAAAAAAATCGTAATTAAAATCATCCATTCTTAAATAATATTTTTAATGATATTTTAATTGTATTTATATTCCTAGATGAAAAAAACCCTTATTGATACTCCAATGGGTATATGTTTTTACCATCCTTATTCTGTCTCTAGATATATTTTGATTATTTTTTCAAGTATAGAAATGGTATTCGCTTTATTATTTCATTTTGTAGTCATTAACATCTACTTGAAATATTCACATTCTAATTTTCATTAGATATTAAATTTACCACAAATATCTATATTATTATAAATGGATATTTTTATTTCGTAAACTATATCTCATTTTCTCATGATTTTTTTCAAATGAATTTTATTTTATCTATTGGGGAAATATTGATAAATCAACATCAATTGTAGAATATAGATATTTTATGTTAAGTAATATTGATTCATGAATTTAATCTATTATATGATATCTAAGGAATGATTTAGACTTTGGTTGATGGGTGGAATCTGGTATAAAATAACCACTTATGGAATCAATATGTATCATGAGACAATAGAGTTAATATAGCATAAAACGGTTTTCTAACTATAGACTAAACAATCATGCAAAAAATATTGATGGTAGAGGTATCATGAATACTGATATCATGGCATCCAATTATTAATTATTTCATGCCTTAAGAGTTCATTCATTATTATCTATGATATTTTCACTATTATATTATCTCTCTATGCATTTCATTTTTTTGTTAAATGAAACATATTCTGAGTTATTTACCTTTCCATATTGATAATTAATTATATATTTATTTAAATGGATATATCTGTTAATTATTTAACATATCATGTTCATTTTCATTATTGGATCATATTGGATTCTTTCATACATAACCATTATAGATCATTTTATCTCACCCTTATTTTTTCCCTTCTCAGGAATCCAATAAGTTTACTATGATTGACATCGAAGGATAATTATGTTTGGAGTAATGTTATTCACACAAAAATTATGTTATAATTTTTTTATTAAAATTAAATATATGAATAATGTATGTATCTAGATTATCTATACTACTAAACTATTCAGTTTTTCATGATGTGCTTCCATGTATATTAGGATAATTTAATAAAGAAGGCATCAGTTCAAGAATATTGGGGTTAAGTTCTATATAGTTGGTATTAGATGAAGATATTTAGAAACCCTAGGAACTATATTTAGTAAAACATAAATTTCAGAACATAACCCGATGATATATTCTGGGAATATGTATTTAAACAATCGTAATGTTTTAGTACATAATAGATTATTTAGTTTCTCTTTGAAAATACATCCTGTTATATATACTTCATGTGGACATGGTTCTGGAACTAAGGTACCCACAAGTAATAACTCCAAAAATGGTACATTGGTTAAGACCTAATCATCAACTCGTGCATAATAATGGGTCTTACTCAGCCCCTAGTTTGACAATCCTAGAGGATATCCTTATGATAATTCAGATATTCTTTTCAACCAATAATTAAGTATTTGAATAGATAATGATAATGAATATACTAGGTTATACCTAAGGTATATTATATTGAAAAGAGGGTGTATAACATTAATGGGATATTATTTTATGTGTGAAAATGAGGGAATAATGTACTAAATGTTTATGACAATTTAAGTGTATGATGAAAAGAAATAAATCTCATCATAGGGATCTATTTATAGTTCTTTATTTTAAATGTGGAGTACATTGGAATTATATGAGTCAATTCCCTCTTATAAATTTTAATCCATGAACCATGTAAGTACTTAATTATAAATAAAATGGTTGAAGTATTAGTTTGGATTATAGAATAATTTTTCATAAGTATTTTTACCAATGATATTTTGGTAATCTGAATAATGAAACATTTATGGATTGTGTTATATTTTTTTAATCGCATATGTCATCATTAAAATAGGATTTATATATACCATTTTTTGTTATGATTTTAAGGTTGATCATAATTTCAAAATATTTTTTGGATTTTTGTGATGGGTGTCATCCACAATTAATGATATTTTAGTGAATTTGTTTGGAAAGTATATGTTTTAGTGGAAACATTATTTGAGGAATAATGTATTAACATATTATATACATAATTTTAATGGATTTAATAAACATTAGTAATGAAATTATTATTAATGAAATATTAATAATAGTTTAATATATTCATTTTACCCTGTGAAAAAATATCTTGTATTAAAAACCATAGTAAATAAGTTATTTAATGATTAATTTTATTTCAAGGATTATGTCAAATTGTTTTTGGGAAAACTATAGGATTAGTATTAATATTGTTTAGATAAAAGAAAATATGAATGATGGGTGAAACCACATTGTTTTTTTCCCAGTCGTGGGACTTGAACCCATGATTGAATGATAATAACTGTTCAGATCTTATAACTGACCATTGCGATGTCCGTGATAATATGTCATTAGTTACATGATTTGAAAAATAAATATCAATGATGAAACAATGGTGTTTCTTTTATATTTATTGATTAATGTATTATATTACATAACATGTTCTAACAAAATTGGATTTGGAAAATAGTTAGAGACAGAAAGAAATACTTCTCACTCTTTTATGGATCTTATGATCGATTAAAAAAAATTAGTGGTTCACTATTAAAAAAATCATTTTTTTGATATTCATTCCATGGAGTAATGGATGAATTGGGAAATGATCAAGTCAAATCCTAGATAAAAATTTATGGTCAAAAAAATATAAAACTATCATGTAATTATATTTCCTTATATATATAGATATTAAAATTATTCATCAACTTTAAGGAAAGGATCTTGAAAAAAAATGTTATCCTATTAGAATCATATCAGATTAATTAGACTGTCCTTTAAATCATCATAAATTTATGTATTTGAGTCACTTAACATTCCATTGATCATTAAATTTCTTGTAATAAATGAACTTAGTCTATCTCAATAATTATTTACACTTTTCCTCCGTATACATATCTTTAATCTACACAAATTTTTTTCTACTTGGAAACTTGTTATGTGTTCTTCCAGATGAAATTTGAACTTATTTTACTCTCTTATTGAGTGGTTGCTTTATTAAACCATTTATGGTGAAGGTTTTTGAATAAATTAATTTTCAAATATCAATCCCTAGATTACTAAGATTATGTTTAAATTACAATGACATGATTTATTTTATGGTGGGGAGAATGTAACACCATGAAATTATAAAATAATTATATTGAATTCTATAGAGTATGTGACACAAAACACCCAGATTAAAAAATAATATAACACAATAATGAATTAAAATTTATTTATTTTAGAATAAATTGAAATTATTTTATAGCATACAGTACATGAAACATTGAATTTCCTCAATATATTACATTACATACAAGTCCTTGTTTTATCAATCAATAATATACTATAAATATTATTATTTAATATGATTGTTATCACGTAGACATTGAAATAAAATGGTTTTAAGATGATTAAATAACAAATGAAAATAAATATTTCACACACATTTATAATTTATCAATTTTTATATATACATTAATAATTGTTTAAAAGAAAAGAAATTTTTTCTTTAAAATATTATTTTTCTAAAAGGGAATTTAATCGCAGTTTGTGAAGATAATATAAAATAAATTTTCACCAAATTTTGAAATTTTATTTGAACAAAAAGTTATATTTTTAAAGACCAATATTAAAATTATTTTATAGTTATTTTTTGGGATTTTTCGAAAATAATTTTTTTTGATGAACTGTGAAAAGTATTGAATTTTAATAATTAATTTAATTTTACATTAAATAGTTTATAAAGTTAAATTATATTTTGAATTTTTTTAAAGTTAAATTAGTTAAATTATATATTAATTAACACAATTTGTTTAATTAGAATAGTTTTTATATTTATTTATGATATAAAATCATTGTTATCTTTTGAACATTTTATTTTTAAAATGACATTTCTCGAAATGTCTGTAGGGTTAGTATTCATTTATATTTTACAACTTATTTGAGTTTAATTGGGAAAATTATATTTAATATTTGGAATAATAATAATTTATAGTTTATACTAATTTCAACTAAATTTTTGGGAAAATTTAATAGAGTATTTAGAAAAAAATTAATTACCTTGGTAAAGTTAAAAATTGGATTACCAGGGGGTTAAAATAAGATTATTATGGTACAAATCACCTATAAACCACTATAAAAACTATTGTATGACCATATTTATACAGTTAAATATTTAGTTTCCCACAATAATCCATTTTTACCATTTTTACAAATGAAAATTGTAGGAGAACTCAATTCCTTTCCAAAATACCAAGTGTGTCTGCTCACCACTTATAGAAAGCTGCCCACTCTTCTCTCTTATTTGAATTATAAAACCACTTTGGATCAAGAAATACCTACCAAAAGTACAACCTATATTCCATCCCTTAATCCTATAAGCCTTATTTTTTGTATGAATTCATCTTTTTAAGGCTTTAGTGAAAAACATAAGAAGGTACATCAAGAATAGATACTGTTTTTTAATGAGCATCTTTATTCTACATTTTTCTACAGCTCCCTCAATTATTAGTAAAAAATAAAGATAAAATATAATCGGTATCTTACATATATGAGAATTATTTTTTAATATATTCATGGCCTATAACCATCTCTGCTTCCATCAAATGGGTTATGAAATCATCATTTGTGTGTACGGGGGACTACTGCCTCGTGAACCGATGTCGTTTGTTCTTCCATTTCCACCTATCACGGTTACTTATGATGATGGATATAATGTATGCATATGATATTTACAATATATATATATATATTGAATAATTATTTCATATATATATATATATTTACCTTCCATTCTGAAGGATATAAAATTACACCACCGGTATGTACAGTGGATTACAGCCCCATGAGGTGATGTGATTTATCTTTTAATAAAACTTCAAATGGAATGTTATAAAGATAAAATTTAAGATTTTATGTTATTTAAATGAAATAATTATGAAATTCATAACATAGTTTTACTAATATAAATAGAATATATATATATATATCATTTTCATTATTATCTTTTAACTAATATAAAGATAATAACATAATTCATGGGAGTGTGAACAACCTCCTTCAAGAAGATATGTGACTCTCTTTTCATCACAAAACCACATTTATGATATATATTAGTATATAATATGATATTAATGAGATTAAAATTATTTTTAAATGTTAAAATATTACATGCATATGTTTTATACTGATATGTGAACAATGGAAATGTTACTCATGTGTATATAGAGCCTACCTTCTCTATGATTATAACATATATCATCTTTAATAACAATCAGTAATGATTTGTTTTAAAAGTAAAATTTATTTAAATGTATTATAATTATGTCATTATTATTATTCTATAGATGATATATTTAAGGCATCAACCTTAATCATTACATAATCTTGAATTAATTCTAGAATTTACTTTATTGCACATTAAGGATCTTTCTAGGTTCGTAGTTTTAAAGAATTAGGTAATATATCCTATATAAAAATACCATAAAATACAAAGTGGACACTTTTGAACAATACCCATTTCTTTTATAATATAATTTTTTTTAAAATTAAACATGATTTCTTTTTCTTGATAAAAAAATCATAACATTAATATTGACTTACTCTTTTGTCTTATCCATCCTTATACCTTATGAAAACATTTTAGAACATGGGATGAGAACCAAAAAGAATAGTAAGGGATATAAAATAAGGATTGAAAATGATATTCAATAAATAATTATAATCCCATGAAAATAATTTCACAATGTTATACAATTCACCCATAAAACATAAAATCTTTTTCTTACCATATGAAATCATAAGATTCCAATAAAACACCATCTTAATCACAAAACCTAATGGTAACATGCGGAATCCATATAATTATTACTATTTTTCATTCATGACTATATATGGAGTATCCTTAATGGTTACATTTGGAATACTTATCGTTCTATATTCCCTAAATCACTTAGGATAAACCCTATTGATTAATTATGTCTCATTGCCCAATGCATTGTATAAATATCATGGTATCACTATCCCTCAATTTATCATTGAACCAAACAAACACATAAACAATTCCAAATAGACATAACTTAATCATAACACAAAAAACAAGTATAAAAGAAAAATAACATTTCCACATAAAAATAATTTTTACAAACCCAGGCACTCAAAAATGAAAACATATTATTTCAAAATAAAATTGTAAACATTTAATGTTTTCATAAAAAAATTAAAAAAATAAAATTGGTAAAATCCATTAATTATGTTTAACTAAAAATTATTCTCTTTTATTTGTTAAAAAAAATTACATTAGTGTTTTTAAACAAAAGTCACTTACCTTGAGTCTAACTCAACACATACAATCTTTATCGTCCAGAATAATAAGAATTGGTTAATTATTTACTATCTTTAAAACCTTTTAAAATTTTATTATTCTTTTTATATGACTTATTATCATGTTATATCAATTACTTTTTTAGTTATGTTCACATCAAGTATTTTGTCGATATTTGGTACTCAAGCCCAAAAAGACTTTGAAATGGCGTCTATAGACAAAATGGTCAAAATTAAATCAACTAAATAATAATAATAATTAAATAATAATTACATTTATAAAGAAAATATAATTTTATATAAAATATTTATGTAAGGTTATGATAAATGATTAACATTATAATCATGGAGATGGTTGGTTTTACAAACGAATGAGTAATGTTTCCATTTTTCAATGATCATTATAGAAAGAAGTTAATTATAATTTTATCACTCTAGAATGATAATAATATAATTAATATTATATTAATAATTTAAATATATGTATATATATCATCCATTTTATTTCTTGAAATAAAATAAATCACATCGCCTCGTGGAGGTGATAGTTCACACGTATGTACGAACGACATTATCATTTTTATGTAAACTGAAAGGTAAGAACATAAATGATATATTATTATTTAATAAATATAAATATTTCATTAACATAATATATAAACATTAATTCCATCATTATGAATAGTCTTGAGATATGGTTTTGGAAAACAAATTATATTGTTTCACAACGTGGTAGTTCATCGTACACATGATCAAAAACTTTAGTTCCCATTTGATGGAATTAGAGATGGATTTAGGTGGTGATATTAAAATTTATACATTTCACTATATTTAGGATGATATATTTATTATTTCATCATGTCTGAAGATGATTTTAAGGAAGTGGAAGAAGAAACAAAACAAAAATACTTAAAAATTATAGATTTCCTACAGACAACCTTCTTTGATTAACACCTTAACACCACTAAGGTGAGTGTTATGCCTATTATAAGAGCTATAAAATGTGGTGAGGGATTATATAAATGTATTTGGGTATATATTGGTTGAACCAAATAGGTTTTTATGTGTGAATAAAAGATAATAATGGGAGGCCTTTAATAGAAGAGATCAGAGGTACTCTTGCAATTATTCAAAATATCAAATTATTATAAATTAATATTCTATACCAAAAGGTCCAAAATTAATTTATTTAAAATATGGGATAATTATTTTCCAAATAATATCATAAAATAAAAACTATAAAAAAATTTATTATTTTTTATTCCGTGTTATTTTGTTTTTACACTTATTTAACCCTTAAAATTCATATTGTGATATCATGTAATTTACTCATTGAGGGTTAATATAATTACAAAAAATTCCAATAGAACACTAAATGAGCCATTTATAAAATTTTATTTCTTATATTAATTAATTTTTTTAGTATTATATTTATTAATATTTTATATCATTTAATAAAATATTATTTGTTTTATAATATCAAATATGTCAATTTTGACACTATTCATTACTTTCATTTTTAAAACTGGCATAACAGAAATATAAATTCGAGACAACCACATTAAGACATATCTATCTTGTAAACCTAATACATTAAATTATTGAATATCAATAATTACTTATATTTATATTTATTTTAATGTTTTAAATATCTTATATTTGATTCATTCATTGAAGAGGTAATTACTGCATTATCATTGTGGGTCAATTTCATTTAATTATTTCATTCCTAAAAATTATAAATAAATTTCCATGATATATGTAATATTTTTATATTTCAAAAAAATATATATTCTTATATATTCCCTCAATAAATCCATATTAATATACATTAGTTTTTATAAAGAAAGATGTGACAAAATTAATCTTCTCTTTGAATAAAATATTATAAATGCGTTAAAGTCGTCCATGTGGCCAAAAATTTATCCTAATATTGAAAAAATAATTCTATTGGTCGAAAAATAGTCATAAAGTTAAATTTGGATAATATTTAAGGTATTTTTATATTATTTATAATATTATATTTACATTAAATTTCCTAATTTACTCTTAACCATTGTAGTAAAAATTATTATTAAACTTACTATTCATTGTGTCCAAAAATAAAAGGATGTTATTAATTTAATTTAGAACTTCTGATTCAAAATATAGAATTAATTCATCTCAATTCAAAACATATAAATGGTATATATTAATTGAGAATTAATCTCATTGATGGAATGAGAAAATGGGGTTTTAAAGTAAAATGTTCAAAAGTTCACATAATTTTTATATCCAATTTCAATATGAAATTGATTATAATAACCTAAATTAGTTTAAATAATAATAAATTGATCTAATTATACATTAAACATAATTAAAATGATAATATATCTGAATAAATAAATAAGATAAAAAATATTTTTGAATTAAGATGCAATATTTTTCACTATTCATTAAAATATGAAATTTATCAGAGAAATTATTAAAATATACCCAATGTAAATTATTATGTCCCTATTCAAATTAATAAGTTTATTTTTTCAAATATAACTTATAAAAGTTACAAAAATTTGATTTAAAATGGTTTCACAATCAAAAGGAAGCAAGAAATTCCATTTTGGAAAATACTATTTTTACCATAAAACTAGTTTTATCATATATGTTATTGAACATATTGTCACTCTTAATTATTATAGAATTAATAAATATTAATAAATATGAAAATTAAATATTATATAATTAAATGGGTTTTCACAATATAACTATATAATGTGTGAAATAATAGGATAATTCAGGATGAAGCATGCATGATAAAAAAAGGTAATTAACACGCGAAGCTTTAAAAATAATAAAATATTATTAATGAATGGGAAATAATATGTGTTAAAAGGATAATATATGATATTATAAATATTAATATGGTTATTTTATTTTAATTAATATGTTCAAACCCACTATACATGAGGTTAATTATTGTTCAATCAAAAGGATGTAAGAGGTATGTGATTTCAGCTCATTTTCAATTCATTATGGAATATTGTAATGTTATGAACATATTTTTTTATATTTTCTATATAATAAACCTTTGACATGTTATATAATTAATAATTCATTATCTATGGTACTTTATTTCTTAATTTTATTTATTTCATCTATGTCGTTATAATTAAAAGTTTCCATGTGGTAAATAATTTCATAACTCGGTCTATTTTCATTTAGTTATATCAATCCTTTGTTTTCTATAATATTCTAAGATTATATGTGAAATGAGTTTTGAAATTTTGTTTATCCATAATTTGTTTATTTATATTTATAGATTTTATAAATAACAAATTCTTTTAATAATTATAACATCAATCATATTATAATTCTAATAGTTTATTTCATAATCTCATTCTAATCAAGATTATTTATTCTTGAATTTTAGTTGAAGGATATTTTTTGTCCATTCTTTGAAAAACCCATTTAGTTTTATTCTAATCATGTTATACATTATATTTTCATGTAATATTAAAATTTTCTTACTTTTTGTAAGTTAAATTAACTGATATCATTTTTTTAAGAAAATTTAACTTCATTTCTCTCTTTAGCTAGAAATCAGTTTTCATCCAAAACCATGTTTTCTAAAAATGTTTTCAAATATGCGTTTTAACATTAAAAAAATAATTATGAAAGTAATTTTCACGCATTTTTACTCATTATAAAAAAAATTAAATTTAATCATGGGACATTTTCAAAAAAAACATTTTTGGCATTTATCAAAAATGTGAAATTAATCATATTTCTTATTAATAAACAAGGAACCTTCCTAATAATTTTTCCTTGAAGAGTGAAATTTATTTTTAAGTTTTACAGAATGTTTATAATTATCTTCCATCATGAACATTATTTGGTTTATGTTTCAATTTCATGTTTAATGGGATCATTTTAAATAAAAAAGTTAGAGGGATTATTAAAGAAAAAATATTTTCGAAATTTTTTCTTAATGAATGTGATATTCTCTTCAAGAATTGTTTTATGATATTTTAACGGTATTATATTTTAATTAATGAAAATTTCCCTTATTATTATTGTAATTTTAATACGTTTAAAATAGTCTTATTATTCCTTTGGATGGTTATGATTATTTGGACAAAGGATTGTATTGATATTTACTTACTTGCTTCATTTTGTAGTCATTAACATCCACAAGAAATATTATGTTTACTATAATAATTATATATTAAATTTACCCTAAATATAATATTATTTGTTGTATATATTCTTATTTAAAAACAATATCTTATTTTTTTCATACAGTTTTTATTTTTAATGTTATTTTACTAATTGGGTTAATATTGATAAATCCATATCATTTACTCAATACTGATCTTTGATGTCAAGGCATATTTATTCCTTAATTAAATTTGTTGTTTGATTTATCATGAATTATTTGGACATATAGTGATAGGTGGATTCTAGTATAGTATATCCCCTTGATGTAAAAGTTTGTCTCGTGAGACAATCAAATTAATCTCGCATTAAATAGGTTTTTACCTATATACTAAACCGTCTTATGAAAGGTCATGAGGGTATAGGTATCATGATTTCTTAGATCATGGAACCCAATAACTAATAATTTCATGAAATAAAAGGTGAATTATTATTATACATGAATTTTTCACTATAATATTCTCTATAGATGCATTAAATTTTTTTTTGAATTAAATGTCATGTGTTATCAGTTATTTACCTTTCCATATTGATTATTCCTTATCTAGTTATTTAAATGAAATGTGTTCTCAATTATTTACCTTTCCATGTTTATTATCCTTATTGATTCCTTATAGAATAGGATTTACATAACCCTGATTGATAATTTGATATCACCCTGGTTTTTAATTATTTCTTAAAAATCATTGAAGTTTACTACATTTGATATTCAAGGATAATACAAAACGGAATAATGTTATTCTCAAAAGAAATTATATTGTAATTTCTGTATTCCAATTTAATATGGGTGTCATGTATATATCTATTATACTAGTATTAATGAACTATTTTCTCCTATGGGATGTAGTTCTATTTATCTTATTCCAATGTAATTAAGTAGGAATTGGTTGTGAGCTACTGGGGTTAGGGTCACTACAAGTAGAAATGTAAATATGGGTCATGGATGTTTGATTCATTCATAAATTGAGTAGTGTGTGTATAATATTCACTATCTCTTTATTTATCATGTCATCATACTTATACACAAAACTATTTCAAACTTCTTATAACTCATTGACTTCTTTCGGTGGAGTAGTGGACATAAATATTATGTGTATTCATTGGATATCTAAAATTTCACTATTTTTTCCAACCATATTATAGTGTATATCATTGAGCATAAAATATTCTGTAATAGTATACCCTAGAATATGATGGCAGGTTAAGTAGATATAATAATTATTTAACAAAATTATATCAGGCTCTCTAATCTCTTCCAATGTTGAAAATTTATTCTTTTGGGATGATATGGAATGTACACAGACATGATAATTATTGATATAATAGAACATTATATTTTAATTTTCAAAATTTTAGCAATTCTTTTCAGTGTTTATATCTTTTGTATTTGTGTCTATGCATGGGAATTATTTTTACTTCTCATAATAATAAACCACTATTTTAATTATTGATTTTGAAATTGGGTATGGCACTGGTGTTGGCTTGAGAGTAACAAGAGTAGCCTTGATCTTTTCAAACATCATTTCATTTGATGATAGTGTCTATAGATATATAATTTTAGTGAGTTGAATAGCTTATTTCAACCACTAAACTATTACAGTGAACTTGGATGTTCTAAATGGATAATGTTATAGAATAAGAATGGTTGATATATTATCCTATATATTTTCCACTCAAATTTAAAAAATATTATTAAAGTAATTATTGATACCTATACATATTATGATAAAGATTGTGACTCTATCCTTTTTATATTTCTTGTATTTAGATAGATATTATATTCTTTTTTTCTCAATTTTGAGTGCAACCCATCTCGGAATTAGTAACAACATTCTTATCTATCAGTGATTTAACCAATTATTGAATTAATATATCAGATGAATGAATTTTAATATATATTCTACACAAATACATAAGATTAGTTACTTCCTTCCTCTATGAAATTGCCAGAATTATCCCATATGAATATATTAAGTCAATAAGGTTTTGTTTTAAGTATATTATTCAATTGAAAATTTAGAATTTCATATACCCAAACTTTGGTGGTAGAGTAATAAAATTCACCCACATATTGTATGATATAATTTTATTCTGTACAAGGGAATATCAACATTACCTAGATTCTATTTGGTATGTATGGTTCTCTAAAATTACTTTATTGAACATTATTTCCTATAATATAATTTTAATTAGAAGGTTTTCTAAAGACTGTTATTATTTTATTTTATATACCTTATGGTTTATTAATTTTCAGATCTATCTATGGATGATATTCCAAATCAGGTGGTTTTTATTTACATAGTTGAGTAAAATATGAAAAATCAATTGATGCTAAAATCAAAATAAATGGATTTGCATGGATTCTAGGAGAACAGAAGACTTAACACCACACTTACAAGATAGCAAATATCATTTTATTTAATAGTTTTAGTTGAAGGCGTTTGTGCATCATCAAGATAAAAATTATGTGTAAATTTTATATTCCCAATTAGTTGTTCAACATTTGTTTTCCCCAATTTCTATACCTTCGACTCATACTAGATAAATTATTCCTCCCACTATCATAGAATTAACATCCTATAGTGGTTAATGGTATATATATGTAGCAGTATGTTTTACTTTTACCATAATATTGAATCATTGAGTAGATAGAAATGGAATACCTATGTGGTCTCCTAAATCATGGGAATTCCACAAATGTCAGGTTAAAATTCGTTATTATCTCACTTCTGTGTGAATGAAATTACACAGTGATTCATTATTTTTATCATGTTAATTGCATCACTATCATGTCCCTTTATATTTTAAGGGCCTATATTAAGGAAATTAACTAATGAAAACCCAGTAGACAAAACCAACATGTTATAAAAAAATAGAGAAATTTGGGGCCTCATTTCCTATATAGTAATGAGTAAGGATTATTGAAGAATCCCTTACAGTAATTCTTTTCTAATGGATTTTTTTGGTTTTTCAACCCCTATTAGGTTTCAAAATCTCTATTCCAGAATCTCATTGAGATGAAGTCGGAGGTTAATCATGATTCATGATTCTGAGTGAATCTCCTATAACATTCATCAAACATGATCCCAGTGGATTCTTTGTATGAAAATTCAAATATTTAATACACCTTAATTCATTTTTTGTTAAATAATGATACACATATTAAAACCCCAAAATGTTGTGGTTCAAATTGTATTTGTAAAATTTGAACGTAGGAAATTTACTTGAATAATCTCTAAAATAACAATATTTAACAAATCCAAAACCTACACTTACATTCCATAAATCTTATAATATTGAAATAAATAACCTATGGATGTACAAATTAATGGATTAAGATACAAATATCAGTAAGGGGATAATCAAATCATATCATGATGGAAGTAATACATGTTATTCCAGAGGCATATAAACTTGACATAAAAGGGTTGAGATTAATAATCATGAACACAAAATCATTATATATATCATAGCATCAAGGAAGCATAAGAATGTAGAAACAACATAAAGCATAACATCATAAGCACAATTCGATGATAAATTCAGTGACATCACAAGATAGTGTTCATAGGATAATATCATTTTTACCATAAATGGAATCTCATGAGGTATAAGCATTACCCAATTTAATAAAGGTCAATATGATTTTGGTTCAACCCATTACATTCATATATTATACGTGCATTATTATTCCACATAGATCATATAACATAAGAACACCTTTCATCCCTTTTAAACCTATGATTAAAGAATTTAGGTTAAATATATGACTGTAAAAAATAAATAAATTATTACCACAAAAGTGTGAATAATCTTGAGTGGAAATGGGATCATGTATTAACTACATAGGAGTTTGCAAAGGAAAACAAAAAGATATTTTCGGTTACATAACTAATCTACATAATGGATTATAGAAGAGGTGAAGGATAGTCAAATGTGCTCTCCAATTACATGGGAATCACAATTTATATAAATTGATGTCTAAAAACACATTACAATATGCATACATAGAAATAAAAAGGGCTTAGTGGCATGAAAGTACTTGAAATTAAAATAATTGGAGAGAGACCCTTACATTGAGTGGGTGCTTCTTAAAGATTTAGAGGAGCTTCTTAAGAGATTGGGATCACTTTTGGGGGGTTCTGATATGTGGAGGGAGTGTAGCATCAAACTCAACGGGTTTTTAGTGAAGACGCGTGGTGGGAATGGTGTGTATTTATTTTAAAAGAGGGGTAAATTATTATTAGTTTCTAAACATTAGTTTTTGACTCTATATAATAAAATAAAAAACCCACAAACCTAATCAGATTCTTTTCCCATGGTTTCTACAATATAGATTAGTTTCTATTAATTTATAGGCCATGACATAGCCTCCTTAATATTATATACTTTGTGATGTGTAAGTGAGTCATGTTTATAAATATTTTATTTTAAAACATTAAAAAATATTATAGGTTTTTAAGGATTCATTAAGGGTATATAAAATTAATCAAATAACATTAAAAACAAACCTTTTTAAATGAGAAACAAATGTTTGGTTGTGGATTCCCTTTAGACTATATATTTATACTATATTTAATTGTTTTCACAAAAAATTACCTTTTTATATAATTAGGAAAAATTCAACACTATAGATTATCAACATTCTTATTTAAAAAATCATTTTTGTTGTCAATATAATTTTTTAGAATTGAGAATTTCTACTTTTAAATCAAAACTCACATTTATTGAAAAAATCTAGCTTTTCAAACAATAACAGTTCTCTAACCAATATAAATATTATATTGGACTTCATTAAATTATATTACCATTTATATTCTAATAAGTATAATTTAATTAATTTTTTTATTAAAATAATGTGTATTTAAAAATTATTAAATTTATACTGAAAGTTTCCCTTAATTTAATCTATATATATTTACCAAAAAAATATGATTTCTTTGTATTAAAATATAATTCAACTAAACCTCATAAATAAATCGGGGAAATATATTAATTGTTTCAATAAAATATATATATATAAATAAATACTATTAGGGGATAGATACATAATCCCTTATTACACTGGCATTATCATAAACGGTAAGGAGTGCAATGATTACATTTTCTTAGGGTAGTATAGTGAACATGGTTTGGGTCGTGATCTCAATAATCCTTGAACTTGTAAAATTAATGGTTTCTCTCTTGATTTAGTTCTTTAATCTCATATTGGGTATGGTGAAAGAACATTTCAACTTATTCCATATCCCTAAGAAGCACCAATAAATGGATTTTAGAGGGTAAAATCCTAATGGTTGTGACCATCACTTCATTTGTTAAAGAATATTTGATTCCATAATCACCCCTAACATAATAATATTAATGATATTTTTATGATGCCAATATTATCGACACTTATGATTCTTAATGGCCATTTAAATTTTATAGGATAAAATAGTCCAAAACAACCAAGGTAAAATATGTTCATTCTATAACTACAGTTCTTAATATGTAATTATCCTATTTTAAAAGGTAATTTCATTCATAAAGGTTTAGGTTGTAACATTCTTCCCTCTTTATAAATTTCTTCCTTGAAATTTCATTACATACACTAAAATATTTGAGTTTACTCCTATTTCATTACCTGTTAATGTTCTAAAGTAACATCCTCTAACTTGTCATTCTTCTATGGTACATTGACCGGGTTAGTTGTATTATTTCATATAACTATGTATCTATGTTCTAATATCTTCACAAAATACTCCTCATATGAAGTTTCATCCTCCAAAATTACCACCATTGGATGCAGTACATGTCAATGGTCTGGTATGTACTTCCTCATGAGGGATACATAGAACACATCGTGTGTAATAACCCATGGTTTCACATAGATCTTGGACCATTAAATTTTAGTCTAATAATTTATTTTGGACTTGTTTTAGATGAATAATGAGTTATTGATGGTATAAATGGTGTTTGAGGATTTTCCATAGCTCAGAAACTGGGTTTTTGTAATATAGTTTGGGCACACGGTTAATAGAAAACTATACAAGAAGGCCGCACTTTTAGAGAAAACCGTGTGGGTGGCATGTTTTGGGACAGAGACTTATTACACGGTTGGTGCATTTTTTACATCCTATGTGACCTGACCTTGTGATTGTCCTTTTTCCCTATGTACCAGTGCATTTTTTGCGCACAGTTTGTCAAACCGTGCACAGGATGCTTTCACATTAATTTTACAATCTTTCACTTAATGACCGAATAAAGCCTCATCCTTCCACGTAATTTGATTTTATGCAATATTATCATATTTTTATTAAGTTTTATAGATATTTTAAAGCCTAAGGTAGGGATTGAAAGATCTGCTTCATTCGAGATCCGATCGAGCTTCCATGAAAAATGTTGGATGCACAACGTAAGTACTCAAGTCCTTTTTTGTCATTCTTCTCTTATTTTTCTCTCATCCTATTTATCGAGGTCAGTGTTTTTACTTTTTCTTTGATATTCTCATTTATATTCCAAATTAGAGGCTGATATCATAGGGTAAGGATCATACAACCCTAGGGTAGGTGGTCTATAACTCATCCATCATGTTCGTTGATAAAACAAATTGTCATGTAAGGTCCACCAATTTCATCGGGTACCATTTGTTGAATTTATATTCCATTATAATAATCATTATAACCATATGGTTATGATAATTCCTTATTGGTGATTAGTTTTTGGTCATTACACCCAAAACTCTAAACATCCCTTGTAGAATGATCTCCCATTGTTGAGCTTTTTGTGTTTGGACACTTTTTAGCCATTGTTTGGATGTTCCTGAGCATTACCACAGTAATAGTAGGAATCATTGTCATAAACTATTATTGTATAATGTAATGGTGAATGGAATTTATCATTTCACTTACACTAGACCCACCTAATTCAAGTTCTTTAAATTTATAATTAAATGTGAAAGGTAAATTGGCATGTAAATTAAGTATATGACTTGACCAGATTAAATATGATTGATTAATAGGTTTCATGTCCATATCACCCCTTACCACATTAATGGAAGTTAGAAGAATGAACCTTAAATATTTAATATGACTTAAATTTAATTAATAAAGATTTTATTCTACTTGGACTTGACAAACTAATGAAGTCAAGTCGTGAACCAAAGGGGCATCTTGATTAATTATGACTTGATTGAAATGTTGCATGCTACTTGAACATATCATACTAATGAAAGGAAAGAACTAAAACAAATGAAATTTTACATGAGTTCATAATTAAATAAGTGTGTCTTGACTCGATCTCTCCTTGTATTCTTATCTAGGAATTCCACAACCACTCGGGAACCCCATTCCAATTAATGGATACAACTTGCTTAGGTTGAGACCCATTTAGAACCTGATCCTTGTCTATACATGGAAGCCCATTATAACACTGAAGGATCTCTCATATATTATTAAAGTATTTCTTGGATACAATCCTTGGATGCAATATTGACACATAGGTTCCATGTTTACAGCCCATAGGTCCCTATATCTTCTTAGCCCCATCTTACCTTGGACGATCACCTTGGATTTGGTAGCCATATTATTATGGTGTGCCTTAAAATATGATCTAAGGATTACACTCATACCCTTAGCCAGGCTATAATTGTCACTGAGTTGGTGACCCTTTAGGTCTATGTTTCCTTGGTTATTATCTTAGATCTTCATTATTACTTGAAAATATAGGTTTCCTTTTCATAACTCGGAACAATCACTATTATTAACATGTGACATAGTTTGAAACATGTAACAATCAAATAATTAATTGGTTACAGGTTCAGATTCCAGCTAAGGGATGATATAGGTACTTGGGTATTTAGATACATTTTATTTCATCAGTTTAAATATTAATGCTTGAACACTATTAAATTTCCATTACATGGGTCAGATGTTGTAGACACCATTGGTGGTGGCCCACTGAGACTTATCTCACACCCTCTCTAGGTGCCATTTGGTACCTTGGAAATATTACATGAATGCAGCTATTTATAAAGGGAAGTATACAACTTCAAACAATTGATTTATTGATGTTTAGGTTGTATCGTGATATCATATGACAGAGCCAGAGCTCTAGATGATTTGGATAGTATTTTGATTTTCTTTATGCTTCTTTGGAACCTGTTAGGCCTATATTCATGTATCTATGTTTTCAATTTTTCTCATGACATAAAATATCATCATCATTTGTTTTATGTTTTTATGTTATTCAAGTTATTTAATTTAATTTATTAGTGTCTCTTTTTTCCTCTATTAACCTTTGTTTATATTTATCTGATGTGTTACACATTGGAAATGAAGGAATGGTCCCCACACAAACACACCCTTGGCCCCTATTTCTAGTTGTTAACCTCTAGAATTTGGGGAGATGTGGTTGAGGCCTTGTGGCCCACCGGGCTCAGTGGACCTAATATGTGGTATCTGAATCTAGGATGTCACAAAGTGGTATCTTAGGGGTTTCCTTTTCTTTATTTATTATTTGGAAACAATATTTAGGAAATTAGGAACCCTGGGGACTTGGTCATAAGTCATGATTGGGTGTCATGAACCCATGTTTGGGGTAGAATATATGTTACCCAAAATATAATTGTTGTTCTATTTTTTTATTATAGTTAACATTATTTCATTATTGGGTGATAGACATGTTGTATGGAGTTGTTTACTATTATTTTGATTGAGGATTTATTTCATCCTTGGCTCGATGATATGAGGGCAAGGAGCATTGTCACATCAATCATTATAGGCACTGAGAATTCGCATGTCATACACCATACCATGCCATATATGTGAATTTAACTACTTTAATTTCTTGATGTGCCTATGATTATTGAGTAATGATGTGATAGTTAGCTTATTCATGTATTGGTTTTGGTTTTGATTGAATAATTGTCTATCTAAATTCTTGAGGTGTTTGGGCCATCATGGGTTGGGATGAGTTATTTATTGAGTCGATCCATTATTATATAAATAAATGGGTTCTGATTTCATTAATAAGGTGCATGGGCACTAATTCTATGGGAATGGATATCCATTATGATGTAAAACATGACATCTAAAATGAATTGGTTGCACATCCTTATCCCACCTTGTAGTGTTTTTGAAAGGTAAAGGATTGAACATAGTAAAAAATGAAAAACAAAATGAAACTTATACTCGAGAACATACCAATACCTAGCCTTATTAGCGGTTAGTTGGGTTAGTATGCCATGGGTAGTGTGTTTTCTTACATTAAGTGTCTACTAGTGATGTTATATTTCTGCTTAATCTTCTATTGAGGCATGTTATTAGCATTTGTAGACCAATTTTGAAAAGATTTCCTTGTATCGTAGGCAAGGAGAGTAGTGAAGACCATACTCCATACAAGGTGGGCCCTAAGCCTCCACTCTTCCCTCCAAGAGTGTCACTCAAGGCACTGCCAGGTATACCTGATCTGATAACTTATAACCATGTTCGTGATAGCTTCCTATGCATGATGTATTCCATGCATGGTGATCCATGGATTGAACCTAAGATTTTTGATCTGAATAATGAGTTCCAGCATCACCATCATCCAACTTTCTCAGGGGATGGTGGTCTACAAGATCCTGAGTCTCAACTATAATACACACTATCTATCTTTGGGAATTTGGAGACACCTCTAGAGAAGATGATCAATATTTCGACATACATGCTCTAGGATTTAGCCAATAACTATTGGTATGTGATTACCAAGGATGGTCGTCATTAGGGCATATTATGGTTTGATTTATAAACTAACTTCTATGATCTATTCTTTCCTCAGACTCTAAGAGAGGACATAGACAGAGAGTTCATGCATATTTAGTAGGTTTCAATGTCACTGATGGAGTATTCATTTTATTTCACAGAGTTTAATCACTTTTCACCACTTCTACTCGATAATGAGTTTTTGCGTGCTAGACTTTTCGAGGATAGGATCTAGTATTCCATTCATACAATGGTTATTGTCTTTCACCTACCTAACTTTAATAAAATAGTCAATCAATCAATTATCATTGAGTGTAACCTAAGGGATGTTAGTAGTATCGGGAATAGAGGACCAATGCCATGTCAGTATAGTAGTTCTTCCAGTGGTAGAAAGTGTTCTCTAATGGTTTCTCATTAGGGTAGTGACAAATAGAGTGTTTATTTTGATTTCTTAAAACTATGTAATTAGTGTGGATGTTAGTGGAACCGGAATCCTCATTGGGGTATAGACCTGGTAAAATATCAGGCTTTCATCCATATGGGGAATCTATATAATTTCTGTAGGACCTTTCCACAATATTAGAGTGGAAAAGGATCTGTTCCAACTCCAACATCAAGAGTGGGTTCTTCTATTCCACCTTAGGCAGGTGGCTAGAATCACACTGGCATGACTAGTCTATGAGACATTCATGGCCATAGAAGCTAGACCCCTAATCCCCAGTAGTTCAAATAGGGATGTTATGATCATGATAGTCCATGTGTTGCATAGGACCATGGATTGTGTCAATTTAATGCCCTAAGAAGATACCTGAGGATAACGCTATGAGATTATCTACACTATAGGGGACTATTCTTGTGGCAAATACTGTTGTATCTACATTATTTGATATAGGTTATTTGAACTCCATTATCTCTATATCTATCATGGAATTTCTATGACTGGATATACATTATAAATATGGTGTAATGACCCTATATACGACATTAGGGGTATGAACATATGGTATATTCTAGTGTAGGGATTTTTCCCTTGAGGTAGGTAGCCACCCTTTATGATGGAGCCTCTTTGTTCTAGAGATAAAAGGATTTGATGTCATTCTTGGGATGGATTGATCGGTTCATTATCATGATTTTTTAGACTTTTGGCATTGAAGGGTATCATTAACATCACCAGATTGAAGAAATTTTCTATATAAGGGTGAGTTGGATACCTAGGCTAGTAGGGCTGGACCAGAGAATCATGGGATAGGTGGAGACACCACCAAAACTAAAAATATATTCATAGAGGATCAGGTTTTTTGACAAGCTGGTTTCCCTTTAGTAGTGGATCATTTCAGGTTCGTATTCTAAGATGATTTTTTGGCTTAACTCTTGATAAATAGGTAGGTTTTAGGATTGATTTTGTTCTAGTAGCATCTCCAGAGTCCAATCCTTCATACATTATGGACCCTATAGAACTTCTAGATCAAAAATTGGCAGTGAGAGGATTTAGAGGCCAATAATATTATACATCCTAGTACATCATCTTGGGGTTTCCCATTCATTATTCTAAGAAGGTGGATAGAACCATATGATTATGTGTAGATTATATAATTTTGAAACATCTAACGGTCAAGAACCCATATCCACTATGTCGAATAGATGATCTCTTTGAACAACACCAATGAACCAGGGTCTTCCCTAAGATCGAACTAAGATCGGGTTATCAATGGGTGTGAGTTACGCCCTCAAACATAATGTGTACCTCCTTCCGTAGTAAATATGCTCTATATGAGTACCTTTTTCTACCATTTGGTATAACGAATGTGCCCACTATTTTCATGGATCTAATGAATGGGGTGTTCCACCCCTATTTGGAATCTTTTTCATGGTCTTTGTGGACGATATCTTTGTGTATTCTTATACTCATAACGACGATCCTAAAAGCATGAGATCTTTTGGAGTAAAATTACAGAGCATCAACATTATGAAAAATTTGATATGTTTCACTCATGGTTTGAAAAATATCACTTATTCTATCATATTATCTCAGAGTTAGAATTATATGTTGACCCAAAGAAGGTTAGTGCTATAGTTTCTTGGGAGAATCCAAAAAAAATGTGTTTGATATATAGAGTCACTCTGGGGTGGTTTGATATTATAGGAATTCCATACAATAATTTTTTATCCTTGCATCAATTCTTGATGGCCTTACAAATAAGGGTGTCAAGTTCCTTTGGTGTGAAGAATACAAGAATGCCATTTTGGATATGAAAGGGAGGTTTGTCTCAAAACCAATTCTAATTATTCCAAATCTAGGTGTAGGTTATATAGTCTTCTTTGATGCATCATACATCATTATAAAAATTAGTACTAATGTAGGAAGATAGATTCATTTTGTATGGATCTTAGTTCTTGATTCCTCATGAGAGTAATTACCCAACACACTACCTTTATCTAGTAGTTGTGGTCCATGACTTATGTTGTAGGACACAGTGATTGTTACATGACTGGTTTTTGGGGTACACAGACCTCAAGATCCTAAAATATTTTTTTACAGATCATGACATGAACCTAAGACAATTAATATGTGTCCAATATCTAAAATCCTTTTATTTTGTGCTTTATGATAAACCTGGGGAGGGAAATATATTTTAATATCTGATGAGTCATAAAACACAAACATTGGAAGTGTAGGAAACCAGTGATGAATGACAGTTAATGGATATCTTTTCTTAACTGTATCTATAGTTTCCTGATAGTAAAAAGTATTATTATATATCTTCCACGGTAGTTACATATTCCCTCCTTAAGAAGGTAAAGGGTGTAAAAATTTTAAATCCAGAAGGATTGGTAATCCGTGAGAGTATATCAGGAGATAACCCGTATCTTGATTGGTCTTTAGATAGAGACAACATTCTGCATATACACAAATGTGTTTGGGTTCCTACAGATATTAGAGAGGATTTGATGGAAGAATCCCACACCTCTTAGGGAGCAGTTCATCCAAGCATCTCAAACATGTATCAAGACATGTGACACCTATATTGGTGTCCTAGGATGAGATGTCAGATAGTAGGCTTTATCACTAGGTGTTCTACCAGTCAGCGGGTGAAGGGAGTACACTAGAGACATGTAAGATTATTGCAGCTACTTCTAGTCCCGTAGTGGATATGGTAATATGTTTCTATAGATTTTTTAGTCTACATTCCTCGGTTTCAAAGGGGTATTGATGATATATGGGTATTTATTGACCAACTAACAAAATCAACACACTTCATTCCTATTAGTGAGACTTTCTCAGTTGATTATATGGGGAGACTATATTTTTTTGAGATCATACTACTCCATTGGGTCCCTTGTAGTGTCCTTTCAGAAAGGAATTTTTCTGTTAAATCACGGTTCTAGAAGGGACTATTGAAGGATATGGGATTATAGGTTCTTCTATAATCAAATTTTCACCCTTAGACCGATAGATAATCAGAATTGATGAAACAAGTTCAAGATTATATACTCTAAGCATGTTTCATTGATTTCATTGGTTCATGGCAGAACAATATACCTCTCATTGAGTTATACTGTAATATCATATTTCAGGTGACAATTTCAGTGGATTTTTTTAGGCCTTATAATATTGGAAGTTCCGTTCACCCCTCTTCTGGATAGAGGTAGGTGTTGTCGTCTTACTAGGTCATCATCTCATTCATGAGACTTCTGATCAGGTTTAGTTGATCAGAAAGCATATAACTACAAACCATTCTAGACAAAAATCTTATAATGATCGACATCAACAACCTCTAGAGTTCGAGTTCAAGGTGTGTGTTTCCCATCTTGTATTTCCTAATCTAGGGAATAGATGATTACAGAATCAATGCATGTTATATCCTCACTATGTAGGTCTGTTAGAGATCCTAGAGAGTGTCAAGCCAATAGCTTATCGATTACTACTACCTTAGAGGTTTCATTTGATGCAAGTTCCCTTCCATATTTCATAGATTCCCCAATATCATGATGACCTGTATCACACCTATCATCCTAAGGAAGTGGAGTTAGATGATGATTCTACCTTCGAGGATTATCTAGTAAGAAACATCGACCGAAGGATGGAGGATCACTGAGGCCATTATATCCCTTGTGTATAGGTGTTCTTGCATCAAGGACCTATCCAGCATGATATATGGGAGTGGGAGGGAATTATACGTGCTCAGTGGCCACAGTTATTCTCAGATAGTGTTTCTACACCCTAGGAAGGTTAAATCGGGGTTGAGTTCATTTAAGGGGAGAATATTGTAAGAACCCAATTTTTCACTTTGGTATGGATCCTTTAATTTTCGTTCTAATGAGTTAGTGAAGGTCTTATAGGTGTATAGGGATTGTTTGGAATCTGGAACCCAGCCTTTGGGAAAATAGGTGTGGCACAAGGTTTAATGGAAACATTATGGGAAGGCTATTGGTTATAGAAAACTATGTGGGTGTTAGGTTTTTTTTGACAGAGTCTTACCGCACTTCTGGTGCATGGTTTACCGAACTGTGTGACCTGACCATGTGAGTTCCACTTTTCCCTAGGTAATCATGCATGGTTTGTGAATAATTTTTCAAAACATGCACGTGCTTTTTTTGGGTAATTTTATGATTTTACAGCATTAACCTATTTTTATGCCGGATTGACCATTTAAATAATCTATGTTTACGAATTATTGGCCAATTGTTTTTCTTTTTTGGAAAGCATTGATGGCCTAAGGAATGTATTGAAAGATCTTCTTCATCTAGGATCCAACCAAGATTCCATTCTTCAAGTTGGATGCACAATGGTAAGTACTCAGGTTCTTTTTAGTCGTTCTTCTGCTCTCTGTCTCTAGACTTATTTATCAATGTGTGATTTTTTTCCCTTTTTCTCAAATCTACATTGTTAAAAGAAAAATTAAAGTTTGATATCATAAAAGAAGAATCATACAACCCTATGGTGGTTTTTCTATAACTAATCCTTCAACTTTGTTACTTTTGGAATTGTCATGCGGGGCCCACCGATTTCATCGTGAGTCATTTATTGAATTTATACGTCATGGTTATAATAATTATAACCATATGATTATGATCTGTTCATATATGTGATTAGTTTTTTTAGTAATTCCCACAATATCCAACATCCCATGTATGATGATATTCCATAGTTGAGTTTTCAGTGTATTGAAACTTTTGAGCCATTTTTAGGATGTGCTTGAGATTGACCACAACAATGGTTGGAATCCTTGTTATAAGTTCGTTTTGTATCGTATAATGGCTAATAGAATGTACCATGTCACATCCACTTGACCCGCATAAGGTAGATTCTTTAAATTTATAATTCAATTTGAAAGGGAAATGAGAAAGTATACAAAGTATATGACTTGAGTAGATTATATGTGAATGATTAATAGGTTTCACATCAATACAACCAATTTAAATATGAATGGAAGAAAAATAAATGAATATTAATTATTGAATATTCCTTAAATGGAATTAATAATGGTTTCATACTACTTGTCCTTATCACACTAATAAAACGCATGGCTTAAACCAAATGGACTTATTGATTAATTATGACATGATTAAAAGGATGCATGCTACTGGACCTTATCACACTAAGTTCCCCCTTAAGTTATGGTTTTTAAAGGAAACATATCCATGTTCCAAACTTTTTAACTTTATATTTAGAAATGTTGAACTTTTTAAGGTTTATTACTTGTTTTTTGTGTCTTTGTATTATATTTTTGAGCCTCCTTGATTCTCTCAATAAGGGATGGGTGTTATGTTATTTGATTCAGGTAGGGTGGAGATCATATTATTATTCCAAATTCCATATTTTAAATGTACACGAATATAATATATATTTAAATACTCATCATGGATATTGTATTAGGATCCTTTATACTTAGAGAATCTGCCCCTTTGTTCACCTGCCCTGGATGGTAATGGTTGGATAATTCATAATCCCTGATCAAATCTAATAACCTACATTGGAACATATTTTTATCCTTTTGTATGAATATTGAATATAGTATTTTTATTATTTTATTTATATTTTTGACTTCTCCCATAGACATAATGTCAACAAATCATCCATATAAATTTCACAACTACCAATTCTTGAATATGTGTTGGTTATTTATTGTCATTGATAATTAATTATGATTATACATAAGCTATAAAATTATTATATTTAATGAGTACATAACCAAATTAGTTTTTTAATGCATCACTAAAAATCAAAAATCCTTTCCCACTAGTGGGTAATGTGAGTATTGGTGTAGTAACTAAACTCTTTTTTAATGATCTAATTCTCTCTTCTCATTCACCAATCAAGAAAAGAATAATCACATTTTTATTTATCTTCATTAGTTTACATTAAAATTGTGATAAGTGACACAAAAATAGATAATAATAGCGATATATTCCAAGGATAATAAATATCTCATTCACATATGTTGGCCTAGTCTATCATTGGAATTGCCTCTATTTTTTAAGGATCCATAGATATCACTTTAATTGTGATGAAATTCCAAAATAAGTTTACTTTCTTCATCCAAAACATGAATTTCCTCTATTTATCATAAAAAATTTCCTTCTTCAATGTCTTCAGTATAAAATTAAAATATTCCACACATTATGCCTTTCTTTTTTTAGTAGATAATTATATCATTTATATATTTTAAAAAATATTTGTTGAGTTTGTCCCTGAAGTATCTACTTATTATGTCCTTGATAATATCTAGAAGATTAGTGAGTCTAAATCGAATCACTATTAACTCACAATGCCTATAGTTTATATGAAATGTAATCTTAGGGATATCAACCATCTTCACCATTACCTGATATTACCCAGTTTAAATATCTAGAATAGAGAAGTGTTGGGCTCCACATAGTTGATCAAACAAGTCATAAATATATGGAAAATAATACTTTTAATTGATCAATATCTTATTGAGAAGATAATGATAAATATAGAGGTTTATTGAACAACCCTTCATCTTGATTATTTGGACCAAAACACCCTCGTATTGAAGCACATGGGCATGTAAATCTTTTATCCAGATTCTCCCATAAATGATTCTTCAGCTCTTCAAGTTTAATATTGTAAATTCTATATGGAATTTTGTATATTGATAAAAAATTATATTATAATCTCGATTTTGGACTCAACCTCCTATCTTTGAGGAAGAAAATGATATTCTTGAGAAAACAAATCATTATATCCCCTTATTTTGGGAATGTCATCAAGGATGATCTTTTCCTCAATACCAATCATTAGGGTCAAATATTCTTACTCATAAGGAAATAATATCCATTTCTAAGATAATTATTCCAAATAGATTCATCATTCACTATACACATGTATAGATTCTAATGGTGATTCATGATACAGTGGGTGATTTCATTATCTGGGAAATTTATGTTTAAAATAAACAAGGAAAGTCAATACAAACCTGAAATAATGTTGACTTCATCTAAAGGGGTTATCACAGGGTTATATGGGAATTATAACCCCTAAATATGGATTGGGGAGAATTTAAATGCATGATATGAAATAGTTTCTTTATTTTCAATTTTTAAAGAGAGAACCACTCCCATGTTTTAAGGAGGTGTATGGATAGTTATAATAAAATATATAATAAGTAAGAATGAATATAATCATAGTCACATACTTATTGATTAGATTATAATCTTACCATTCACAGTTTTATTCTTTTTTTATTCATTTAATTCATCCAAAATTGACATATGGGTGATAATTTTTAATCTATAAGATACATAAAATGGAAACTATTGAAGGTATAACTCATAAATGACATATATTACATAACCTATAAATTTATTGTTTTTAATATATGTTATCCATGGTTTATTTTATGACAAAAATTGTATGGGAAAAATTTGCCCTTCATAATTATTCATGTAGAACATGAAATATTTTCAATGTATATTCCCCATGAGTGTTAAACCTAGTTTTCAACAAGGCCACATTAATGTGCACCCTATTATGATCAATTCGATGTATAATAAACACTTTTGAGGTTATAACCCCTAGTTACTATAGGATCAAAATATAGATGTAGATGCTTAATTACAAGAGGGGTTGAATTATAGGTTTACAATCTTTTTATTTTAACATTACATAAATCTATTTTTAACAAAGTTTATCATGATAAATTCAAGAACCATCTTCGGTTCGGCCTCAAAGGGATAATTAGAAGGTCCCAGGTCCAATTATAAGAAACCTAAATTTTAAAAAGTTAAACTTAAGGAAATGTAAGCCAGTTTATCAAAAGAAAATATTCTACCTTAATGTGTATAGAATATTATTTATCTGAGTAAGTATAAGTACATGAAATTTTTAGAGAGTTATACTTTATTTCTTTAACAAAATGCAGTATAAATAAAAATTAATTCCACAAAAATTAAACAAGTAGGTGATATTTTAACACAAAGAAAATGGTGTCCAACAACCTTGGATAAAGGTCCCTCGATTTATACTTTTCAGAAATTCTCTCTTATACACACCAGGGTAAGCCCTCGATAAGAATATCGGAGTCTGTCATATTATCCCCACAAGCCATCAAACATTATGTTAGTTGGAACCTCTATATTCTTATCCCCAAAAGTACTTTAACTTTAATGTAGTCGGTACCTCGGTCTTCCTATCCCACGAATCCCTCAATTGTACACAAAAACAATCGGAATTTTACTACGTTGAACAAGTTTTTCATGGATTAACAAGATGTTAACATATCAAACATGGAATTAGATTTTCCCTCTCTCTATAAATCACTTCACAGCATCACAACATATAACCCCCTTCAGTGTGTTGATAAATTTTGAGCTCATTCAAATGACCTCTAATTTATTGGAAAAATATTCAATGGTTGACTCCTCCACTAATGGTTATATTTTTACTTGAATTTTATAGGTAACTAAACACATGTCACTCATCCAAAAATTAGTTAGAAAAAGATTGTATGACATCATTTCATTGCAACAAAAACATTTGTAATGAAATTGTATCATGTAATAATAACATTCTTATTTTTAAGAAACTTTAGTAAAATAGGATTTGATAAAGATGGAACAATACTTTAAAGAAATGAAATAACTTTGTGGAAATATTTTAATTGGATTCTTACAGAAGTGAAAAACTGAGTCCAGAACATTTGATATTTGGATTATGTTTTACAATGAATTAGTAGTCTAAATTCTATAACATTCAAAGTATAAATTCCATGGAATTGATGAATATAAATTCTGACTAATTTGGAGTCTCAATTATGAGGAATTTGAAGTATAAATTATGAGGAATTTAGGGTCTGAATTTTGAGTAATTCTATGTCTAAATTATAAGGAATTTAGAGTCTAAATTCAGAGAAACTCAATGTGTGAATTTTAGAGAATATGGATTTTGAATTTCAGAGAATTCAGAGTCTGAATTTTATATAATTCAGAGTCTAAATTTCAAATAATTCTGATTCTTAATTTTAGATATTTCTATGTATAAATATCAAAGATTTTGGAGTTTGGGTCTTAATTTTAGAGAATTCAGATTCTAAAAAAAGGCTCATTATGTAGGGATCTGTACGATTCCAAGGTTTTAGATAAGGATCTGAATTTTTACTTAACAAAAATATGGTTACACTTAGTTTAAGAAACATAAAAAATATATTAAAAATAAAGGCAATGATAAAAAATTTCTTAGAGAAAGAAAATTTTCCATATGAAAATGTGTTTGTGATTTTCAAAACAAAGAGGAATAGAAAAATTATAAGTAATCCTTATTGACTCAATAATATCCCCCTTTTTGGGAATCCCATACAAACATTCAACAAAGAACATAAAGAATAAGGATTATTATTTTTTAACTTTAAATTAAATACTTATTAACCTTTACTTATGAATTATAATGAATACGAATAACACCCCCTTAGGTTTTGAAATCCCTAAGGATTTTATTCTTTTCGTTCATAGAGAAGTTACTTCTTCTTTCTTAATAATATCTTCTTTAAGTAAACTCCCCCTTAGTTAATCTCCCCCTTAATTAGGGAATTCCCATCATTTTGACTTAATATTATTTTGATCATTCTTTTCTCCCCTGTTTTTATTTTCCAAAAGGAATGGATGGAATTGAAAAAATTGAACCTGAAATATTAGAAATATAAAATGTCTAATAATGGAAGGATAATAAATTTTCATTATGATAGGAAAAATGTTTATAAGATGAATACAAAAAAAGATTGATTTTTAAGGAAAAATAATTCATTATTATTTTCCTTCATCATAATATTAATAAAGGTTACCTTTAACTAATTGAGCTCTTTTTTGTCATCCTCAAACATTTTGAGCAATAGATCCTCATCCTGATTCTTCTTTTCAGGGACTCTGATCCTTTCTTCTTCTAATTTGAAAAATTCACCTTGAGACATAATGAATTATTCATGATGTTTGAATGTTTCTCCCAACTCATCCTTGAGTTCCATTTACCTTTTGAAATTTAGAGAAACTGAATTCAACTTTCCCTTCATATATATACCATCTTGAATCATGGAATCTTTCATGAGATTCAGCTTCTCTGAAAAACATGTTTTAATGTTTTTGATTCTTTCATCTGACTTATCAAAAGTATCTCTTACTAAATCTTAGAAATCATCCATGATTTGTATATCATCAATCATTGTCTTTGAATGTTTGGTTATATCATTTCATGATATCCTAAGAGAATCATAAAAATATGAAATATTTTGAATTCTGCTTCAAGTTCGATGAACATTTCCATGACCATGCATATCGAATCTGAATTATGATTTAAATAATGATGAAGAAACTAACATCTTGAATCGATTGATGGAAATAAGGGTATTGGGTTCAATAACATCTAGAAATACTGGACAAAAAAAATCCTTACCCATCGAAGACAAACATTCGTAAGATGGTTCCTTTTCTTGTGTGGAAACATTTTATAGCTCTTCAGGTTTATCCTTGGCTATTCCACCAGCATATTTCTTAGCTTTCACAACCACATCTTTCATGGAAAAATCATCAAACACTTTCATTCCATTATCAGATCCAAAGATTTCATTCCCAAATTTTGGAATTTCGTGTTCACTATCTAAGACATAGATTATCCTATCATCATGAACATCTATATTCTCATCATCTTCTATAATTTCATTAGGATAAATAAATCATTGTTGATGCTCTCATCATTAGAAGGTTTATCAACCTCATCTTTTTCATCATCATCTTTACCTTATGATATTATTTAGTTTGATTCAACCTAGGATGTTCTGATTAATAACTTTTCTAAATAAATTTCATTCTCATGGTATTCTTCCACCATTTTTATAATATCTTCACTTTCCTCTTCTTCTTCCTCTTCCTATTATTCTTCTTCTTCTTCTTTATGAGTTATTTATTCTTCTGCAATAGGTTTTGGAATTTATATTTCCCTTCCCAGAGTTTCTACTAGAACTGACTCTTGAAGGAAGCATTCTTGTACCTAGATCTATTCAGATGCTTTTTCAGTATCTTTAAGATGTTTATGGACGATCTCATCTTTTTAAATTTTATTATTCAACTTATTTTATTTTTCTTGACTTTCAAGTTCTTCGTCATATTTAATCTTTAAGTCCTTTTCCTCAGTAGGGTCTAAATCAAAAATATCACCACCCTATTTCTTCTTCTTCTTCTTCTTATCTCTCCATTGGGCAACCACTTCATCAGAATGAGTCTTTTTCTTTTTTGGTTTGGGTGGAGCTGATTGGGTTTTCGAAACGGGATCTTTTTCTTTTGATTCTAGTTCATTATCTTTTCTCTTATTTTTAGTTTTCATGGAAGTTTCTCATAGATTCCCTTGATTTGTTAAATATTGAACCTCATTTTTAGAAAGACCATAAAAATATCCTGACATGATATTAAAACCAGCATTCATTCTACAAATATTGTCATCACTCAACAACATAATCTTGAACGTTTTGTGTTTTGAATAGTTGATAATTTTAATGGATTCTAACTAGAGAAATATGATCTCCGAAAAGATCACTAGATACATAAATTTCTCATACTTGAGGGTTCTATAATTTATATTATTGATGCTTAGAATTATGTACTTGATCAGTTTTCCCTTTATAAGATTACCGAACAAGTCCAACACAAAGATTACACTCTTCTTAAGAGAGTCATTGTCTCCCTTTCCTAGAATAAAAAATCCATGCATCCATAATGTTAACAAATGATAGTTGGTTGTAAGATGGTTGATCTTGGGAAACTTGACTCCCTTGATTACAAGGTACTAAATTTATATTACCTTCTCAAACTTTCTACATTATCTGGAGACTTGTGAGTGAAAAATATTGCTTGGCCATCATAAGGAATATCAAGAATGTTTTCAACCATATTAATGGATAATAAATAATATTTTTTCCTAGCTCTTGAAGAAAAACTTTTCCCTTCCTCCTTCTTCATAAAAAATTACTGAATCATAAAACATTATAATAAGGTCAGGATAAACGGGAGCCTAATTCTTCCACTTGGATACACAAATACATTCACAACTATACTTCTTTATAACATTAGAAATCAGGGAATTATACATCTGAAAGAAAGATGGTTCAACGAACCTTTCTCTGAAGTTTTTTCAATCATTGATTTCCTTATTTAAGGACATTGGATTTTGAGAGGAAATTTCAAGAAACATTTGAAATCTTAGGAAACTAATAAATTTGAATCACTAATTTTTTGGTTGTCAGAGCTTCGGTGAAAAAAATCTTTAAAAATAGATATGGGACTCGAATTATTGGGCCTTTATATAGAATTCGCGGTTATGGTTCGAATTCATGATTCAATCCAATAGTTAAAATAAGATTGATATGATATGACGGTTAATATCAATTCCTTGAAAGGATTTGAAGGTTTTGATCTTTGTAGATTTTTAAAAAAAAATAGGATTTAAGGAAAGTGAATCTGATGGAGTTTTCTTAAAATACGTTATAGATACCCCCATATAAAGAAATATAATTACAAAGGTTTAAGTAAGAAAACATACCATCCAAATTGATTAGAAATAATTGTCAATATTTATAAGGTACATATTGAAAAACATAGATTCTGGAAAACATTATTGGGGAAATGAAAAATTGAAGTTATAAAAAAAATATTAAGGAAAGGGAGAAAAAATAGGTTCTGAAAAAATATTCAAACTTTTTAAAAAAGAATAAACAAATGAACTCCCCATATGAAAGAGAGTTTTTTAATTTGGGGAGATAGTTTTCAAAAATAATTTAATATGAAATATTACCTTATGGATAACATTCATACCTTTTTTTAATTTATTCAAATATATTGGAGGGTAATGATTTTTTAAAAATGTCTTCAAGTAGATCTTATGTTCTGATAAATTAAAGAATGATATCTCCTTTAAGTGTGAGATCTCTAAAAAAGTGATGCCTAATAACTATGTGTTTTTCACGAGAGTAATGTGCAAGTTTGTCTCTTAGGGAAATGGAAATTGTATTATTAATTAATATTTGAGTTTTGGAAAAACACATTACATAATCTGTGAGTGTGTGTTTTATCCACAACACCTGATCTCAGCAACTTCTGACTACTACATATTCAGTTACAATAGTGAAACGTTGTACGGAGTGTTGATTTTTTCATGACCAAGAGACTAAGGAATCTCTTAATAAAGGATAAGTTCTTCATGTAATTTTTCTATCCACTCATCATCCACCAAACTAAGAATCTGAGAAGAATTTTAAAATAAAATCATTTCTAGAAGAATAAAAAAGACCTAAATCCATGGTTCACATTAAATAGAAAAAAAAATTCACTACTTTTAAATGATATTCCTTTTCATGAGATTCATATCTTTCCCAAAAACAAACTAAAAACAATAACTTTGGATGACTATCTATTAAGTGTTATAAACTTCCAATCATACATCTAAAAGATGTTTGATCTGCTGGTTTCCTAGCTTAATCAAGATCATGAGAATTTTTGGAACCAATTGGAGTTCTTATACTTTTATTATTTTCATATCCATACTTTTTAAGAAGTTCATTAATATAATTATTTTCATAAATATAGGTTCCTTTTGGATTTTGAGAAATTTGAAAATGGGAGAAAAATGTTAACTCAATCATCATACTCATTCCAAACTCATATTTCATGAGATTCACAAATGAATGAGTTAAATAATGGTAAGTTGATCCAAATATAATGTCATCAACATAAATTTGAACAATCAAAACATTTTTTTTATATTTATTTATAAAAAGAGTTGGATAAAAATTTACCTTAACATACTCGTATTGTAACAAAATTATTTAATTATATCAAACCAGGATCTAGGGGCTTGTTTAAGTCTATGTAAAGATTTGGTATGTTTAAAAACATGTTTTGGATATTTTTTGTCTTCAAAACAATGTGGTTGTTCAACAAAAACATCCTCGTGAACATATCCATTAATGAAAGAACACTTCACATCCATTTGAAAAAGCTTGAAATTAAAAAAACTTACACATGGAAGTAGTATTCGAATAGATTCAACTCTAGCTATTGGAGAATAGTTTATTCATTGTTTATTCCTTCTTGTTGATTATAGCCATTAATAACTAATCTAGTTTAATTTATTACTATGATTCCATTTTCATCACATTTATTTCAGAAGACTCATTTCACTCCAGATATTGATATTTCCTTAGGTCTTTCAACAAAGGTCTAGACTTTGTTCCTTTCAAATTAATTTAGTTCATCATGCATGTATTTAATCCAATCATCAACACATAAATATTCATTAGTTCTTTTTGGTTCTAATTGGGAAAGAAATTATAGATGTTTTACTTAACTTCTTAAATAACTTCTAGTTATTATAGGTCGATTTACACCACGAATGATGTTATCACTGGGGTAATTAATAAGAAAAAACTGAATTGGGTTTTCAAAAACCTATACATAAACATAAGGTAGAAAATATTCTATGTTAAATACCTCAAGAATAATTTATTCATTATTTTCCTTATTTGAAGAAATTTTCATCAAAGGTCGATAATCAGTTTTTTAAAACACATCTGAGGATGTATGTTGGGATTGATACAAAAAGGATCAGTTTCATCAAATTTAACATGTACTATCTCTTCAACAGTAAACGATTTTTTATTGAAAACCCTATAAGCATTAAAATTAGTGTAATATCCTAAAAATATTCCTTCATCAGATTTTGGTGTGAATTTATGTAAGTTATCTTTAGTATTTATGTTCAATAATTTGTATCTAAATGAATTTAATTAAGAATGTATAGGTTTTAGACAAGTCCCCAATTTATAAGGTGTTTTCTTATGAAAAGGTATGATTAAAAACCAATTAATAGTATAATAAGAAGTACTAAAAGATTTAGTACAAAAGTGTTTAACAATATAATATTTACTCAACATGGTTGTAGTTATATCTTGAAGAATTAGATTTCTTCTTGCAAAAAAACATTCTATTGAGGAGTTCTTGGTGCTAATAAGTTATGATTAATGCCTTTATTATTACAAAAAGATTCAAAATCATAATTTTCAAATTCTCCCCCGTGATCACTATGAATAGTTTTTAATGGAATGTTATTCTCATTTTTAACTTGGGCTCTAAATTTTTTAAAATAAGAAAAGGCTTAAAATTTCTTTTCTAGATTATAGACCCATGTAAATATGGTTTAATCATCAACTAAAAAAATACAAAGTTTTTGCCTCTAATACTTCTAGTTTATATTGGATCAAAAAGATCTATATGCACTAGCTATAATGATTTGGAATTTTAGAAATCATCATTTGATTTAAAGCTTCACTTTTGTTTCATTTCATATTGACAAGGATAACAGACAATAGAAGAATCCAATATAAGCTCTGGTATATCCTTAACAAGTATTTTCGTTGAGAGTTTTCATAAGTTCCTAAGGTTCTAGTGTCCTAGTCTTCTATGCTATAACAAGATTGATCTTCCATTTCATTATGGAATGGTAGGTATTGGCTCCTAATGTCTTCTATGTTCAATTTATAAGCATTCTCATGCCAGTGGGAAGAGAGAAAAAATTCTTCCTTGGAATTGTGTACTAAAAATTTATCATTCAAAAAATTAACAAGGTAACCTTAATCACATAATTAGATTATGCTTATGAGGTTTTTATTATGACCATTAACAAATAAAACACTTAAAATTAAAGGTTTTCTAAGAAAAAAATGTTACCTATTCCAACAATTTCTCCCTAAGCATTATCTCTGAAAGTTACTTTTCCTCCTTTCTTCTTGATAGTCTTTTTAATGAAATCTTTTTTTACCAGTCATGTGATGGGAACATCTACTATCCATGTAAAATTTATTTTTTTGGTACTTCTTTTATTTTCCTTAAAATAAAAGAGTTATACTATTGGAATCCAAACCTTATTGGATCCATAATTTTCAGAAAGTAAAATTTGAGGTATCCATATTTTCATAAAAAATAATTCTTTATGAAAACCTAGGGATTTGGTTTTATTTAAAGAACATGTTTTCTCCTAATATCCAACACATTGACACTTATTGAAAAAAGGAAAACTTTGGGGAATAAAATATTTATTACTAAAAATAGGGTTGGAATGTGTATAACCAAATCTAGTATTATTCCTAAGAGGACAAAGTTGTCAATAAATTTTATCAAATTATTTCCTTCTAGAAGTGAAATTTGATAAAATATTAATTACAGAAAAAAATTTTAATTTTAGTATGATGATAAAATTATAATCCTCATAGTCACCAGTTTTATGGTTTTAGTTATTCTCCAAAACATTTTTCATAGAAATGACAATTTGAAGTTCCTTAGAATGTTTATCCTTCTTAGAATTAACATCCTTAAGGTTTTTTGAAATATTTTCAACATCAAAAGTTTTCTTATCATGATCTTTAGAAATATTTAACAGTTCTTTTATTAAAATATAAATTCTATAATTTTTTTTCTCTAAATTATTTTTTATATTATTTTTCTCATTCTCATGTCGTCTAGAAAATATAGAAACTTCTCCATATTAAGAAAAAGTATTATCTTCTGATGAGGAAGATTCTTTATCCAGAGATTCGTAATATTTTGCATTAGGAAAATTATCATTTACAAAAATATTGGATAAGATTTAGCATTGTGTACCTCAGCTATAACACAATGATTTTCAAAAGGTACTCTCGCTATAAGACTAGTATTCTTCTTACTAGAAGATTCATATTTTAAAGTTTCATCTAAAGAGTCACCACCACTAGAATTCCACATGTAATTAGCATTCAAGTATTTTTTAGCCTTAAATTTGTAGTACTTCTTTATATTCTTTTGAAAATAATTTTCATTTATGTATTTCCACTTAAGCATAGGATAATCAGGTCATATATTTCATACCATTTTTCATAAATAATATGCTCAGAATATTTCTTGTCTTTCCTGTCTTTTTACATATATTGGTATGGAAAATATTTCTTTCCCACAAAATTGTTCATCCTTCAATCTAGATTGTCTATTTCATTATCAGACTGATCATTGTCACTTGATTCAGATATAACAATAGATTTCTTAGTTCAAGATCTAGTAACCCTTTTAGGAGTCTTGGATTTATATTTAGTAGTGAAAGCTACACTTATATTACCATTATTTCTCTTGTTGAAATTGAAACCTCTCATTATTCTTATTTAATGCTGAAGAAGGGGTCTAAATAACTCATCCAGAGTAATGTTAGATACTTTCATATTTTCCTCAATAGTTTTCCTTTCTGATTCCCACTCATTGGGAATGATATCAATAATTTTTTCCATAATAAATTCATAATCAAGACCTTTATCTCCCATAGATTGAATACTGTTAACGATAGTCGTAAATCGGTGTTATACATTGCATAGAGGATCTCCATAATGAAATAAAAATCCATGATATTCAGATCTCAACATATATCTTCTAGTTTATATTACTTTTTATGTTCTAAATTGTGTATCTTCAACTTTTTTCAAATACAGTTGTCAGATTCACAAGAAAATGTTTGATTATATATGTTCTTGGTCATAGAATACAAAATTGTATTTTGTACCTTGTATCTTAGTTGATATTCTTGTTTTACTTGGTTGGTGAAGGTTCTGACATCTTTGTCATAAATTTTTTATTCTCAAGTAAGAATGAAAATATTTTTCACACCAGTGTTTATAGAAAAATTATTCATCTTATCTCTCTCGTACTCATAATCATTACCATCAATGGTTGGTTGTCTGGTGGGATTTTTCATGCCTATAAAAAAATTCATACCATACATTATATAAAAAAACTTTTCCCCAAAACTTTTTAGTTGCAAAACTTTATAAAAAAAGAAAATAATATTTATGAAAAACGTTAGAAAGTAAAGTTATACAAGAAAATTTGATCATGAAAAAGTTATGTGTGAGTATAAGTATTTCAGACACCAACTATGATAACAATTTTTGGATCGAAATATATATGTAGATGATTAATTACAAGAGGGGTTGAATTATAGGTTTAAAAAAAATCTTTCAACTTTAAGGAAATATATGTTTAACAAAGTTAAATAAGGTAAATTCAAAAACCCTCTTTGGTTCTAGATCAATGGGATAATTGGAAGGGACCATGTCAAATTATAAGAAACCTAAACATAAACAGGTTAAACATAAAGAATTTTTATAAATCTTAACTTAAATAAGTATTCTACCTTAAGGTGCATAGAATATTATTTATCAGTTTCAGTATATATACAAGAAAGTATAAGAATGTTATACTTTCTTTCTTTTACAAAATACGGGGGAAATAAAACATGAAACAATAACATGTAAACAAGTATAAATTATTTTAACCCAAAGAGAAGGGTATTCAATAACCTAGGATAAAGGTCCCTTGATTTATACTTTCAATAAAGTTTGTCTTACACACACTAGGGTAAAACCTTGTTAAGAAAATCAATGTTTGTTTTTCTATCGTCGTAAGCCATCAAACTTTATGGTAATAAGCACCTCTATCTTCTTTTCCCCAGAATTACTCAAACATTAAGGGAGTTTTCAGCTCTATATTCCAATATCTAGAGCCCTAGATTGTACATAGTAACAATCAGAATCGCACTAGGCTGGAAAAGTTTGTCACAGTTGAATAAGATGTTCACATATCAGAAAAGGCATGAGAGTTTCATTCTCTAGAAATCAATTCACAGCATAAAAAAATATAATCCCTTTAAATGTGTTGATTAATTGTGAGCTCATTCAAATGAGATCTTATTTATAGGAAAAATCTTCAAAGGTAAACTCCACCTCAAACGGTCACATTTTTCCATGAATTTCAGAGGGACCTATACACATGTCACTTAGTCAATGGTTAGTAAAAAATATATTGTATGACTTTGTTTTCTTGTAAAAAAACATGTGTAAGTAAATTAAATCATGTAAAGGAAACATTATTATGTTTAAGAAACTTAAAAAAATAAGATATGATAAATTGGGAACAATAATTTAATGAGATGAAATATGTATAAGGAAATATTTTATTTGGATTCTTAAGTATTTGAAAAACATAGTCTAGAAAAAATGATATTTGAATTCTATTTTACAAATAATTCAGAGTCTGAATTCTATAGCATTTGGAGTCTAAAATCCGAGGAATTAAGATTCTGAATTATATGGAATTTGTTGTCGGAATTCTAAGGAATTTAGTGTTTGAATTTTGGGAAATTTAGTGTTTCAATTCTGAGGAATCCAGAGTCTCAATTATGATAAATTTAGAGTCTGAATTTTGAGGACTTCAAGTCAAAATTTTAGATAATTTGGAGACTGAATTTCTTAGAATTTAGTGATTGAATTTTAAAGATTTTGAAGTCTGAATTTTAGAGAATCCAGAGTCTCAATTTCATAGTATTCAGAGTCTTAATTTCAGAGATTTCGGAGTCTGAATTTCCAAGAATTGAAGTCTGAAAACCGAAAGACTTGGTATCTAAGTAAATATAAGATTTTGAGGTTATAGATAAGGATCCATATTTAGACATGACAAAAATATGGTTACAATTGGTTTATGATACATAAAAAAAGACATTGAAAACCTTGGTAAGAATAAAAAATTTCAAAGAGAAAGAAAATTTTCTTTAATAAAATTTGTTTGTGATTTTCCAAACATTGAAGAATGGAAAAGAAATAAGGAAACCTTATTGAATTAATAGTAACAACTATATTAGATCTGCATCTACATATATTATCTAGATATATAATTTTCTTCTTTGAAACCACATACTTTATATCATAATTTTGTAATTTTTTCCTTTGTTCAATAATATCCTTAGTGCTTGACTAAGAATTTATATTCCTAATCCCTAAAAATTACAAATCATAACTCTAATACAATTAATGAAAACCCTTATATTTAATACACTTTAATAAATGATTTATTAAGAAAAGATACACATAATAACATCCAATAAGATTATGAGTCCTACAATATTCAGAAAATTTGGAACAAATCATGTTAATATGCAACATGGGTATAACAAAATTATTTAAAATCTCTAAAACAATCTCTCATATTCAATCAATCTTTAAAAATTGCATGGGATAACCTATAGATGTACATAATAATGGGGTGTTCTATAAACCCATGTATGAGAATAATCAAGGCATAACATGAATAAATTAATACATTTTAGTCAAAAGTCATATCAATGTTACATAAAATGGGTAAGAATCATAATAATGAAAATAAAATCATGAATTATGTGATAACATCAAGGAAATATTATAATATGTAAGACACATAATACATGTCATCATCAGCATAATTCAATGATAATTACCAAGAAATCATAACATGATATCCTTAGTGTAACATCTCATGATCCATATATAAGATATCATGAGATAAAATCATTACCCAATGCATTAGTGGTCTATATAATTTCAGTTCAACCCATAATATTAATATTATCTACAAGATTTTTTCTCCTCTTCGATTATACAACATAAGAACATCTATAATAAACTTTATGAAAATGATTATAGAGTTAAAATTGAATCTTTAGAAGTCCCAAAAAATGGTAAAATTATGTGAATAATGTTTAGTGGAAATGTGGATGGGTATTCATTACATAGATGTTTGGCATTGAAATCCATGGGATAATTTTGGTAACATAACAGGTCTACATAATGATTTATAGAAGGGTTAAATGAGAGTCATATCACATTTTTAATTTCATTTAAATGATAAGGATAAAAATGGATGAATATAAACACATTACAATATGAAAAATTGAAAATCAAACATCCTTTTTACAAAGAAAGTACCAGATATAAAAATAAGTGGAGAGAGTCCCTTACACGGAGATGGAACTTCTAAAAGCATTAGTGGATCTTCTTATGGTATTGGGAATTAATTTTGAGGGATCTAGATCGATGAGGTAATAGTAGATTCTTTATAAATGGGTTTTTAGTGGAGTGGGGTGGTAGGATTGGTGAATAATTTTATCAAAATATGAGAAATTGTTAATTAATTTCTAAACATTGGTTTTGAACTATATATGACTAAATAATCAAAACCATTGAATATAACATGTTTTCTTCCAGTTATTTTTGAAAAGGGAAGTTGTTTCAAATATTCTATATGTAAAATAACTTTATACCTTAATAAAATACCCTAAGTTATGTGTTAGTGATACATGTCTATAAATAAATGATTTTAAAACCATTTAATTTTACTTAGGTTTTAGAGGATTCATAATTTTTTTGAAAAAAAACAATCAAATAAATTCAAAAACAAATTATTTTAAACTATATCCATATTTTGGCTCATTTATTCCAACAATACTATTTATTAGATTACTTTTGGTCAATCATGATGTCATAAATCATATCACATACTTAGACCATATTTTTTTCCAAAAAATCAATTGTCTTAGCTAATTATTAAAGTTTATCCGTTGGATAATTTTGATGTGATGATCTCAAAATATAATATTTATTTTATGAAAATAGTTATCGACATATAATGGTTTTCAATTTTAAGTCATATAACTTGTTTATTGAAAAATAATAGTTTTATTAAAATAATTGTTTTCTGACAATTATAAAGATTTTAATGGACTTCATTAAATCGTATTACCATTTATATTCAACTAAATATTATTTAAAAATAATATTTTATCAAAAAAATATTTATTTATTTTTGATTTTACCTAAATATATTTTCATAATATAAACTACATATTTTTTACAAAAAATATAATTTTGATTTCTTTATATCAAAATCTTTTTTTATCATACTAATTAATATTATAGATAAATATAATAATATTTTGTTGAAAATAAAATAAAAAATCATACTATTAGTGTCTATTTTCTGAAACCCTTATTACACCAACGTATTCCCTAATGTTAAGGTGTGAAATGGTGACACTTTATGGGAGTTATTCAGTGAACTTGATTTTGATTGTGATATTGATAAGTTTTAACTTCTCCTACAAATGGCTTCTCTCATACTTTAGTTTTAAAATATTCTCATATTGGGATTCATAAATTTTAACTACCAGTGATTCATTTCCCTTAGAGTAAGAAATAATTTGTTTTCATAGGGTATGATCTTACTGGTTGTATCCATTTACTTTTTCATCTATCTTAAATAGATTTTATCATCACCCATAATATAAAAATATTATCGTTCATAGTAAAATGGCTATATTATAAAAAGTTATGATTCTTAAGGATCTTTAAAATCTGATAGTCTATAACAAACCAAAATAAAAAAATCAGTAGGTGTGTTTTCTATAACAGCATTTCTTAATAACTAATATTCTCATTTAAAATGGTAATTTTATTTTTAAATTTTTGGGTTTTTATAGGTTAAGACATAAACCACCAAAGGAGTAAACTATTTGGGATCCCCTAATAGGGATTCCCCAATATTGTAGAATAATAATAACCTAGGAGTGTAAAAGTCCACATTCTAATGAGTTTTGACTGCTTTTACATTGATTTAATTTTATATGCCTCCCCTTATGCAATTGATTATTCCAACAGTGGTAGTGGGATAAATTATCATGGAACTTATAGATTGAGGTTTACCTATGTATTCATAGAAATTTATATTGCACCTATTTCGGCCTACTTGGCCTGTATCTTTTAATGATTATGATTCAATGTTCCCTATGGATATTTTGGATAAATAGGTGTTCACTATCAAGGGTAATTATATTTTCATTGGCTTTCCCACATTAAATTTTTCTCTATTTATTCCTCTCTAAAAGTGTAATATTGAATAAAATAAATTTTCATTCCTTCCATGTTTGTATTTTATATGCTCAATGGATAGTAGGGTTCCACTATCTGGACCAATTGGTATATCCAAAATTCAGACTCAAAGAATTATTTGAGGTGATAACATTTAAACTCAACCTTTTTGTAGAACATTGAAAATAGAGATCATAATGAAAGTAAATTTCCATATTCACCCTGTAATATTATTTATCTAATATTAGAATAATTAATTTAGGTGATTAAATTTTAATTCATCTTTCTTTGATAACACCACGGACTGGATTGAAGATTGAAAGAAAATTCTCAATGTTAAATATAACCTCTAATATAAATAAGAATTGGGGAATCATAAAATATACATTGAATATCTATATGAATGTTTAATTAGGATCATTAGTGTTTATTACATTCATTTAATATTATAATATTCCAAATTTTCAAATGAATGGATAAATAAACATATATTTAGTGACTTCAAAGCTTTAATATGACCATTATACCCCCATTAAGCAGAAAACTAGATTTAAGATGGTCAAAGTTATCCAAATAATTGTAATTGGGATGATATATGTTCTCTATGTAAATGAAAATAGGAATATAATTCTAAAAGGAATATATGGGAATTGAAAATTTTACTATTTTATCTGTATCCATCTCTTTCTATGTAATTTTGGAATTTGCATCATCTACAGGGAATGGTTATTTAGCATGTTCTATCCATAATGGCCTATTTCCAATTATTTTTTAAAATTAGATGGGATTATTTTTTCTTTCACTGATTTCATATTTTATGGAAACATCCACTAGTGGAATTGATGACCATCATCAACTATAATCACCGATTGGATGTGTTGATCCATTTCAAATTAAGGGGAAATTCCTTAGTGTATCGGGATTTGATTTCATAAGAAATTCTTGATAAGAAGGTTTGCATAGAATTATTATGATATTATGAGGCACTACATGATGAAAAATATAGGAAGGGCCTCTAGAGTAATTGGAATCATGATCATTGGTGCAACATTAGCATTCATACGAGACACCATGGGGGTGACCTCCATTGTTTAAATTGTGCCATTCTTTTTCATGAGGAGGGCCTCCATTATTTATAAATGATTTATCACCATATGTAGGACCTTTGTGGTGTATTTTTTTATGTTTTTTAGGTATGGCCTCTACTCTAGGTATTTCATTCAACAATTGGGTTTTTATTTCTTACAAACACCTTATGGAGGACCTCTAGTGATGTTTCTTGTTAATCAATCAATAAAGGGAATACTCCTCGTAAGACGAAATTTTTATCACACATAGGGCATCCATAAATTACACTATGAGGTATACCTATTTGGAAACTATGTTGTATTACCCAAGGGGAATACCACCATAAATGATCATTACATTAACATAAGGATGACTCTTATGTCAACATCTCTAGTGTGTATATCATGAGTTACTAATTAGTATTTATCCATGTAATGACCGAACCCGTTTTGAATAAAATTCATTTACTTCATTTAATCAAATAGAAAACACATAGACTTATTTTGTTTTATTGTATTATATTCTATATAAATTACTATTAAGTATCTTTAACATTGATAATATAGTCATTGAAAAATTGTCATATGACAAGTATAAATATAGGGTTTTAATAAATCCAATTAACACAGATAATGGATGTGATGGCCTCAATCAATAGAATCATACCTTATGAAACACATCTATTATATATTTTGAGGAAGATAGAATTTCTAGTCTTTTCCTTAGACTAATCCCAAGATCAGAGCCAACAAAATGAGAATGAGTAAAATTGTTTATGGGAGAAGCTCAAACTCATCAAGATTGCGACCCAAACCATGTACACTGAACTGAACCATGGAAGCCCCAACATCGCACACCTTACTCTAAGGATGTATTCTAGTATAGTAAAGGGATATTTATCTAGATCCTAGGAATAGTAATATGTATGTTATTTTGTAATGAATATATTTTCTTCCAATTATTGTTAATTTCTATATATTTTTTAAAGCACAAAGTTTTATTTTTGGTAAATATCCAAATTTAATTAAGAAATATTTTTGATGAATTAATGGAATATTGAAAGAAATAATATTCTAATAAAATATTAATATTAAATAACATTTATTCAATATAAAGGATAATATAATTTTTATGAAGTCAAATGTAATTTTTACTAGGGTTTGAAAACTGTTATTGCCGAAATCCACCAAATTTTCAAAAAAATCGGTATTTAATTTTAAAAAAAAAATTCACATATTTAGAAAATTATTTATATAAATTGAATATTATTTTTGGAATCGAGACATAAAAATTATTTAATAGATAATATTTTAAAATTTACTGAGACAGTCAAATTTTTGGGAAAAAATTAAATACTATATAAATATTTTGTGTGTTTTATGACATCATAAAGGCCCAATAATAAAATAATAAATACAATAAAAGGTATTTTTTTCAAAAAAAAATACTCTAAATTATTTTTATTTTATTTTTATTTTATTTATTTCATAAATCCTTAATAAATCCTCCAAGACGTATAATATATTTTAAGATTTTAAAATCTTTTCTTTGAGATCGTGAATCACCTCCCCCCAAGCAAGGGAATTATATTATTATATTCTGAAATTTTTCTTATAAAATATTTTTAACCAATCCATTTTGGTAGAAACCATGAAAAAAAATCCAAGGGATTGTTTGTGGTTTTGAATATTTTTTTATATAGAGTACAAAACCAAAATAATATTGAAATCCACCTCCAATATTATATATACATCCCAAGATATAAATTACCAACACTAAAACTATTTTTAGAATGACCAAACTCTCCCCCCCTACTCCCTATAGTCCTCCTAAGGTGCCCCCAAGATTTTAAGAAGCACATACCAAGCCTTTCGAGTCACACATTCAAGTAAGGGATTCATTCTATCCTCTTTGTATCAAGTATTTCATTTATGTTATACCTTTTAATATCTGTTTTCATAAGATGGGATACATTCTTACCTATCCCACATACTATCCATTTGATGTTTAATTGGTGTTATCCCCTTTTACTCACATGTATCCCTCTTATGAACCCTAATGTACAATGGTTACTATGTCGAGACCCAGTAACTAATATTTATCCCTTTTCTGTTATCAATAATTATTTTTATGTTATGTATTTTAATTTCATTTATCCTATTTTAGTATATGTTCTTAAATATCCCCCTTAAATTAAATTTTATTTGTAAATGATTATATCCCCTTTAACTCTCACTTAACCCTCCTATGAATCTTTATGTACACCTATTACCATGCTAAAATTTTGTAAGTGTTCTTTCCATTCTCCTCTTCCTTCAAGTTTCTTTACATTTTTATTCCTTCTATTTCCAATTACTTACATTGTTAAATGTATTTCCATGTCTCTATTATAGTACATTTAATTCATAAATGATTATAGACCCATTTCTCCCTCATCAACTCATTTTATGAATTCCTCTATGACATCATTATGCTGCCGAAATGCACTATGATTTCCCATGCCAAAATAAATATGAACTGAATGTCATACCCATTTTTCTATCAAGGGTATTCATCTTTATAAAAATATACATATTTTTTGGAGAGTTATATATTTTTATTCCACATTATTTTATCATGGAATAAATTATGATTTGGAATGAATAAATGTTATATGGTCTATGTGGCACACTTATGCATGAGAATGAAATTATTATGAAGGGTGCACCTAGATAGAGATCTAATGATTTGGGTATTGTTTAGTATCATGAAACATCATGTTAGAATAGGGGTTTACCTGTTTTTTTTATTTGACATTGTTTACCAAGATGTTTGTGTAGTTTATCCTTGACCTGTGTTTATGATGCAGTGTTTTTAGTTGTTTCCATATTTCTCATGTAATTATTATCATACTATATCATGAATTATTATTCATATTCTTTTTATGATCCATTGATATTCTTGTTGTCTAACATGTATTTTATTCCTCATGTTATACATTATTTATTCCCTTAATGGTCATTATATCTCGCTTTTCTCCTATGTATTTTTTAAGGTTATCCCATACAGTAGTAAGAACGAAGGAACATTTTGATCAAGTTATAGATGATTTAAATAAAGATATTTCCTTCCATGTTTAAGTTGTTAAATAATGTACCTAGTTTCCCAAATAAACTATACCTATCAATCTTCTAGGTTGTATAACGTTTAATTTTATGTAATAAAACATCTCTTAATGTATAATAAAGCACAAGGTTATCATAGTTGGTATCAAAGGATAGGTTTAGTTATTTTTCCATAAGCATTAGAAAACATTAGTGAAAACCTATAATGATAAGACTAAGTGTAAGAAAACATCCCTAAATTTCTATAAGTAAAAATTAAGTGGTTTATAATTCAAATATATCCTTGTTTGAATACTACATGTTGGAGTTGTTTAGGAATAGATGTACCTGGGAATAACAACTCTGACAAGGTGTTCCGAGCTTGACTCGGGGTAACTTGGTACCCAACAATGGGCCTTACTTCAAACCTAGTTTGACACTCCTGGTGTATTTTCTTTGGTAAATTCATAAGATCAATACTAAACATTATTAAAGTAATAAAAAATCACATAAAAATGTATGTTCAGAAATAGATCATTGGTAGCATAGTTTTAATCCTATAATTTCATAAGTTAAAGAGAAAAATATAAATTATAATTTATCCCTACAATTTCAATAGATTACTATATATTTTCTTCATTTTAAGATAGCCATCCCTATTTTTTAGCCAATGGTAGGTGGAATCGTGTTAACAGTCGATGTGAAGGGTAGTGTAAGGATTTCCCCCAATGAGATTCTCTATATGAAGGAAGTGAGAATTAAAAACATTTTCACAATACTCTTTTAGTTAGAACATGTTCTGAATAGAGACCTAGATCGAGAGGAGCTCCCAAACCCCCCTAAGATAGAGAAATCCACAATTGATATCTTCATGCAACTAGGGAATCCGGCTTTTAATAGATCATATAATACATTAATCAAATAGAAGCGGATCAAATCCATTGAAAATATCTTCTTTATCCTTCAATGTTCTAAACAAGAGAAGGTTCCTATGAATATTAATCATATGGAGAGTGAAGCTAATTTTTGGTGGAGGTGGATCAGGAATATGAATCCTAAGGAAGAGATCAAAGTAATGGATTAGAAGGAATTATGTAAAATTCTTTTTGATAAATATTTTCCCTGCACCATACATCTTAAAATGTAGATATATATCCTTTAACTCAAGAAAATGAATATGAATATGTTGGAGCCTATAAAGGAAACTTCACTATACTTTCACAATATTCCTCTAGTTTTCTCAATACCCCCAAATTCATGGTTGACTGCTTATTTGGTGGGCTAAATCCAAGTCTATAAAAGGCCTTGGAAATATGTGACTTTGATAGCTAAGAGAAAATTGTATGATGTGCCCTAACAGTAAAAAAATAGAGATTTGTGAATCCCAGGGTTATCATGGGGAGATGGAGAGGAATGTAGAGTTTAATTTAGGGGTCCGATGGATAAATACAACTATGCAATGTAATTTTTTCATCCCACTTTTCAATGGTGTGGAAAGAAGCACCCTAGAAATTTTCTAATGTGAATAAGGAAATTTTTTAGGTGCATAAGAGAAGGGATTCTATAAAATGGTTTTCAATAGGAGAAAAATATAAATTTGATAGAGGAAAGGAATTATCTAGTCAACCCTCAACGCAATTATTACTGCAACAACTATAAGGAATAATGTAACTTTGTTAATGAATGCCCTATGATAAGGTTTTTTGGAAGCAGCCAACAAACCACAATGAAGCAAGTGTGATATTTATCCATCACTAAAGCCATAATGAATCATAAAAATGAAGTGGTGAAAGGAACTATAGTTATTCATTCATTAATAGAGAATAAACTTGTGGATTCTGGTTCTCTGCATTCAATTATATCACAAACGTTTGGTAGAACAATGCAGACACCACAACAAAGTGGATAAGTAGAGATATCAGGGAAAATAGAAAATAGAAAAAATATTTCATCCCATGTATATAACTCCTCCCCTATCAACATTTGTGGGATGAACATCTCGAAAAATCTCATCATACTCTATTTGGTGGAATTTGATGAAATTATAGGAATGTATTGGGTATCCCTATATAGTGAGAACATAAATTTCCATGATAGGTAAATCACTCTTCATATAGTGAATCGACCACCGATTCAATACTAGTGAAAGAAGGAGGATGAATATTCCTTAGCACTATAATCTCAAGAATGGATATTATTTCCCTATGAGTAAGCATGTCTATAAAAAATGAGTGAGTTTAAGGAAGGGATAATCCTTGAATACATGCCTATTTTCAGGGAATTGATTGATGTATTTCCTGAGTAATTTCCTGATCTTACCCGTTGCTAGGAGGTTAAATTTTCAATCAAGCATATACCTAGGGTGTTTCCAATATCCAAGACTCTGTATTGGATGGCTGTTGTGGAACTTAGGGAGCTAAAGAAATAACTACAGCAGAATCTAGATTAAGGTTTTATATTCCCAAGTGCTTTATCATGGGGTTCATGATTTCTCTTCATCAAGAATAAGGATGGGTAAATGTGCCATTACATTGATTATCATGAGCTTAAAAAGTTCTCAGTCAATAACAGTTATCATTTTCCATAAATCGATGATTTATTCTATCATCTACATGGAGAAAAATACTTTTACAATGTGTATATGTAGTCTGGATATTATAAAGTTTGGTTTAAATAGGAGGATATCCCCATTATTTATTTTCATACAAGTTACGGGCAATGTGAGTTCATAGTGATTCCTTTCAGAATCATTAATGCAATAGAAATTTTTAGGGACTTGATGAATATTTTATTTAGATATTACCTCATAAAATTTATAGTTTTGTTTATAGAAGATATTATAATATACTCCAAAACCAAGGAGGATCAAAAGAATAATCTGAGAATTGTGCTAAAGTCCTTGCAAAAGGAGAAGCTCTTTTCAATGTACGAAAAATGTGAGTTCTGGTTGAAGGAAGTCTCATTTTTTGGGCATATCATCATATGTAATGTGATATATTTGGATACTTTAAAGAAAATAGAAATTTTGGTTTGGATGATATAATCATATGTGATAGATATCCGTGGATTCTTTGGGTTATCTGGATATTATTTTTGATTTGTGAGAATTTTATAATGACTCTCAAACCCTCTTACCAAGATAACTCAGAAGGGAGTCAGTTTTTTTCGAATGATGAATGTGAATAAATAGTCATGGAGTAGAAAAGGAGGATTATCACTACCCCTATGATCACACTACCTACATGTGTGGAGGATTTCGAAATTTTTATCAAATTGTAGAAGAAGTTATTGGGATGTACATTGATGAAAAATAACAAATTCATTTCTTTTGCCTCAAGGAAGTTGAAAATTCATGAGAAGAACTATCCCATGCATGATCTGGAGTTGGTAGTAGTGATATTCTCTTTGAAAATTTGGTGGAATTATATCTTTGTTAGAAATTAGAAATATATATATATCAAAAAACATATAAATATATATTCAACCAGAAATAGATGAATATGCACTAATGAATATTGTTATATCTCATCAAGGATTACGACTGCTCAATCCAATACCATCCCGGGGAATTGATCAAAGTGGTGGATTCTATAAGTATAAAGAATCCATAAATTCTATCATTAATGGTAATTGAGAAGGATTCGATCTTGAAGTATTTCAAGAGGATGAACATGGGGATCATAATGAGAATAACTTCCTCAATCCTTCCACAGATTATTTATCAACCACTCTTCTTGAAAAGGTAATAGATGCTAAAAATAAAATGTGGAAATTAAAAAGAAAGTAAAAACTATAAGGAATGAGATAATATTAGATTTAAATTTTAATGAAGGAGGAATTCTGAGATTTGGTTCAAGACTATGTCTTCCAATAAATCCTAAGTAAATGAAATAATTATTGGATGATGTACATAGTTTGACTTTCTCAATTCACGCAAGAAACAAAAAGATGTGTCAAGATCTCTGAGAGCACTGTAGGGTGGATAACATGAAGAAGTAGATCACAGAATATACATCAATGTTTCCATTTCGTCATCAAGTGATAGATTAAATGTAGAAGTATAAGGGGACGATTCAACCATTACCCATACCAACATGGAAATGGGAAAACGTCATCATAGACTTTGTCCCTATAAATCCAAAGACATCCAATGTAAATAATGCTATATGGGTTTTTGTGGATCATCTTACATATATTGGACACTTTATTGTGATAAAAAAGTATTTCTCACTAGATCACCTGGAATGGATATACATTAGAGAAGTTATAAGGATTTATGGAGTACCATTATCAATTGTGTCCAATCAAGATCCAAGATACACCACTATGTTTTTGAAAAGCCTATATCATTCTCCAAACATTTATTTTAACATCAGTATGACTTATCACCCTCAAACTAAAGGCCAATATGAGCATATTATCCAATCACTTGAGTAAATGTTTAGAGTTTACTAAATGGACTTCAAAGGTGGATAATACTAACATATTTCTTTGGTATAGTTATCATAAAACAATAGTTTCCACTAAAGCATCCAAATGGATCCCTATGAAACCCTTTATGGGAAGTGGTGTAAAACATATGCATGTTGGGATGAATTTGGGGAATAAAAAATTCAAGGTCCTAAAATTGTTGATGAAATGGATGAGAAGGTTAAGACCATCCAGCAGCACATTAAAGTTTCTCAAAGTCGAAAAAAGAGCTATGTTGATAATTGTCAACATAACCAAGAGTTTGATCATATAGACAAGGTATTCCTTTTCATATTTCCATGGAAAAGTGTGATGTGATTTTGGAAGAAGAGAAATATTAGTTCAAGGTATATCTTCCCTTTAGAGATACTTTATTTCATTGAATTAGTGGTCTATCAACTTGAAATATCACAAAACATGTCTCAAGTATAAGATTTATTCCATTTAACTCTCTTAAGAAAGTACATACCATACCCCTAACATATACTAAATCCAGAGGTGGTACCATTGGAGAATGATCTTTCCTATGAAGAGAAGTTGATAAAGATCTTAGATCATAGAGAGAAATATATAAAAAATAAGGAAATGCCCCTCATAAATGTGTTGTGGTGAAACTAGAAGTATGAATAAGCAATGTGGAAACTGGATGTGGTGATGAAGAAAAGTTATACTCACCTATTATAGTGTGGGAAAAATAAATTTTGAGGTAGAAATTTCTAAATGGGGGAAGATTGTAATGACCCAAACTATTAGAAATAAAATTACATTCTTATTAAATAAAATAGGAAACAAAATAACTTTATTTTTATTATTATATCTAGTTAGATTTAACATAACATCATGTATCTTTACCTTTGATAACATTGTAATTAAATAGTGATCACATGACTAGTATAAATATGGGGTTTTATCAAATCCATTTGACCCAAAAAAAGATGTGATGTCACCAACTAGTGGAATCAAACCCTATGAATCCAATTTATTAGAGATTATGTGGGTGATAACATTTCTGGGATTTTTTCTCGGCCAATCCCAAGCTAAGATCCAACAACTTAAAAATGTTTGAAACCATTTACAGGAGAAGTTCAAGTTCATCGAGATCACGACCCAAACCATGTTCACCAAATGGAACTACGAAATTCCCACCATCATACACCTTACTCTTAGGGCATATTCTATTTAAATAAAAGGATATATATCAAGAACCATAAAAAATTAATATGAACATTATTTATAAAGAATATATTTTCATCCTAATATTGTTAATTTGTAAATAAGTATTAACGTAAAAATTGTTTTTTGTTTAATATTTAAATTCAATTAAGAAGTATATTTTTCTGAATTAATGGATATCATAAATAAATAATATCATAAAAAAATATTATTATTAAATAAATTCTATTGAATATAAATTATCTTATATTTTTTTAAGTCAAATTTAATTTTTATTAGGGTTTGAAAACTGATATTGTCAGAACCTGTAAATTTTTAATAAATCTAGATTTTCCTTTTTAAAAGTGAAAATTAACATATTTAGAAAATAAATTTTATAAAATGAATATTATTTTTGGAATTATGATGTATGAATTATCTAAAAGTTAATTTTTCATAATTTTCTGAGACAGTCAATTTTTTGGGTAAAAATTAAAAGGCATATAAATATACAATATATTTTCTAAAATAATAAAGGCCCAATTGTGATTTAATAAATACCATAAAAGGTATCCTTATCCAAATATATTTTTTTATTAAAATAAATTTATTTTATGTTTATTTTAGTTATTTTATAAATCCATAATTAATCTCCCATAACTTATAATATATTTTTGGATTTTAAAATCAATTCATTGAGAGTGTGGCTCACCTCTACATAAGAAATGGAATTATTTTATTATATTATACATTTTTCTTTATAAAATAATGTAAACCACTCACCTTTGTTAGAACCCATGGAAAAACTATCGGATGGTTTGTGGTTTTGAATATTTTATTATGTAGTATCCAAAACCAAAATAATAATGTTTTCTCATCCATTCCTCTCTATACCAACCCAAGTTCCCATTTTAATTCACTAATACATTTTAGATGATGAACACGCTCTTACCCCAAATTTCAAGTGTCATCCTATTATTCCCCAATGCATTAAAAAATCCCCTACCATGCCTCTGGAGTCACACATTCATGTAAGGGATTCTCCCTCTCCACTTATTATAAAGAATTTAACTTATGATATTCCTTTTAATTTCTATTTTAATAAGTTAGGGTATATTCTTACATATCCCATATACATTTTATTTTACTTTTAAATTATGGTATCCCGTATAAATCTCATTTATACCTCTTATTAACCTTTATGTACACCAGTTATTATGATGAAATCCCATAAGTAATCTTCCACCATCTTATTATATAAAGCACTCATTTTATGTTAAGTCTATTAATTTCATTTTTCTTATGTTTAGATACGTTATTAAATATCCCTATTACATTTAATTTTATTTTTAAATGATTATATCCCATTTCACTCTTATTTAACCCTCCTAAGAACCTTTATGTACACTCATTACTATGCCAAAATTTAAGGGTTCTTTATTTTCTCCTCTTAATTCAAGTTTATTTATTTTGTTACACATTCTATTTCCAATTCCTTATATTGGGTAAAATTTTCACATGTCTCCATTACTTTCCATTTACTTAATAAATTATTATAGAACCATTTCACCCTGATCAACCCATTTTATGAATTTCTATATGATGTTGTTATGTTGCTGAAATTGTACTGTTATTTTTTGTGCCAAAATAATTGTGTATTGAATACCATACTCATTTTTATATCATGGTTTTTCACCTTTATAAACATACACGTATTGGTTTGAGACTTAATTTATTTATTCCATATTCCTTTATAATGGAATAAATTATGTTGTTGAATGAATCCATGTTATATGATTTATGTGGCACACTTAAGCATGAGAATGATATGAAGGTGGGGTTGTTCCCTGATAGCATTCCAATGAATTGGGTAGTGTTTAGTATCATGATATTTTATATTGAGATATGGTTTTACTTATTTCTTTTATGGTGATTTTTTGAGAATGAATTCTTGTGTGTTTAGCATTGACCTATAATTATGATGCGTTGTTTTATGTTGTGGCCACATTTATAATGATATGATTATCAAACTATATCATTCCTTATTATTCATGTTCCTTTTATGTTTCATTTATATTCTTATTGTTTATCATATATTTTCCTCCTTCTATTATTCCTTGTTTATTCTCTTACAGAGATTTATAACTCACCCCTTTCTTACATATGTTCTCAGGTTGTCCCATGTAGTGTTAAGTATGAGGTAATGTTTAGGCCATGTTAAAGATGTTTTCAATAAATATGTTTCTTTTCATGTTTTTTTTGTTATTTGATGTACCTAATTTCCTAAATACACTAGACCTATCAATGGTATGGGATATATAAAATTTAATTTTCTATGTTAAAACATGTATTAGTGTGTAATAAAGAACAAGGTTGTTATAAGCCATATGGAGGACCCTTTGTGGTACTAAGTATTTTATTTCAATAATTAATAGGACCTTAAATTACATTATTTATTATTTTATGGGTTGTACAATTATAATGAGTAGCCATGGGAGAACCTTTATAGACTTTAATTCGAATTGTGTCATGTGATGGACCTCTATAGTTGAAATTCCAATTATCTTAGGGTGGACCTCTATATTGAATTATTTATACTTGACCTACAATATCATTTATTGTTTCTCTATTGGGAGGACCTTAATATTAGTTACTAATCTACCTTAATGATGAGGGTTTTTAATTAATAATTTATTAATGTGAAAATTTTTAATGTTCATTGTATCTAGCTAATAGTGACATGGAATTTTTCCTAATCCGCTATTTTGATATACTGATGGGTCTGGATTATGTTGGTATAATTCGATACATGATTCAATTGTTGGACTAAATTTATAGTTCACCCCTATTGGTATCTCCTCAATGTTTCCCTTACCTAGGTTTTAGGGACTAGAAATACATCATAAATAACTTGATAATGAATTTTGGTTGAATAGTAATGGAGAGTATCATGTTTGGTAGAAACCCCCTTATGAAGACCCAATGTATTTTCAGAGATATTTTGGATATCTTCCTCAAAATTCCTAAGATATGGTATATCAGTATTGTATCACGGAAGGGTAGGCTCCCAAAGTTGTTTGATATAATCATATGACTATATTAGATTACTGGATTGTAATTATGCTTTAGTCCATTATGGTCATAGTTTCTCCATGATTTAATTGGATGTCTCATACATCATAAAAAATCTATTTCTAAAATAATCCATCTCCATTGTATTTATGTCCTCATGTTTTATATGATGATTTCATGAAATTTTTTATTTTTAATTAAAACGTAAAATAGTTATTGTAGCACCATGAAATGTTCACAACACTGCTAGTTAATGGTTAATTGCAATTATGTTCATTCAGGGACTTCCCAAACTTCATCAGTGAACCTAAATTCATTTAGAATATTGATTAATTATTTTACTTGTATTTTTTGGGAAAAAAGCAAAAACAAAAAACCCAAAAATGTAGTATCATAAATGAGAATTCATATTCAATCAATTTATTTACTATGAAAAGGATTTTATGTTGGGTTCTATATCTTTAATCCATTTTTTCTCTAGTGGTCTTATTATTATTTTTGGTTCTTGATTAATTCCTTATCATGGGATATGGGAAAAAAATTGGCAAAGTAATGTATAGTAGGTTAACAATGTGTTCTCCCCGTAAGAAGATTGCACACAAATTGGTTGTTCACTTTTCTGTTGTTTTAGGGAAATTGATTTTTGATTTGGGGTTTGAAATAGAGAATTTAGAAATGAGAATAAATTGACAGATTTTAAATAATTGAATGAAAAGAGTGACTTGGTTAGGCTTGGATTGACCAATTGTAATGCTATAATTCTCCCAATTTTTACAAATTCGTCTTTTGTTTTCTGGTAAGATAGAGGTTATTCTATCTATCCACCGGTATCACTTAGAAAAATGGTGATGGTGAGGTTATCTCTAATATAAATACTAGTTTTTTCTATCATCCTTTTTTTGATGGTGTTGTAGTGGTCCCTCATGATTATTTAGGGAATCCCCAATCAAGTATTTTTTTTCTTAATAAACCTATTGTTATGACATAAAATTTGACACATGTGCGGAAAAATACTAGAGCACTCACCATGAAACCCTAATTTGTTCTATTATATACAAATAAAAATTAGGTTGATAGTCATATAGAACATTGAACAGGTAAATTAACAGTTACATAATACAATCCTGATACAATCTCATTCAGTATTAAAATTATAAAATAGTAAATTTCTATAAGATTGAAGAGGAAATAAAATATTTTATTTAATTAAATCTTAAAACTCATGCAAGGCACTGCATTCCAAACTTTCACTTTCCTGATCTGTCAAAAAACTATTCCTACAAGGATTAGGTAATTGATTTGATTTCAGAAAAGAAATGAATTACATTATTGGATGAAAATAAAATAAAATAAATAATGTAGTGAAAATAATGTTCTAGACAACCATCATCCAATGCTTCCCCTCAATGGTCGATCCTACAGAATCTGTAGGATGGTCCACTATTTATAAATATTTATCATGATCAGGTTTCATTTAATTTCCTCTATAAATACATTCATAATGATTCTAGGTTAAATTCTAGTATCAAATGGTGGTTCTTGTAATAGATTTTGGGTTTCCATTAAATTCCGTGTAATTACTTCTTAATTTGGAATCTACCTAGACTTGTTTACAACCTTAATAGATTATACAGAACATAAATGATGTGACTTTTCACATCAAAAAACTACATTCTCAAATTAATTATTTCATAAATGAAGATTATGAAATACATATTTTGTTATCCATATTTTTTCTCATAGAAAATAAAATGTAAAATATATTTTTACCACATGGGATTCTTCTATGTACACCATAATGTGGTGATGTGATTTCTAGTATATCCTTTCTCCCAAAAATCTTAGGATGTGAACTAGAATTTATGACATAAATTTACCAATTCTAGTTTCTATAGTTACTCTCCCACTTCATCCCAGCTTAAAACTTCTAGTTTCATGTTGTGACACTTCCTATCATCACATGAAGTGACTTCAGTATCCTAATTTCACCTTTTTCTATTAATTTTCCTCAAAAAAAAATTTGATGTGTCCAATGTTAGGTATCATGTAATTTTTTCATTCTAAATTCTTATACCTTTCTCTAGTTTTTTAAACCTCTCTACCCTTCACTAAAACATAAAAATAATAAAATTTCTGAAAGTACAACCAATTAATTTACATAGGAAATTAATTTTGTATCAGAATAAAGAAGTCTAAAATGATTATGTGACCACTCCCACATTTAAATATTAGAAGTCACATTGATTTCCTAGTGTGATTAAAATCGTACCACATATCATATTAGAGGATGGGTGTTTTCACATTATATGATGGATCTTGTCATATAGTTTAGAACTCTCTGTTTGATTTATGACGTGTTCATGAAATACATCACAATAACTAGTTTGGTAGCCAATGAGAAAAATAGATTCATTAAGACCATGAATTTATGAAATCACTATATGTATGAGAGGTTTTTAGTCGTTGTTGAATTTATTAATTATACTATGGTTTAAAGTCATAAAATTTTGAACTCAATAATTTATCATAATACAAGGAGGTAAGTAGAAATTAGAGGTGGGACCGAGATCATGAATGAGGATTTCTTAAAATACCTATGAATTGAATCCAAACCCATGGTTCCAGTGTCCTTAAATGATACATAACATACCTTTTATTTTCAAATTATAATGACTAATTCAAATCATTTCTATGTTTTAGAATCCTTGTCCAATGATACAACTCTAAAGGTATTGCATCTTGGATGAGTTTTAAAAAATCTAAATCCACAAAAAACAAACTATTGTGTGAATTATTTACAGAAATTGTTTAATATATTAATTAAATAAGAGTAACCATTATTTCTCTGATTTTACACAATGTTAGATTCCAAATTTAGTTTTTCTCCCATTTGTTGATAACTGATAAAAAATAGTGACTAGACACGTTGAATATATAGACTGGTCGGATCATGATGGGAACTATACCAGTTCAATTGAAAATTTACATCATTAAATAATTGATTAGACATAAGTTGTGATTATTAAAATCCATAGTGGCTGACTCAAAATAACCTTAATAAATGTTTTTAACTAGGATAAGTTGCATTGGTTTAAAAACATAGTCATATTAGACAACTAGGGAGATTCCCACTATTAATGTAAAATATCATCAAAAGGGGTTTCGCAGGTGTAAAAAATACCCAATCATGTAAATCATGTGTTCATGAAATTGAACTATGAAAAATTGACATTTCAAGGGTTTGAGCTTGGTGAAAGTATTAAAGAATGGACATTTGGTCCACTATGGAAAAATTATTGAATTTAATCAAGGTTGGTGACTGGGAAGAATGAGGCACCAAAATATTGTCTTAAGTTATATGAGTGAAAATATTCTAGGAACATGGATTCCATTGTTAACAATCCTTGAATGAATATTTCAAAAAAAGGGTTACCCTCGGTCAAGTCATATGTGAAGGTTAATAATTTTAAAGTAGGAAGAAAATAACTAATGATACTCATACTTTAGATATCATTTTTATTTATAAAAATATATAGGGTATATAATAGGGAATGGATATTCAAGGCAAGATACCATTCATGTTTCTTGAGGTGGAATCCCACCACGAAGTATTTATGTGAGGACCTCCACAATGTTTTTATGCGATCTTTACTATGAATAATGTATGTATATGTGATAGGAATATGAAATAGTAACAGTAATAGAGCTTTTCCCAATGGGAATTTTATCAGGATTTTACCACTGGGAACTCATCTTCCAAAACACACTCATAAATTATTGTCCATAAATTGATAAATTTCTTGAAGTATATACCACATAAAAATATTAATTATTTATAAATTCATTTTAGGTGAATATTTCAAGGAATCATATATGAACAATGAATCTTAAAAACATATAAAATTATTTAGTGTGAATTAATGACCTTATTGTAGCTACAAATGACGGGATGCCTCATAATATCCATTCACATGAAAAAGTATCATACCATCAGACTATATAAAATCTAAAATTGTAAAGGAGTAAATTACCACATCAAATTATAATTCTATGGCTGGTAACAACATTGGGAACATATATATCTACCTGACCACAAAATGATGGTTATTCTATGACCATATAAAATCTATTCATTTGATAATTATTATATCACTATAAAATTTCTCAATATCCCTATAATTCATCTATCTTAAAATAATATTATTCATCTAATTTTCTACACAACATCATCCAATTTTTTCAGAACAAATTTACATCACATTTTTAGGTTTTAACAATACAAATCCATGTCATGTCATGATCAATCCAAATGTATATATTTATTAACGATAAATGTATCCATGTCCTATAAATTTTCATAACCAATTTCCCATTGGAATCCCAAACAATGATATATCACCATGTTGTTGTTAATCATTAGTCCATTATTCTTCCATTACAATTTTTTCACCGATATAATAAAATTTACCAACTTAGTCTATCCATGTTTTAATTGAACAATGTCATGGAATATAACACTTCTTCACAAAACCACTATATCTTCCATGCCATTGAAATAATTTTCATAATATTTTAGTTTAAGAAGACAATTTAAATGGCCTGGCATGCCTATATTTTACAATCTATTTTAACTCAAACCAACCTATTTTATCCCAAAAACCATGTAATATCCAACCAAAATTATGATCTTTATAACATTCTCATTTCTAACTTAACCCATCCAAACCACAAACACCTTAATGTATTCTTTCTACTGGTCATGTAAAATGTGAATTTTTATTCAAACAATGATGTAAACTATATTATAATGAACTCTATCTTATATTTTTGCACTAATCTCATCCCAAATTTTCATGGTTCACTCTAACATGTCATTGTTTTTTTGAGAAAAGTGAGCGGTGAGGCCCTTTTATTAAATGAAAAAGAGTTAAAAGGTGAAATGAAGGAATTGTACATTTATCCTGGAATAATATAGGAACCATGTATTTAAGAAAAGTGGTCAAATGATGACATCCTTCCACATTTAACCTTTTAATTCCAGCCCATCAGCAATATATTTGGCCTCCCAAAATGCATGGGTGATGAAGTAGTTCAAAGAGGAGAGCTTGTCAAGACTGTTCACCCAATTAGTAGCCGGCCTCCATGACAGGTGCCTCTATCCCATTCTTAGAACATTCACATGAGTGGTAGAGTCAGTTTCGAACTAGGAATTATTACAATTTCATTTGATAACAATATCAACCACCATTATATTCCCCATCATCTCTGATTCAAGTGTTGTGAGACTTCCACAATGGGCATAGAAGCATCCAATGACGTCCTCGTTTCCATCTCTGAAGATGGATCCAAAACCAGAGGGGCCCAGATTACCCCTTTAAGATCCCTCTATGTTGCACTTAACCCATCCTTCAGATGGTGGTGTCCAGAAATCATCCAAAGTCTGTCGAGGGGCTTGAAAATTTCCATCTTTGTGCAGCTGCCAAAGGACCACCCAGTCATCAATCAAGTTGTTGCATGTTTTTGAGTGGAGTCTATTGGCATCTTGAACTACAACAACTTTTGAACCTAGTGCATGGTCTGCATTGAACGTCAACCTGATGTGGCCTGCCACGTTCCTACTTCTCAAAAGGCATTAAATCATCTCGGCACAAGCCACTTGAAATAGAACCATTATCTTCTTGGAAATAGTGAAATTGAAAATATCCTTGAGAAAAGTTTGGATAGAATCAGTGTAGGGAATATAAATTTTGAAAATCTACTTCACTGTAATCTATAGAGAGTATGCTTCCTTACAACTCATGAATAAATTATCGACATCTTCTATATGATTCAAAGAAATTACACATAGAGAACACAAGGAAATATTAACTGTCTGAAGATTGGAATCCACTGGTATATTGTTGAGAGTCAGCATCCAAAAGAGAGTGAACTGTGAGGGTGTCATCCATTTTTTGTTCAAATTTACAATCAACTATTTCTCACCATTAATGAGAAGTTTTTAGAAGTTTTTGGAATATATCCAACCATTTTCAGATCCCTCCAAGACTAGATCATCCTCATGAACAACAAACTCATAGCCATTGATAGTCTATTCAACATCATCTAGAACCATTTCCATGATTTCCAGTTGCTCCCTAATAATGATGTTATGATCGATGTGAGTATACTATAGGTTAACATGATTTATAAGTGGTTCACCAGTCTAGTTATTATACCATAAACATAGGGAAGAATCCTTTTTCCCAATCCAATACATACTTTTTTCTAATAAAACCATCCACATTATCATGGAATTTATAAAAATATATCATGGATTTTTTCCACTTAAAAATATAATAATACCAATATAATTACTCATTTTACCCTAATATGAAATGATCCCCCCTTTACCTAATATCACTTATTATAAATCATGTATCCCCCCTTATATTTATCCCCCTAATCATTTCAAATCAATTTCTTCATTCCAAACACCAAACCCCAGTCCTAAACATTACAATAATTCAATTTCATATAAGTAATACACAATAAATTCCAAAATTAAACCTTTATAACTTTTTTTATTACTTTTATATTCAATCCAAGATTCACTAATAAGCATTGAATTAGATCCCACTAAAATTTTATAATCCTTCTATATCTTTGAGTAGATTAAAGACACTCCACCTAATTCCCCCCATATAAAATAACACTTCTCCAAACCCATAACACTAGAAACGTAATACCAATATCCTAACACCAATATCAAAGCATGTGTGCATTCTCAACCACAACCATCATCCTTTCACAAGTTCCCAACACTTATACCACAACCATATTAATCATATTATTCTTTTATTTAGGTGAATATATAGAATCTACTATATCTGATTATTTCTCCATCCATAAATGTTTGATTTTACCAATGTCCAGAGACAAGAAATAACATTAGATATTAGAAACTAAGAAAATAGATAAAGTATTGCATTATAAACTTTCATGTTTTGTTGGACTTGTTTAGAGGTACGTTTTATGACATTATAATAAAAATTTTACACAAAATAAATTTTAGAGGTCAAAGAGTAAACATTATTTATAATAGATACTTTAGATGGATCCCTCATCCTTAAATATTCAATAGAAACAATTTTTTAGACCTAATTATTGAATGTAGGTGGTTTCTATTATTTTTTTGTGATAGATGATTTATAATACACATTGGACCAGAGGGTGGGAGATCAGTAACATATCACCCATTTGGGGGGAATTAATTACCACACTATAGCTCTAATATATGTTTAAAAAAATTTCATTAATAACTCCCAAATACCAAGTTGGATTGGTTACCCCTCAACCAATGATCTAATAAAAACTAAAAATAAATTTGCATATAAATTTGTATTACATGTTCTATATTATTTTCTAATTAATTTATGATTTCATAGTTTAAAATGACATAACTAGGAAATTTTCATTTCATTTCCATCCATGTAGGTACTTTGTGGGATGGTTATGTGATCTATCCTATGAAATTAAAATCCCTTGTATCCCTTTGAACCAAAAGAAAACTCATGTAATTTACTTCAACTTACCGATATGTGTCATACCATTGAAGGACATTTATCAAGGAAAATAATGGTGCCACATATGGTTTTATATCCATGACCAATTCAAGTAGTTTTAATGTTATATATTGTTCACTACTAGAAGATATGTTCCTATAAATTATAAGAGTGGGACTTATGATTGAGAATTCCTTTCTAGTTTATTAGGTTTGATGGTGAATAAATTTGAGAAGGTAGGGATCTTGTCTGACTTTTCACTAATTTCATCCACGGATCATCAATAAAGAATGACTATTTTACTGATATCTATCATAATAACTTGGTCTTCTTCTCACTAGATTTGTTATCCTAGTTTCATCACTATGAGGATGCTAATCGCGATCACATCTATTTCATCACCTAGGGATGGTTTTGGTAATCATGTGCTCATCCCTTGGGTTTCTTATTCATTTCACATAGGATATGGGTATTAAACATAGTAATAGGGACAAATATATATATAAGTATTATTATCTTAAACCAAGGTTCTTATGGAAACAAAGAGGTGTATCTCAACTTTATGTTTTATTTGTTCGTCTTATTCTCATTACATAAAAAATGTATGTTTTAGGATGTTAGGATTGAATCTCAAATAAGAGTATGTCATATCCAAGTAAAATAGAAAACAAATACCTCATTGTTCAGGTTTCATAGTTTAAGGTTGTGTGAAAAGATGAATTTACGCAATTTAATTTTGATGTGATACAGGCATGATTGTTCTCACCACAATCATGGTAGTGAAATGGTTAACTAGGACCCTTATTCCCATGAGAGTCTCCGATGGTTTGAAAAATAAGAGATAATATAAGGTTGTTAATATTTATTGAGAGTATGCAACAATAGATTTATTGGGTTTATGCCTTCATTCTTCACAAATGAGATCCATGCATCATAAAAGGCCATGCAGTTAAATATATTTTCATCTAAAGAATGTGTTTTGCAGATATGCCAAACATGGAATGTGGCTCCGGTGAAGAGAGGACTCCAGTTTGGGAATACACCCTTTAGGTTACCTAAGTGATGTTAAGGGTTGATTTGGGGCTTACATGTAGTTTTAGGTCTATATGGGTATGATTGTTTTGTAAAAGGGAAAAACAGAATATGTGTGAATCTTACAAATATGTTTCCAATATATGGATAACCTAATGGGTGACTTGGGGAAATTAAGGTCTCATGTTGGGTCTTAAACTTAGTATACATCCCATATGATTATGCTTCTGGTGTAAAATCGGAAACTAGGTGTGGATTATTCATTAAATATTCTTGAGGTGCATGACATAGTCAATGACCAAGCTAAACGAAGGGTTTGAGTTGGGGATTACACCTAGTAAGAATCTCATATGGGTAAATATGCTTCATAAAAGAGAGGGATTCAATATATGTGTGGGGATTAAAAAAGTGATATGCCTAACTATGTGTGTTACAATAGTAAAGGTGGGTTTATGGGATTGCACTTAGTAGGGACCATATAGGATTTATCTCATGCTCACACTTATAAGAGAATCCCATGTATAATTTACCCTATTGAGGGATGGTTGAGGGTATATTAGGATAAACAAATGTCTATTTGAACTCTATGAATATTGGGCCACCAATAAGAGTATCATAACATGAGGCATATAAGGAAACCAATAGTACTATCTCAAATCATGGAATATGTGGTATAAATTCTCTTCCAGATTGTGAGACATGGGTGAATTGGTGGAAAAGTTTCTAACATGTGTGAATTGGTTCTCAAACACCGAATGCTTATTATAATGGTACCCATTTATGAGATAAAAATAAAACATTTAAACCTATTGTGGGCCTAGAATAGGCTTCACCCTTGCAAGGTCACACAAATAAGGTTTCTACCTAATGATGGATGGAGTGAGGGTTATACTTCTCCCTAGTAGAGACTATTTAAAGGGCCTAGTTCAACCAAATTATGAAAAAGTAGACACTGTTGTTTTCCCAAATAAGGGTTTTGTGGAAACCCTACATCCCCCAAAAATGGGCCATGTGAAAACCCTAGTTCACTTAAATATGGACTCAGTGGACACATAGTTTTATCCAAATCAGAGAAATGTGGAAACCCTTATTCACTAAAATAAGGGATTAGAGTACACCTTGGTTCACCCAAATATGGGCTATGTCGACACCCCATTTAACATAAATAATTACTATGTGGACACCTTTACCCTCTAAATACGGGTAATGTACAGTTCATAGTAAACATAAATAAGGGATAAATGGGCACCCCAGTTCACCCAAATAAGGGCTAAGGGGGTGTCCTTATTCACCCAAACAAGTGGGTAACCTAGGGAAATGAATTTTATAAATCTAAGTCATAGTGACTAGGGGTACTCAATGATGTATTTGGGAATGTGTAACTGAAATATATCCCCCGTAATGGGTACTTAACATTATTTTTTAAGAACTAGGATCCAAGTGGAATATTTTATGTCATTTAACTTTAGATGACTCAATTAACATTACTTATGGATAATTATCTAAGGTTATAGGAATAAATATTCTTCCTGGAAGCGAATTTGGAGAGGTGAAAGGGGGCTCTTGGAATCTCTTAATTTTTCAAAGTTACAAAATAAGGATCCCTTAGGGAATATTTATATGAAATTATGAGGATAATGGAATCATTTCCTTTGAGCTGAGAGATGGATGAATTGGCCTTGGATCCATGAGTTAGTACAATTATCCTTGGTTATAAGAGTTGATAAATATTGTCTTAGTTCCAAGGGATAGTTCTTATTTCCTTTCAACCAAGATTAGGGAAAATTATTCTAGACAAGGAAAAACAATTTCCAACATCAAATGAGAGTAACATTTGATTTAAAAGTGTATTTTCCTTCCACAATTTCTAAAATTAAATCTTTTAAAAAACTAATCCGTTATTTATGGGGTATACCCCCTATAAGTTATTTTATCCCAAAAAGTTCCTAGATGACATTTAAAATGGGTTTTAAGGATTTAACACCCTTTTCCTCACAAAAGCGTGAAATTCATAGCATACTCTATGATATATGTTCTCTTTACCACATCATAAAACTAGAAAACTTTTATTGAATATATATCCCTTCGTGTGTGAACAATCATGTGATATTTGGAAATATCATTAATGTTTTCATTCAACATTAGGAATATTTCAATACTCAACCTTAACTTGTGTTTTCTGAGTAATGACCATATCATGGCTTTAAAACCAAAGTGTATAGCATAATAGTTTTACAACCAATAATAACAATGTGATACAATGATTGAAGTTTTTATCATACTCTTGTATGTTCATAATAATTCCTTTCTTAGGCTCAAACATATGAAATTTTTTCACTCTATGACTAAACTGGGGTAGAATGCTAAAATTATTTCAAGTAATGTTTTATCTTAAATAGTTTATAAAGGGTTATTTGTTGAAATAAAAATGATTGAAACATTTCATTAATTAAGAAAATTGATGAGGAATCCAAAATATAGTTTTGATTACTTATTTTTAAAAACTAAATTTTAATGGGCTTCACCATTATAATTATTCAATAAGATGTCACCACTTCGTGGGTAAACAAAAGGTAGGGTACAGGGTTGTGAATTAGCATGATTTTTTTGTTTTAAAATATTTTAAATGGATCCCTTATAAAATTTTATTCACTTACACTCTAACACATCTATTTGGTGAACAAAAATAAAGAGAGAAACAAAATTCGTTGGATTTCAGTAAATTGATATAACAATTTATAGATAGTTTTATGTACTTACAACCACTCACATCCTTAGGGAAGTCATTTTTCATTCTTTTCATCACTTTATATAAAATATATATTCTTATTAAAGTATTAAAGAGATATACCTTGATAGGATTAGACCTACCCAACCCGGATGATATGATCACTCTTAATCACTACAATTAGTAGTTACATGCCATCTCATATAACTATTCCAAAAATAATACCACAACCACACTCATCTAACTAAATTATGATTAAATTTGCCTGACATTGAACCAAAATTTATTAAATTAAAGAGAAACAAGATTATTCTATTAAGGTTGTGAGGTCCCTGATAACTAATTCGGGTGTTGAACAAGCACTAAGGCATATGAACTCCCCTTCACCACCCATTTTTGGGTAGGGTACGAGTTCCTTATATATTATAATAAATTTAAAGGATCTATTTCATAAATAATCCAATATATATTTCCATATAATTCCCCACAATCCATGTATACTATAACTAATGCAACCAGATTCCATCCCAATACTGCACTTTAATCCTCTATATTTAATTCACCTTTTTAGTTTTAGATTTGATACTTTACAATATCATTTTATAAAATAATGGAAAATTTGGAAATAAAATATTTTCCCCTTTACATAAAATATATTCATTCACAATCGAACTACCCGATACCCTAGTTTAGTTGCATCTTTATATCCTTCATCAGTGGAATAAATCTATTAAAAAATATTTTAAAAAAAGAATTTTTCAATTCTGAAGAAAATGTGTTAGGATAAAAATGGTGATAGTAGATGTAATTATTGGATACAATGAAATATTTTAAAGTTGAAGAAGGATATTATGGAGTAATATATAATTAGTCTCGACTCATTTTACTATGTTGGAATTTATAATCAATTATTCTCAAATCATTTATTCACATGTATGAAACTTTTAAAGAAATATTATTAATTAGAATATTATGGAATGAATTTTTGGATTCAATCATGAATAAATAAAAGGATTTCCAGGAAAAAAGAGGGTTTCATTCAAACTACATGACTAATGGTGTTTTAAGGGTCTAAAACTATATTTACAATGGCCCAAAAAATTTTGATAGTAATATATATATCTTTCACCATATTTCTCATGGATTGTATTAGATTTCCAATAGTTCTATTAAGTCAGTAGTAGATTTTGAGACTTTTCTAGGTAGTGTCTTAGTGATTTTTAAATTGGCTGATCGTTATATTTATATAGAAAAACAAATTTTATTGTATTTGAGTATTATTTAATGAGTGTCACAAAGGAATACTCTAAATCTGCCTATAAAATATTAAGCATATATATGAGGTTCATATTTTAATGGAAATTGATAGATATTAAGATATAAATTAATGATTTTGAATTTGAAATACATAATTCACTAATGTAATTTTAGTTAGAGGATAGTTTGAGTGTCCATGAATTATGATAGAGTATCACAATAATGAGACATATATAGTATGAGAATATAAAAATATAGAGGTGAATAAGTATAGATACAGAATAAGAGGATATTATGAAGAGAATAAATTTATTTTTCAGATTAACGATAATATTTTCAAAACTTCTGTGCATGTTGATAATGGTGATAGATTCACATCATTTCAGTGACCTAAAATAGTTAAGAAGATGTTAATATTGTTTCTATACAATAAAAAACAATTAATAAGAGATTCTAATAGTATTAGTGAAATAAGATAATTTTGTAACATTATATATTATTGTTTATACTATTATTATCATGTTTTAGGAAGAATGAATTTTTTATTTTATATCTTTAGTCATGAATCAGTTTCCTCCAATGAATAAAAAGTTGATTCATTTCATTTGGATAATGTTGACTATAAATTTTATGGATAAACCGATCTACAAATTTACAATGTTAAAATAGTGGTTTAATATCAATCGTATCAAATAATGATGGTGGAAAAAATTATAAATAAGGTTTTGTGATTCAAAACATCATTTTTCATGTTTTTATTAATGTAATAGTTATCTATAAGAATGAAGAGTCTAAAATATATTTTCTTCTTTTAGCTGAAAAAACTGAATGTTATGATAATCTAAAATTAGAGTCAAATAATTTCATAGTAGTTAAAAACTCATAAAAATAAAGAGACAAACACCATGTATTCAAGGTTAATTATCCAAATTCCTTATTCACTATACATAGGCTAAGGTATGTGTTCATACCCCCCTCGCACTTTTCTAGGTTTATTTATTTTGATAAGGGGTGATTGAAATAAAAAATCAATTAACATTGTTTATCATAAATTATAATGATTTCATTTTATGTTTGAGAATGTATTTAGGGGTAGTTTATCAGAAGTTAGATATGTGATTACAATGTGAATAGTTATTTTATTTATCTAATGTCTAATTCTTTATTGTGTATGTGAATAGGAAATAAATTTGGGATATATACAAGTATATTTTTCATGTGAATAAGATGCGATTGTAAGTAAAAATCACTAATAATGTTAGTATGTATTATAAATGGACAACATTGAAATTATTTATTAATCAATATTATTTCCTACATCATGTATAGTCATAGGGAAGTGAAAAAAAACATAATAGACTATTTATTCCCATTATATTTCTAGATGTTTCTTACAATGTTCTAGTGCCAGTAGATAAAAAAAATATTGTATTTGACGATGTTTCCTCATTATTTCCACATGTGACCAATCTAATTCAACTAAAAATACCCTTAAAAGTTAGTTAAGTTTTTTTAACGCTTAAAAGAATATTTACATTTCATTTTTGAATAGAAGTTGATGGGATTTGATAGTTTTTATGAAAATAGTTATGATTTTAATTTTGAAGATCAAAATTAATGTAAGCTATTAGAGTTTGAGTATTTTGGGTGTGTTATCCCATATTTTCATAGAGGATATTGATATGATTTATATAAAGAGTGATGGAGATTAAAAAATTAGAGTGAATATGAAGTATAGTCAAGGATGAAGAAGAGAGGAATAATAATACACAATAGTTTTTATATTTGAAGATAATATAATCACACCATTAATGTGTGTTAAGGAAGTATAAGGATTTAATATAGGTAAATGGAATTAAAGTGTAATTTATTGAGGCAATGTGGAAAATGGGATATTTATATCTATTTTGATAAAGAAGATAATATTCAACACTAATTATTAATGTAGATATTACTTTCAACATGGGTTGGGAGGAAAAAATTAATTATAATTGTGTTATGAGTATAGAAATATTACATAAAAGTTTTATTTTAGATGTTTTTCAATTAGATCATATATGCATGGGGTTTTTGAATCATTTTAATCATAAAATGATTCGTTTTGATTGGTGAAACATTTATTACATGTTTTATCTTGGGTATAATATATGTTTAGTGTGTGATATCTACAGCAAGATGATCAATCATAATAACAAATGATTATGGTTAATTTCAACGAAATAAAAAAATAAAAAATCACCATTTGGTTCCCAGATTCCCCCCCCCCCCCCCATCCCCCTTCCTCAGTAAACCCTCATTGTGTGAGGGATATATTATAATGAAGGGGAGGAGAGATGAAGAGTATAATGAAATTAAATTTTTGTAATATGATAAAGGAGTGGGTATATTTATTGACATTGTAGTGTATAGAAATGTAGGATCTCTATTAAATATCCTGACATGATAGATAATATACACACTATAATAGATTATATTCATAACTACCCCTACCAGTATAGTTGAGAAACCCCTTATCACAACTGATATTATACCATCCACTATGAAACCTATATCCACTATCAAACCCCAAAACATGAATTGTGTTCTTGGGAATGAGAATGCAGTTTCCTAACATTTGAAAAAAATATATAGTTTAACCACCCCATCAAGTTTTTTCTTATTTTACTACACTTCCCATCACCGTTGATTTCACTTATAGATTAACCCACACTGTTTCAAACCACTCATCTCTATACTGATATAGATAGGAAATGGTAATAAATAAATTTAAGTATTTTTTAGGTGATGATGATGAGTGAGAAGACTATATCTGTTATAGGAGTGGAAGATGTTTCTAATGATGATATGGAATGATTCTTAGTGTCATCATATGCAATCTTCAAATCGTATTTCTTTTTTTTGAAAATTTATATTCCCACTTGTTTAAATTTATTTATGGATTTCATTATATCATATTTTATATTTTTAAATAATTTTAGATGGTTAATATCTTATTATACATTCAGTGAAATACATTTTCAAATTTAAATTATATTTTCATTTTGAAATAATTCCTTAATAAACATTATTATACACATATATCATTAGGAAATGAAATTATTTTTTTAGTAATATAAACACTAAATTTAAGTAAGTTTCAAATAATTATAAATCTATGAATTGTATAGAGGTTTTAATATCTGTTGGAAATCCATTTTTCATGATTTTATTTTAAAAATAAAATTGAACCCTCTTATTTTGGAAAAATATTAAGGACAGTATTTTTTTACATATAGTGTATGGTATGTTAAAGAACACATTTACTCATTAAAATTGTTTTAAGGTTATATTTTTATTTGGAACAATCTCATTAATAGAGATGAACTTTTAGATCATATATGAAAATATAGTAATAGTTATAGGTGAAATTTCGTTAAAAGTTAATATTTATTTACTTTTAGATATTAATTCAGAAATACTACTGATAATTTAGTGTTGATTGGATTTTACATATTATTAATATCCTGAGTTATTTCATTATAAAAAAAATTCTATTGGCAATCGGTACTCTATATCATTTGATATATACTTTCCAATACCCTCGTTCATAAGTGATTTCTAGGATACGCATAACTACTAAACATGATTTTTCTTCTTTCTTCAAACAAGAAGATTTTTTAACGTAATTAAATTATTGAGCAATATATTTTATATATATCATAGTAATAATGATATGATATGGAATGAAATATATGAAAAGAATTGTTCATTACTACTTGTAAAATTTTCTCCTCATAATTAACATCCTTAATTTTATTATAATAATTCTCTACAAGTACATCATTATAGGTTATCATTAAACCATACATATAAGATTTACTGAAAAAACACACTTACACATTATTGGTAACACCCCTTCATGAATAGTCACTAAGTCCCAAACAATGATATTATACACGGTGTTCATCTTATATAAAATGTCAACTAAATGTTTCATAATATTTTTATTTATAAATTTATTGATGTTAGTGACCATGTCCATCATCTATGAACATTACATAATAGTCATATTCAATATGAAAATCATATCTCTCATGATTTTGAATAATACTACCATTCCATTAAGGCAGGTTTTTGTAACACCCAAGCTTTATAATTTCAAAATTAAATCTAAATTCTATAAACACAAAAGGTATTTTAAGGAGATTTTAGTGTTTTAGTCATTAGCAGGGGTTCTAGGGTCTATTATGGAAGAATTTTCCATATTTTAGAACATATATCCATTAATAGAAAACATTGGGTACCCAGTGTATTAGTATTGGGCACCAGATGGGGGACAGTAGTGATGATACAACTTAATATGGTCCACCAAGTGGGAGATGACCCTAAAGCATGTACCTTTTGGGCCACTGAGTATCCATTTGAGGCTGGGTAGGTACCCATTAGGTTTAAAATTGATCTTTATAAAAATAACTCATCTATATTAAATGTTTTAAAATAAATTATAAACCCAACATCTAATTTATTCTAGGATTTAATCTCCTCTAGAACTCTAATTCCATTTATCCCACACTTTTAAATGGGGAAATTCTATCAATAATGGTTTAATTTGGATCATATATAATATAAAGTAATCATTATTAATTATATGACACCTCTTCCCTCAATTATTGATTTATTTTTTCATGTACTTCTTTGTTTATTCCTAATTACAATAAATTTTCATGATTTTACGATAAAATTTCCTATTAATGATCAATGTAATCACTGATAGGGAGAAGGATAAATCAGTGATATATTTTTCTTTTTATGTTTACATTATTAATAACCCTCATGTCCAATTAAATTTATATATCTCTTTTAAAAAAGCATTCAAAGATCCATAAGAACATGATTATTAATGAAGCTCGAAACTCAATAATAGTAGAAAGTCCTGTACATGGTTTTTTATTAATACAACACCACACAAGACACTTGAAAGAAATATATTTTTGTAGACATAACTTGTTGAAAATATCCTTAAAATTTTATACCACTATTTTCTATAAAATAGTTAAATTAATTCTTATAGAATTAAATATGCAAATAAGATGTGATAAAAAAATTTGACACATTCAACAATCATTTCAAAAAAATTTCACTACAAAACTTCAAAAACATCCACTTTATTAACTCTTCTGAAGAAACAATTCTCCACTTTCTTACCCATAAATAGGTAGGAATAAATTCTACGTACTTAATACAAAACCCGTTCTAATCACTAACTCTAATTTATCTATCTGATTAATCAATCATGAAACATGTCTGATTCATTATAATTTTTGTTCAGTATGATCTGATGAATCCTATCCACTAATTCCCTCATCATTTAATCCCCTATCCAGAAACATTCCTCATAAAATATTGTTTGGAAACATCACTCTAGAAGCTCTATCTTGTAAATAATTCAAAACCAAAACCCAATCACTATGCCTTCTTGAAATTGTACACTGTCATACTAGGTTTCACCTTGACCCCTTTATATATTATATTCCAAAGAAATAAAGGTGGGAACCCAAAATATTTTTTTCACTCAGTGATATTTCAAATCTCTGAAATTTTCATTCATTTTAACTTCATTTTTAACATATCAAAACTTATAAACTATTGTGAGATCTTCTGAAACATCATAATACTTATTAATGCTTATTGATTTGAAAAACCCTTTAATGGGAAAAATACAATCTGGAGAATGATATTCTAGAACATCTCAGTTTGAAACTCTATCTTTCTGTCAGATTCAATTGATCTAATTAAAAACATGTAATTAAAAATATTTCTCACTCTGATGCCCCAAACCATCTAAAATAGTTTATTCCTAAAAATCATTGAAACCTCCAAATACATTATGACAATACAAAAAAATATCATATGAAAATTATATTTGTTTATCCTTATAATCCATTTTATTCATTTTTAACCTATTCCTCAAACTGGACAAAATGTGTTCAATGAAACTCAACATTTGATGAAGCATCCGTGTCAAACAGGTCATCCACTAAATCATATCAACATCTCAACCAATGGAAAAAATTTATCATCTCTCCCAAGTGATCAATGTAAATAATTCAATCGATTGATCTATCTCTAATTCCTATATGAAGTATTGATCTCTGATTCTCAACTGATTGATCTCAGTAAAAAAAACATTCCTCATTAACATCAAAAAACTCTGGTCCATCCTATATGATTTGAGAAGTACAAATTTCTTTTCTTTTGATGGACCTATACATATAGTGAACTCGGTCATCTGATGGGCGTGCACATCTAATTGATCAGCCAATCAGTGCATTTTGAAAAAAAAACTAATTTTAGAAAATTCAAACAATTAACCTTTAAACTACTTCATTGTCTGGTATTTCACAAAATGAAAATCTTCTTCAAAAAATTATAATTTATTCTACATTTTCCATCTTATTTCGTGACTAATTATGATTTACTAACATTTATATCTACAAATAATCTCTAGATTTAGTACGTAAAACATCTCTTATGTTATTCTAAATCCATTTTATATTCCAAATCTATTCCAAGAAAATCTATTCTTAAAATATGAGTGTGGAAAATAGTTCACCGAGAAAACAATATTTAGAATAGAAAAATTCAAGTTCTAAAGTTTCTGAAGAAATTTATGTCTGATCATTTGAGTTTATAACCATTCATCCAATAACCAAAAATTACAATGTGAGGTAATTTTTCAAAATGAAAGAAACATAACAAATGCTACACTTGGATGTTTTTTATGAGATATTTTATTTAAATAATTTTTATTCTCCAGTAGATTTCTTGGCAGGAAATTATGAGTTTAAACAAACCGTAATATTCCATAATTATAAAACTACAATTATAGCCTAGTCATTAGGTTAGCGTGAATAATTAAAACTAAATTTTGAAAATGCATTATGAATTATCTGGCAATCAATTATTTATGAAAAATATAAATCAATTAAATATTTTTTTTGAGTGAAACATTTTTATTAAAGAAATTAATGAGATGTATATGTGTTATATACGTAATAAAATATTTTTTTATTTATCCAATGGATATTTTAGTCATAGGGTATTAATAAAATCCTTTTGGGTGTATAAATATCTACTTAAAAATGGTTAATTTTACACCTTTGAATGGAGAACCCATTTTAAATTAATATTTTAATGCATTGATTAAATTTATATGACAACATAAACATGTTATATTGAAGCAGGATATCAAAATTTACTTTGGAACAATTTATGATATTTTTCTAATAACTTTCTTGTTTTTATGAATTGTAAAAATACGCTAAATTTTAATTGAAAATAACTTTTTTCATTGAAATGATTTAAATAGTTAAATTATATTGTTGAATGGTTTAAAATTATAAATAGAATATAGTTTTACAAGTTAATATAATAGAGGTCATTGGGATTAATTTTACCTAGAATTCATATTTAAAACATTTCAATCTTTTGTAATGTTTTAACTTTTAAAAAAACTTGTTCTCTCATTCTGAAAACAGGATTAATTTTAAATTAATTACTGAAACGTCTGTGTTTTGAAATTTTAATAATGGATTCTATATTTGTAATCTATAGGTTCAAATTATGTTAACATGATACTTTTATTTTTGGGCATTATGAATAGTAATTTTGGTAATTACTTAAATTACTATGGTTAATAGTATATCGGGTAATTAAGGGTAAAAGTAATATTATAAAATTACTTTAACACTTGTAAAAATCCTATTGGATGACTAAATTTGACCCTTATCATTTATTTTTCAAAATGGAATTACATTATTGCTACTTACCTATGAATATGACATGAATGTAATAAAAACTAATGAATGTGAGAAAATGTCACAATCTTATTTTATATCAGTATATTAATTTTAATATATAGATTAATAAGAGATAATATTGACTAAAGATAGTATCTGGAAATCTAATATAATTACCTACATCATTGAACTTTATTTACAATTTCTATATATTAAATAATTACAAATAATTATGAAACAATAGTGATGTAGATATTATTTTATTAATAAAAAAATCAATAACTGTTTTTAAAAATATTAAAATAAATATCATATGAACTAATTAATGTCGTCCAAAACTTTTCTAGTTTACTATTACATGTTATGAGTGTATTAAATATTTTTTTCAAATTTATATTCTTTTTTAATTTTATTTAATTTTAAATAAATGAATAATTTCAAAATTGAAACTATTTACATTTTATCAAAATAACATTTTATTAAATTATTTAAAAGAATAAAAATATTTAAAAATTACAAATTGAAAATTATAAGGTCAAAAATGTCATAAAATATCCATTTATAATCAATTAACAACATATAAGTAAATATTAATAACCATTAATTATTTTGAATGTTATTACCATAATTAAAATTTAATAGAATAACTAAGTGTCAATTAAAATGATATGGTTTAATTTGAAAAATTAACTTATCCTAATATTATTGGTTGATAATATTACAACCCTATCAAATCTCATCTTCTACATTTGTAAATTTTTAGGTTTTTAATATTGTCTTGATTTTATTATAAATTATTATTTTTCATGTTTACTTAATTGGCTCTAACCTCTATTATAAAAGGGCACCTCCTCCCTCACCTCTTAACTTAATTTTCAGCCTACAACCTCATCCATCCCCTGAATTTTTTCCTTATAAAATTTCCTATTTTCATTCTAGAGGTTTGGTTAAACATCAAAGACAAACTCTAGGTCTCTAAAAGAAGATTTAGAGGAGGCACATCGAAGAAGAGGTAATATCACTTACTGATTCTTTCAAACTTCTTTCTTATTCTAATTAATCTTTATTATTTTATTCATTATAAAGTAATAACATCATTATGAATCATATATTGATATTTTATTTTAAATATTTAACAACGATATTCCACCTTCAATCCATCCAATGAAAAATTAAATCACCATGTGTGCGTATGTATGACTTACCGTCTCCATACCGTGGTGTAATCCATTTTTTACCACCAGCTTACATGGGTGGGTATAATGATAGAGTTAATAAATTTATATATGATTGATATAAAATTATTTTTATTCTAATATACTATATATCATCCACTTAAATACCATTCAACAATTATGGTAACAATATCGGCGCTCGTGTGTACATACGACTTATCGTCTCCACGGTGCGATGTGATTTGTTCTACATAATCTTCATTAAAGAATGATTATATAAATGAATTGAATAATTAAATATGATATATATGATACTAATACTATTCTTTAGATGATATAACTATAACCTAAAAAAATTGTATAAGATCTTATCTAACAAAACATGCGTAATAAAATATGCAGTTAATACTCGAATAACGAGTAACAATGAAAGGCTACTAAAAACTGAAGAAAATATGATCATAAATGTTATCCTAAAAATTATTATAATTTTTTAATAAATCAGTAACATTATTTAAATCATTATACAGGAGGTTCGAATACATACAAACCATATCTCACCTAAGGTAAGGGATAACATTTCAAATCTCTTTTTATCTGAGATTGTTTATTCGTAAGTATTTACTTGGGTATAATTATCATCAATATCCATGTTTCCTAAATATTTATTTCAAAATATTATTTATATATTTCTATAATTTATTATTTTCAATTTTACCCACTGTTGAATTTTTAGAAAATGGTTTGAATGGAATCTTTTTTCATTTTCAGTAAGACGTATTTTTTTGAGTTTCCTATAAATTTACTAGAAGTATGTTTTTTTAATTTGTATGGTATGAATGGATTTTTACTATTTCACTATAACTTATTTCCATGAATATTCCCCTATAAATTAGTAAGTTTATTTTCACATAAAATGATTTCTTCTAAAATTGGGTGGCATTTTGATGAAGGAAAACATTTTTGAAGAAGAAAGGGTATTTTCCTCAAGAATTAATTTCAAGTGTTTTCTCAAAATTATTTTTCATATAAGATGAAATTATTTAAATCACATTGTATTTTTATACCAATTATTGTTATGATTTTATATTGTTTATTATGGAATTTTATTTAGGAAATCCATTTGTTTTATATCAATTATGATGGAATGATGTTTTTGAAACCCATTTGATTTCATAGGTTATGATATAGTGAATGATTTTAGGTGTTTGTGGAACATATAATAATTGATTCATTATGAAATTGGTGGGACCTATATCTCCCTATAAGGAATTGGGTAATGATTTATATCTCATTAGATAGACATGACTATAATGGCATGTAAATCTGGTTCAGTAGTACAGGGCAGGAACGAGGAGTGAACTAGGTTCAGTAAAGGACTTTGTCTGCTGTGATGGTATTGGTAATGAGACTTGACTAATATGAAATGGTTTTATAGTAATATGTGTGTATGAAACAAAATATAATGTCTTATGTTTTTACTATTGTGATTACATTTCACTTTTTTGATTTATCCCATGAAAAGATATTATGGTCTCTTATATGCTGGATAAGATTTTCAAATGTTGTGTTCTTATGAATATGATATGATTGATATTTCCTTTTTTTTACCCTTACTAAGCATTTGAACTCATCCTTTCATATCTTTATTTTCCCTAAGTCATGAAAAAGGGTATTAAGTATGATATTCCAAAAAGGAGTCTAGTTAGGATGAAATAAACAGGAGGAAATGTATATGTTTTATAAACCAATTTTTTATGTTTCTAGGTTTCTAAAGGGACTATACTTATAAGGTCTTGTCCTAGTTTTGTTATTTATTAAAATTAATATACTCCAATATTGAAGTAATATCAATGTTTGTAAAGTATGGGTCGTTATAGTTTGTATTAGAGGAAAGGTATAGTTAAGCATTGGAAGTAAGGATGTGAAAGCCTTAGTAAGAATCCTAAAAACATGTCTAAGTATAGGATGCAATCCTAATATTTTATAAATGACCATGAATAACCTAAGATAAATCTAAAGTTCCCTAAATTGATATTTTATTCATGATTAAGTGGTTTTTTTGTTATGATTAGTATTGATCCCATTATTCTTCTTATTTTTAGTCAATTTATGGAACCTGAATGAACCATGTAAATGTTGAATGTGGAGGGAAATGCAATGATTTTCCCACTAAGAAACCAAATGTTATAAGATATTGAATGAATAATCTTGTATCTCTGATCACAAAACTTTCTTAATCTATGAATCATGAAAGATCTTCAAATGATCAAATTAGGGATAAACAAACTATTTAATCCATAATGAGGAAGTTTCCACCTTCATTCAGCGGGTCTTCTAATCCATCAGTGGCTAAACAAAGGATTAGTACCACTGAAAAGATATTTTCAGTTTATAATGTTCAGAGCATGATAAATTCTTCTTATCAGTATATTGTTTGGAAGGTAAATCTGATCAATGGTGTAATCTTATCAAGAATACAATTCAAAGATATGAAATTGAGTCCAGGGAAGGGAAGAGTTCAATAACTTATTTTTCAATAAGTATTTCCCTCCTATTCTTTGAAACAATTATGGATACCGAGATCCTTGAACTTAAAAAAAGTATGAAGAATATGTTGGTACCTAAGAAGCAAATTTTACAAGAATTTCAAGGTATGCTTCTAGAATTAATATCCAACCTAAGAATAAGATTGATCGATTCTTTATTGGGTTAAAATAAAGTCTATAAAGGTTATAATACATAAGGTACTTCAATAACTACAAGAAAAATTTTCTATGTTCTCGCAAGGTTGATATGGATGTTGGAGTAACCCACCAGTCATATGGGTTTGATAAGAAGAGGAAAATTAAATTAAAAGGAAAACCTAAAGACCACACTGAAAATAAGATGAGTTTTCCCTTATTCTCAAAGTGTGGAAGGAAACATGGAGGGAATTGTCCCAAAGGGACTAGTAAATGATTTATGTGTGGAAATGAAGGTCATCGGGGGGTCGAATTCCCAAGTGATGGAAAAAAGATATCTACTGATGTGATCCAAGAAAAGGCTATAAAGAATGCACCTCTTAAAATTCAATTTTACAAGTTCATGGATATAAGGAATTGTGCTAAATTAATTCCCTACTCCAATGGTTATTGATGATGATCGACATCAACAAACTCTTAAGGACAAATACAAAGTAAATTCACATGCAATCACTATAGGATACATGATGTAGGATAATGAAGTAGTGAAAGGTACAATTATCATCCACTCTAAAGTAACTATGTTTTATTTGATTCTAGATCGACCCAATATTTTATTTCTGAAGACTTTTTTATGGGTATCTATGTATTACATCAACAATTAGATGTTGAGTTAGCTGTGACAACTCCTAATCACACAACGGTTTCATAAAAATTTTATAATTATTCTCCGATTGAAGTTTGTGGGAAAGTGCTTCTTGAACATCTTGTGATCCTTCCTATAGTGGAATTTGATGTGATTATTGGCATGGATCAACTTTCCCTATACGGATCTCAAAAAAATTATTAGGGAAGGGGAGTCACATTTTATATTACAGATCAATCTATGATCATCAATTGATGCAAGGATGAATATAACCTTCTAGTAGAAATTTATTCCATATTATGGGTCTTGATTCCAATAAATAAAGGTTATTTATCTCATATGGTTGGGGATAAAATGATGGTTAAAAATAATCCCATTTAACATTAGTTTCATAATGTATTTCCAGAGTAATTTCTAGGTCTTCCACCAAATCATGAAGTTGATTATTCAATAGAACTCATACCGGGTGATATGCCTATTTCAAAGACATATTATAGAATGACCCCAATTTAGCTATTCTAAATGTATAAGAAACTCCAAGAGAATATTGATCATGGATTCATATGACTTAGTGCATCACCTTGGGGAGACCCAGTTCTATTTCTTATGACGAAAGATGGATCAATGAGACTCTACATTGATTATCGAGAACTTAATAAGATCACTATCAAGAAAAAATATCCCCTTTCGTGCATTGATGACTTATTTGACTAGAAATGTGGATCTCAATACTTTTCCAATATTGAACTCCATTTAGGATATCATAAATTAAGGTTCAAAAAGGAGGAAATACCAAATAAGACATTCTATACAATGTATGGACACTATAGATTTATAGTGATGCCTTTTGGTCTTACTAGTTCCCCCGCTATCTTTAGGGATCTAATGAATAGATACTTCAAAGACTATCTTCATCAGTTTGTGGTAATATTTATAGAAAATATAATTTTCTATTAAATTAGAAAGGAAGAACATGAAGTTCACTTGATAATTGTACTAAAGACCCTAATAAAGGGTAAGCTTTATTAAAAATTTACCAAGTTTCACTACCAAAAAATAGGCTTTTATCTGCTCTAAAAAGACCATTATTAGATTTAAAAAAGAGTTCTAAATCGAGCCACTATAAAATGGGGTACCCTTTATCATCCCTAAAAAATTGTTGATAAAGGACCCCCTTTATCAGTGCTCATAAAAGCACTGATAATGCCCCCCCCTTATTAGTGTTATTCAAAGCACTGTAAATTCTCCATTCATTAGCACTTAAATAATCACAGATAAAGGCTTCCTTATCTAAGCATGTTGTGTGTATAACAGCACACCCATAAACCTACAAAAAAATAAATAGCCGAGTAAAATAATCAAACCAGCGAAAATAACCTCCACAAACCAGAAGAAACCTTCTCAAAAATAACCACTCCTGGTATATATATACAAAGGAACCACATGCATGATAAAAATGATGAGAAAACAAGCAACACACAAATATGTTTAGAAAAAAATGCTATATACATTTAATTGACATCATTAATAGAAAAATATTCACTCATGGTATATACCAAAAAACACTTCTATATACTTTTAGTACAATGTGTTATAAAATTACAATTAGAAATATCCAACAAACAGTTAAAAACATTAATCTTTTCTCTTTTGACGTTTGCAGTCCCCTATAAAAAATTTCCTCTGATGGTAATAGTCGCTGAAAAAATCATAACAACTGAACAAAAAGGTTCCACCTATATAAAAAACAAATATTATGCTTGTAATACTATAAAGAAATAAATTAAACATTAATATGAAGAATGCGTTAAAATAGACGATTTTTAATAAAAATTACACATTTGGAGTCATACTGATGACACCGTGCATCGTATTGAGGTGGAGTTGATTATTACACATCAAAAATTACCGATGGATCATTGTCTTAAAGTATCAAAATCAATCAGAATTAATTTCCTTGGTTTCCAGTATGTCAGCTGTGTATTTTTACTAAAATGTCATTTCAAAATGAAAACATACAATTTGACTCATACTGGTCATATCGTGTATCGGTTGGATGTGAAACTAATTCAAACATGTCAAAAAGGACTTATGAATCATTTTCCTTAATTTGTAATATAATCAGAGCTTGTTTTCATGGTTATCAATGAGAAACACATTTTGAGTTAAAATTTCAATTTTAAACAGATAGCGGACACTTTTAGTGATACCGGTTAAAACATTCATCAGATTGAGGTGGGGTTGATTATTACTTGTCATAACTGACTCTTGTATTGTTTTCCTAATATATCAAAACAATCCAAATGTGTTTTCTCAGTTTTTGGTATGTCAGTTCTAATTTTTAACTTGAATTAATGTCAATTTTAAATAACAAGACACATTTGGAATCAGATCGGTGACATTGTGCATCATATTGAGGTTTGGTTTAAACCTACATGAAAAAAATGACTAATCGATCATTGTCTTAAAGAATTAAAAAAATTGGAATGAATTTCCTCAATTTTAAGTAAGTCAGTTGTATTTTATTACTAAAATTTCATTTCAAACTGAAAACATGCAATTCGAGTCATATCGGTCGCATCATAACTTTTTTGGATGTGAGACTACTTCATACATATCAAAAAAAACTTAAGAATCATTTTCTTTTTATTATAAGTCAATCGTAGCGTGATTTCTTGGGTTTCAGTGAGTGAAACGTTTTGAGATAAAATATCAATTTTAAACTGATAGCAGATACTTTTAGTCATACTAGTCACACCATTAATCGGATTAGGGTGGGGTTGATTGTTACATGTCACAACTAAATCATGGATTGTTTTCCTAAAATAGCAACATATTACGAATGTGTTTTCTCAGTTTTCAGAATGTTAGTTCTATTTTTTTACTGAAATTAATTTCATTTTTAAATAACAAGACACATTTGGAGTCATACATATGACACCGTGTGTCTTATTGAGGTGAGTTTGATTCTTAAATGTCAAAAATAATTGATGGACCATTTTCCTAAAGTATCAAAACAAGTGGAATGTATTTCCTCAATTTTTAGAATGTCAATTTTGTTTTTTACTAAAATTTCATTTCAACCCAAAAATAGGCGATTTTAGTCATAACAGTCACATCATGCATCGGTTTGATATTAGAATGATTCATACACATCATAAAGGACTTATGAATCATTGCCTTTAATTTGGAAGAAAATTGGAGTGTGTTTTATTTTTTTCAGTGAGTTATATATTTGGAACTAAAATATCAATTTTAAAATGGTAGCAAACACTTTTAGACATACCAATCACACTGTTAGTCAGATTAAGGTGGGTTTTATTCCTACATGTCACAAATGACTCATGGATAGTATTCCTAAAGTATCAAAATAGTCTGAATTTGTTTGCTCAATTTTCAATATGTCAGTTGTGTTTTATTACTTGAATTAATGTCAATTTTAAATAACAAGACACATTTGGAGTCATACTAGTGACACTATATGTCATATTTAGGTTTGGTTGATTCCTACACGTCACAAATGACTGATATATTGTTTTCCTAAATAATAAAAACAATCAGAATTCATTTCCAAGGTTTTCAGTATGTCAGTTCTGTTTTTTTACAAAAATGTTATTTCAAACTGAAATCATGCAATTTGAGTCATACTGGGTGCATTATTCATCGGTTTTACATGTGACTACTTCTTACACATAAAAAATACATACAAATATATTTCCTTAATTTATAAGAATTTCATAGGGCATTTTCCTTTTTTCAGTGTGTGATAAGTTTTGAACTAAAATGTCATTTTTAAACTGATAGAGAGAACTTTTAGTCACACAAGTAAAACCATTAGTCAAATGGTTATGGGGTTGATTCCTACACATGAAAACAAACTCATGGATCATTTTCCTAAAGTATCAAAACAATTAAAATTCGTTTTCTCTGTTTTCATTATGCCATTTTTGTTTTTTTACTTGAATTAATGTCAATTTTAAATAACAAGACACATTTGGAGTCACAATGGGGACACCTTGTGTCAGATTGAGGTGTGGTTGATTTATACACATCAAAAATTACTAATATATTGTTTTCCTAACATATCTAAACAATCAGAATAAATTTCATTGGTTTTTAGTATGTGAGGTAGATTTCTTTACTAAAATGTCATTTCAAACCAAAAATATGCAATTTGATTCATACCGGTTGTATCATGTGTCGGTTTAACATGATACTACTTCATAAACATCACAAAGGAGTTATGAATATCTTTGATTCATTTGGAAGACAATCAGAGTGTGTTTTCTTATTTTTAAGTGACTGACACATTTTAAGTTAAAATTTCAATTTTAACCTAATAGTAGACACTTTTAGTCATACTGGTCACACATTTTTTTGGTTTGAGGTCATGTTGATTCCTATACGTCACAACTGACTTAGGGATCATTTTCCTAAATTATCCAAACAATATGAATGTGTTTTCTTGGTTTTATGTATGTCAGTTGTGTTTTTATACTTGAATTAAATTCAATTTTAAATAACATGACACATTTGGAGTAATACCGATGACAATGTACTTCATATTGAGGTGTGATTGATTCCTAAATGTTAAAAATGACTAATGGATCATTTTCCTAAATTATCAAAACAATCAAAATGAATTTCCTCAGTTTTTAGTATGTTCGTTGTGTTTTTTTACTTGAAAATATTTCAATTTTAAATGAAGACAAATTTGGAGTCAAACTGATGACATTGTGCATCAAATTTAGGTCTGGTTGATTTCTACATGTCAAAAATGACTCTTGGATCATTTTCCTAATGTATCATAACAAATTTTTATGAACATTTTTCGGCTAAAAAATAAATGCACCCTTTCCTCAAAAACCTAAAAAAGAGACATGACCTACTCAATATTCTCAGTCTACCCTATTTAGAAGGATTATAAAAAACCTTTGATCCTTGTATGATTAACACATAATAATATCATCTTTCTGCAGCATAGCTTTAGTCATTCCTGTGAAGAACCAAGTATCATATATTCAGGAACATTGAATGAACATATGATAGTTGGTTCTTCACCGAGTAGACTAAAGTGGGGAACTGCCAATATAGCAGATTGAATCAATGTTTTTTGGGGGGAAACCCATGTCGTTGTTGAAAACAAGAAGAGTGGAGTATGCTTTGGTGTTTGTTATGTCTCAATTTTGCACAAAAAAAACTCAAGGGATGCGAAAGCACCTTATGGAAACTCGTTATCTTTTTGGTCTATTAACAACACACATTCCCTGTAAATGAGTACCACCAATTTCATTTAAAACCCCATTCAACATGCAATTCATATAGTGCACAAACAAGGACCACCAAAAACCATATTTTCTGCGGTGTTTTTAGCCCATAAAAATCACAACATTACCATCAAACAAAGATAAATATAAGGCAGTCAATATTATTAATGTCAAAATTATGTGCGAAGTTCACCATATTCATTCTATACTTGTATATTCTTCCATCGGGTATACTACCCATTCATTTCGAAGCATATCCATATCATCTTGTGAATATGACAGTTTTCTGCATCCATAGTAGGATTGAAAAAACATAAATACACGAAGGATTAATAATTATTTTAAATTAAAAAGAAATTATGTTAAAAAATACCTCTTCAGGGTTGTTGGTTTGTTCATGGAAGATGATATTTTTCCTAAATTTACAAACATAATAACCACAGTCATTATCATTTGTTTATATTGGGCACTGAAGAAACATTGAGAAAAATAAGTAATTTTTTATAAGTGTTTGGATAGTGAAAACTTATTATATATTACCTAATTTTTATCTTTTTGTAGTACTTTTCAGGTTTCTTGTCCTTTTCCCCTAGCCTCATTTCATGATGTAGACGATATTCATGAACTTCCCTATCATAATAGAATCCTTATTACAATATAAATATAAATTATATAACTAGATGTTTTGTTTTAAAATATTGGATATAATGTATTAAAAATTGAAAAACACAATCATTTATGGTTGGTTTGTTGAATATCCATGCATTGAATCTAGAAAATAAATCTTTGGAGTATCCAAATTGACTACAATGAGCATCTAATGCTTCCTATAAATATAAAAAATAAATAGTAATGAATTAAATTAAAATATATTTGATATGATTAGATTTTAGAGTTTTACCCCTGAATCGGTGTTATTAAGAAGAGTTTTTCATTCCTAATTTTTCTATTAAATGATTAGAGAATTCCTTACACTATTTAACCTTGTTTTGTGGAAGTTAAGTCTTGTAGTTCTATAGAGGTGATGTGAGGACAAATGAGCCCAAATTTTTGTTCATGGGAAAATCCCTTTATATTTTTTTTCATATATATGCCTGTGAAAAAAATGAACTGTATTTAGTCATTATTATTATAGTATATCATCTTTTGGAAAATAAAATCATGAAAACATAACTCATGTAAACATTTACAACTGAGCCGCCTAACCAATCACCATTGAGGATTCTAGTTGCACTCTCAACAACAATGATGTCTGGATCTTCACCTCTATACATATTTGCTTCCAAATCAATTATGACATTACCACCATCTTTCAACTTTGTATCCACATGATCCTTCAATGATAATAAATGTGGATATAGAGAAGGGGTTAAGGTGCATTGGGTAGATCATTTTGATCGGTTGGTTAATCCTTGAGATGGTTTTGAATCGGTCTTTCATTTCACTCCCTTCCATTTGTCCATCTATAATAATTTCATTGTTTTATACCTTTTTCATTAAATTTTTAAGGTTTAGCTTCAAAATTAAATTAGAAATGTATACCACATTATCGACATGTTTTTTTAAAGATGTGACAGTCATGCGATGAATTCTCCGAGAGATTGTTTCACAGTATGAATATCTACCTCATCAATTTGAATAGGTATCTCAATGATTAATCTCTAGGGATACAGTAATTGACACTCTGGCATGAACTATCAGAAGTTTTCTATTGTATATCTTGTCATTCTAGATATTGAACACTCTTCCCCTCACTACAAAGCGAAGGGTGGGTGTTGATAGATATAAATCACAGTCATTTTCACCCTATACAATATCAATACAGGAATTTTATAAGTGTCTAGTGTCTATCAGATTCAAATTTCATAGAAATAGTTATTAGAAAATTTATTACCTCAGTTAATAATTGTTTTTTAGGGAAATAGCACACCTCAAAGATGGTGCAGGTTGGGCGGTATCTTCATGGGTGGGTTTTTCTTGAATTGTTTATTCCCTTTGCCTCCCCCCCCCCATGAAATTTTCTATCATCTCTCTATGGTATTTTAATTATTATTGAAACATATCTAATTTTTCTATCATCTTTTTCATTTTACATATTTTGATCATCCTCTTGTGTTTTTCTCAAAATATGTTTGAGGTGTCACCACAAAACCCGCACCTCTAGCGCGACCATGCTTTTCTGGCTTCTTTAAGGCAAGGGAATGTATGACTGTATCTGGTGTGGGTGTTTTTTATTCTTGAGACTCTGTTAGATATAAAATATAGGAAAATAAGTAATCATTGTTATGTAATATATATTTACAGAAAAAAATTTATTATTTCTTGCTTACATTTGTTTCCAACACTTTTTGTGTGTTTTCATTTATTAGTTTTCAATCTTAAGTTACACATGCCTCATTCCAAAGAACATGGTGTAGGATGGAAGTGGTGGTGGATTTGGGATCCTAAAGATGCATATAAAAAAAGAACATAGCTATTGTGTGGTTGTATGTCATATAAAATAATTATGGTTGATTTAAAATATGTACCAATTTTTTTCCTAGTGATGTGTACCGCATCCTTGATTTATGGTAGGTCCTTGCTAGTTTTTATGCATGTTGTTTATTTTCAGCACTCAATTATTGTTTCATAAATAAAAAATTGACAATAAATGTGATGAATACATGTATTGTAAATACAATTTATTACTAGAAACAATTTACCTAAAAATACTTCTTCGTACAATGGCTAGTAAATTCCACCCATGATGCTTGGGTTATCAGAAGTGCATAAATAAAGGGTGGGTGCGGTTTTATTTTCCCTTCAACATCTTTAAGGTGATATTTCATTAAAAGTGTGATAAAACCCCTGTTAATCCTTCCAAAAATCTGTAATATATATTCTCTATGAGAGTCATCTACTATTAATGCACTCTGTAAAAATGATGAAGTGTAATTCAATGTTTCATTATTAATTTTTAGTAAACTAAAAAAATGATATCGTAAAGCTACTGTAATATCTCCCACATTAGTGACTAAATATCAGCCGCAATATGGTTCCATGAAGTTACATCAGTCTCCACGTGTTTCCAAGTGATGATTCCAATGTAACTACTAAACATGTCCTTGTAGGGGTTAATATTTTGGCCTTACTTATTCCATTCAATATTGTATTTTATGCCTTTCTCTTTTGCCTTAATGATTTTTGATAATACTGAAAAATAAGAGTTCTCTTGTTTTTTCTACATTGCTGGTGTTTCATCACCTTTCAATTTTTCTAGTCCACCATTATCAATATGTTCCTCTATATCCAAAGTTCTAGCATCTTCATGTGTAGATGGTGGTTGTGCATATTCACTAGGACCAACAACGGGTTGAGAAACCTATTGTTAATCTTTTCTACGAGCAAGAGTAAGTTGACAAACCTATTGTGCCTAGGGATTAGAAGAATAATTACATGGATAATTCATTATCTACAAAAGTTTAATATTTAATTTAGATATCATAAAAGAAACAACGAATATATATTATCATAAGGAATCATGTGGAGAAACTTATTGTTTGCCTCCACTGCGTGAAGAATAAGTTTGAGAAAATTGTTGTGCCTGGGGATGGGGAGCATTATCATGTCTAAAAGACATTATCATAAATAGTGTTTTAACATTTTATTTAGATAAAATAAAAGCAGAAATGAACAAATATTAACATATGGCAACAGGTTGAGAAACCTGTTGCTTTTCTACACTATGAGTAGCAGTAGGTTGAGAAACTTTTTGTGCCTGGGGATTGGGAGAATCATCACGTACAAAAGTAATTATCTAGAAAAGCGGTTTAATAGTAAATTTTGAAAACATAAATTCAATAAAAAATTTATATTAACATAAAGTAACATAATTTTTATTAGATAAAATATGTAACCTAATTATTGAACACTATGTTTTTAAGGATGAATGGATTTGACCCCTACTATCCACTATCCAAATCCCTTCATTGTGGTATCCTCTGATATAAAAAACATTGTCTACACCAGGAATACTACAAAATGATTGAGACATCCCAATGAACAGGTCATCCTCTGTTGAATTTTCATCTAACCCTTTAGTGGTTTTGGTCGATAATAGAACAATTGACCAGTTTTGGTTTGCTGGATCTAGAACATAAAATACTTTTACATCTTATGACTCCATTATAAATAGTTATTTTTCATTCCCTTCCTTATTGAAATAAACATTCCCAAATTCCAAATCATCTATTTTAACAACACCTCTGTTATCAACCCACTTTCATTGAAAAATATGCACTCAGAATGTCGTATAATCCAACTCCCATATTTTATTGATGATGCCAAAATAATATATATTCGAATAAATTGGATTTAAGTCTTTAGAACCTGAAATATGCATCGCTATAGCCACAATTGTAACTATGCTATTCTATCTGGTACTCTCTTCATTGTGTTTATTAGTATAGTATGTATAACCATTAATTACATAATCATTGTAAGATAATACATACACACATGGTCCTCCAGCTAGCAATCGACGTAATTGTAAAATTGAGTCTGGATTTTCATTTGAATCCTTAAAAATATGGTCCAGAAACCATCCTATAAACTGTTGATTATATTTATTTGCAATCCATTTTTCATCCCTTTATATATTTGAATGCCTAATAAATTCATTTTGGGTTTCAACATACGGGTTAATGTCCAAAATGTGATGAAAAATGTAAAAGTAGTCCTACTACAGAACCATAATATAGATTGTGATAACCTACTTTCTAGAAATTTCTTCAATCGTAAGTCACCCAGTGTGATGAGATTTCATTAGACAAATGATTTTCACACCAGATAGGTCATCGGTGTAGAATTCAACGGCTTCCTCAATAATATATTGATTTGTAATACAACCCTCTGGTAAGCCTTTATTTTTACATACACTATGAAAAAATTTATATAAATTTTAATGGGGTATATCTATCTATAGTTTATAGGACAACATAGTTTAATCTCTCTCACCAAGTGAATCATCAAATGAACCATCATATCAAATAATTTTGGAAATATAAACATTTTAAATTCACATAATATGATGAAAATTTCTCTTTCCAAAGTCAGTAATTTCTCTAGGTCTATAACATTGATACATATAGATTTGAATAAGAAATAGAGATTCGTAAATGTATGATGGGCATTATTGGGAAAAATGAAACCTAAACCTATAAGAATTATATATTTAATCAAAACATAGAAGTCATTTGATTTCATAACTTTTAGCATCAAATAGTGCATTGAAACTGTAGAGACCCATAAATTTCAAAGAAAATTTTTTTCTTAATTTTCTTTGTAATTTTACAGGAGTGTAGTTTCTGACGGCACCTGATTCCGAGGCCCGGTGTGCCCGGAATCATGTTTTGAAGTTTGGCTCGGGTACGTTCAGTGAACGGACGAGTGGGTTTTTCTAACTTTTAAACTGGTGCTTGGAATCAAATTCTGAGGGCACCGATGGAATGGCAGCGCCGGTACTTTCTTAGAAACGCCTGTTTCGGAGTTGGGTTTTCTCGAGTGTGGTTTTTAATTTTCGGGCTTAATGTTAAGAAATAAAATAATTGTGCGATAAACTTTATTTTATTTCACTTAAGACACTTAGAAGCCACTTGAAGCCACTTAAAGCTGCTTAAGTTGTGTTTATGTGGATAGGGTGCTATCCGAAAATATCCTACCCTCTTGGTAGGATATTTGAGAGGTGGGGCCCGCACGAGCCCCACCGTTTCTTTTCCGCTAAATAACGCACCAGCGAAAACCCGTCTTTATGAAAGTCAACCGACACGTTTTCTTAATTTCTTAACGCACCAATTAATTGGGCGGTTTTCTTCGTTGAATTAAATGGGCGGTTTATTCGTTGAAATTAATTCTATGACTTAATTTCATTCGTTTCTTAACCTGTTTGAAATCCGTTGGCGTATTAATAAAATAAGACCAACGCACGACATCTGGAAAAATGCTCGTTGAGAGGTTTTGACAAGTTGTGTGCCTTCACCCTCCTTCGTGAAGAACACGAAGAACGTGAAGAATGCCGTCACCCTCGTAGATTGACGACTCTTCATCCGAGACGTTCTTCCCCGCCCCGATCTCCGATCACCTACTGCTGGAGGTAAGAGATTTCGGATTTCTTTTAAAACTCCTTTGTGGTTTTTAACAAAACATGGATTTAATTATTATTAATTAAATCTGTTGTTCTTGAACCTCGGATTTCGTCGACGCGATGCCCTTCCCCGACGACGCGAAGCCTATCCACGACGACGTGACGCCCTTCCGCGACGCGACGATCGTTTCCTTCCACGACGATCAACTCCGCGAAAAACGTGCATGCGACGACTTGACGAGGTAGGGATTTTATTTTGATGTTTTATATTCCCGTGTTCGTTTCCATTCAAAATGAAGTAACCGGTTCATAAAAACAATTATAATTATTTAAAATTGTTTTTGTTTATGTATTCATGTGTTGAATAATTCTCCCGTTGTTTTTATCTAACGCAGAGGGTGCGGGCCAAACGAACACGGCCCGACAACCCTCCGTTGTTCTTCGTGGTTGTGCGGATTTGGCGGGCGACGAAAAAATGTGACGCAAGGGAGATTTGACAATCCCGCAGTGAAGAACGGAACCCGGGAGGAACAACGGCGCAGATGGGAAGGAAAACGGACCACCGGAGCAACTCCGGTGGCCCGCGGAAGCGGCCGGCGGCGCCGGCAGCCGAAGGCGGCGGCGCCCCGGCGCGCCGCCGGACAGAGCCGCCGGGGCTTCAGCCACGGCGGCGGTGGCCAGTGGACCCGCGGCCATTCGGGTCTGGCTCACCCTCACGGGATGCAGCGACATGCCACGTCCGTTGATCCAGCGCGGCCCCACGCGGGGCCGCGACACCTCCAACCCGCGGGGGCAGCGCCCCGCGGCATTCCGGCTGCTCGGCCGCTCGGCCGAGCCGAGCCGGGCCGCGCCCTAGCCGTACCGGACTGGGTCCATCCAGGTTGAACCGGGTCGGGTCGACCCGGTTCGGCCGACCCAGGGGGGTCGGGTCGGGTCGGCCCGGGCCCAGACCCCCGTCTACGGACCGTTTTCGGTCTTTTGCCCGTAATTTGAGCTACAGGCCTCCGAATGACGCGTCGTCAGCGGCAATGCGATCCTTGGATCGAGACGGTCGTTTTGGTATATCTCACTCAAGGTTTAGGAATATTTTGGGTTCGGCCGGGTTGGATCGTACACGAAACAAACTGGGCCCTCGGAGCGAAAATGCTCATATCTTGAGCTACGGACGTCCGATTGACGTGCCATCGAATTTGGTGGATTTCTCTAACTGAGATGGATCTTTTGGCATACTCCGCCTGAGGTTTGGCATAGGTGGAGTACGGTCGGGTTGGTTTTCCTTAAAAACCAACCGGGCCCCTGGGACGAAAAAGCCAATAACTCTCAGACCGGGCGTCTGATTGACGCGCCGTCTGCGACGTTGAGTTCCTGTTGACAATACGGAACTTTTGGATACATCAACTCTGGACCTTGAGTCAGTTGATTTATCAGCCTCTCGGCTCGTGGAGCGGACCCTCCCGAACGAGCTTGCTGTGTGCGGGAACCTTAGAGCTGGCTGCGACTGCTACTGTGACTGCGACGATGATTGTGCAGAGATCCTCAGTGGACTGTGACGATGACTGTGCAGAGATCCTCAGTGGACTGTGACGATGAAGAAAGATGGTCTTGTATCCTATCTGGGTCCTAGTTGTGCTGGTCTTGTATCCTATGTGGGTCTCAGCTTAGATGATTCAGTACTGGTCTTGTATCCTATGTGGGTCCCAGTATAGATGAATCAATGAAGAAAGCTGGTCTTGTATCCTATGTGGGTCCCAGTCGTGCTGGTCTTGTATCCTATGTGGGTGCCAGCTTAGATGATTCAATACTGGTCTTGTATCCTATGTGGGTCCCAGTATAGATGAATCAATGAAGAAAGCTGGTCTTGTATCCTATGTGGGTCCCAGTCGTGCTGGTCTTGTATCCTATGTGGGTGCCAGCTTAGATGATTCAATACTGGTCTTGTATCCTATGTGGGTCCCAGTATAGATGAATCAATGAAGACAGCTGGTCTTGTATCCTATGTGGGTCCTAGCTGTGCGGGTCTTGTATCCTATGTGGGTCCCAGCTTTGATGATTCAGTGCTGGTCTTGTATCCTATGTGGGTCCCAGCTTAGATGATTCAGTATCTATATCTGATCATCCCTTTCACCTTTTCGACGATGTATACCTGTGTGAGCTGAATTACTGTTTACTCTCCTTTGTGGATTGTGTCATGCTATCCTGGGTGGATTACGTTTTACTCTCCTTTGTGGATTGTGTCAAGCTATCCTGTGTGGATTGCATTTTTCTCTCCTTTATGGATTGTGTTGTGCTATCCTGTGTGAATTTACGTTTGCTTTCCTGTGTGGACTGGGTTGTGCTTGGGCTCGGATGTTGGAGCCGAACAGGGATTGATGACTTAGGTATATGTATGGGCATATACCTAAGCAGTGTCGGTTGTTACTTCGTGATTGTATCTTTCCATTGTGGTTTATCCTTTGTTGATTTCGGGAGACCTTAGGGGGTCTCGGGGTCCCTACTGAGTAGCTTATACTCACCCCTACATGGGCTGTGCCCGCACTACGTTGTGTTGGTTGCAGACGACGGACAGCGCTGACTGTGGTGGAGGCTTGCGGAGCAGGACAGTACCTGGAGGTGGACCACTGGGCGGGACATACTCGAAGCGGACGGCTGGACTGAGGAGCTGTGGATGCTATCTATGCTCTCCCTTCAGGTGGGACTTCCATAGGACGGCTCGACACTGCGGCTTTTCTTTTCAGTTGTTGTTTTCCCCTTTCAATTGTACTTTACAGTTGGGCTTGTATTTCCGGCCACTTTTACTTCCAGCACAGCTTGTTACAGTTTTTACTCTTTCTACTTGCTTACTCTATGGTGCTTGTTCACTTTACAAAGGCAATGCCTTCCCTTTTTTCGGGATTTACGCCTTGGTGCTAGTCGCCAGCCTCTGGCCTATGGAAGGCGGGCATGGGGTAGTCACGGCTCGGGCCCCGAGGTCGGGTCGTGACAAATTGGTATCAAAGTTGGTCTGTTCTACCGCAGACTCTGATCTTTCTTCTATGTGAAGCAATAGTGTTTAGCGTATTGGGTGTGGTTATTAGTCCAGGGAGTCCAGTGTTGGTGCGGCGGCTGACATATCCATACACCAGGACCCTGACTTCTGATTTCCGACTTAATGCACGAAAACATTGATTGCATGTGTGTTCAAGTTTTCTTTGTGATTACTTTTGTCAGCTCACCCGGTATACTGTTCTGACCGTGGCGCACCAATTTCTTTCAGGATGGCCCCACGACGACAGCCAGCTAGGGTTCCTAGAGTGGAGCATGATGACAGCCCACCGAGCGACGAGGCCTCGGTGCAGGGCTCCTTGTCAGCAGAGGCACCGGAGGTACCTTTACCCACCGAGCCACCGATGCTTCCCGCCATGACCGCTGACGATGCACGTCGCCTTGGAGCTCTGCATGAGTTCCAATGTTAGCGACCACCCAGGTATCGTGGGGAGACGGACCCCCAGGCAGCTGAGGACTGGTTGGAGGCGGTCGTACGAGTTTTCAGGCTAGTGAGGACACCAGCAGACCTCATGGTGATCCTCGTAGCGAGCCTCCTACATGCGACAGCAGGCAGATGGTGGAGCTTGATGCTCCAGGTGCACGATGAGACATCTCTCCTCTGGATGGACTTTGAGAGTATCTTCCGCTCCGAGTTCGTCCCAGCCACCCTCCGTGCGGTGCGCATCCAAGAGCTGTTATAGCTACAGAAGGGTAGTATGATAGTGGCCCAGTACTCGGCAAGATTTACTGATCTCTCGCGCTACTCCACAGATATGGTACAGGACCCGTTCTTCTCGGCCCGGACCTTCGAGCAGGGACTGAGGCATGAGATCAGGGCTTCGATGATCTCCCTCAACATTCTGACACAGGCAGAGGTGTTGGAGAGATCCCTTCTAGTGGAGAGTTTTCTCGCCGAACAGGCTCCAGTGACAGGGCCCTCCGCAGGACGGCCCGTAGCAGGGTCTTCTGCAGTTGGCAGTAGACAGGTGACGCAAAGGTCCAAATGAGCCAGACCATCAGACGGGCAGTCTCAGGATGAAGATTCGGTTGTGCGGGGCACCCTAAGGAGATCCAGCTACACGAGGGGAAAGCATTTCTACGCATGCAGCGGGCGAGGTCACATGGCTTGAGACTGCTCGACTCGTCTTACAGATGAGCAGCAGGTGGTAGAGGGACCACCCAGACAGAGGTTCGGCCACGGTGGTCCGCAGGGTGCAGGCAGATGAGGCAGAGGAGTTTTCCGAGTAGCAGATGGTGGGCGACACTTCGAGGTGTTGCCGCCACCACCACCAGGAGGTCCACCCCGACCGCAGGGCGTTGGTGGACATGCGAGAGCTCAGCTTCAGGCAGCTGAGGCCTTCGATCATGGAGCTCTGGGAGCAGATGGACAGGAGCAGAACTAGTGGATACGTCCTTTGTACTTCTAGTCCCTTGTTGTAGTTGTGTACTGTCTTTGTATTATGAGCTGCAATAATAAAAGATATATAGGTTTGTGATGTTTTCATTCCTGTCCTCTTTTGTGTTGTTACTAAGAGGTTCCAGTTTTGACTATTGACTTGACCCTCACTGGTGAGACATCTACTGGAGGAGACCCAGTTACCACACACCGATGCCGACAGTGTGACTCAACCCTTGGAGGCGAGAGTAACAGTTTGATCTCTTGGTAGTAGCATCGAGGCCTTACGACGTCATCCTTGGTATGGATTAGTATCGTCCATGTCAAGAATGAAGGTATTTGGAAAATAAAGTGGTTCATCCAATGGATGAGACCAGATTTCTCTTATCGAAAAAGATGAAATCTTAGCAGCTCTTGTGGGACCGAGGATGGTCCAGGCCACGACAGAGAAGGTCCAGGTCATCCAGGAGCAGATGACGATAGCTCAGAGCCGGCAGAAGTCTTTTGCTGAGAGGAGGCAGAGGCCACTTGAGTTCGAGGATGGTGACAACGTCTTCTTGCGTGACTCCCCTCGACAGGATTGTCATGGTGGCTTATCTCCTGGCTCTACCACCTCAATTGCACCGGGTGCACGACGCCTTCCACGTATCTCAGCTGAGGAGATACGTGCACGACCGACACACATCATTGACCATGGGGAGATGGACGTTGATGATGAGGTGACCTTTTGCGGAGGTCCCAGTGGAGATCGAGGATCGACAGGAGCGGGTCCTACGTGGACGATTGATTCCTCTTGTGCGCATCAAATGGCAGCACGGGGAACCTCTAGGAGAGCACATGGGAGAGAGAGGCTCAGATACGTTCTCAGTACCGCCCTTGTATCCCTAGTTTGTGTTGAATCTTTACGGGGACGTAAAGCCCTGTGGTGGGAGTAATGTAGAGACCCAGAAATTTCAAGGAAATTTTTATTCATAATTTTCTTTGGAATTTTACAAGAGCGCAGTTTCTGACGGCACCTGATTCCGAGGACCGGTGTGCCCGGAATCATGTTTTGAAGTTTGGCTCGGGTACGTTCAGTGAACGGACGAGCGGGTTTTTCTAACTTTTGAACCGGTGCTCGGAATCAAATTCTGAGGGCACCGATGGAATGGCAGCGCTGGTACTTTCTTAGAAATGCCTCTTCCGGAGTTGCGTTTGCTCGAGTGTGGTTTTTAATTTTCGGGCTTAAAGTTAAGAAATAAAATAATTGTGCGACAAACTTTATTTTATTTCACGTAAGACACTTGGAAGCCACTTAAAACTGCTTAAGCTGTGTTGATGCGGATAGGGTGCTATCTGAAAATATCCTACCCTCTTGGTAGGATATTTGAGAGGTGGGGCCCGTACGAGCCCCACCATTTCTTTTCCACTAAATAACGCACCTGCGAAAACCCGTCTTTGTGAAAGTCAACCGACACGTTTTCTTAATTTCTTAACGCACCAATTAATTGGGTTGTTTTGTTCGTTGAATTAAATGGGCGGTTTATTCGTTGAAATTAATTCTATGTATTAATTTCATTCGTTTCTTAACCTGTTTGAAATTCGTTGGCGTATTAATAAAATAAGACCAACACACGACATCTGGAAAAAAGCTCGTTGAGAGGTTTTGACAAGTTTTGTGCCTTCACCCTCCTTCGCGAAGAACGCGAAGAACGCAAAGAACGCAAAGAACGCGAAGAATGTCGTCACCCTCGGATATTGACGACACTTAATCCGAGACATTCTTCCCCGCCCCGATCTCCGATCACCTACTGCTGGAGGTAAGAGATTTCGGATTTCTTTTAAAACTCCTTTGTGGTTTTTAAAAAAACATGGATTTAATTATTATTAATTAAATCTTTTGTTCTTGAACCTCGGAGTTCGTCGACGCGACGCCCTTCTGCGACGACGTGACGCCTATCCGCGACGACATGACGCCCTTCCGCGATGCGACGATCGTTTCCTTCCGCGACGATCAACTCCGTGAAGAACGTGCGTGCGACGACTTGACGAGGTAGGGATTTTATTTGGATATTTTATATTCCCATGTTTGTTTCCGTTCAAAATGAAGTAACTGGTTCATGAAAACAATTCTAATTCTTTAAAATTGTTTTTGGTTTTGTATTCATGTGTTGAATAATTCTCTCGTTGTTTTTATCTGATGCGGAGGGTGCGGGCCAAACGAACACGGCTCGACAACCCTCTGTCGTTCTTCGTGGTTGTGCGGATTTGGCAGGCGACGAAAAAACATGACACAAGGGCGATTTGACGATCTCGCAGTGAAGAATGGAACTCGGGAGGAACAACGGCGCAGACGGGAAGGAAAATAGACCAGCGGAGCAACTCCGGCGACCCACGGAAGTGGCCGGCGGCGCGGGTCGCCGGCGCGGCGGCGACGACAGCCGGAGGCGGCGGCGCCTCGGCGCGCCGCCGGACAGAGCCGTCGCGGCTTCAGTCGCAGCGGCGGCGGCTAGCGGACCTGCAGCCGCGCTGGTCCGGCTCGCCCGCACGGGACGCGGCGACATGCCGCATTCGTTGATCTAATGCGGCCCCACGCGGGGCCGCGACACCTCCAACCCGCGGGGGCAGCACCCCGCGGCATTCCGGCTGCTCGGTCGCTTGGCCGAGCCTAGCCGAGCCGCTCCGACTGGCCGGGCCGTGCCCTGGCTGGACCGGACCGGGTCTAGCCGGGTCGGGTCGCCCCGGTTCGGGTCGACCCGGTTCAGTCGACCCAGGGGGGGTCGGCCCGGGCCCAGACCCCAGTCTACGGACCGTTTTCGGTCTTCTGCCGGTAACATGAGCTACGGGCCTCCGAACGGCGTTCCGTCAGCGGAAATGCGATCCTTGGATCGAGACGGTCGTTTCGGTATATCGCACTCAAGGTTTCGGAATACTTTGGGTTCGGCTGGGTTGGTTTGTACACGAAACCAACCGGGCCCTCGGAGCGGAAACGCTCATATCTTGAGCTACGGACGTCTGATTGACGTGTCGTCGACTTTGGTGGATTCCTCTATGTGAGAAGAATCTTTTGGCATACTCCTCCTGAGGTTTGGGTGTAGGTGGAGTATGGTCGGGTTTCTTTCCCTTAAAAACCAACCGGGCCCCTAGGACGAAAAAGTCAATAACTCTCAGACTGGGCGTCCGATTGACGCGTCATCTGCGACGTTGAGTTCCTGTTGACAATATGGAACTTTTGGATACATCAACTCTGGACCTTGAGTCAGTTGATGTATCAGCCTCTCGGCTCGTGGAGCGGACCCTCCCGAACGAGCTTGCTGTGTGCGGGAACCTTAGAGCTGGCTACGACTGCTACTGTGACTGCGACGATGACTGTGCAGAGATCCTCAGTGGACTGTGACGATGACTGTGCAGAGTTCCTCAGTGGACTGCGACGATGAGGACAACTGGTCTTATATCCTATGTGGGTCCTAGCTGTGCTGGTCTTGTACCCTATGTGGGTCACAGCTTAGATGATTCATTACTGGTCTTGTATCCTATGTGGGTCCCAGTATAGATGAATCAATGAAGACAGCTGGTCTTGTATCCTATGTGGATCCTAGCTGTGCTGGTCTTGTATCCTATGTGGGTCCCAGCTTAGATGATTCAGTACTGGTCTTGTATCCTATGTGGGTACCAGTATAGATGAATCAATGAAGAAAGCTGGTCTTGTATCCAATGTGGGTCTCAGCCGTGCTGGTCTTGTATCCTATGTGGGTCCCCGCTTAGATGATTCAATACTGGTCCTATATCCTATGTGGGTCTCATTATAGATGAATCAATGAAGACAGTTGGTCTTGTATCCAATGTGGGTCCTAGCTGGGCTGGTCTTGTGTCCTATGTGGGTCCCAGCTTTGATGATTCAGTGCTGGTCTTGTATCCTATGTGGGTCCCAGCTTAGATGATTCAATATCTATATCTGATCAACCCTTTCACCTTTTCGACGATGTATACTTGTGTGAGCTGAATTACTGTATACTCTCCTCTATGGATTTTGTCATGCTATCCTGGGTGGATTACGTTTTACTCTCCTTTGTGGATTGTGTCATGTTATCCTATGTGGATTACGTTTTTCTCTCCTTTGTGGATTATGTTGTGCTATCCTGTGTGGATTTACGTTTGATTTCCTATGTGGACTGGGTTGTGCTTGGGCTCGGATGTTGGAGCCGAACAGGGATTGATGACTTAGGTATATGTATGGGCATACACTTAAGCAGTGTCGATTGTTACTTCGTGATTGTATCTTTCCGTTGTGGTTTATCCTTTGTGGATTTCGGCAGACCTTTGGGGGTCTTGGGGTCCCTACTGAGTAGCTTATACTCACCGCTGCATGGGCTATGCCCGCACTACGTTGTGTTGGTTGCAGACGACGGACAGCGCTGACCGTGGTAGAGGCTTGCGGATCAGGACAGTACCTGGAGGTGGACCACTGGGCGGGACATACTCGGAGCGGACGGCTGGACCGAGGAGCTATGGAGGCTATCTGTGCTCGCCCTTCAGGTGGGACTTCCAGAGGACGGCTCGACGCTGCGGCTTTTCTTTTCAGTTGCAGTTTTTCCCTTTCAGTTGTACTTTATAGTTGGGCTTGTATTTCCGGCCCCTTTAACTTCCAGCATAGCTTGTTACAGTGTTTACTCTTTCCGATTGCTTACTCTGTGGTGCTTGTTCACTTTACAAAGGCAATTCCTTCCCTTTTTTCAGGATTTACGCCTTGGTGCTAGTCGCCAGCCCCTGGCCTATGGATGGCAGGCTTGGGGTAGTCACGGCTCGGGCCCCAAGGTCGGGTCGTGACAGACACAATGATCCTGATATTTGATGAATACCCCTCTTGAACCATTACATCATTAAAAAGTTAGAAAAATAATATCTCTCCTTCCTGGAAAGAGTGTAAGTTGTAGGAGGAAAAAATGTTTTTTTTAACCCTTCACTAGTGCCAACTCTTTTCGTATTCCCATGTCAACCATGTCAAACTTTGCCTTAATTCCATCATTTATTTTACTGGGTGAATTTAGAAACGTGCTGATGACCCTATCACATACTTTTTTTCAATATGAATAACATCAAGAAAATGTCTAACATACCAAAAATTATAGTATGGTAATTAAAAAAACTGATTTCTTTTTTCAACCGATTTTCATATGGTTTTTTGAAAACATTTTCCCAAAAGTTTTGTTCACATATTTAACATTCTCAAATAGTTGATCACCTGTTAGTGGAGATGGTGGTGTACATTCTTCTGAAATTCCATCTAAAGATTTTGTCCAAGATCTATACTTATCTCGTCTGGGTAGGAATCTATGATTTCTTAGAAACACATTTTTCGATGAATGTTTCAACCTAATTTATTGAGTTCCTTGTTCGCAGATGCGACACCCAGGATTTCCTTTAATGGTAAATCTTGGAAAATTTCCATAAGAATAAAAGTCATTTATCGTCCCGTACAACAAGGATCTCAATGTGAAATCATCATTTCTGTAAGCATAATAAATCATAACACCTAAATCCCACAATAATTTCAAATCCTCGATCAATGGAGCCAACTAAATATCAATATCATTACCCTGTTGTTTGGGTCCTAATATAAGCATAGATAACATGATGAGTTTTCATTTCTTTCATAACCATGGTGGAATGTTCAAATTTACCAACATAACCAGCCATGTATTGTGAGTGCTTCTTTGAAAATAAAAAGGATTCACTCAATCTTTTTATAACGAACGACAAAGGCTTCTCCGCTCGTTTTCAATGTCTGGATACTCATGATCAATTTTCTTCCACTAAATATAGTCTGATAGATTCTATAGTTTTCCATATTTATTTATTATATCTTCATGCCACATCAATTTCTCTATAGTATCCTCACATATATATTAGTGCCTAAACCTGGGAATGAATAGAAGGTACCATGAGACATTCATAGGACCGGATTCATATTTCTTGTATCATGAAGTACTGCACTTTGGGCGTTATCTGAGTGAATTTTGGTACTTTGAATATAGTATAAAGTCATTTGGGAAAGCGTGTAGTCTTTCATATATCATACCCATCAAGGGTAGCATTAGTTTGGCATCTTATGCTTGGCTTGGGAGCTCATTATCTTTTGGGATCATGTCATTCAAGAGATAAAGTAATTCTGAAATACTAGCATCATCTCATCTATTACCTATTTTCAAATTATATAGCTTCAGAATCGCTAACAATTCTGTATATTTATTGAAACCATCAAACAATGGAATCTTTGCACAACTCTTTAATTACTCAAAAAATTGTGGGCAATCATGAAGTTCATCTTCAACTGTCCTTGTCATTTCCTTAACATGATTTTCATCCACATGCACTTCTGTAATCACATCCTCAATATGGTCTTCGTAATTTTCCATGCTTGTAATCAATCAAATGATCCATAAAATGCAGTGTTATCTTAGTTTCTAGCTACATTCGCTTTTTCCCAATGTTTATTCCAACATTTACAACTCGGATATATTTTGTGTTAGATCAAGTTTTCCTCTAACTCCTCTGGACTGACTTGTCTTGAATAAAAATAGTGTAAACCCGGACAGAGGATTTTAGAATGAGCATATGCTTGATCATTTATAAACATGATTAACTCTTTCACTCCATCTTCATACTCTTTTGTCAAATGATTGGAATCCATATATTCTTTATTCATATACATCCTATTGTATTCGGTTATGTTAATATTTAACAAAATAAATACACAAAATGTTGATATAAAAATTAACCAAGTCTATACAACTTGTGGTGGGTTGACTTAAATGTTGGGATAGGATAACTTAGTGTGATCTATCACATTTTTTCGTACGAAATAGTTTCATATTTGTCATATTAAAGGATAATTTATCCCTTAATTATATGAATAACCCTAAGTTCAGTGATTAATTTCTTAATCAAATCATATTTTTTCATTGAATTTTATACAGTGATGTACTATGCTTCTGTAGTCAAGTTTTTCATATTGGATTTTTTGGAATTATTCCAATTGATATCTCCACAATTGAGATAAAATATAAAACATTATTATTATCTCTTATCATCTTTGTCAATTTAGAAACTAGTATAAGTGTAACCCCTTGAAATGATCGCATCCCCACCTCTAAATATAAAAAACATATACTTAGTTTAAATTAATGATAAAAATACAATACCTCTCACCAATATTAGATGTGTATCTACTTATTACACTCAAATTATAAGAAATAATATTTCGATTACACAACATTAAATTCATGATAAATACTATGGTGAATGTATAATTAATTTTATCCATGTTTCTTATCTCTAACGCATTAGACTAAAATTAAGTCATTATAAGACTCATGACATGTAATACTAGAAAATACCCATCCATGGAGTTATAAATTCAAAACCACTTTATCATTTTACAAATGTATGTATTTTGACACAATCCAAGAAACCTATTTTATTTACTTTAAAATTCCTTCATACCTTGTATGTAGGTTTCTTCGCCCATTCATTTTATCAAGAATCATCTTCCTAATGATACCTTTATATAATGTGACCAATTATGTTCTTAATAATTAATAAAAATCATTTCTTTTCTAAACACACAAACATATATATATATATCATTTTTTATTTTGGTCAGAACATTGAAACAGTTTTCTAGTTCTATAATATGCTCTACCTTGAACCAATATAATGATGGATTCAGTCCATTTTCTCTATAAAGGCTACAAGGGTGTTCATCATTCCTCACAGAAACACTTAAATTTCACCCCTATAATTAATGTTGATGTTTACATTAGTCTCTTATTGAGGGATGACCGTGGGTTTCCCTTTGGAATCCAAGACGCACTCTACATTTGTAGGGAGTAAGCTCTCATTTATTCAAAAAGATAATAAATCCATGATTATAATTTTATGCTTATATGACTACAAATCCTTTAAGGTGGAATCTGCTCACCACACCTAAGGGGGTCCCACTCACTAATGGGGGTGAATCTCACCCCACTTACTCAATTTTGAATCACCACGTTGTATTATCATTAGAATATAATATATATAGAGGTAGGTACTACTGGATATCACATCTACCATACAGTAATATCATTAAATACCTATTTCTATACTAATTATAATGTCACATTACAAGCTAGGGGTGAGTGAAATACTATCTCCATTATTGGGAATTATCTAGATGATAAGGGTGTGTCTATGAGCTTCATTGGAATCTTCCACTACCAAATATATAGTGTAAGAAGAATAACTCATTTCAATGATATCTAGTATAAGGGTCTATCAAGAGAGAACACAAATTGCACTCTAAAATACACTTATTGATTCCAAACCATGGTCATCCATCACACATATATTTGCCCATATTTAAATGAAAATACTTTATGATTGAATAGAACTAACTAAATGTAGTGATTATAGAAGTGGATTGATTCATTTTTTATCTCCATCTACTCATGAACCACTGAAACTTCCATGTAACACCTCCCTAGTTGGAAATTAGGCCAAAAATAGGTGGGTCTATAATATCAATGTTATCTTCTAGTGTGAGCTCCATCTATGGAACCAAAATAGTTTTATTTAGTGTAAACACTAACTAACTCCCATATAAAGGGTTCATCTTCACTAAGAATACTCAACAGTCGATGCTCACTTGGGGGAAAACATCATAGGTTTTTTTAAATGAAAACACAACCATTACTTGAAATAACTTCCTTTGATGTCACCACCCAAACCACTGATCTTGAAAAATTGAACATTGAATCATGACCAGTGAATGCCTTGATAGGTACATGGGCCTTGATGCTTACTGAAACACGATCATGATTCCATATAAAGGGTCCATCATTCTTAGATAAATCTCTATCATAAACATGGGATCAAAATCAATCCAAAATAATTAATTAATGTCATGAGTTCTATAAAAACATCATCCACTATTGGATCACTATTTTATGTAGTGATATTAATTAAAAAAATGGCAGCTGGGGAGTGAGAGTCTAAAATAGATGAAAGAAAAATTCAGAGACTCTAACCAAACCTCTTTTTCCTAAGGATCAAGATTTCTTTAAAAACCCATGATACCTCTGTTGGTAGAACTCATAAAATATATCTATAATAGGGGTTGTCTTATCTAACTCAACAGGATATACCAATTTATATATAAGAAATTCTATACTAATAATGGTTGGGATAGGAAGTAATTCAGATTTTTGGTCAAACAGATATCTCAAATGAGTCTCAAAAACCCCTAATCACTCACTAATTTATAGAAAGAGTTCCAGATATAAGAGTAGGATCATCTTGGATCTATCTTTACACATAATCTTTCTATTAGTATGTATCACACATTATTCGATTGGATAAACTCATGAGGATTAAATTATATCTATATAAGAAGAAATATGAAGGATTGGGAAGATCATAACAGATCACTATAAGATGCATTTACCAACTTTATATTACCTTGTAATCAATGTATTAGATATATTGGAAAACTAACATGTTACCATAGTCCTAGAGAAATGATATGTCGTCTACTAAACTTATTTTGGTCTCCTTGGTCTAATAACAAAACTCAAAACCTCCAAAACATTATTTCTCTAAATTCTCAAAACACTACTCATGTGATTAAAAACTCCAAAATGAACCCCCAGTAATAAATAGCTACAATATTACTTGAAAATTACTCAACCCACTTAGGCCCCATCCAGGCTATCATTAAGATGAGTGTTCCACCCTAATCCAACCTCTAATAGGCCAGGGGTTGGTGGCTTTCATCGAGTAGGCATATCCCACAATATGGGAGACCATATCCAATATCAACCTATAACAAACACATGTCTTCAATTCCTAAAATAATCCAAAACATTATATATATATATATATATATAATAAAAATATTCTACATACAATTCAATCGTGAGTCATCACATAGTGAGTACATCACCGCATAGGGAAAACAACATAAGTATTACACATCTTTCAATGTCATAGAACCCAATGAACATGGAAAAAGGTATAGGTCCTCTATAGAATAAGGAATCATAGATTATCCTAAAATTATAATGTTAATCATCACCACCATGGACTAGTAAGCTCTACTGGGTGCTATCATCCTTTAGCTCGGAACAGTTATACGGTCTTCATGTCCACTAAGACCTCCTCCAAAATCTATTTTTCCCTACATGAACATAGCACATATTAGAAAAAATCCTATGTATGGTAGATTATAATAATACTCAGTACAGTTCCATAAAACTATAAATTAAATATAAAAAACAGCTGAGATCAACCCTCGGTATAGGAAAATGATCAGGAGGAAGAAATAGAAAGATTTATACATTCCCAACCACTAGTATAGTAATTGATAAGAATAAGACTCAATAATCATGGAACTAATCCATGAAGGTTGTATCTCATGAAAAATAAGGGATTATCAATGTATTTAAAAATCAATTAATTTTGATGTTGATATCCCAGTTGTAAGTCACATCTCTAAGGAAACCAAGGGGTTCCTAAGTAGTACCAAGTCTTAAAGTAACTAATATGTGCAACCTTTTTTTCTTAAACACTCCCAAAATCTATTAAGGGTAACCCACTCCTTATAGAGCTATGCACATAAATCGAGGGAGTACCATACCTTGTTTCCAACCATTATCACATCACGTTTCTAGAAACCTATAGGGGAAACCATGCCTTATATAATGACACATCTTGATCAAGGGAGTACAAAAACCTACTATCATATCTACCCAATTATGAGAAATCCCACATCACCTGTAAAAATATATAGAAAGAGACCAACACCTCGGTGAATTATATACATTGGTCGAGGGAGTTTCAATCCCTAATAGATGAGCCTCACCACATCAAGGAGTTTTCTTTAAAAGATGGAGTATCAAACTCTTTGGATATGTGGGGGAGTAGTGAACAATATTAGCTGTGTGTGGGGGTTCAATACCTCATCAGTGTTGAGGGATTACCGAACCCATGCTCAATTTGGGAGACTTGTTCTCTATGTGTGTGGTGGAGTTCCAAACTTCATGAAGAATATGAAGTACCAACACACTGCCATCAGCACATAACCATGGGATAACCCTACCCCATGAATCCTTTGAACAACAAACACAATCCCCATATTCATTCCTACAGAACTAAGATGATTAAATTGAATGAATCACCTCCCATAACACATATGATGTTGAAGAGAATCTCACCATTGCCTGAATGGCCCGAAGGACTTCTTTTTTATTTTATTATGGATAATCTCTCTTTTAATGGTTGAAGGGGAACCCATACATGACTCATAGGCCCAAGACAAAGGGCCCGACTTAACCCTCAATACATGACCTGAAGGCCCAGAGGCATACCATGCCCAAATATGCCCCATAGGCCCAGCCCACTAGAACTACCCCCCCCCCAGCATCTTGCGTCATTGATCACCAAGCTCCCCACCCTGCATCGCTGATCAGCCAGCATTGCCCCGTACAAATCTGCACGGTGCCTGGTCCCAATGGTGGTTGTTGTACCCTCTCATTCTTCTAATCTAGTTAGCTCTGCTTCTTGGTGGCTTCTACTATGGTTCCTCTGGTTCTCTTCTGGGGCTTGTTCTGTGTGAACTAAGCCACTCAATGGTCTACGTGGCCCAAAGGCCCTATAGCTCAAAGTTTTTTGATGACCCGATGGCCCATGAGACCCATAGGCCCAAACCGTTGGCCCGATGGACCAAATAGGGTGAATAAATTCGGTTGCAACTGTACCGAACAGAACTGCTACAGTAACCTAGAAATTCACCTCCACCCATTTTTGAACTAGGGTATCTTGGATGCCAAGCAAGAGCCCTTATAACTCAGGTATGGGCTCATTGGAAGAATCTCACCATTGCATTCTATATAGATAATTAACATGATGTATTCATGCACCTAAATAAGGGTCATGAACTTGGTGATACAAACACCCATGAAGTTTAGAAAAATAAAATGGCATCTATTATAAGGGTACATAGTGTATATCCCATTATCAATAGTATTCTCATGTATTGCTTCTTCACATGGCATGTGATGTCAATGTACATAGATTTCACTATGATGTGTAGAATTTATTAGACCAATAGGTATTTGAAATGTATCCCTAATACATAGATCCATGTCATCTCAGGGTACATGGAATTTTTGAGGTGATACACAGTGTGTGATTCTCTTGTGAGTAATTAGTGTGTACTGTTAGATAGTCAAGACATGTAGTCCCGGACTACAAAATGTGTCCTCGTGGACATATGTCATTTATTCTATGGATGTCACCTTTGGTGTGTACTACTACCTGAGTCATGTCATGTAGGCGTACATGGAATGTACTCAAACTACAAATCATGTGGCTAGTTATGTACTCAGCCTACTTAATTTATCTCAAGCATGTGGAAGTTAATTTTATATAGACTACATTGTGTCTGAATCCATACCAAAAGTTGTGTGATAATTATAATTCCCTAAAACCCTATCACCGCATTTAAGGATGTACTTAACATGTATTCCTTTGAATTTCACATTGTGGAGTCAGGTTCTTTACCCATATTCATATATTTTTCCATGGTTCAATCTGTTTACACATTAAATCGCCAAAAATTACTTCATAGTTCACCTCATAGTTATCCATGACCCTTGAGGGTCGTTCCTGCTAATCTACTCTTCCTAGTCACACCCCCTCATAGTTTATTTCTCATTCCTTGATAAAATCCATGAAAAATATACACTCTAAAATAACTTTTTGTGCATTTACCATTATCCCACTTGCCGAACAACGCCTCTTCATACCACTATTCACTCATAATCTACACCCACATCCACACCTCAATTAATAATCCATGATGAAGTCTCACGATACACACAATTATAAATAATCAAGAAGAAAAATAGAAGAGGTAGAATCATGATTGATGAAAACCTGTCCACTCAAATTTATCATCAAGGGATCATTTGATGATCGATACTAAGGGAATAAATTGGGGATCTAAGAATATTCAACACAATGATGTTAGGTACTCCACAAAATCAATTGGAAGGGATGAATCTCCATGAAAATGATTATTTAAAATATCCTAACAATAAAATAATCATTGATAATGCATGTGGTTGTTCAATAAATGATTCACCACATGAAGAATACAAATTCATAAAGTTCATTGGAAAAATAAAAAATATGAGGTACAAATTAATATAAAATCCATATGAAAATACAAATTTGGTTCGTGGTGGAAGAGGAGTTGGTGGCCAAGGAGGAGGAGGATGAGGCATGAGAGGATGGAGGAGAGGAGGGAGGAGAGGAGGCAGTAGAAACGGTCATAGCCGAGATAACGGTGGTCGTAGGGATTGGCTTCCACGAGATCTTAAGGGTGCGAGTAAGGAGGAGAAATTTAAGGTTAATTTATAAAACTCGGTGACAGTTTTATCAGTGCTAGATAAAAATCGCTGATAAAAGTATGTTTTTCATCTCTAAAATTGAAAGTGCTAATAAAAGTATGTTTTATCAGCGTTACAATTAAAAGAGATGATAAAACATTCCTTTATCATCACATTTTATCACTGATAAAGTCCGATCTTTATCAGTGCTAAAAGAGCACTAATAAATTGATGTTTTATTAGCGCTTTTTAATTAGCGCTTATAAAAAATAACATTTATTCATAATTATAAAATTATAGCCAATATATTTATTAAATTTATAATTTTATAAATATATATAATTAATATATTTATTATAATATAATAAATTAAATTATAATTAAATATATTTATATATTTATATATATTTTTGGTGTATGTTTATAAATTATAATTATATATATATATATAATTTTATTGTTTAAATTATAATTAAATATATAAAAATATAACTTGATATTTTATTTTTTATTTTAATTTCATGAGCATTTAAATATATATATATATGTTTGTGTATTACTATATATTCATTAAAGACATATATTTATAAATAAATATATTTAAAAAGTATTCATAAATATATATTTATCATTTTAAAAAATATATTTTTTAAATTTGTAATTATTTAAACATATTTATATTTAATTAGTTATGTATAATTATAATTATATACAATGTATTTAAGAAGTAAATAATTATATATAACTAAATATTTATATTTTTAAAAATAATAAATACATTTATTGTTCATTTAAATATATCTATCACGATTTTAAGTGTTTTTTAGAAGATAAAGCTTCATATATATAGGAAATGAATGCATACACAAAGTATATATAAAACTATAGTATATATGGCTAGCATTAGGGTAAACAATGAACATATATTCATGAGAACAATGTATGCATCAATTGACTCATTCATTTGGAAACATAAATATATTTAAATATATATATATAATAAGTATTTCTATATATATATTTTAAAAAATATGTATATATAATATTAGAAACATGTTGTATAATAAATATATAATAATGATATAAATAAAACTAATAAACATAAAAAATATAAATAAAACATAAACATAATAAACATGCATTTTTTATTTAATGTATACATATAAACATTATTTTTTAATATAATTAAAATATTTTTATATAAATTAATAATATTTTCTATTAAAAACATTTATCAGAGTGATTATTAGTAATGATAAAGGTGCCTTTTTAATATCTCATTGTGTTAGCGCTGATAAAGGGGGACTTTATCAGCACTAATATTAGCCCTAATAAAAGACAGATTTCTTAGTGTTTTTTTCTAGTGTGGAAAAAGTCCCCCATTTATCAGTTATTTTTTATTAGCACTAATAAAACTCAAGTGCTTCCCTTGCCCAAATTTTTGGTAGTGTGTGAATTTTGGATTTAGAATGATTCAGTTTTTGGTAACATATCTCAAAGAGAGGGGATATCTATGGATCCCTCAAAAACATAGGTTATTGAAAGATGGTTGAGACCAAAAACAATAACTGAGATTTAAAGTTTTCTTGGTTTGGTTGGATATTATTGACTTTTTGTGAAATATTTATCATGATTATCTAATCCAATAACCATGTTGAATTGGAATGGAGTTAAGATTGTTTCAACAGAGGAATGTGAATAGAATTTTGAAGTGCTAAAAAGAAGGTTAGTCAGTGAACCTGTGCTCACACTTCCTTGAAGTGGAGAAAGGTTTGTGATCTACACTGATGCATCCAACAAGGGTCTGGGATGTGTTCTCATGTAAAATGATATTGTGATATCTTATGCCTCACAGAAGTGAAAAATACATGATCAAAATTACCCAACTTGTGATTTGGAGTTATCTACAGTAATCTTTGCACTAAAGCTATGGAGGAATTAACTTTATATTGAAAGGTGAGATATTTACTATAATCATAAAATCTTAATGTATATTTTCACATAAATGTAGCTGAATATGCACAAAAAAATATGGTTGTAGTTGATTAAATATTATGACTTCTCAATACATTACCACCTTGGGAAAGTGAACAAGGTGGAAGATGCTTTGAGTCGAAAAGACCATGCTAGATTATCCATGATGAGGATCATGAAAGATCTAACATTTATGGATTTGCAATGGATGGATCTTGTAATTATAATAGAAGGGGAAAATATGATCTTTCTCAAATGAATGTTCAAACATTAATAAAAGTGATTATTAAATAGGAACATAAGAAACATGTAGAGTTACAAAATAAGGTGAGAAATGTTCCGGAATTCAAACATTATTGTGATGAAATAATAAGGTTTAGGAACTGAGTTTGTATTCCTCTCATACCATAATTAAAGAAGGAGCTATTGGATGAGGCTCATAGTTCTTAATTCTCTATTAACTCAATAAGAAAAAAGACAAACATGGATCTGAAAGATTAATTCTGGTTGGAGGGTATGAAAAGATATGTTGCCGAATATGTCTCTCGATTCTTGGTTTTTAAACAAGTTAAGGTTGAGTGTTAGATGCCTAAGGTAATGTTCCAACCATTACCCATACTAGAATGGAAATGGTAAAACATCACTATGGACTTTTTTATCAGACTTCTGAAAACATCCAAATTAAATAATGTTATTTGTGTTATAGTTGGTCGTCTTATGAAGTTGGAACACTTCATTTTTATTAGAGACGATTTATCTCCTGATCACCATTACAGTATATATTTAAAGGAAGTGGTAATATTTCATAGAGTAGCACTTTCCATTTTATCTGATCGGGATCCAATATTTACCTCAATGTTGGGGAGAAGTCTTCGACATGCTCTAGATACAGAGTTATGTTTCAGCACTGCTTATCATCCTCAGACAGATGGTCAGTATGAGAGGAATATTAAAACATTGGAAGGTATATTGAGAGCTTCCTCTATGGATTTAAAAGGTGTTTGGGATCAACACCTACCAATGGTGGAATTTTCTTACAATAATATATTTCACTCTAGTATTCGGATATCCTGTTATGAAGCCCTCTATGGAAAGAAGTGAATAACACCAACTTGTTGGGAAGAATTTATGGAAAGAAATATATTAGGACTTGATCTTGTTGGTAAAATAGTAGAAAAGGTTAGATCTACTCAACAAAACATAGGATTAGATCAAAGTCAACAAAAAATTTATGTTGAGAACAGAAAAAAAGACCTAGAGTTTTATGTGGGTGATAATGTGTTCCTATGAATATCTACCTTGAAGAGACTAATGATATTTGAAAATAAGGGAAAGTTGAGACCTAGGTATATCGGTCCTTTTGGAATTCTGGATCTTGTTGGGAAGGTATCTTACCAATTAGTTCTTCCACCGAATCTCTATCAAGTTCATGATATGTTCCATGTATCTCTTCTAAGAAAGTACATACCTGATACTTCACATGTACTAAGCTCAGAAGTCATATTTCTAGAGAAATATCTTTCTTATGAAGAAAAAATGAATTAGATTATAGATCGTAGTGAAAAAGTTATACCAAATAAGGCAACTCTCTTGGTTAATGTTTTTTTGTAATTCCCATACCCCAGTTACCCATATTTGGTGTATTATTAAATAACATTGGCATGATCACAAGAGATCAAGTCCTGAAAGACTGATTAGTTTTGTAGCCTTGGAAGTACTAGATATAAACATAAGTTTTACATTACATTATGAAATGGAAAAAAACATCATTATGTCCCCTTTTAAGACACTCATATCCCATAGCCTATCCCTATAGGTCAATAATAATATACTTCTTTGCATCCTGAGAACATGAAAATATAAGAAAGGGATGATCTAAGATTCTTAGTAAGGATACAAATATAGTGGAAACTATCATAAATAAGCATCAACATCTAAGGAAATGTATAAGACTAAAACACAAGCCTTTTAAACTTAAACTTCATCATAATATGGAAAAGATAAATCAAATAATTCCATTTACCTATTTATATGTATATTCTACTATTCGAATAATCACATGTAAAATCAATAGCTAATTTCATAATGATGGAATGAATAATGTCGGACATCATAGCCACATTGTCAGGGCCTCATGCAAAGAATACAAATAATATTTTTTCAAGGCCTTGTTCCAATACACTAGTTTGTCTCATGAGACCTACTGATGCATCAAGGGGATATAGAGGTCCCCACTTGTCACTTTGACCACTGCATTACACATATGAAAAGGTAGAAAAAAACATAAACATTCATATTAAAACTATCATACAAAATGTTAATAATTCAACCATAAACCATGAATGGTTTAAAAATAACACATTCCTAGTAAAACATATCACAAAACCTTTAATATACTGAATAAGAATGAATTATAATAAATCAACTTCAAACAAGTGTAAAATATAACAAAAGATATGGACATAGATGAAATCAATCCAAAAATTATTTGAGTGAAATATATCTTTCTGCATTGAAATAATTCAAATGTAAAGAAATAATTTATTTTAAAAATATTCTTATAATATTTTAAGGGAATATTCAAGGTTGTTTTAAGGGACGAAAATGGCCTCACCCCCATATAAGTTAAAAAAATCATTAATTTGTCGAAAAGGTCATAAAGTACCTTGTTTGGAAAGAGGCGGAAAGATTCCATTAAAAGAATTAGAGAAAATGTCAAAAAAGGGTATAAATGAATTTAAACCATAGTTTTTTAAATAGTAAAAATGTTTTGAAATATATTTTAATGAAAAACTGATGTGGATGATAAAGAGGTCCTAGTAGATACTCACGTATAAACAACCTCAGATAATAAAGAGATTGTAAAATTAACCCTTACATTGTATTATTCCTCAGTTAAGGGTAGATTAACCTCATGTATAATGGTTAAATAATTTTTATTAAATTATACAAGAACCATATATATAAATATGATATCATATATGATCCTCTAATATTTCTTTGTCAGTAATATATCTGTAGTAACATTGTTTTGGGTGTTAACTAATTTATTTTCCTTTATATGTTTTGTTACGTAACTCATGTTTGTTATGGATAGTCTGTATTTTATTCATTTCTAGAATGATATTAAGTTCTTAGATATTATTTTTAGTCATGAAGTAAAAATTATTCTTGAATGTTTACGATGGGGAATGAAATCTCATCGCGTCGTGGAGCTGGTAAATCGTACGTACGTATGAGCGATAATATAATTCTATTGATGGTGAAATTGTCTATAGATGGATTGTGTTTTATATATAAATAATAATTAACATGTTATATTTATTATTTACATCAATTAAACTCATTATTATACCCATATAAATAATTAAGTGTGGAATAACGAACTACCCCACGACGTGGAGACAGTAAGTCGTACGTACACACGTAAGGTGACGTTTTCATTCATAGGATTGATAGAATAAGGAATATGGTTGTACCATATTTAAAATAACATCTCAGTATGTATAATTAATGGGATTTATTATATTAGTATGGAAACAACAAAGAAAAATGAAGTGGAAGAATAAAATAACTTTGAAAAGGTGAAAAAATAATTACCTCTTCTTCGGGTGTTTACTTTTGATTTGAACAAAAGGGATCCTTAGGTAGGGTTTCTGATCAAATTAATTCCTCTAGGTCAATGTTAGGGTAGTTGGGAGGATATTTTATCTGGTTTTTTCCAAGTCAAAAGGATTTGAAGTTGTGAAATTAAGAGAAGGTGGAGTACCCTTTTATAAAAGAGGTGTGGGTCACTTTAGGAAATGCTTGAAATATTATTTTATAATAAAATAAAGTTCAGTTTCTAATGGCTCCAAATGGGTTTATATCAAGGATAAGGTGGGTATGGGTAAAAATATTCTCATCAAATAGTTTCTATACAAGTTTAGGTCACCATATTAACCTTATCATTTTGATTTAACTCTTAGTTAAATTGTTTAACTTTTATCATGTCTTCTTGTATTTTTATATTACATGGTTAATAAACTGACTATAAAATTACAGTATAACTTCAAGTGGTTAATTAATGATATATATATATCATTATATAAGTCATTATCCCAAAACATAAATTTTTAAGAGTGTTATTTTATATAATAAAATACTATTGGTTTTAAGAACTCATTTATGCCAATTTTAACACTGTTTAGTATTTGGCTTCTGTGAAAGTTGTAACAATTTTATTTCATTGAAATAAATAAATTTTAACAACCCTAAAATTTAATATTATCCTAAAAAATTCGTGGAATGCATCAAAAGTTTCAATTTAAATTTATTCTTTATATTTATTACATTAATTATTTGTCTTTCATTAATACAGTAATTACTGCATCATCATCGTGTCATAAATAAATTTAATTATTTAATGTCTAAAAATTATAAATAAAATACCATGAGTAAGGAAATTTTTTTTATCTTTCTAATGAATATTTATAGTATAATTTATCTTATGTATTACCCTATATCAAAAATGGTTTAGTTATTAAAATTTTAATTTAACACTTTTAAATCTTCTTTATATAAAATATAATAAATGTCCTAATCTAATCCAAGGGGACCAAAAAAGATTATATTTCAGTCATAAGGTTTATTTTGGTAGAAATATACTTATAAAATATAATTAAGAAATGTTTTTTGGTAATTATAATATCATTTTGACCTTTAATTACCCAGTTTACTTTTAATCGTGGTAAATATAATTCAAAAGTTATTATTCACCAAAAAATATGTTCATCCTATTGAAAAAACTGTTACTTAATGATATAAATCATGTCTCTCTGATATTTTAAATTCAATTCACAGAAGAGGTAAAATTATATTTTATACAAATTTTTGAATTTTCCAAGAATGTGGGTTAAAGACGTTAAAAAGTTCAATAAAATTTTATATATATAATATTATTATAAAAATGACTCCAATGAATTAAATTGGACTAATATAGGTATTATATATATATATTGACATTAAAATAATTTTCAATAATAATTATTATTATTAAATAAAAGTCTGTTTTAAACAATAACGTGGTGTTTTTCATTATTCATCAACTATTGAATGTTTTCTGAAAAATAAAAAAAAGTCCCCCTAAGAAAACTTGGATATTAAAAATCCAAAAATAAAGTCCATTTTGAAAAATAAAATTTATAAAATTTCAAAATTTTGGTTTTACTGTTCATAACGGCTTTTTAAACGGCAAGTTTGATTGGTCGTGGTGTGCTAGAAATCGAAGATGTGTATAACCCAAGATATTGTTTTATTCAAAGAGAAGTATACAATGGAATTTTGGGGTGTTAAATTCTCTCCTACTTAAAATAATTTCATCCTCAATATTTGTATAATAATACAAAATAAAAAGATTTGGGTGGTTCTTCATCATAAGTTCCTCAGGTTCCCACTTTACCTTTTCCATTTTATGGTTTCTCTAAAGAAATTGTACTAGACATGTCATCTCGTTTATCAACACATGTTCTCTGGTATCAAGAATCCTGATAGGCTCTTTACAATAATATAGATTAGGTTCATGAATTATTTCTTCATTGGTGAGTACATGTGGTGGTTCCGACATGTATTTTCTGAATAGTGATACGTGGAACACATCATGAACTTTGGAGAGACTTGGAAGCATTGACAAATAGTATGCTACAACTCCAATTGATTCTAGAATTTCGAAAGCTATAATGTACCTGGGACTCAATTTACCCTTCTTACTGAAACATAAAACACCCTTCCATAGAGATACCTTCAAGAAAACATGGTTTCCTACTTGAAATTCAAAATCCTTCCTTCTATTATCCGCATAGCTATTTTTTCTACTTTGAGCTACTTTGATATGGGTTTAGATAATCTTCACCTTTTCCATTGTTTCCTCAACAAGTTCTATGCCTACGAGTTTTCTTTCACCAACATCACCCCAACAAGTTTGTGTGCGACATCTATTTTCATATAACACTTTATATGGTGCCATCTAAATACTTGAATGGAAGCTATTATTATAAGAAGATTCTATGAGAGGAAAATATTGATCCCACATACCATTAAAGTCAGGTGATAAAGATCTAAACAGGTCTTATAATATTTTAATATTTCATTCTGATTGTCCATCAGTTTGAGGGTGGAAGGCAGTGCTCAAATGAAGTTCAGTATCTAGGGCTATCTGCATACTTTTCTAAAATCTTGATGTGAAATAGGGATAACAATCTGAAATAATATATAGGAGTACTCCACGATGTCTTACAACATCATTAATATATATTCTTGTTAATTTTTCATGTGTTAAATCTTCTCTTATAGCAAGAATATGTTCTGACTTGGTAAAACAATCAATATTGACCCATATTACATCATTTCTTCTAGGATTCTTTGGTGGACCCCTGAAAAAGTCCATCGTAATATCATCCCATTTCCACTAACGTATGGGAATAGGTTCCATGACTCATATAGGATGTTGTCATCTAGCCTTCACCTGTTGACAAACCATACATCATGATACATAATCAGCAATATCTCTATTCATGTTTCCCCACTAAAAATGTTCCTTCAAATCCCTACACATATTAGTGCTAATAATATTTATAGAGAAATTGGATCTATGAGAATAATCCAACAATTCCCTTTTTAGATCAGGTATATCAGGAACACAAAGCCTTTTCCCAAATTTATAAATTCCATCTTCATTTACAAAGTCGATCAATATCCCATCATTCACAATTTAGTTTTATTTTGAAACTCCTCGTCATCAGTCTAAGAACTTTTTATCCTTTCTAGTAAAGAATGATTGGAAACCATTTGAAAAAGTATCCATGTTTCACCTTCCATGATTATTCTCTTATACATCTTTACTAGATCCAGGAATATTGGATCCCTTTCAACTCTCATCTTTTTCAGAACTCCATGATCACATCTTCTCAAAGCATCTTCCACCTTATTTTCCTTCCATGGTTAGTAGTGTGTAGTGCAATCATAATCATTGAGTAGTTTGATCCATCTCCTTTGCCTCATGTTGAGTTATTTTTGTGAGAAAATATATTTAAACTATTGTGATCAGTATATATATCACATTTTTCACCATCGAGATAGTGTCTCCATATCTTCAGAGTAAAGATTACTGGTGGAAATTGAATATCATGAGTGGGATAGTTTTTTAATGAATTTTTAGCTGTCTTGATGAATAGTCAATAACTCTATCTGTCTACATAAGGACACAACCAATTCCTTTCTTTGAAAATCACCATAAATAACAAACCCATCATTCTCCGATGGTAGAGTCATGATAGGATCATTGAATAGTTCTATATTCATTTCCTCAAAACATTATTCACAATCTTTTTTCCAAACAAATGTATCTCATTTACGTGTGATCTTGGTTAATGGGTTAGCCAATCAGGAAAACTTCTGGATGAAATGCCAATAATAACCTACTAAACCAATAAAATTGTATACCTCAGTTATACTCATCTATTTTTTCCATTCATGTATTTCTCTTATCATATAAGGATAAAAAAGACTCCATCCTTAGAGAAAATATGGCCAAGAAAAAATATCCTGAATCCAGAATTCACACTTGCTTAATATCCCATATAATTTATTTTTTTTGATGGATTTCAGAATAGTGTCCAAGTGATTTTCAAGGTCTTTTTAGCTTTTGGAGTATACCAAGATATCATCAATATATACTACTACAAATTCATCAAGATATTCCTTTAAGACTCAATTCATTAGATTCATGAAAACAAAGGGTGCATTAGTTTGTCCAAAAGGAATTACTGTAAACTCGTAATGCCCGTACCTGGTTCGAAATGCTATCTTTGGAATGTCTTCCTTTTTCATGCAAAACTGATGGTATCTAGATTTAAGGTCAATCTTTGAAAAATATTGAGCTTCATGAAGTTGATCAAATAAATCTGCAATGTGAGGTAGTGGATACTTGTTCAGTATTGTTATAGCCTTGATCTCCCTGTAGTCAATGCACAACCTCATATAGCCATCTTTCTTCATAACAAAAAGAATAGGGGATCCCCATAGAGAAACACTAGGGCAAAGAAATACTTTATTAATCAATTTATCTAGTTGTTTCTTTAGTTCCACTAATTCCACAGTTGCCATTCTATAAGGGGTCTTCAATATGGGCCTTGAACCAAGAATTAAATCAATGTAAAACTCAATTTCTCATTCTAGAGGATGTCTAGGTAAATCCTTTGGAAACACATCAACATATTCTTGCACAATAGGTAAATCCTCTATTTGAACATTCTTTTCCCCACCCATAATTATTTCACTCTCTTCGTCCCAAATAATTGAATTTAGTAGAGCTACTGGTGGTGGATCTCGATAAGAATCAGGTGGTGACGTTTCAACTCTAAAGATAAGGTATTCCTTATCATCATATAAAATTGTAACCTCTTCTTCTTAAAATAAATTGTCGCATCATGTTATGAAATCCAATCCATACCGAGGATTATATCAAATTAAATCATTGGTATGACAATAATATCAGTAGATAAATCACATTTATATGCCATAATGGTAACTGATTCTCAAAACATTATTGCAATGATACAATCCTTAGGAGTTTTGACTAAAAACTCCCTTCTTAAATCAAATTAGAAATATCTAATTTTCATAGAAAAATGGGAATATATGAAAGAATTCAAAGATCCAGAATCAAATAATGAATTGGCCTGAATTTGAGGAAATTATTAATGTACCTTCTACTACGTCATTCGGAAATTTAACCTCTACAGTTGTGATTTCATAATCTTGTCCTTGTTCCCTTGGACTTTTTTGAGGTAGGATTTCTTGGTGCTTATGAAATTAATTTGAAAAATTCCCCATTTCTCTACAATTATAGCATTTAGCATTGATAGCCACTTTCCCTTACAATCATGATCTTGGGGGCCTTTTTCTCCACACTTGTAATAAAATCCTATCCCTTTCAGGAAAGTACCGGGGTGTTTCTTACCACATTTACTTCAAGATAGAAATTAAACTTTACCCTTCTTCCCGTTATTTTTGTTTCCATAGTGTTCAGCAGATCTCTTCTTCTCTTTCATTGCTTTAAAATCATAATACTTAGATAATTCCTTTTCTGTCTTCATATCACAACAGACTATATCTTCATATGATCAGAAGGCTTTTGTGACTAATTCATGATGGATAAATGGTTTTAACCCATTAAATAATTGATCAATATTACATCTTGGGTTATGTATATAATTTTCAACATACCTTACAAACCTTCCAAAGGTAGCTTCATACATCGCAACATTTTGATCCTCCTTTTACATCAGGCTCAAAAATTTCCTTCTCATATCTGTCAAATGGTCACGAGGAAAGTATTTTTCAAAGAAAATATCTTTAAACTCCATTCATTACATATTATATACTTCTTAATCCTCCCTTGGGTTTTGAATAAATGACCACCATTGATATTCATCTCATGTGAGGCGATAAAGTTTCATGACAAATTTTTCCCTTTCTCTACTCCCCAAAGGATAAAATATTTTCTCTAAGGAACGTACCCATTACTCAGCTAAAAATGGATTTTTAGTCCCATTGAATTTTGGTGGTTTTTTCCTCATAAAGAGGTCTTACATTGATCCTCCGTGTTGTGGATCTGGGTTCTTTATTCGGGTAAGGTTATTACTCATAACCTGAGTGAGTCATCCCAGTATGGTTATAAGTTGTTCAGCACCAGTTGCAATATCAGCTCCACTATAATTATCTCGAGTAGGAGGGAAATCTCTACAAGGATTACATGGGTTTATATGGTTTCCATTCCATCCAAGACATTATAGGTGTAAACCCTAAATAATTACTATATAATGATATTTTAATTCTTTTGAATTTATATTCATTTTGACTAATTCAAGACCTCCCTACTATTATAGAATTTTCTTGAAACTTATTTAATCTTCATAACACTTCTTGATTTGAAAAATCCATTACTTGAAAAACCCAATATTGAAAAATGATAGTCCTAAAAATATCAGTATGATACTTTTTTTCATTCTGATACACTTAATTTTATTAAAAATAAGTAATTCAGATGACTGATCACTCTAATAATAATAAAATAATTGTTTTTTTATAAACATTGTTACAACATGTAATGTCTTTAGAACCATCCAACAAAAATTTATTAGAATCCTCTTCACATCTATCCATTTCAACCACATTCTTCATTTATTCAAATATTCCTCAGATCAATGAAAATGTGTTGGATGAACCTTAGTAAATGTGGATGCATTAGTGTCTAATAGGTTATCTGTTGAATCATATAAACATATTTTTTGATGGTTCGATGTTATAATCCCCTTAGATGGATTGATTCTAGAAATAATTTTTATTTATTGGCATCTGATTCTAACTTTTTGGATGGATCTTTGATTCCCTACATATAGAATAAATTAAAAAACTTTTCTCATTAACAACTAACATCATTGGTCTATCCAATATTATTTGGGAAGTCTTATGTTATGTCATTTATATAAATATTCTTGTAATCACATTGTTTTCCAGATGGGTTTGCCTAGATGATGGATTGTTCAATCATCACTATTGTAAATCATTTAACTTCATCAAATTCAGACATCCATCCTTCAGACTATTTCTACATCCAGTATGTCTCAAACTTATGATCATTATCTAATTCTAATCTTTTTTTCTAAATTATCCTGGTATTATCATGACTTCTTCGTGATTTAATACCATTAATATCATCAAATTATCATCTGATTTAGTATGTTGAACATCTATTATGATTTTATGATTTTTTATATCTTCCCAATCCATTCTAAAAAACTCAAATCCTAAAATATTTTTCTGAAAACAGGTTTACCTAGAAAATAATATTCCGAATTGAAAACATCATATTTTGGACTTTCTCAATAAATTTGTTTATGGTCAAATAAGTCCATAACCCATCATCTAGTCCCTTATATTAAATAGTGAGGTAATTATTCATAATGAAAAAATAAAGACAATCCTTCCCACAAAACATATACATACTACACTTCTAGCCAACATTGACTCAACACCTGATTTCAATCATTTACATACACATCATATAGTAGTTTCCAATGACCTAGACTAGAGAAGAGTGGGTAGATAGTACCTTACTTACTTATTGGTATTTGAATTCTTTAAATACATCATATCAAATATGGGATTATCCACTATATAAGAATAAACTATAATTTAAAATAAATTAAATATTACACTTCATATGGTAGAAATTGGACTTTTAAGACCCAGGATCGGTCATTTAAGAGGTTTTCATTGGAACTATGGTTTTCAATGACCATTTTTTGTGATTTTGAATTTAAAAACATGACTTTGGATCTAAAATATATGTCTGTATGTGAATTTCCTCTAGAAACCACATGTGGGTTCCATTGACTAATTCATTGGTGAGGAATAAAATTACAATTTTTTATGATGGGGTGGGAAAGCCTATGTGAAAATCATCTTGTGTGGTAGTGGATTAAGTGTAGGATACCCATTTCATTTGAAATTTTATAAATTAAACGTGTTTACTTATAAATGATATATTATTCATTGTTATAATTTCACGGTATCTCCTCAACCAACATTGATGGACTGGTGGTGTCTTTGTGACCTTATATATTGGGATGGTGGTACCTCATCCGTCTAAATCTATAAAAAGGCTTGTTCCTCATCAACACTTTGATGTTATATCATTTATACATCATCCACTTGAAAATATTATATGGTGATACATCATCCACTTTCATATTTCCCATAGTGGTTAATCAACCACCTGAGGATTCATGTTGATCTTATTCCATCAACTAGTGACAGATTTTTGTGGGTGAATTTTCCACTTGGGGACCAATAATTTAAGTAAATCATCCAATTAAATATTTTTATTGAGGATTCGTTATCTTCATGGATATTAGTACTAGTGTTATATCTTCCACCTTGAGATTGATGATGGTTGTGAATCTTTAACATTACTAGTTGTTTCTTATGGCACCTTTTCCATGTCCGGTGTGTATAATTTTTCATATATCATCCTCCTAGATACTAAAATAGTGGATAAAAATTCACATATATATGTGTGGTGTTGGTAGATCATCCACCTTAGGTTGACGATGAGTCTTTCATTCATTGATGTATTTTCAATTTTTTATATGGATTTACGGATGGATTGTTCACTAGTATGGGCTTTGATGGTCACACATCATTCTCATTGGATATATAATGGTGATAGATCATTAAAAATGACTTTATATGGGTATTGATACATAATTAATCCTCAATGCGGGTATATACTATTATTATATCATTATATTTTGTAAATTGTTAAAATAAGTATTCTCACACATTTTTTGGTCATCGAGAACTCCATGGGATGATGGGTAATATATATATATATATATATATATATATTATTTTATATACTATATAGAGTATGAATTTTTGTTTACAATAATTATTGGGGATGTTGTTATAGTTTTCCTACTGATTTATACCCACACAATTCTATGTTACCCTTTTAAATGGGCATACATCATGTTTTTTGACCATGGTAAGGTTAAGAGTCCTACAACATTGGATGGTTTAGATCATATGTGATGTTAGAGTTAGGATATGAGATAGTTCACTTACTTGGGGATAGTTTACAAATGTATCCATGGGTTTTCTTTAATTTTGGACTAATTTGTATAGGAACATCACATGGTTGATATTTCATTTGTTGTCTGAAATGTAAGACATTTACAATGGATCACTATAATATATGATGATGTTGTTATTAACTTTTTTTGGAACCTATCTATGAGTATTACATTTCTATTAGAATTTTAATAGTTCTATAATATTTCCTCTACTGTGTTTTATGAATATTTTTACTTGAGGTTATAGTATCAAAAATTTCTATATGTCTATACTCTTTATGTTTTAACAACCTTAAATATATGGTGAGGCTTAGTTGATGTGCTTGGTGATTGATTCTTACACTGTGGAGGTAAACTGAATCAGGGATATGACAAAGTGGTATCATAGCCTAGTATATTTTTGTATTACTATTTGGGATATGGTTGAAACAAGATAGGGAATTTACTAGGAATGCATTATATGTTGTTCATGGGAGTAGCTAAACTAGATGTGATGGAAGTCCAAGTTACCTAGAAATGGATTTTTTTTATTATCTTTTGAGAAAAATATTTTTCCTATTTTACAAAATTTGATAGTTGATTTTTGAATTTTTGGTTTTTACTCTTGGTCATTGGAAAAAAGTGTAAAGGAGTTCATGCATGATTCTTCGCATGTATTCTTATCTTGAAATTTCAAAGATTACTTTTGATTTTTTTTTAATAGTTTAAAGTGGGGAATTTAATGTGTCCAAAATAGTTTATAAAGAGTTTTAATATATATAAATTACGTCTTATTGAAACTCTACTAGACTAACTCAGGACTTATGACTGAAATTTTTTATATAAAATGATTGTTATATGATCATTGGAGAGAATTTAAATTACATGAGAGTGGGTAGGTTAGTTCAAACTAAAGTAAATATTTCAAACCCTAGTATCAAAGGGTGTGAATTTTGGGTATCATGATGTGTGAATATTATTTATAAAACTAAACTAAAATATATATAATATTAAAATTGAAAAATATATTTTGAGTCATAATTTGACCATCGTAGATATATTCCACAGTAACCACTATTCATCATGTTTTATGAGGGATGTGATGATCATAACCCAACGATAGTGGAGATACATCCATTTTTTGTTCATGTTCATCCTATCGATCAGTAACACAAATAGTTTTTGATTCAGGTGTAAATACCTTTGAAGTATAAGGTGTCAAGGGTCAGGAAAAGCATATATGATCAGACTTCTGTGTTTTCTCTATAGGTTCCACTACTCTTTTCTGATGACCGTGGTACAAAATCTTTTTATTTCTGGATAGAATATATTTAGACCATCTTATATCATCATTAGGAATACCCTAACAGTTTTTCAATGATTTATACCAACATTTTTTGATGACCATGGAAGCACTGGTGTGATATTTTTCATTAGGAAAACTAGTATATAAATATGTCTTATAAGTACTTTAAGTATTACTTTTTTGAACAAGCCATCCCAAAGACTCAGTGGGATGATAATACTAGGGACTCCTTTCATCTAGTATATGGGTACATGTGAGAGAGTAAATATTCTACCTTTCTCAATGATGCATTAGGATTTACACATGTTTTGGTGGGTGAAAAGATCGATTAGAAATTTTGAGAATAGTCGATACATTATATATAGTCACAATTGAATATATTTTGATTAAAATAATTCTTCAATTTCATAAATCAGGAACTGATTATGGAGTGTATCAAAATAGAGGGTAGACCATATGAGTAGCATGATTCTTATAGAAGGGATAAAAGTGGTTATTTAGGTAGTAAGAGGTTTTAGGAGTCTTATTAGGTTGAAGATAAGTACAGTTGAAAGGGTAGTGTTTTTCCACATCCATAAAGAGGGATATTATTTTTTAGTGTTATCAGTGTGGTAAAAATGAAAATAGTTGGCCAAATATCGACACATATTTGAAGGAGTGAAGCTACTATGGATAGTTAGGAAACCTATAGATGTTTTTTAATATATAAATTCATATGATTAGTGGGAATGGTTCTGGGAAATCCAACGCATAAGGGGTATATCCATGACAACAGTAGTAGTTTGGTAGTATATTATACTCTAATAATTTCATTCAGGTAGGGTGGTTTTAGTCCCCATTAGTAAGGGAATTAGTTCTATTAGGGTGATATCCCTTATGTGTTTTGGGAATCAGGAGCTTAGGGTTATGGTCCACCCTGACTTGGTCTTATCGAGTAGAATCCTACTATAGAGGGTGAAAATCCATCAATATTTTTAGGTATTAAATTATATATAATAACCCCTAACATATATTTTTTCAATATAATTATTTGACAATATTTCATATCTTATCATAATTTCAATGGTCCATTGATTTCTATAAAGTATTTATATGGGGTGATTTCAATAAATATTACCTTAGGGGTGTAATTAAAGTGTATAAAAATGTTTATATAATACCCTATAGTGATCAATTAATATAAAATTTTCTTGGATCTACTCATTCTTGAGACTCACATATTTTATGGGATCCTTTAAATGGATTGGATGCCTATATATCGAGAAATAATCGATGAGTAGACTATAAATTCTTGGAAGGTGATTTTTATACCTATATTAGTGATAAGAATATTCATCAATGTTGCTCAAGACTTATCCATTTATGGTTTGGGAATATTATAGTCTGGTTAACTAAAATTACATTGAATGACTAAGAGATGTTCAAGGTAGTATTTCCTCTGATATTTGTCTAATTCCATGATATTTTTCCTATTTAGTTCTCGAGGTTTCTACATGAGCATAAAATTGAGTTCAAAATTGAACTTAAGTCTGGTAACAATCCCATATCCATTATACCTTATTGAATTACTCCTATAGAGAATCAATATTGGAAGGAACAACTTAAGGATATTGAAAAAAACTGGATTTTATTTTTCTGAGCATTTCCTCATGGGGTTCTTATGTATGGTTTACTAAGAAGGTGGATGGATCACCAAGATATGTGATGATTAATAAAGGATGAATATATTGGTGGCTAAAAATTTATATCATCTTTCATATGTAAATGAACAATTTGACCAACATTGAGTGTCTAAGTGGTTCTCCAAGATCTATTTGATTTTAGTATATCAATAATTTTGAATAAGGGCATATAATATTCCACATAATTATATAGGATTATGTAAAAAATAAATGAGTATCTCTTGATATCATTATTTTTATACAAAAACTAATAGTTTTTATGGACATGATGAATTATGATATTTATCTATATCTATATGAATTTTTATTTTTATTCTTTGATGAATTTTTTTTTGAAATCATAATCTCAATATCCCTTTAGATATTTCTTTAAGAATAATGAGGTTGAATCAGCTATATATGAATCTCTCAATGTGTTTCTTTTGGATCACTAATGAGGGTTTACTGGGGAATTTGATATGAGAGATAGGGATATTAGTGGACCCTGAGAAGGAAAAGGTTTTAGTTTTATAGTAGTGTGCAATAATACTTTAAAAATTAAAATTTTCCCAGGTTTGGAAGGATTCAAACAAAGTTTAATTCAATAAAACATTGATTTTTCATCCGCAATGATGTATATGACCATGAGGTTGGTGGTGTTCATGTAATTGGAATCTCATGGTAGATCCTTTTAGGGGATGAAAGAGATATTGACATCTATTTCAATCCTAACCTTACATAATCCTGAAAATAAATATTCATTGTATTGTGATGCTTCATGAGTCAAATACGAAGTAGTTTTGATACAGGGCAGCCGAGTGGTCACTTACATGTCTTGGAAGCTGATTCCATGTGAGAAAAACTACCTGAAAATAGATCTATATCATTTAAAAAAAATTACATACACCAATAAGTTGTCATCGTAATTGTTTGGGTGATTTTTTCATTATATATATCAATAATAAGATCATTTGGTATATATATTCACAGTGATCCTTAAACATTCTAAAAATAAGGATAGATGAGTGTCTAAGGTATTTCAAATTCAAGATAAAACACACCCATGGGAAGGGGAATGTTTTGGTTGATGCGAAAATTATAAAGGCTCAATTATATGTGGTGAATGTAAAATGTAGTTAGTATGTGATGGGGATACTCTTCACTAAGATTCATCGTGATGCTCAAGAGTATTAGAAAAGAGATATAGTTACTTCTCTAATAATTATGTATTCCATTATCAATATGATTATAGATATATTGTAATCTGAGTCATATTTTCTGGTAATGAGGTACAATATATATTACAAGGAGACACAACTTTATTGGTCCCTTGGTATTGATGAGATTTGTTAAATAAAATTTTGGTTTTTGGTGCTCAGGATTATTCATAAGGAGATGATGTGTAATTCATACACCTATAGATGGGTTCTTGGTTTCATAGGATCAAAAGAAACTCAATAAATACAGATGAAGAAAAATAGAAACCCAATATCCCTGATCCAAGAAGCATTAGACTATAAATACTTTCTACTATATGAAATTAAGAACATGCGTAATGTATACCTTACACTAATGAGTTGACTCATCCAATTCAATCATATGGGTTTGATTAAGTTCCCAAGAAGGGGACAGAGTAAATCCATCTTAATTGGTGTATCCATGGGTTTATTTATAATCATATATCACATAGGTAGGTTCCTCCACACATAAAAAATATGATAGTATCTCACTTAGGAAAAGGGTGAGGTGGGGAAAGAGAAATTTGATGTGAAAGTGTTGGTGGGATACTTATGAGATCCCCTAAACCCATCACATGGTTACTATATCTATATAGATAAATCTATAATTTTCCTATAATTAACATGAATTTACTTTTATGTTACTATCTAATTCATGTTAAAACATCATATATAACCTATATCCATGAAAACAGAGGGACCATTTCAAATTATAAAATGATTCTATTGATGATTTCCTTTTATGGATGATTAATTCAAACATTAGTATCTAATTTTCTACATCCTTTGATAAGGTAGTGTATTATTAAAATATAATATTCCCTTATGATATCTATTTCTATATGCATATGATATTCCTCTAATCTATTCATATCATACTATATGACTTGAAACTATTTTACAATATGATACAGCTCAAAACATTTACCTCTGTGAATGTCTCTTTCAACCTCCCACTTATACTAATGTTTTAGAGACTTTGTGTCATTTCACATTATATTTTATAGTATAAAATATTGTTTAGAACCATATACCAAAATCCTTTTGGATATTTTTGAATAATGTTTAGAATTATATCGCATAAAACATATTGTTTAACATCATATGAAATACATTATGAATACCTATAAAAAACCAATTTTAGATTTCCTCTAAAACACTTTTATAGTATCTATCGTTGTCAAACTCAATACACATTCAATAAAACATAATGTTTGATGTATTATTCTTTAGTATAATTGATTGGAAATATAAATCTCCAAATCTATAAATTTTATCAAAGGGATTCCATATTTAATGTATCAATTCTACTCAACCTACAAATGGGTCGGGCATGATCTCCACCAAAAACAAATATCATTATACATGTGTTCACCAACAACATTATATAAAATAATTCATTTTCATATGAACTATAATTCATTTTCATCTAGTGAGGATTGGATATGGATTGTTTAAATCTCACATATGCACTCATTCATTCTTAGTTCGTTGTGGATTTTCTGGCTGAGTCAATGAATATGTCACATTTCATTCACCATTGTGGATGAACACAACACATTCCTCACATGTTAATAGTTAAACACATCATATATGTTATCGACACATGGTCATAAAATTCTATAATATATCTAAATCTAGGTCCCAAATGTCATAATTTTCATAAATGTTTAAGAATTCCATCTTATTTAAGCTCCAACTAATCACATGATCATCAAAATACCCAATAAAACCCAAATTTAGTAAACCTAAAAGATTTCATAAGAAATTTGTTATGGTATAATGGTTATAATTCTAGGTATCTCACCATCCACAAGTAGTGGAGAATCCATATTTAACATTACACCCCTACTAAACCAATCAAAGAGACTATAAAAAGTTATATGGTATACATGATGGGTCATACATAATAGAAGACATGTTTTATTACTAATTATTATATTTTGTTTCCACATATAAGAATAATTCTCAAATTGACCTTAAAATATATTTATATATTATAAAAATACATTAAAAACATCAGTTACAGATAAAACATAAACTTGCTTTGAGAAGTTAATTGTCATTTCAATTCACTATATATATACACATGAATCCAACGTGAAAGTCAGCTATACCAACAAGGTTAAATACCCTAATAGAGGGTGTGAATCAGGGTATGATTGATTAAATAAATTTACCCTCTAAAACCTGATTCATCATTAAAAACATTGTTCTCTCCCTTTCTGAAATCGATGTATGAAAAGAAATGAAATCATTCATGAGACACAACCATTTTACTTGGTTCACCCTCATTGGGATACATACAAGGAGCATATAGTATAAATGCACTTATGTAACAAATACCCTAAGGATCAATTACATAATGACTACCCTTATAATGTTTGGAGAGAACTCACTATCCCTCCTAGATTATGACCACAAATAATTTTAAAGTTCACTACTCTCTCAACTAAAGTATTCTCACTATTAATCCAAAAGATTCTACTATTATTTTGAATCACCTAATAATTTTTTTCACACATATATGAGTATTCTATGAAGTCTTATTTTCACCATGTAGATGATATACACTTTTTTGTGTACTGTTAGGTTGTGTAAATTTCTTTCCTAAACATTTTTCGCCACTTCATAAACATTATTTCTCCCTCTATGAACTATCTTGAATTATCTATAAACTGACTTGCAACCTTTATGCATTGCTTTTCACCATGTTTCTTAAGTTATTTGTGGTAAACTTTTTCTTCATCAATTGCCTCTGCTTCACATACGACTGATCCCCCGTGAACCACTGATGCTTCGTGGACTTCCTCTACTCCACGTTCCATTTTCTTTTATCATCTACTGATCAAAGAAAACCCCTTCTTCTAAATTTCCTTTCAAACTACCAAATTAATAGAAGTGATCCCTCATAAGATACTTCTTCTTTTGTGTAATCCTCCCTAATAAACTACATCAGACTTCCCTGAATTATTCCACTAATAACTATCCCTAATGAAATTCTATCTATCTAATGATGTTATTATGGTTCTTTATATATGAATATAATTATTGAAAACCAATAAAATCACAAATTCTCAAAACTCCATTGTGGTATAGCCATCACCCCAAACATTTTATATTGTTTGTATAATTCCTTTATCCTTTGTAGTGGCTTATCTCATCCGTAAATGAATACCCATTGAGGAAATATTAATCACCACCTCCAGCTCAAAATAGAGTTATTCCCTTGAATTATGAGCTTCATGTGAAATTATTTTTGATGTGTTCCATGTAGCACACTTTTAGGATCATGTAGCCCAGAGCCCTTTATGGCAGGCTTAATTCACACCCTTCATCTGCAAAACTTTCTAGAACATTGTAGTCTGTGAACTACCTTTGTGGTCAGACAAATCATCTGTGGTCCATATAGAGCATATTCTATGAAAAATAATTCCTTTTCCCAAAAACAAACTACCAATTTTGAGGCCCAATAATTTTTTGAACACTAGAAAAATGTGCCACTTTAAACTCATCTACTTCAGAAAAACCAACCATACTAAAATATAGTCCTAGGGAGTTGTCAAAAAATCACCCCAAAACACTTAGATGACTTATATAGGTATTTTTTCCAACAATACCCTCTTTGGGTTTGTTTATAACACATAAATACATTGATTAGGGATCAATTATTTAATCAACACACAATCTAAGACATATTTCCCTAATCGGTGTGAGAAACAAGTGTGGAGTGAAATATTAATCAATGAATCACTTCATTCCAAAACCAATCAACTAATTTCATCATGATCACCATTTATCTGGATATATAGCCTTTGATCAATCATATTAATCATCTTCACATTTAAAAAAACACCTAATTCACTACTCCTGCTTCATATTCTCCCCCTTCCTTGATTAGGACATTTTCTTCCACATTTGTTGCAAAAACTTCTCTCTTATTGCCGACAAACCTGAAGGTTTATCCTTTGTGTTTAACAATAGGGTAAGATACATAAATCAACACTTTATGGGAAAACAAATGATACCTCAAAGAAAGGGGGTCCCACATCCACGCTTTTTCAAGTAAGGGAGTCAACAGAACTCCAAGATCTAGTTGATGCATCTCAAACACCTCTTTGGGTAAGGCCTTTTTTAGAATGTATGTCACATGTAACTCTATAGGAACTTACAACAACTTCACATACCCATGTTCCACAATTTATTTGATAAAATGATACTTGATTTCAATGTGATTAATCAATGAATGATGGACTATATTTTTTCTGAGATTTATAACATTTTAATTATGTCACTGGATTCTGATAAGAGATTCCACTTAAACTCCCATGTCATCAAGTTGTTGTTTTATCCATAATAACAGTGTGCAAGCTTGATTGGTTGAAATTTATTCACTTAATATAAATCTCAATGAAATGAAATAATGTTTCTTTCATATCGGATAATTACAAATTCTATATTTAATTCACAATATGATGTTGATATTCTATCATCTGCTAAACCATCCCAATCTGCATCTATATATCCCAAAAACTCTTGCAGATATTATTCATTATATAGTAAAAGAAAATTCAAAATTCTCTTTATATACATTATTATAACTATTATTTAGTTGTTATCCTTGATATTTCATTGATATCTTTCTTCTTTTCATGTGGAAAAAATAATATTTGATTTGTTTTCATTCAAGTACTATAGACTGCCAATGATTTTCTTTTATTCAGTGACATTAACTACATTTCCTTCATCATCTCATGAAATTTTCTTCTGGATATCCATTAGAGTCATCATCTCCATAAAATTATCTATTCAAAATTTTCTCAAAATCCCGAAGAATATTTGGATTGAGAAATAAAAGTAACACTTTTCCTTTTGTCACTTGTAAACTAAGGATAATGTTAGTTCACAAATCACTAACAATTAAAATTTACTTTTATAGATTTTAAAAAACCATTTTCACTATTCTTCATCTAATCTAAAAAAATATTATATCATATATATACACAAACACCATCATCCTTTTATTACTCTCATTATTTTCATAGATATTGTAATCAACTCCACAACACTCAAAATCAAGCTTCTTAAAAAAACAATCTAGTCTTGAATACCATGATATGGGTTCTTTCTTCAACCCATTGAGTGCCTTCTTTAGCCAAAAGACTTTGTTCTTATATTTATGAATGATAAATCCATTTGGATTCACAATATAAACTTATCCTTCTAAAACTCCATTAAAAAACTAACGACATAACATCCATAAGGAAAATATTGAACCTTTTTTACACTATTTTTTCCACGAATAATCTGATTGTCTCTAGCTTCACAGTAGGTGAAAATGTTCATCAAAATCAATAACCACTATCTATGGTTACCCTTTTAAAAATAGTTATTCTTTGTTTCGAATTAGTATATTATATTCAATCATCTTGTTGTGAAAAAACCCATTTGGTACCAAAGACATTATTATCGATTGGTCTTGAGATAACCTCCAATGTCTAATTATTTTGTATTTGGTAATTTGTTTCATTCATAGTTAGAACCCAATTTTCAACTCATGTTGCTTCTAAAAGACATTTATTCTCTACGTGAGATAGAAAATATATATATGCTATAATGACTTTATTCTTCGTTTTTAGTTGGCATTGTTTGATCACAAATGATGTTTTATCTGTCAATTTCAACTCAACTATTCATCTTTAGTGCATATATAGATATGAATTCATCCTAATCATCATTAGAATCTTCTTCTATATCAACATTTTGTACTTCAACTCCCCTTGGGGTGTTTACCTCCTCAACACTTTCATTAGGAAAATAGTCACTATGTTGTTAAAGATTATATTCATTCTCTACCATACTGACATCATCACATTCAACTACCTTTCTAGTCCACATTTTCAAAAAATAATTTTGTTTTATTTTTCGTGAATATTCAATATATATACCCTCATCTCCATATGATTCAAATTCTCTATTTTTATCCTTATTATTGATTAATCATTTACATGTAATGATTCAAAAGTTTTTTAAAGTGGGATTCTTCCCATACCATAACTAATATGGTGTATTTTCTTCCTTCAAACATAATAGAACCCTAATGGATATGTAGACTGATGTCCTGATATATTCCTTCTAGAATTTCTATAGTATTTCCTTTTCAATAAGAATTATTTGGGTCATGTTTTTTATTATCTAATTTCTCTTCTCAACCACACCATATTTTTAGGATTTCTTACTACTGATACTTTATTCCTTATCCTGTGTTTCTCTAGATAATATTCTAATAGACTATTTTTTAAATTCAATACCTTTATCAGTACAAGACCAAAAATTCATCTATACAAGCATCCTTTCAGATTCCCTCTGACACTATTTTATGAAACTGAATAAATAAAACTTGTGGGAAGTGAAAGATACCAATTCTACCCTTCTGAAATTACCATTCAATTGAATATATTACCTCTTCCCATAAATTGGTCATGGTGAGATTGGTCCAAATACATAAACATGAATCAATTTAATCACTTGGGGTGAAGTTTTTTTCTTTTTCCATGAATGGCGTTCTAATGATATTCCCTTGTTGACAAGAATCAAACATATGAGTATGATCACTTTATTGCATAGGAATATATTTAGGTACATCACATTTGACTAGATCTTCTAGGGATGGTTGTCATAGTTGGTCAAGTATTTTATTCCACATCCTATTTTCTTCCCCTTTGGATGAAAAGCACATATCATCTTCTCCACTTACAAGGTAGATATTCTTATTTGTTCTTATTGCATGTGGAATAACTGAACATTGTATTCCTTTGAATATAAACATATTTTTAGTAAATCATATAGAATTTCCTAAGTCAAATAGCTGACTAACACTAATACTGTTTTGAGTGAGACCTTCAACAACTAATACATAATCACATATTCTTCCTTTTCCCCAAAATTTTCTTTTTCCCAAGTAAATTATCTTCATGCATTTATCATGAAAAATTATGAAAACACCTTCCATGTAAAATTATATGTGTATGAAAAGATATTTAATTTCTATCATATAGGATGTGAATCTACAATCAAGGATCAATCCTCCAGAATGATCTGATGCATTAAGGGAAATATTTTCAACTTATTCCTCCCCACAACTTCCTTTTGATCCATGTTTTTTACATCATACCAAATATGGATTCGTAATCTTGAAATTCCTTACAGTATGATGGACCATCTTCATCTTGAAGATTTGTAAATCAATTTTACATTTTCATCTCATTTCATGATACATTGGGCTATATCTTATGACCACATTCAATATTCTTCGGGAAATTTCAATTCATTTTTTATTAGAAATATCTTTCCATGTGTCTCAATCCTCCAAACTAAAACAATGAACATAAAATGATATCCTAGAATATTGATCTCTGTACGGATGGATAAGTTGGTTTCATTCCCTATAATACATTTTGGTTGTGGAACATGCATTTCATGAGTACCCCATATTTCCAAAACAATATCATCTAATGTGGGATTAATTCCTATATGTCACTACTACACTACTACTTTTCCCTTGGGTTCTTAGAGTCATCTATTTTTTATTCATACCAAAATAAATATTCAATCTCAGAGTGGATTATTTTGTTCTGACTTCACCCATTACATCTTTTTGTTTTTGATAAAGACCGATACTTGCATTATCATTTAAATTTGATTATTTCTTCTTTTATGTGGGACATATATGCTCCGTATTTTTATTTTCTATCTCTCAGAAGATCTTCATTTCTGATGTCAAACCAGGAGCCAAGTTTTTTTCTTTTTCCTTAACTTCTCATCGTACTCCATCATCTTTCTATTCAAATTCTTCAATATATTTATTTTGTTATTTCACTATGTTATTCAAACCAATGAACAAATTTTTATGTTACTAAAAAGCGAGCTTGTACTCACTAAATGTTTTTGAGTTCTCTAGTATTAAAGACTTAGGCTTTTCAATTTCTTCTCCCAGCACTATCTACTCTTCTTCCTATTGTTGAATATAAATTTTCACATCACGAACCGCTCTATTGTATTTCTTCATCCTAGATCTCCAAACATATGTATCATCCATATAATCATCTAATTCAGCATGTATATCAACTCTTCCATTGACTTATTCTTCATCATTATCACTTTCATCAATATTTTTTGGAGCTACCGACAACTACAACCATTTCATTATATCCATGACCTTTTCATTTAAATATCACCTCTACCTAAAATTCATTTAATTGATAATTTTCTGGTGAAATTAGAATATTATTTTTGAATAAATTTATCTTAATCTTTTTCATACCCTCCACATAGGCTGAAGACTTCTTCATGGTAATTTCAAGTTCATTCTCATCATCTTCTTGAAATATCATGGGGCACCTTTCTCAATGATTTCTAACATTTCCCCATGAAAATCAGGACAGTTGGAGTTTCCATTTGAACATTCCTTTTCCTCTTTATAAATTTTATGAAAGGAATGACATGACTTAATCTATCTCTTCTTATCCATGCCCCTCTTCTATAGTGACCTTCTTCAGGGCCTTGAATATGATATCTTTAGACTTCTCATTATCCACTGACTCATAATAATCATTTTTCATCTCATGTGTAATAATATTACTATGAAATCTATCCAATGTTAGATCCTTTGGATTTTTGCCTTCTAATAAATAAACTTTCATAATGAATTGAAGTGAAAGTCTTTTCAAGATTCACATGATAATATATACATCTTCAATAATTTCTCCCACACCACGCATGTCTTCCACAACAACATTCAACCAGTCAAATAGTGCATCAACACACTCGTTAGGGAGTATTCTGAGATCCTCATACTTGTTCAATATAACTTTCAGCTTTTCTTCATTGACTTTGGAGTCTCCCTAATAACTATTTATAACTTTTCCCCATATATAATGTGATTAATTACATGAAATCACCTTTTTATATATTTCATTTAATAGTGCACCCCCTAATGAATTGATTACTTTGGGATCAACATATAATTCCCTTCTGTCGGTTTAATATAAGGAACCACTATCGATACTGGATTCAACTCCATCCAACGCATCTATAAATATATCCATTCGTAAATATTGGAAGTACTATTACATTTGAATCTTCTATAATTGAAATTTTTTTCCATCAAATATCTGAATCCATTAGTAATTGAAACCCGCCATTAAAACCCTTGAGAGAGAAACCCTGATATTAACATTTCCCTATGATACCAACTATTTACCCAACTTGGTTAAATACCATGAGAGGTGGATTAATCATGATATGAAATATTAAAAAAATACCCCTTTCAGGTCTTATTTTATCATTAAAACACTCTTTTGTCCCTTTCTCATAGCAATGTATGATTATAAATGAAATCATACATGATACACAACAATTTTACATGGTTCTCCCTCATAGAACAACATACATGAAGTATACAACCAAAATGAATAGTTTTACCAATTCCACTAAGTCTCACTACAAAATGGTTTGGTCTAGATCACTTTTATGCTAAGGTTCACTACCCTTACAATGTATGTAGTGGATCCATTATCCCTTCTTGTTTACATCCAATCACAGTTTGAAATCTCACTAGTCTATCAAATAAAGTGTACTCACTACTCCTCTAGAAAAACCACATATTTCATTGAATCACCTAACAATTTTTTCACACGTATATTAGTGTGACATGAAGTCTTGTTTTCACCTAGTAGAAGAAATACACTTTATTGTATACTTTTAGATTTCAAAAATTTCTTTCTTGAAATGTTTCATTCCATTAAGTAACTTTGTTTCACCCTCTATGAACTATCATTAATCCTCTTTGAACTACCTTTCATCCTCCATGAAATACTTTTCACCGTCTAGAGTGAGTACTTCATGGTCAACATTTTCTTCTAAAACCACCTATTCTTCATGGATGGATGATTCCTCATAAAACATTGATGATTCATAGATTTCCTATTTTGCATGGAACCTTTAATTTTGATAACTACTGAGGCCCGCTAACCCATTATGTGAGCTTAAAAAATACCTCCTTTGTGAAACTAATCATTTACAAAATACTTCCACTTTCAAAGAATCTTGCCTCACAAACCACTTCAGACTTCCCCAAATTATTCTAAAGATAATCCTCTATAATGAATTATGCTATGTCTAATAATGTGATTAGGGTCCTTTATATATGAAAATAAATACCAAAAAACCTTCTAATTGAAAATTCCCAAAACTCTATTGTGGTATAGCATTCATTGTGAAATTTTTATGTTGTCTATATATCACATTCATCCTCTGGGGTGGTTGATGTCATCTGTAAAAAAACCCTTTTTAGCATCCCTAAATCACTACTAATAGATACAAATGATGATACTACCATGAATGAAGAGCCTTACATGAATGGAAATTATCAAGTGATCATATTTTTCAATGTGGTTTAGGTAGCGCACTTTGTGGTTCACATTTCACAGAGCCCATTGTAATAGGATTAATGCACCACCATTGTCCGCCGAACGATCATATATTTTGTAGTCCACGAACTCCATTTGTGGTCCAGAGGATCTTATTTGGTTCTCCTTGAATATCTACAATATGGAAATCATTCCTTCCCTCAAACATACTGAATCATTTTCATCTAGCTTTGTCAATAAACACAATCACTCCAAAAATAATGATACAGTGCATAGAGGGATTTGTATTCAACAAAGGATGAAAATGTGTAGTTTCCAATTTTTATAACATGATATATTTAATTTCCTTAAAAAAATTAAGAATAATGAACAAAAACATACATAACTACATGTATAATCATATCACATGTGGTACACTTCCATATCAGCCTTATGTTTATTTTAGATTGAAGAGTTTTGTTAAACTCCATACATATCTATATAATTCTTGACACATCACTATGTTACCATTTAATGAAACACACCCAACAAACTCTTTAGACACAAAAAATATAGATTTTATCTAGTTAAAATAATGGTTAGTTATAGGAATTATATTCTAAATTTTCATCTCCTTTAACATATTTAAACTTCTTATAATCACCACATAAAATATTACAATGTTCATAAAATTTATTTCCTACCTATAACTCTTTTATGTTTATATTCATAATCCATTGGAACCAATTATATTAGAAATAATTCATTGAAATATATTGTAACTATTGATGTTAAACTTTTACCAACACATCCTAAACTCCATTAATTTTCATGGAACTAACTGGAATAATCTTTTATTTATTAACATTGATCATATCTAAGTCCAAGAATACATACACTAGAAATATAGTAACTATACTATCTTCTAAATATCATTATAAGGTTTACAAAATATGTTTTTAAGAAATAACTCATATTTAATTTTAGTAGTAATACATTTAACATAAACAATTTCATCTATATCATATATGGTTTTCTAATGTTATGAGAATTACTATAAAATAAGATGATTCAATAAAGTATTCCTTATTAGTTTTGGAATATTAATTCCTTATATTTAATAAAAATATAGATATAAATATTTATCCTAGATAAACCATTTTTATTCTTACCATTTTTGAAAAAACATTTTATAGAATCTGATGAATCATAAACCTTGAGTAGCATATCAAATTATTCATTGAAACCCATTGTTTCCAGAAAACATTTTTGATCACATAAATGAAATGACATAAAATTTCACAACATTTACTTATATTAATAAGATCTTGATATATTCCCTTACATTTAAATCATTGATGTACAAACTTTTTTACATCATTTGAATGAAAACTGTATGATTTTAAAGGCATCCATTGGATTCAAACTGTAATATATTTACAAAAAAATTATAGATTACATTTTATATCATATGCCATCCAAAAAATATTTAATTTATATAATAGTAATACCTTAAATGAATATTATAGGGAGTTATAAAAATTCCATTAGTTTTTAAGGGAAAATATATCAAATGGAATAATTAATCCTCCTTCCTAGTAAATATAGGTTACAAATGTTGTGGATTGGATACTAAAATAATCATTATTGTACATTCCTTTTATATTTTCTTCTGTTGGTTTTAAATTTTATCCACATTAATATTAAATATTGTACATGAATCTATAAATAAAATTATTATTTTTAGAGTCTCAAAATTTAGATAATATAGTGTAAAAATTTATTTAACTCACTCATAGTGTTTTAACATTTATTTAGATGAAAACAAAATGAATTCCCCAATAAGAACATCCCATGTAAGACAACATTAGTCTCACATATTCATTGGAATAATCAATCATAATTACTATATGATTAATGTCAATGGTACATTTATTCATGTTGTATTATATTTCTTTCAAACCATTAGTAAATAATTTAATGTTTCTCATAAAGATCTTGGTTAAAATGTTTAACAACATAAGAAGTTTATTAATTCAAGATGGTTGTTCTCTAATATATATATATATATATCATTAAATAATAACTTTTCTTATGTTACTAGTAATATGACTATCTTACTTTAACCTTATCATCTATGAAGAATTTATTTCAAGGTCATTTTAGATGATGATTGAGTTATTATCTAAAACATAATCATTTAAAAGATGATTATAATTTTTTAAAAACATTTCAAAAGTGATTTTATAAAATATTCTCATACTAAAATTATTAACCCTTTTAAACTCATCAAATACAAAAGTTTTTCAAGATATATATTTCCATACACAACGAGTCTTCTTTAGCATTTCTCTCACTACATAGTTATTTAGATATGGAATCATCAAAATTATATCATATATGATTTCTAGATAGATTAGTGAATAACCCTAAATCTAATAAATCATATAGAGAAACTATAAAAATTTATTTTGTAGTCTTAATATTATTAGGGAATATATGAAAATAGTAACTCAATGAAAATTCCATGAATGGGAACCTATTCCAGTTAGGGTCACCCATGAGTTTATTTTCTCACATAATATAATTTATCAACACTCATGTTAACCAAGAAATGCCATAATGGATGGTTGTGTTCATCACAAGTGTTTTATTTGGAAGGAATGTTACACTTATTATTTGATATGTTATGTAACAAGAGTAGAAAAATCGTTTTTAATATCTCCATTTTAAAATCTGTTCTTCAATTATGATATTAAATGTACTCAGTGAGTAATTTTAATATTGGATTAAAAAATGATGTTAAAAGTTTTTAGGGTAGTCTTTTTACATATTCTATATATTAACATATATTAGAATCTGAATTTTACCGTTGGTTCCTAAAAAACTGATGTTAAAATTACTCATACAAGGCTTTTAAGATCGGCTCTTTTTCAATAACAAACATTAAAAAGAATTTTTCCCAAACTTTTTTTAAAAAACGAAAATTAATAATTATTCTAAACTATATTTAATTTAAAATGTTTGGATTTTAGTGTTGTTAGAGCTAAAACATACTTATAGATCTACATATATGGACAGGAGTTCATCACCCCAAAACAAAGTCTTAGAGAAGTCCAAATTTCGATGACCATAAATTTTGATCCACAACTCCTTGTGTGATCCATGAATAGTTTAATTGAATATTTGGATATTAGATAAAACATTTTCATTGTTATTGAGGTCATGTTTTTGTAAGACCAACATGAAAAGTGAATTTTAATGTCGGTTCTAAAAATCCTTATGTTAAAATTCCTCATATAACACTTTTGATGTCTGTTTTTTTTCATTAACCGGCGATAAAAGTAATTATTCATTTTATTTTTTTCAGAGAACAAACATTAATAATGTTGAAATAGTTTTATTATATTTACCATGATTATTTTTTAGTAGACATGGAACTAAAATGGAATTATGGATCAAATGTTATGGATGTGAGATGTTGATCATCTATAAGCGAAGTCTTAGAAAATTCCAACATCTGATGACCATAACTTTTTATTTGTAACTTTTTTTGAACTTAACGACTACTATAATTAAATATGTATAAATGAAATAAAAAATTATTCTTTATTAATATCAATTTTTTGAAAAACCGACATGAAATGTGACTTTAAGAATCGGTTCCTGAAAACCCCATGTCAAAATTCCTCGAAGAAGACTTTTAATGCCATATATCTTCAATAACTGACATTAAAATAAATCAACTTGGTTATTCAAGATATTGATTTTATAATGTTGAAAAGTTTATTTCTATTTCCCAATATTCAATTTGAATTTTCATGAAACTAAAACTATCATACATATCAATAGTTATGGATATCAAAAGTTTATCATCTCTAAATTAATTCTTAGGGAAGTCTTATAACACCCCAAATTATAAATTGCATCTTTTTATTCAACGGTGTTTGTAACAGGCAACACCAAGTGTTAAAAGGGAATATATAAACTTAATAAAACATTAAATAAATATAATATTATATATATATATATATATATATTAATTCATGAAACACTAAGTTAGATTTCATCACATGAAAGAGTGACCTTCCATTATAGCTTGCATTACATGCAAGAGTGACCTTCCTTAATAGTTGTCATTACATGCAAAGTTGAGTTTCACTAAATGACAATGTATTATTAAAATATTATCATTTAATATAATAAGATATAACCAAACTGTTGTTTTCACAGTTATGGATAGTATTAATTAACTTATAGAAATTTATGGTTTATATAACTATAAAATGAATTCATTAGTTAACAATAAATGATAAATGAATATAATAACCGATTGGATATAAAAAAGAAATATTATTATTTGTATGCTTACAAAAGATTTTTTCCTTAATAATCATAATTAATTAAAATTAGGGAATGATTTTAATGAAAAATATTTTTTTTATATTCAATCATGTATTTTTAATATTCATACATTAGGTTTTATAGTCTTATGATAAGAATAAACCCAATTTCACAGCAAAATACCTATATTTTTATAAACGAAATTTTTCTACCTTCTAATTTAAAACCCATTTCAAATATAAATTATGACACTTTAATCTATTTAATATGTCAAATTAAATTCTTATTTAAAATAGAAACATAAAAAATATTTTAGGGTGAATTTTTGATATTTTTCAGAAAAATATATCTTTCATTTGAATAGTTAAAAATAATAAATTTTAATTAAAAACTGATTTTTCATCTGATTTATTAATTTAGATAAATAATAATTTTAATTGTTTTTAAATTCTAATTAGATCATATGTTTTTTAGTTAATTCTATTTATGTCATTAGAATCAACAGAACTTTGAAATTGATTATAAAAACATGGAAAACTTTCAAATGATTTTACGTTAAAACCCATTTAGTCTTCCCACCTACGAGATTAAATTTAAATCAATTTTTTCCACTTCTATTATTTTAATTTAGAATAAACTAGTCCATATTTTTAATCAGTATAATTTATGATTTTTAAAAATTGAAAATTCTTTTTTTTTCCAACTAGATTAGTGAAAGTGATTAAAATTAATTACAACAATTAAGGTTAAATTAATATTAATAAGGGACTAAACAAGAATCTTAAAACCCAAAAGAATTATACACTTGTACAAGAGTTAATTTTTAGAAATATTTAGACAATATCCCCTCATTTTTTTTAATTTCTTCAATTATTTAATCCAGTTGCAACATGAAAAATGTTTTTGGAATTCTTTGTCAAAATATTACAAGAGTGTCACTCCTCCCCTACTACAAAAGCCCGCCACTTATCCCCATTCCTCACACAAATCAAACCAATTAGGTTCAGCCAAGATATATCCAAATCATAACAAAAAATAGGTACTGTAGACCATGAATCCTCCCTTTGTGTTGAAATCCTTCCAAAGAATCCCTTTGGTATAAACCAAAAGGAGTTACCCAATTTTTAAGATAACATTTTCCAACAATATCTTTTATTTCATTTAATCCTCCGCACCTTAAATTATCTTAAAATCACAATAATATGTTGAAAACAGTATAATAAATATAGTTTTGTTTTGTTTTATTAATGGATCTAAATATGTTAACACACACTTCCATCTAATGGGTAACGAACATATTGCTTACTTGTATGGAGAACTACGGCCTCATGAAACAATTATTGTTTATTTTTACTATTACCACCTCTCATGGTGGCCATTATGATGGAAACTATATTTATATATTATATTTATGATATTTAGTATTCTTTTAATCTTATTTTATTTTTTTACAACAAATATCTTTATACATTCCATTTTTTTAAGTGAAAACAATATTTTAGGATGTGTGGACTACCACCCCCTGAAAGAGATATGGTTTGTTCACACTATACATGGAATGTATAAATGATGTTTTTAATTAAACCAATGTAACATAAAAAATATTTTATTGATGAAATGATTAAATTTCTAGAAATATAATATATATATATATATATATCATTTTCTTTATTACCCTTTTAGACTATTAAAAAGTGATAACGTCGTTCATGGATGTATGGACTACCGCCTCCTCAACAAAATGTGATTCCTTTTAAATCAAAATAATTCTATATATAAGTATATATAATTAAATAATATTTTATTTATTATATAATGATAATTATTTAATTATATAATATTATTAACCTTCTTTCCGTAATGATCCTTGAAAAATGTGAATGTTACTCATGTGTACATATGGCCTTCTGTCTCCATGATTGTAATGCTGGTTCATTTTTCATAACCATATTTAATGATTTTTTTAAAGTATAATTTAAGTATCAATATAGAAATTATTACATTATTATTATTCTATAGATGTAATATAATAACCCTTTGACTATAGTTGACCTACCAAAGTTGTTTTTCATATATAAACTGAATTTGTTCAAAACACCAAACGTAAACTTAATTATTAAATTAGTTGTATATAACATGGTAATAAGTGAAAAAAAAGTGATAAACATGAAAATTGTTCTCAAGAATGTATATAATTAACATAATCTTATTATACTTTAAGTTAAATGACATTCACCTGAAAGTAAATGCAAGGTAAGTGGTTTCACCTCAATTTATATTCTATTGATACTAATTTGTTCCGATGAACCTATTTTATTTTATATGGTGTATATAATACCCATTTAAATTATATATAATTAATATCTTTACTCTCAAGATATAAAAATTCATTTAATTTTATTACTTCATGGGTCTTATTCTTTAAAATGTTTCAATGTGGTATGGGACATTTTGGAATGTTTAATGATCATTTTCTTCAATATTAATTTTATTGATATTTCAATGGTATTTCCATTATAAAAAATTATATGAACATTATTAAATAAAATCATTATTTTTATTTTTTTGTGGTTTTTCATAAACTTTTTCAAGCATCAGTTCTATTTTCCATTATTTGACACTCAATATGTTTTAGAAAAAAAAATTTATGAAAACACAATTTTATTTCTCTCTTTAGTCAGAGAACATATTTTCTTATAAAAACCATGTTTTATAAAAATGTTTTCATAAAAAAATTAAAAATGATTTAGTTAAAAAATTACCCTTTTTTCCTTTTACAAATGTTTTTAATGGAATATTCATTTTGCTTTCTAAACAAGAAATTTCTCTAACCTTTAACCATGAAAAATAAATTCTCTTTTTACCTTATATGACTCGTACAAATTTACCCACCGTCATTTCTTTGAATATTCCTTTTCATGTTTAAAATTTTACTTTTTAATGAAGATATTTTCAAACATGATTCTCAAATAAAAGGATTTTCAAAGGTTTTATCATAAAAAAAGGATATTTTCCATAATAATGTTTTTAAAATATCATTTTATAAAATTTCTATTCATCAATTAAAAAAACCCTAATTTTTTCTAGACAAGGGATGTGTTGTATTGATACCATCCAATTTCTTCCCCTAGATGGATTTTAATTTATTTGGATAACGATTGTATCTACATTAACTTACTTGATTTATTTGTTATTTCCCATGAAATATTAAATCATTTATGATCATTGACCATTGAATTTCTCTTAAATTATTAATTTCATTTATCAAGGATATTACATTTCTTAAACCATATACCTATTTACATATGATTTTTACTTTGAAATTTGTTTTATTTTTTAGGAAATATTGATAAATACATATTCTTTATTCAATAAATAAATTTTATAAGGAATATTGTTTACTAATTAAATTGAATACTTGATATTAAGAATGACTTGGACATGAAATTATGGGTAGATATTCGACTTTATATATCTTCAAGATGCATCGATAGGGTCTCATGGGTCTTATTAGTTGCACAGGTTATAATAGTTTAAACCATCTTGTGAATGATCTTGAACGTATTGGTTTTCATGTGCATCAGAAATGATGTCCATTAAGAAAGAATTTACACCATTTTTTGGTATTATTCACCCATTATATTTTATGACAACATAACTCTAGATACACTTAATTTTAAGCACATTGATTAAATGGAATGTGTTTCAGATTCTTACCTTTCCATATTTATTTGACTTTATCTATTTAATTGAATGTAATGTGCTTTAATTTACCATGAATTATTTATTATTCACTTCATTTTCAACGTATTGATTACTCAGCTTTTATTTTCAGTTATTTACCTTGGCATGTTAATTTATTCATATTGTTTCTTTACTTTGTCAGCTATAAATTAACTTTACTGATCATTTCAGGTCACCATTATTATGTTTTCTTTCCCCATGAACTCAAAAAGTATAATGATAAATACATGCAAGGATAATCTAGATGTTATAATTTCATTATCCATTATATTATTTACTATATAGACAAAAATTTATGTAATAATTACTGAATTAATTTATAATATAAGACTCTTTTTTGTATCTAGTTTACCAAGACAACTAAACTCTTTGGTCCTTTGGGTATTGATTCCTTGTAAACATACTAATATAATTAGTAGTATAAATTGGCTCCAAATGTCAAGGGTCGGGTCACTACAGTTTCTATTAGGGGAAGTTTAGTAGAAACCTTGTAAACTAGATTTAGGAAAACATAGGTTAAGGAATATAACCCTAATGTATAGTTTTAGGATAATTATAAAATAACAGCCTTGAACTTTGGTATGTTATAGTTTATTTTTTCCTTAAAATAACTACATATCTTCATAGATACTGCGATTGGAAGTGGTTCTAGAATAGATTTGCATAGGAATAATAACTCTAATAATGTATTTCGGGCCTGACTTGTGGTAACATTGTACAAGAAAATTGACAATATTGCACACCTAGTTCGATACTCCCATGGGATATGATTAGGATAATTCACATTTTATTTACAATGAATTATGAAAGATTGGAATATATAATCAAAATAAATATCCTAGATTAATCTTAAGGTATTTTATATTGAAAATAAGTCGTCATGATCAAGAAATCCAATAAATGATATTTTGAATAAAATCTAGAATAAGGTAGGAACTATGTGTAAATTAGTGGATAGTATTTATATATTGGGTTTGTATTTAAACCATAGTTAAAAGGATATTTATTGATTAATCTTATTTAAAGGATTTTCATCATATATATTTTTGGAAATTATATTAATATGGATTTAGAAAAAGAATACCTATAATCCAGGAGAAAACTAGTCAAATTAGGGAAGGTCACGGGTCTTGAACCAATGACCAAACGATGTTAACGCTTTCATGAAAACCACTAACCTTCACAATTTCTTGGTTAATTTATCACTGATTTTATTTAACCAATTTAATGAATAAATGTTATTGATGAAACAGTAATATCACTTTTTATGATTAGAGATCAATATATTTAACATATTTATTTTGAAAGATAGTTAGAGAAAATTATTTAGATATTTCACTCTTTTATTGTCCTTACGGTCCTTTAAAAGTATCTTTTATTTCTTCAGGCATCAAAACGTCATTATAGGTAATTAATTTCATAGATAAAATGGATGATTAAAACTTAATTGATGCACAACCAATAGTTATGATTGTTCATATGAAATTGAACCTATAAAGTAAGTATATTTCCTTATATTATAAGTTAGTAATATAATTACACATCTTTTGATAAAACACTTTGAAATAAAATGTTGTCCTAAAACCATAATTTATGTTGAACTTATGATCTCTTAAATCATAAAATATTTATGGCATTAAGGTCCTCAACATTATATTGATCATTAACTTGATTTTGATTGATGACATCATTCACCCCTATAAATAATTATTCTTTTCCTTAAAGAATGTATTTTCAATTTCCAATAATGTTCTCCTACTTAGGGACCTAGTTACATTATAGTCCATGTGACCTTTATACTTTCCATTTTGTCTTTTCAAGAGGATGGTTTACGAACACTTCTTCAGATGTTGGATTTCAATGTAATTAATATCAAAAAATATATTACCATGATCGAGTTTTAATTGTGAGGACACAATTTCATTAAGGTGGTGAGAATGTAATTCCCTAGAATTCAAAAGTAAAACTTTGAATTCAATAGTTATTATGACACATAACACCAAGTGTAAAAGGAGAATATATTAACCAAATACAATTTTAAATAAATATAATATATTATATATATTGTAATGAATACAACATTAAGTTACATTTAATTTCATTCAAGGGTGACCTTCCTTGATAGCTTTCCTTACATGCAAGAGGGTCCTTCCTTGATAGCTTGCATTACATGTAATATTGAGTTACACCATATAACAAATTGTTATTAAAATATTATTATTTAATATAATTTTATATAAACTAGATGTTATGTTAATGGTTATAAATATTATTAACTAACTTTTGAAAATATATTTTTTATATAAATATAAAATGAATTAATTGGTTACTAGTTAATGAGAAACAAAAATAAGAACCAATTTTGTATAAAAAGTAATATAATTATTTTTCATACTTCCATAGATGTTTTGTCTTAATAAACATAATTCATTAAAATTATTGATTTATTTTAAATAAATATATATTTTATATATTCATAAAAATATTTTTTATATTTATCCATTAGGTTTGATATGTATGAGATAAGAATAAACCCAACTTCAAATACGAAAAACCAATACATTTATAAAGGCAATTTTACCGACTATTAATGGAGAACCCATTTTGAATATCACTTTTGACAATATAATTGATTTAATATGTCAAAATAAACATCATATTTGAAATATAAACATAAAAATTAATTTATGGTGAATGTTTTATATTTTTTGGAAACATATCGTTTTTAATGAAAAGTCTGACATACTAAATTTTTTTTCAAAACTACTTTTTAAAATAATTTATTTATTAGGTTAAATCATACTTTTAATTATTTTATAGTTTATTTAGATCATATTTTTATCATTTAATAAAATTTACATCATTTTAATCTATTTAACATTGAAATTGATTATAAAAACATTGAAAACTTTTGTACATTTTTACTTTAAAACGCTGCATTGTCGTCCCGCATGTGGGATAAAATTTCAATCGATTTCTGCATATTATATGATTTTAATTTAGAAAAATGGATTCCATATTTTTAATAATAATAATCTATAATGTCTACTAACATAAAAAATTGGTCAAAAATATTAGTGAAATTGGATAAAATGAATTATAATGATGAAGGTTAAATTTAGATTAATAAGGGACTAAACCTTAACCTTAACGCCCAAAATGACCTATGCACTTATCCAAGAGCTATTGGATGGCCATATTTAGAAAACATACCCTCTTTAATCTAATTGAGAACATTATTTTATATATTTTTAACATTAAAATGTGGTAGTAATTCTTTTTTCTAAATATTATAAAATTGTCACTCCTCCTCCACTATGAAAGGCTACCACTTAACCCCATTCCTCACACATCTCATACCACTTAGGTTCAGCCATTATTTTCCCAATTAAATTCCCAAAATTCCTCCCATATACCTTGAATCCTCTCTTTTGAAAGGAATCATTCCACGGTATCCCTTTGGTATAATCCAAAATGACCTACCAGATTTTTAAAATAATGTTTTCTAATGATCTCTTTTCTTTCATTTACTCTTCCATCCCTTAATTTATTATTGTATAATGATTATATGATGAAAAAATAATACTAAATATAATTTTATTTATTTTAAATATGGTTAAACCTACACTAACATGCATTTCCATCTAATGGGTAAAAAACATGGTGTTTACGTGTATGGTGAACTACCACTTCCCAAAAGGATGATTGTTCATTTTTCCTATTTCTACCTCTCATAGGGTCCATTGTGATAGAAACTCAGTTTATATATGATATTTATGATGTTTATTTTTCCTTTAAACTTATATAATTCATTTATAAATCATATCTTTATAATTTATATTTTGTGTAAAAACGATAACATTGTTTGATAAAGTGTGGACTACCGCCCCCTCAAAGTGATGTGATTTGTTCACATAATACATAAAATGTATAAAGGGACGTTTAATTAAAAATATGTAATAAAAAATATTATATGATATTAATTACATAATTTAATTTTGGGAAATATAATATAAATATATGTATATCATTTTATTTATAACCATTTTATATATTTAAAAATCTATAACATCGTTCATGGATGTGTGGAATATCGCCTCCTCAACATAATGTGATTTATTTTACATCACTATATATTTATATAATTTTATATGATTATATAATACTTTATTTATAATATAATTATCATTCTATAATGATATAATATTACCTACCTTCCTTCCATAACAATTATTGAAAAATGGGAACATTATTCATATGTAGGTACAAACTACTGTCTACATGATTATAGCATTGGTTCATTTCTCATAACCATATTGAATGATTGGTTTTAAAAGTAACCGTTATTTTTAAATATAGTAATTATGTTTTTATTATTTTAATTTAAATTTCATATAATTAACCCTTCGACAATAGTTGACCTACCAAAGTTTTGTTGACAAATAAACCGTATTTGTTCAAAAAAACCGACATAAGTGTAATTTTTTAATCAGTTGTATAGATTGGTAATAAGTGAAATAAAAGCAATTATAAACATGAAAATGATTATAAATAAATTATATAACTAACATAAGGTTATTATACTAGACGTTAGATGATGATCACCCAAAAAGAAATTCAAGGTAATGGATTTCATCACAATTTACATTCCATTGATAATTTTTTATTATTATGCACCTAGTTTCATTAATATGGTAAATATACTTCCATTTTAAATGATCTATCATAAATATACTTACTCTAATGATATATTATCTTCCATTTAATTTAATTCCTTAATGATTCTTTTGATTAAAAATGTTTCAAAGTGGTATGGGAATCTTTGGAATGCTAAAATATTATTCTCCTCAAGAATAAATTTAATAATATTTTAATGATATTTACACTTTTGGAAATTTTATGAAAATGGTTCAACTAGACCATCAATTTTCCTACCCTCTAGTTATTTGTGACATTATCCAAGTATTATTTCCATTTTTTCCACTCTTTGGTACTAAAGGTATTTTAGAACATGTTTTTAAGGAAACCTGACATCATTATTTTTTTAGTTAGAGAACCAATTTTCTTATAAAAACCATGTTCTATTAAAATGATCTCAAAATGAATTTAAAATGATTTTTTATATATTTGTATACCCTTTTTTAATATTTCCAGTGTTTTCAATGGAATCATATTTTTTTTTCCAAAAAGGCATTTTTATATACTTTAATCGTGCAAAAGGAATGTTCTTTTTACCTTGTATGGATTGTAAAGATTTACCCACCATAATTTCATTAAATATTCCATTCAATTATTAAAAGGATAATTTTAAAAAATATTATTTTCAAAATATATTTTCATGAAAAGTTTTTTCAAAATTGTTTTCCTAATAAAATGATATTTTCTTCAATAATTTTTCTAAAAGATCATTTCATAGTATGTTTATTCATCAATGACTAAAATCATTTTTTACTCCACATGGGATATGTTATATTGATACTATCATATTTGTTCCTCTGTATTGTTTAATATTTACTTTTCTAAAGCAATTATTCACATTCACTTCTATAATTCGTTTCTTATCGCCTTGATATATTTAATCTATGATCATTTAACATTGAATTTCCCCTAAATTATTCATTTCACTTATTATTGGTATTATTATTTCCTATACCATATACCACTTTACATAAGGTGTATACTTTAAAATTTGTTTTATTATTTGGAAAATATTGATAAATCATTGTTCTTTATTCAATACAGATATTTGATAATGCATATTTGTTGTAAATTAAATCAATTACTTGATATAAATATTGATTTTAACATGAAATAGTAGGTCGATAAAAGTCTTTATATAGCTCCTTGAGGCTTCAACTAGTTGTCATGAAAGAAGCTAGTTGTGAAAATCATAATAGTTTTTAACCATGTAGTGAAATTAAAGGATTTCATATATTTTCATGTGCCTCAAACAAGCTGTTTATTATGAAATAATTGCATGTATTTAGTTCTAAATGTTATTCATCCATGAGATTCTACATAGACATATCTATAGATAAATTACATTTTATTTCATTGTTTAAATGGTGTGTTTATTTTTTTACCTTTCTATACTTACTTTAACTTATCTAGTTATTTGAATGGAATTTGTTTTCATTAACCTTTCCTTACTCTTTAGTCACTTCCTTTTCATCCTAATTATTACTCGGTATATGTGCTCATTTCTTTTCCTTTCCTTGTTATTTTATTCCTATTGATTCATTATTACTTCCTCTATATTTTACACTTTCTAATAATTTGAGCTCTTACTTATTATTTTTTCTTTCTCTATAAACTCAATAAGTATAATGAAAATGTCATGAAAGGATACTCTAGATTGAATAATGTTATTTTCCTTAAAGCTATATAAAATATAGAGAAAAAAATATGTCATAATTTGTAATAAAAGACTCACATATGTATCTAGTTTACCAAGACTAATAAACTCTTCTATCCTAAGGGGATTTATTCCTTATAATCAAGATAATTTAAGTAGTTGCAAATACATGCTCTTTGATTTTGGGGTTGAGTCACTATAAGTGCAACATCTAACGACCATAACTTTTAATTTATGAATACATATGATCTCCACGGCCAGTTCAATCAAATTTTTGTAAATTAAATAAAAAAATTGAAAATTGAAAATTTTGTTTTTTTAAAAATAATATAAAAATTTACTTTTAACATCGGTTCCTTGAAAAAACTGATGTTATAAATAGTTTTTCACATTGTTTATCATAAATTTAATGTGAAAATATAGTTTTTCATGTCATTTATCATAAAATCAATATGAAAAATGAATATTTTAAACTCTTTTTTAAAATATTGGATATGAAAAACTATATTTTCAAGTCACTTTTATGATAACCAATGTGGAAGTTAAAATTAAATATCCCGCTCAGGTATAATTCTAATTTTTTAATGTGAAAAATTAGAATTTTATTTTCTGTCCAAAATTTATTGTACCACATTATCTTTTAACATGTCATTTATATGGTTTCACAATCCAAATATAATAATTTCATGATCAAGAATTTCATTCATCATTATTCCACTGAATCATCTAGTTTTATCTTCATCATCAATCCACTAATTCTTCTTTTAGTGATATATTTAGTGTATTTCTAATTATTTTTCCTGAATTTAATTTTTTTATGATTAGTTTTCTTAATTTATATACAAATTAATTATTCTTTTTTTAATAATGATGAATCCATATTAAGATCATGGTTTAATTAAAAATTTTAATTTAGATTCTAAAAATTCTTCCAAGAAAATTATTTGGTTCCCTCAAGAGATATTTCCTCTGAAGAAAATTATATCCACTATGACTTTTAAAACAATGAAAATTGTGTCAATGATTTAAGGGTTTTAGTGGATTTTATATGGTTTCAATGATATGTTTTATTTATCAATCTTCAATTATTTAAGGATGGGTTAATAGAAATAGTAATAAATATTTATTAATTATTATCTTTATGTCATTTAATGATCCTTATTTATTTCAGCATTAGACATGTAAAATATTTATTTTATCATGTTGTACATTATTTTTTTCATATTGATTCTACAAATGAAGTATGTGTAATTTTGTAAGAACTCAACTAATATTTTTTTGAAACAAATATTTTTCATAGGGGTTTAAAAAACCATTAAGACGGTCTTTCACATCGATTTTTAAATAACTTACATGAAAAACCAAAATATATATACACTTTTATTGTTGATTTTAATAACAGACCTTAAAAAATATTCAAAACATTACCTATAATGAATTCTTCTCCAAAAGCGATGTTAAAAATATATAAAACCAATGTAAAAAAGTATTTTAGTATTAGTGTAATCCCATCACCTTCTCTCCTTTTATTCCATTTATATGTATGGATGTGTACACTCATTCATTTTGGAATCGTATTCCTTCCACCAAACCGATATGTTCAAACCATATGATGTGTAACTATTTAGAAAACTTGAAACACGTGTTACTAACCAATATTAAATGCTAACAATATCCCTACATATTCACATGTATACTATGTGTAAGTTACCTAAAAGTATATAATGATTCATATATATATATATATATGATCAAAAATCCCCACATGAGTAATCTTAGAGGCATATATAGTAAACCCTTAATTTTCTATACAAGACATGGTCCTCTTTTCTAGTGAGTAGTCTAACCCAAATTCCCTCTACCTACATATATATTTCTTAATAGAGATATCAATTATATCATAATTATACACTAAATAAGTGTAAATAATAATTAAATATATCATTCAATCTCATAACTAAATAAAAGTAAATGTAAATGTAGAAGAAATATAAATCAATTATCGTGTATAGTAAGCAACTCCTTTGATTCATCGTTGATATTCCTGAGTGTTTTTTAACAAATTTAAACAAAAGAATACAAATAATAATAATATAAATAATTTTTAAATATGAATAAATCATGGAATAAACCATCTAAATAAATAATTTCTAAATTTAGAAATAATATATACATTTCTAAACAATTGATAAATAAAGTTTAAAATAATCATTATATAATTTATATATTCATTGTGGTTATTCAATAATTTAGAAAATTACAATTTTTTTATATTTATCTATAATATGAATTTTTTATATTATCCATTATATGGGATTTACATTAAATATATGATATTAAATGTTTTATAAATATTTTATAATTGAAATATATGATGAAAAAATTTTACATTATCTAAATATCACATATTAATCATTATTTGAACCTTGGTCTAACCAATCGTCAAAAAACATTTAGATATCATTCTAATAATTTCATTAGTAATGAATTAATTTTAATAATTCAAAAATAAGTATTTATGAACAATTTATAATTTTATATATATATAATTTATATTTATGCCTTATTTATGCAATTTATTAGCATTATATAAATTATCCATATAATTTCAATATAACAATTTTATATATAAATTAAAAGCTATATCCTATAATTTAAAAAGGTATTTTTCAATATTAAAAAATAATAGTATTGTATATTTAACAAATGTTTCAAAAACATTTAAAAAATTATTTATAACAAAAATTATAATTTTCTATTCTTAAAATAGATTTATAAATAAATATCCCATTATACCTTTTTTAGAATTTATAAATAATTTATATATTATATAAATTTATCCAAAATTGAATTTTAGAAAAATAAAATTTTTCTTTTAAAATTTTTTTAATGATAATTCAGGGAAATGTAACAACAAAACATGATGGATATGCCTTCATGAGAGTAACTCTGCATCATTGAGCTCTATCCATACTTAGGTTCCAACAGCTTATGGAATAGGGTTTTTGTTAGGGGAAATGATGAGTTGTGTTCAATGTAGGAATGGCCATGTGCCCATGTAGGGTTATTATCTCCTATAATAGGCCTTGGATGACATTAATGTTTCACTACATAGGAATAAAGACCACATTTTTTATATGGATCCTATTACGAACTAGAACATACATCCTTTCATAACCTTAACTTAGTTCACATTAATTCTATACCTATATATTAATAAATAATTTTGATATGGGTGTTCAACATATTAACCAAATTCCATATAGAAATAATTCATTTTTTACATCATGTTACCAAACCATATCGTACATAAGGTGAGTCTAGAGGCCGTGTAAGAATAACCCGAGCAATATGTGATATTAACCCAAAGTTATTCTTACATGAGATATGAACAATGTAAGAATAATTATGTTCTTATCATTAATAAACATATCAACATTTTTAATACACCAAATGTATTTTATGACATGAACTGAATCATAGAAGATGATTTGCTGTTCTGATTACTTTACCAACGAGAAACAATCATTTTTATAAAATGATTTATATTATCCAAAGTAATGTACTTGATCTGATACTAGAGTACGGATTATAATGATTGTTTAATACCTTAAATAAAAAGTATAAAGTAATTATTAACCCAAACAAGAACCCCATATACAAAATTGAAATCATGTGTAAATAGTATAATTAATAACCCATGTACCATTCATTATATATTTCAATGGATACACTTTTTCTAAATAGTGTTCTCGATAGTTATCACTTAATGTCATCCAATTGAAATTCCACCTCAATGGTATATCCATAGGTTGATGTCAAATCACCTATTGCATAGGAAGGATCCTACACATGCCCATGATATTCTATTATCTTACTCAGGAAATGGGTGGGGAGAAAGAGAGATATTAGAAAGGCAGTTTCTAGATTTCTACTCAAAATAATCACTAAAATGAACATGTGGTTGTTAATTATATATAAATATCAAGATTTTTATTTTAAAATGAACATTAATTAACTCTTTCATTATGAGTTAACATATAAGTTTTTATTGGATGTAACCCTATCCATGGTACCCTCACAACTTTTTCATCTTATGAAATGATTCTATTTAAGAAATAATTTTATTTATGATTTATTAAAATCCAATTATTTAATATAATACTTCATTTATTATGCTTTTGAATTGTTATTATATTATAGTCCTTAAAATATCCCTCGTCATGGGTATACAAGATTACATTGATCCATGTATGTCATTCCATATGACTGTCAACTATCCTCAATTTTGTTATATAAAAATACATGGGATTTAGGGAATATATATTTCAATAGTCTATTCACTCAAGGATTACCAAGAAGTATCATTACATCTAGAATAAATATTTGTGGCCCAAGACAAACCAGTATATAATAGGGATTGTTTCATAGTGCTTTACTTTTCAGCATGTGAGGGCCTAACATTGATGACTTGATGGTCTTCTTCATTCATTTCCCATTTCCAAGTTGTAGTGGGTTAATTTTACCATGTGAATAATGAAGTTATTATTGAGTTTTTATAATTTAATTTATGTGTTATAGGTTATTATATACTTATTGAAACATTATGTAAATTTAATTCCTATCTGGGAAACATATTCCATCAAAAATACAAGTGGGAGATATGTCAGAGAGATAGTGCATCTCTATAGCATGCCTAAGGGTATAACATCCCATCAAGATGACTATTTTATACCTCACTTCTGGGTATTTTTTTATGATTCACTTGATACATTGGTACATTATATGATTTATTTCCATACTCAAACTGATGGATAGTCTAAGTGTACAATCATCATGTGTGATGATAGGCTTCTGATATGATTCTTTTATTTTAGTGGTTTATGGGAGAATCATCGTTTAATTATTGAGTTTTCATATAGTAGTTGTTATTATGTGTTGATTTATATAGAATTATTTAAATCATTATAGAGAATTACATATCAATAAACTATATACTAGTAAGGGGAACGTGATTCATAGATTACAATGTTGTGTATTTTCTAATAGATATTGAAGCATATTGGTTAGTTTAGGATATTGTTGCTCTATAAAGAACTGAACCATGTCGACTTTATCTACCACCTAGTTCATTCCTCCATAAGTCTCTAGGCATGTTCCTAATCACCCCAGTCATGATACTTGTGCTAGGGTATCATATAAAAACTATTTGGGAATGATTTCACCCTCGCAATAAAATAAACCATTCCATGAGTGGAAATTAGAAACACAGTATGAGGTCTCTAAACATTTAAAAATCATGCTATGAAAATAAATAGTAATACTAGTCATGAACCAATAAAACATTGTATAATCATAAAGTAACACCAATAAGTACTAAAAAGACATTTAGGACAAAATAAAAATGATTTAGAAAATATTTATATATCTAGAAACCAAAAACAATAGTGGAAAAAGGTTGTGTATGCACATACACAACACGGCCCAAACTAATCCATGAACTCGAGAGATCATCCATCCCATCACCATGTGACTATCATTTCCTAACCATGACCCCAATATTACACTCTTTCAAAAGGATACTGGTTCCAATAAATCCCACAATCCAAAACCTAGAATACTATATATGGCATGAAGACTATAAACCGACCAATGTGAGTTCTTTGAGTGTGATCCAAATTCTAGTAGGGTACCACAATGATCCTATTCCTTTCATTTTATAAAATAAAAAAATTACAATAATTTTTAGATAAATAGGAAAAATAATTTTTCCTTTCATATTCATGATTTAAAAATTAAAAACACTTAAACACACCTATTTACAATTCATTATATTTAAAAACTCAGTTTAAAAATTTACTTTTGGGTTTTGAAATAATTATTAAAAAATAATTCATCCATTTTCATTAAAACCATTACACACCCAATATATCAAAATAATGTGCCAGGATAAAAACACAAGGATTGATATTACTTAGAAATTCATTAAAAAATAAAAATTACATTTCAATCCAAACCAATAATGTCAAGTCTCAACCATAAATAACCAACACAGAAATGTATGATCAAATCAATAATAAATCCCCACATATTCAAAATAATTAATTAATTAATTAATCAATTAATTATATATATATCCTAAGGAGAAACCATATGGACCAATGGGGAAGACACTAGGTGCAAAGGTGGAACCAACTACATGTAGGTTGAAAGTCCTACAACTTCTCAGATGAATTTATCTTAATGAAACACTTCAAAGACACATCCTTTATTTAGAATAATCAAAACTAAGATCTAATATCTGGGGAATGTTCTCAAATAGAAATGAAATCATCCATCGATTTCCCACATTGTATCCTAGGGTTCCTCATGAAATAGATTAAGTGGGTCGATCTCTTTCAATAAGCACCAAACACATGACAATAACAAAGCCATAGAAAACATAATCCATTAAAATATCATTTCTACCATCAATAAGAAATTGACATAATTAATATCCCATAATAAAAAATCTAACATCATTATTAATTAATGTTACTATTAATATGAACATAATCATCAATAATAGATATCAATAGGGCACAATATGGGTGGAACCAACCACCAAGCAAATAAAAACACTCAAAGTTCCAACCGAGCCTTTACTTTCTTCATATGAACTATATATTTTGGAAAAGCATTTTAAATTCCATTTTTAATTAAAACCAAAATTCAAGGGAAACTAAAAATTACAGAAAAAATAATTCTCAATCAATTCAATAAATAAACCATTCAATTCCATAAGTCATCCACACCCCATTTAAAAACTTGTAAAATAATTAAACCAAAAAATATCCCACATTGTAAATTATCTCTTGTTGAAAAAAATGATGAATAATTACTTAACCTAAGGGAAAACCAAAATGGGAATTTTATTAAACACTTTCAATTAATAAGGAACCATTTCGAACCAAAGTATTATTGAACTAAAAAAATCAGGCTTTATGCCAAATAATAACCAAATAAAAACATAGAATAACATTTATAGGAAAAATATATATAACATAAAACTAATTTATATAGTTTAAAATCCTATTTAAAATTCAAATAATTAAATGATATCTTATATAAAATTTAATAAGATGTAAAAAAATACCTCACTTATTGTATTTTTGTTTAATTATATGATTACCACTAGAATATATCATAAGAAGAGGCCCATAAAAACAAGAAATAAAAAAATTAAAATAAATATAGACATATAAATCCCCCAACATGGCCACTTGGGTTTTTGAATAGTGGTTATGTAACCAATAAAATAATGAAATAGCAGTTATTATTGTTAAGTTAGGGTGATAATACTCTATGAAGTCACCATAAAATCACAATAAAAAATCATGGGGAAGGAGAAAGATGGATTGGAGTTCCTAGATAGATCACTGTAAATAAAAGAAAGAAGGGGAAGTCACTCACTTAATAATAACATGAACATTCCAAATTTATAACATCAAGAAGGTCACATAGTTTACTCTCATAGATTACCAACCCATGTCATAATTATGTGATAAACACTATTTATAATAGTAGATGTAACAAAATTTCTCCTGCACAACTTTCAATATTGTGAACCTATCAATGCAATGCTGAAAAAATTTTCAAAATTTTAAAATTTCACAAAAACACATCATAAAAAAATGGTGAATATGACCTCAAAAACATAATCATGAAGGTGACATTAAATTTGGAAAAAAATTTCTAACCTTCCACGTTCTACTCATATAATTTTTTCAATGGACATGGACAGTGGAAATTGTAATACTACCTCACCCCTAACAAGAACATGGTTACTTACTAAACCTCCATCACATAATTATAAGAACACAAGATATAAATTGACAACTCATTAGGACCACAAATCCAAAAAGACATGATATTTAATAATCTAAAACATGTTAAGATTCATAAATTATTAGCTTCTCCACAAATAGAATAAATCGTATAAATATAACTAGACAATGGGTTGTCCACTCCCCTAATAGACATTGAATTAAAAAATATCAAAATATATAACAATGCTCAAAAATACTTCCTAAGTACTAAGATATAATATGGGGAAAACATAATCACTACCCCCCCCCCCAAACATATGAGGTCATAAGGGCCGCAATCTATGATAAATCCTAACCAAAAAACATTGGAAAATAATTCTTCAAGATTATGAAAAACACAAAATGATCCATCAAAGGTTGATACACTATTTATAAATCAACTAATGACATAATAGAAACAAATAATAGTCCAAAAATACTACACCCATCATCTTCATGCATTTTCATATAAAGGATACAATATAACAAAGAATACTATTAGTTTTCATTAAAACCAAATCCAAAAATATTTTATCCAAAATATTTCAAAACATAAGAAACATCTCAAATATATTAGAACGACAAACAAAATATCTTTCATCAATTATAGATAAAATTAATAGGATATACAAATTCTTTTGGAAAAGTCCCATCAAAATAAATATATAAATTAAGATTCCCTCAAAACCAAATAACAACTTTTGACATATCAAAACGAATCAAAATCATAGACCACTACTCTTACTTAATATGGGGATGAGTCTTCTTCTTCCAATTACTAAGAAATATATAGAACTTATGGAGGTAGATGAGGAGACAACACTAATGGAAGGTAGTCAAGGATATTGGTAAAGAGGGATTATAGTTCCCATGATTCTCAAACTATAAATATACTAATGAATCTTTATTTATAGATACCAGAAAAATATGGTTATAATAATTTTTTAAATCATCCTAACTTTCCTAATTTTGTTTCTCCCTAAAAAAATCACCCTTACAGACAACAGATTGGTTAAAAGCATCACTTACCATAGGTTTACTTACAAAAATTTACATAGTGATGATATACTTATAGACCATATCCATATAGTTATTCAAGACAAACTGAAACACTTCCAAACTAAGATCCAGATGAAGGCAACTTTCAATGAAACAATCCTTCTTCAAAAAAATACAAAATCCATCTTGGGGGGGAAAACGGCACATGTCCTGTGAAATGTTCAATATATCAGTTCATCGATTTATCAACATGAAGAGTACCCAAAACTCCCACACCTTTTAATAGGTCACCTTCTTGAGTTAATACCACTAAATTATGGAGGCCTTGAAATATATACATGAGAAAAACCTCATACAATTTCACATGAAAAATTATATTCCACAAACACAAAAATAATCATTTAAACAAAGTAATGGTGAACCTCACCCTTGGGATTTAGAAGTTGATAAGGAATATAATATCTCTTTGAACTTATCATGACACATCGTCGCCTAATGGGAAACTTGGTCACAATAATACACTTTAATATATTGATTCAAAACTCATAGGCATGATCTATGAGTCAAGAATAATGTGTCACTACCACTCAATCAAGAGTCTAAGTACATTTAGAGAGTGGAAAGAAAACTAGTGCATTATTAGGATGAACACCTAATATTTTCCCTCATTTTAATGTGTAATTATACAAAGGGTCAAATTCTAAAATTTCAAAAACATCATAGTATTTTATAAAACCATTGTGATCAAAAATAGAGGGGATACAAAGATATAAATAAAGATAATATAGATAAAAAACTAACCTTTATAATATCATTTCCGAAATGCCTAACTATCCCTTCTTCCATTTTAAAACACCAAAATGGTTCATCTAAATATTTTCTAATAACAAGAGACTTCACTAAAACAATAAAATTCATTATTAAACAAATGAAATCTAACAAAATTTAAGCAACTTCTATTGATTTAATACCTAAATAATTCTATCATTTGAAATTGACATAACCCAAAATAATTTCATACACTAAAATCATATATTATAATGTTCAAAATATTTCAGGATAGTAACTTATGACATATAAACATGGTGTTTAAAATCCAAGTCAAATATTAAACATAGAGAATCACTTTAAAAAATAAAAAAAAAACAATAAATATCGATAAATATTAAATCAATTACTTATAAAAAAAATTCATCAATCCTAAGATAATTCAAAATCACCAAAGAAGTAAAAAAACTAAATTTTAAATGTTCACCCGCTGCCTATAGTTTGGCCAAATAGTTTGATAGACCATGTACCCACTATTCGTGTGGCACTAGTAGTTTCCTATAATGGTTTAATATTACCTACACACAATTTTATAGATTATGTATCTCAACAATGGTCTTCTTAAATTTCATATCATTTCATCTTGTAACTAGTAATATTCTAATGAATCACTTAGGATCTCCCTAAATCACATTATAGTAGTAAAACATTTTAAAATATCTTAAACATAGGCAAACATATCACTTAAATTAAAAATAAAACTCCTAGAAACCTATTGTAACTTGTGGTCTGTTTAGACAAAGACTTTTCCAGGAACTCCCCTACACCTACCACTGAATATACAGTGATCTTATCTCTGATATATAATTCATCAAAAAATAAAAAGAGGGATCTGATACCATTTTATAATGAACTGGACTGGGTTAAACTAACATTTGAGTTGTAAAATTCCCATATAAAGGCCAAGGAACGTTCACAATCACCGCTAGATAGAAACTTGTTCTGGTGTATCAATAGTATACTGTTGGGGATTATTTCACCCTCACTAAAAAATAAACAATTCTTGGATTCCCAATAAGAAACCTATAATTAAGTATTTATAAATTATAAAATGCTTCTGTGGAAATAAATAGAAAAAATAAATATTACACAACAAGATAGGTAATAATGATAAAGGAACATCAAAAAATAATAAAAAATACATTTCAAACAAAATAAAAATTGTTTATACAATTTCTTAAAATCTAAAAATTTAATACAAAATGAAAGAAGAAGGAAGGTGAGGCCAATACACAACACAACCCAAGATGGTTTACAATCCAAGGAGACTAACCACCCCATCACCATGTATCTCTCAATTCACCACCAATAGCCAAATATCAATTGAATAGAAAATGAGTTTGTGGGTAATCAAGCTCACAAACTCTGACCTAGAAACCTATACAGGACATGATGACTATATACCCACCAACCAGAGTATGTAGGGTGTGATATAAATGTTAATAGAATTATATAATGATTAAATTTACTTCTTTTATAAAATAAACCATATATATTGGTTTGAAAATAAATTGAAGATAATAGTTTTTTATTTCATTTTCATTGGGTCAAACAAAAACATAAGGAAATCCCTATTAAAAAGCTTTCCTTTGACACCCCAATCTAAACCATTCCTCTTCCATTTGAAATATATCATAAAAAACCTATAGTCAATTATATTAGAAACATTTACACACCATTTAAGTACTAATTAATAATGAATGGAAACCTATATGGAATAATGTTCCATTAAAATTCATAAATGAATAATGATAACAATCAATGGAAAACTATTCACATAAAGACTCAAAAGAAATAACCATCATACGTAATTATAATAAAATCAAGAAATAAACCACGAAAATAATAAATAATCCATAAAAAATAAAAAATATGAAATATGTTATGATGAACCACCCTAGATACCAAAAAGACAATACTCAACATGGATTGGTGGAACCATCTATATAATGTTTAATGGTGGAAAAACACTTAACCTAAATTTCTGAATACAAGCCTCATTTGAGAAAAATCCTTTAGGAAGATGAATCACATCTAAGGGCTAGTATCCATGGAAAATACACAATGAGATAATAAAATCTTCCGAAATTTCCCACATAAGAGTCTATAGTTTCTTATGGAATAGAAAATGGATGTGCATCAATAACAAACCTGGGTCAACCCCAATCAGGTCACCCAAGCGGACCTTAAATAAGGCATGAGTGGTGTTCTCGATCCTCTGGATCTGGAAACTAGTCTCATTCATCATATAATACACTATTTCGATATAATTAGCACATAAAAATAGATAAATAAATAAATAGATAAACTTAAAAATAAAAATGAAATTAAAATGAAAATATAGGAAAAAATTACATAACTATAGGTAACCATGCATGTCACCATCAATTACTAAACCAATGTCACATAGTGGTGACTGAGACCAAGCTAGAATAACCTTCTATTAAAAAAAATATAGAGCTATAGGAGTAGGTATTAAAACCTAGTAGGCATTCTCGAATAAACTAATTCTTATTTCCTGCCTTTAAAAAACCATGTCATGATAGTTCAAAAATAAGACATATAAAAATAGGGTTTCTCTATTCTTTTTAGAAAAAATTAACATGTCTATCATTTTAAGAAATAAAACATCATACTATATTTTAAAAACTATCTTCAAAATCATTAAATATATCCAATAAATCAATTAGAAGAGTGAGAAACAATAAAATAATAGTCGCAACAAGAAAATAAAATCATAATGTGGCACAACAAAGAGGAAAGGAAATGTGATTTATATTATTTGAATCATGAAAATAAAAATAATAAATGGTCTTATAAATCAATACCATATAATAATGTTGGTAAATGATAATAGGAAACGTGGGAAATCCCAATGTAGTTATAGTTAGTTAGGTCCAATTATCCTCATAAGTCATCGATAAATATATGAAAAACTTATAGTGTACTCATGCACAATCCACTAGAGGGGAATCACATCCCAAGGTCTTTCGGTCTCCAACAATTATCATTTCAAGTTTAGTTATTGTGGTATAATTAATCATTCTAAGGGTGAGTAGGGCCTCGTACCTACTGATCCACCTAGTATACTAGACCTAGTTTACCACCATGTAATCAGGTTCCCATGTGCTATATTCTAATCTCAACATCAAGAGTAAAACATTTCTATACAATCCCAAAAATGAAAAAACTCTATATAAGAAGAATATGAAAAATAAAACATTTAACACATATATTGTATTTCTAAATCAGGGGCATGCGTCAATAGAGGTTTTCCACTTCCATAAAAAAAATTAATGTTCGAAAAAAAATCTTTATTATTTTATAAGGAATACTTTCCCCTTAGAAAAAAAACTACCCAAAAATTTTATGTCCCAAAATAAATGAGAATACCTAGTTAAAAATTAACTCAAAACACATTTATAAATAGGCTTCAAAATATTATTAAACAAATGGCCTTTTCTTTAAAAGTTTAGGTGAATCACGGGAAATGAATGGAAAAAACATTTCCAAGGATTAAAAGAATATTTTCATAAAATATAAATTTTATATAATAATAAAGACACGTTTTTAAGAAAATAAAGTAGTTATGGAATTAAAATTAAAGGTCTAGGAATAGGAAACCAACATCAAAATGGGGTTATTTAGATGATTGAAACCTAAAACCACTTATTATACTTACAAACACATGCATTTACATATATATATATGAATACCCTTGTCTATATTGAATATATTCCCCTAACTATGAGGTGAGATGTAAAAAGAAGGAATATATATATTTTTATTTCTTACCTATTCATATTTTTTAGGTCTCCATCAATAATGGAGGTCCAAAACACACTACAAAAATACTATAAATTACAAAATTACAAAATCCCTAATTAAAAATTTGGAAATATTGATGAACAGAGGAAGCCTAACAAAAAATGATGGAAAACAATCTGCCTTTGACGATCATGGCTATAACTAATCTCAATAGGACCTTAGAGGCCAAAAAATATATTGAAAAATAAATATATACCTATGTGGGGTTAGGGTTTGAAAAACATTCCCTCAACAAATAGGAGAGAATAAAAATCAAGAAAAATTGAATAGAAGGATGTAAAAAAGGGTAAAACTCAGTGAAGAAGATTTCACCATGAATTGGTGGAAGAAATTATGAATGGTGGGGGGAGAGGGAGGTTTTTCTTGCATAAGGGGGACCCATGGGTTTTTGGTTGAGAGAAATGGGAGGGTGAGGGAGTAATAACCCTTCTAGGGGTTTAATAATAATTATTGTAATTATTATTAAACTAATAAAAATTGTAATAATAAAAATAATAACAACTACAATAATGTTATTATTATTATCATTATTAATAAAAACATTTTGTTTTGTTATATATATATATATATATTTATATATATATATTATATATTTGGTTTTGAAGAACTGGTTGGTCGCATGGTTTGGTTGCATGATATGCCAGATCATCCACCAACTATGGGGTAACCTCTGTTTGGGGATATATGGATCCTGGAGGATAGAACTTGGTCATGTTCCTAATCCTGTGGATCTAAAAAATACAATGTCTAAGCCGCCCAGTTTTCCCAATGTCAGCATATGTTTTCCCCTAACTATGTTCCAACCATGTACCGAGGTAGAAATCTCCATGATTTAAATTAAAAAATACAGACTTTTCCAAAAACTCAAGAACCCGACAATATATAATTATATTATTAAATATAAATTAACAATCCATGGTTGGGGTGTAAAATTGTTCCCCACCATGATACTTATTTCCCCAATAAAGTCCCAAAGATTCATATGGTCGTAACATTAGAAGAAACCACACCATTACATGATATGATGTTCTCAAAGCTAAAAGACCATGAGCTAATACCCACCCTTCTCAGGAAACCCTGATCCTAAAAGAGATAATAAGGAGGTTATCTCCAATGAAATAAACCCACACTAAAATAAAAAACAATGGATACCCAAAAACCCAAGCCTCATGAAAAAATATTACACAAAGAGTATCACAACCACAAACACAACCTCAACAATGAACACCCCAACAATTATCATTTAAATTATTAAGAACTATTTAGGATCTCCATGAGAATTAATCATGTGACCAAATCTCTGGGACTACCAAATACCACGATCAGGGTTATGAGGAGAAAAAGAAAAAAATTGACCTATCGTCAAATCCATGTATATTTATTTCACTATGAGCATCTGCTAGGGTGGCCTCTCCGCCATTTTAGAACTTTGGTCGACACTTGTTTCTGAAACCTAAAAAAAGATCCCATAAAAGAAAGAACATAATCATAAATACTTCTATAGACAACCATAAAGCTCAATATTTCTTCCCAAAACGTACTTCCATTGAAAACAAACTTTCTATGAAAGGGATAAAGTAAATTAGTCTCCCAGAAAAAACCACAATTCCCCAAAAGGGGAATAAAAGGGGAACTCTATATATGGAATGATAAATCTAAACCAAACTTGAAATATAAGGAGGATAGAAACCCTACTGTGGAATTTAATCTTCCCAATCTACACTCCTCCAACTCCTTAATAAATAAGAAGAAGGTAAATGGTGGGTCTCTCCGCAATTTATGAACCAACTAGTACAATGGTGAAAACAAAATTACAATCCATAATTCCCTATGACAGATAATCTGGAAACATGAACCACCAGAAAACAAAACCACTCCAAAGTAAATCCAATAATTCACAAGTTAAAATACACATGTAACAACAAAAAAATCTCAAGAAAACGAGTCTATAAATATCTCTTAATAAGATGTTTTAGAAATAAAAAAACTACAACAAGGAGAAACATAAATAGTTTCCACTCGGAAATTCAAGACAAGATGTTTGTTTCCCATCCACCACACCTGGAAGCTTTGAAACTAAGTGAAAATATTCACTCCAAGACCTATGTATGGAACCTCAATGTTGTGGAGTGTCTGACACCCCATAATAAAGAGATAGATATCTCTAACCAGAACTTTATCTTTCGATAGAACAACTTACAGAACCCCATTCAGGTGAACCTATAGGCCACACAAAATGAAACATCTTCTCATAGGAAAACTAAAAATGGGTTATTCATAAATTTTTCATCCAAATGATGTAATAAGAAAACTAAGAAGACTCATGTTTGGTCCATAGTGGGGAACGTCTTTGACACCACCACTCAATTCAGAGTCTGGGTAGAGTCAACCAAGGGAATACCTAGAGAAACACTTATTCAGAATCTCCCTAAAGACTCTGACCACCTAAAATTTGAGAGCATCATACCACTAAATGATGACCGAAATACATTTCCAAAACCAACCTTCACATCAACTAACAAGGAAGGAATGTTAAAGACTAACCTCCCCTATCCTCAGTATGAATTATTTGGGGCATATTCTAGTGACAAGAAACAAAAAACTAAATCCCAATAAATTACAATCCAGAGTTCCATATAAAAAAAGTAAAAGTAAACTCAAAAAAAAAAATCAAAAAACATATAAAATATCAAAACCAAAAATTACAATAAAGGAAAACTCCAAAGTATAAAAGAAAACACCACACCACTCACACCATTCAAAACATGTAAATCCCCCTTTTTGGAAATCCCTTTTCAGAAAACAACAAGAAAACCTTAAGAGGTTAAGTATCCACCGTTGGTATTCCATGAAGCCTCAAATATATACATCCCATGATATATAAATGACCCATCCACAAATTCCCCTAGCCATCCTATTATTGAATTCATGCATCCATACATGTGAGCATCTGTAGAAATAATAAGGGTCAAATGGAAAACACACTTTTCAAACCACTCTTTAAAACAAATCGAACCATTTTTCAGAACCACCCATTATCATTTAAAAAAACAATTCCATATTTCCCATGTTATTGTAACATATACTTCACATTTCATAAAAATTCTATAATTATCCAGAAAAAAATAACAAAACTATTTCATTTCCAAAACATTTCCAATTTCCAATAAAATCCCATTTCATTTTAAAAGGAAATATTATTTTCATCTTAAAAATAAAATTTCAATAAGCCAATTACCATTTTGTAATCCAATGGAAACACGCCAAGACCAATTGAAACCACCACCAAGAAAAAAAATAGAAGAAAACCAATAGTCAATCGGAAATCCCAAAATCTCAAAAGGACATCCACTACACACGGCTTGTTCAAATGGTTTGGTATGCCTTCTGTAAACCGATTGAGCAAATTAGAGGTTGTAAGATGTAGTTTTATGGTATTCACATCATTTTCTGAACTGTTTATATTAACCAAAAACCCCTTATAATTCCTCCAAACAACCACTCAAATACATGGATTTTTTCAAAAATAATCCTCCAATTCTCAAAGACTAACAAAACACTCCATAGAAAACCAAAATCTCACAAACTTTGGAGATCCAAGATCATATTTTGAGGCACAAATATATTAACCACCATGTAAACTCAAGAATCCATCCAAATAGTTGTAGAAAAAGATCCTACCTAGGATTGACTACCTGAATTTTGACAATCCTATCACAAAAATACTATAAAACCCCAAATAACAAGGGATAATCTTCTCTGATATCATTTTTTCATGAACCAACCTAGTTGAACCGCAAATCGATTACCTGAGCTAGCCCAAAACAAGGCCAGAGTGGGGTTTTTGGTCCTCCCTATCTACAAACTAGTGCTAGGAATTAGATAAAACTTAGTTTGGATAATTTTACCCAAAAAATAAAGATAAAAAATTAAATAAAAACATGAAAAAAAATATTGAGTAGCATTGGAAAATTAAATAAACTATGCATGACTCCATGTGACCCCATAGGTCACCATCAACCATTGAACCAACATCACCCCATAGTGACTGAGACTGATCTGGAAGCAAAACTAGAGCTAAAAACCATGATAGAGCTATAAGTGTTAGTATTAAAACTCAATAGGAATCCTCAAATAAACTATTCATTATTCCTTACTATGGAAAATGAAAACCCATTCATACTAATTTGAAAATAAGACATATAACAATAAGGGTTTTAAATTATTTCCAGAAACAAGTAACATGCAACCATTTTTATGAAAAACCACATTCTATTACAATTCCAAAATAGTTTTAAAAGTATGTTAGATTTCTAAAAAATAATTTATGAGAGGGACAAATAAATAAAATAAGAATCACAGTAATAAAATAGAAACATCAGGTTCCACAAAACAGAGGAAATTAAATGTGATTTCTATTATTTCAAACATTAAAATGAAACTATGAAATGATATTCTAAAATAGTTTCTTATAAAAATATGGTTAAATGATAGGAAGAACCATAAAAATAACAAATTATCTAGGGTTAGTGCGGTCTTAAGAGTCAAATACCTTAGTGGTAAATATATATAAAACTCATTGTGACCTCATGTATTTGCCACTAAAGGTGAATCACATCCCAAGGTCTAGTGGTCTCTAATCATCATTATCACATGTTTATCTAGTGTTGTAGAATCAATCCTGCTAAGGGGAACCGAGCATTAGCCCTACCAATCCACTAAAGTTATATAACTAAGCATCCACCTATGTACCCAGGTTCCCATGTGATCTATTCCAATCACAACCTCAAGAGAAAACCCTTTTGATATAAGCATAATAATTAAAATGCCTCTTCACTAGGAACAAATCAAAAATAACACCTTTAACACATACATCATATTTCTATATATAATTTCATGCCCCAAGATGGGTTTTCCACTTCCAAAAATCATTCTCAAAGTTCCAAACAAGCGTCATTTTTTAAAATGGAATACTTTAACATTATAAAACAATAGTTCCAAAAGATTTTGATTCACAAAACCAATGAGAAGACCAATATAACAATTAAGGCACCACATATTTAGTAAAAGTATTCAAAACATACATAAAAATGAATTCCAAATTTAGAACTTACAAAAATCATTGGGAGCAAGTGATAAATACATTTCCAAGGATTAAAATCGACTTTTCATAGCATATACATTTCATATAATAATAATAACAACACATTTAGAAACTATATATCAGTCATGGAATTCAAATTAAATGTCTTGAAATAGGGAACGAACCCCATAATTCATTTCTTTTGATGATTTCAATCTATACCCACTTCTTATGCTTACATTGACTTGGATTTATACATATATATACACCCCTAGTTGCATGGTACATATCCACCTCACCAAGAAGAAATATTTACAAATAGGGTATTTATATATATGACTTACCCATGTATATTTGTGTAGGTCACCCTCATGAATATCAGTCCAAAACGTGCAAATGAAAAATACAAGAAACTCCAAAATTAAAAAAATACCCAATTAAAAATTGAGAAAATATTGATCAACGATGGAAAAAATATCCAAAATTAGTGTATATTCCACTGCCATTAATGATTGAGGCTTGAATTGGCCTCAAAAATGCCCAAATGAAATAAAAATAAAGAGATAGAAAAATAAATATTCAATGTTAATGTTATGGTTATAGAAAACTATGTATACCACATATGAGAGGAAGAAAATCAAGAAAATGGGAATATGAGGACGATGAAGGGGGGAACTCACTGAAGATTATTTCACAGCAAATCTGTTGAACAAACTAGTAATAAAGGTAGAATAAGGAGGTGTAGGGTGCACATGAGGGAGACCCATGGTGACTAGGTCAATAAAAATGGGAAGTTGGGGGAGGAACACCCATTTTATGGGTTTAACAATAATAATTACCACAATTATAAAAATAATAACAATAGTAATAATACCAAAAATATTAATAGTAATATCATTATTAAAAAATTATTTTTTATTTTAGTAATATATATTCCATTATGTGGTGACTCATATTTTCCATGTATTATTTTTTGGATATTGTATATATTATTTTAAACACTAGGAATTAAGATAGTTTGTCACTCTGAGACCCAGTGTACATGGAATAAATGTTTGATATATATTAAACATGTTAAATAGAACACTCATGACGTCTTCCTAAAAAGTGAAATAATACCTGAATGGGGGTCATATTAGAAATCTGATAGAACCATTGAGATCAAAATGTGAGTGTTACTTTAGGTGTGACATTTCCTTTTTCAATGTGGGCGTTTTTGAAATAATTCATCAATGGTATAAAATGAATATAATAATTAAATAAATTATATTTTTATGAATTGATGAAATGACCTATAAAATACCTTAAATAAACTATTTTAGATAAAATTGAATGGTTATTTTTATATCCCTATACTTTTGCGAGAGCATTGGAGAGTTTTGGATGGAGATTTGTTGGAGGCTGACAACCGGTTCGAAGATCAACAGTCAGTGCACAATGAAATCATAAAATCTTTCTAATGATAATTAAATGGATTAATTCGTCATAATATATCAATAAAAATTGTGTTAAGGGATTTTTTTCATTGGATTTATCCTTATTTAAAATTCCTATGATGAATGTGAATCAATCAACTAATGAATTGATTCATGGATCGTGCATAATGTGGGTACGATATAGATTTATTTGGGATTTGGGGGAATATCACTGTGATTATTTTTTATCTATTATTTTATCATTCTAACAAAAATTAATTGATAAAAAAATAAAATTTCGATGAGGTTCATTCTATATGTTTATGATTTTTCTTTTTCCTCATTTCTTCGTTCATCACGGGTGAAACTCTAGGCCCATGGTTTGACCTATACCAGAAAATAGAACATTGAACACCCATTTCATTGAACAATAGTTTGATATCGTATTTTTTTGATCTTTATTATATGAGGATCATGAAATGATGGAACCAGTAGTGGATAATACAGATTCTGGATACCGAATTTCATGTTCTTCATTTCACAATGATGGTTGACACATGAGGGATTTTTACATACAGATTTGTAGGCTGATGTCCGGTGTTCGATGTCAGTAAGGCTTAGATGAAGGTATTCCTTGGTTTATGGTAAGTTCATAACTATATAAATTAATGGAGTAGTGTATGGAAACTCACTAACTGGATCAGTAAGTTGATAATTTTTTTTATTACACTATGTGTGTTCCAGAGGCACAAAGCATGTAAGACCCTCAGAGTGGCGGCTAGGGATTTAGGATGAATATAAGTATCACACGGTGTGAGACACCTTCCAGTAGTCTTGAGATATACCTAGGATGTTACATGGGAAAGGGGGTGTCTAGTCATACATGAACATAGCCAACCCCATGCAGACATGGTCAAGAGTAAACAAACTATGAATCACCTTGTACACTGATGCAAACACGAAAACAATACTTTTTACATGGGTAGGACCAAGTTTCAAACGTACACATCACGTAATAATAGTATATGTCTTGTACACCTTCAAACTTATTTTATAGCCCTTATCCTCTTTACTATGTACATTTTTCATTAGAGTGAATTCCATATATTATTTCCCTGAGGGTTAGTATAGAATCACTTTTTACATATCGGCTAGTGATCCCTTTAGACGGTCTTCTTAGAAAGAGTATTTGGAATCCTTCCTTGAGCCTTGGAGTGAGAGCCTCTATCACTATCATTCCCAAGGTGGAGTTATTGGTATTGTTATGACTAACATTATGCAGGCATTGATCATCTACTTAGTGGGTTATTCTAGACTGAGTTGTTGGTATACTCCATGGAATTTGGTTTGATCCTCATCTATGTATCGTTCACATCACACATCCATCATATAATTCTTATGGTGAGACCTAATGAGTTTTACATCCCAGAAGAAACCCATCCATATTATCTAACATGTGGATTTTGTTCTTCTAGACGAGTCATGTGTGGAAATTTAGAACATGAATCCATGGATGGGAATTACATTTGTGCCTTTACTTTGATATTTTTTTCCTTTTTTGAATATATATAGATATTTTTGTTACATGTTCTGTAAACATATACCTGTATATAGCTTACTGTTTTTCTTATTATTATATTCTTTATCGTTTTGGGGTGTCATACTACATGTTGTAATAATCACGCATGAATAGGTTTTCCTTCACATGTCGTGTCTTGTGCAGTTGATTTACCTTTTGAACATGTACTAGAGGGACCATGACTTTGCATCACTTAGTGAGCCAAAAAAGACCATGGTGTGTTCATATGGTTATCATGATAGTAAACCCCATATTTACTTTCATGTTAGACTTTTTTCTTATAATCTTTATAGTGGGTTTGTATTTGCACATATTTACTTTACATTACTTCTTTTCATACTCTGGTTGTGGGATTTAGAGGTATGAATTCATGGGACCAATTTGGATAGGAAATGATAAAGTGATATCAGATGAGTTGATTATACATTAGGATCAAAGTATATGGGATTGGTCTAGTGAAGTAGTGTTAAGTGTTTTGGGTTTGGAATTTAGGAAAGGGCCTCCATTGTTGGTGTGGTGGTTGATGTATCTGTACACTAGGACTTTAATCCCTAGTCATTCAGCTTGATATATGAGGATACTACTTGCGGGGAAAACAATGGTGCATCTATCACATAGGAATGGGTTTGGTTTTCATGTCTTTCTTGAGTTAACTTTCCATATATACTCCTTGTACATGGTATATATTGTTTATTTAATTATTCCTTAGTTATGTGTTCCATCTTGGATTCAGCATCTGGATCATGAATATGATCCCCTCACTAGTGAGCCATCGATATAGGGACATGTTAATGAGGGGTTACCAATAGGTAGTGCACTATCAATACCGCCACATGATGAGCTGCAGGTGGTACCCATAGTACCAATAGATGAAGTATGTAGGTTGATCACATTTTACATTTTTGAGTGACAGAAACCCCTTCGGTTTAGAGGGGAACTCGACTAATAGGAGGCTATAGACTAGCTATAGGAAGTGATGTGTGTTTTTAATATTGTCCGGAAACTGACAGATTAGATAGTGGTTATGGCAAAGATCCTTTTCTATGGCTCCATGAGACAATGGTGGGGTTCAGTTACTTAATCTTATGATGAGAAAAATCTCTCATGGTTATGTTATTAGCATCATTTTATAGAGGTTTTGTTTGTATCTATGTCAAGGGTTGTACACATCCAGGAGCTTCTACATCTCCAAAAGGGTAGTATGACAGTATCTGATTATTCAATGAGGTTCACCAACCTCTTCATGATCATAATATATATGATTCCTAATATATTATTTAAATATTATACCCTTGAATAATGAATTATTAGAGACGTCTTAGAAAACATTATACCTCTATTTATTTCTACTTATTCTGGGGTAATATGGTAAGATTTGGTAATTGAGACTTTCCTAACATTAGTAGATACAGATAGTGGTCACCGTTAGTGGGCTTACAGAAGTAAAGACTTCATAATTAGGGACACAAAATTAGTATCATGGACATGGTCATATAAGGAATTATAGGAAGAGTTATCAAGATATAGGTTCTGTTGTTTGGGGCTTGCATTGATGGTTTCATTCATCTAATGGGGAGATTATTCTACTCAGGCGATGGTAGGGGACACGTTGCATGAGAATTTTTTACCCAACATGAAGCTTATAGGGATAGATTAGATAGGCCACCTAGGTAGAGGTAGTAGAAAGAGAAGATAGGTTTTTTGGGAAGAGGATGTGGAAGAGAAGCTATGAGAGAAACTAGATGTGGGAGACACTTCAACTGGTTACCACCACCACCCCATGGTGGTCCATTCCGGACTCAGATAGTCGGAGGAAAGGGATGGGGGAAGCTATAGGAGGTATAGGATTATGACCTAGAGGCTCCATGGATGATATGATGTATGATATGTATCTTTTATACCTTATCAATAATATCAATAGAAATATTTTCAAATACCTCCATTATTTTCAATTATCCTGATTGAGACTAAGAGATTCTGATTGAGCCCTTGTCCCGACCCTTGCACTTGGAGAATCCTAATAGAGATGACTTTGGGATCACCCATTGGTGATGGAAATGTGAAATAACTCATGAATTCAAGAGGTTATGTTTGGATATTTTTTTATAATTGATGAGTCCAAATAAAATCATCTTAGTTATGGACTAGTTATCTAAAATTCATGCCCAAATCTTTTATTTCCGGTGGAGGATATCGTGTGTCCACAACAATAGGACTAGGTTTTCATTATTGGGTGAAAACAAAAAACATGAAACCCATGATAGAATCATTTATAGTAGGTTTTAGACAATTATTCATCTATTAGATAGAATAACCCTTGGTGTACTGGATGTTAAGAGTTTTTAGTTCCCTGTAGTGGTGGCAGGGTATGAGGACATTTTTTATGAGGATGTTCTACACTTACCTCCCCACTGAGATAGAGACATATATATTTATCTATACCCTGGGATGACCGTGATATCAATTATTGAATATCAAATGGCTCTCGAATAGCTTTTTGAGTTGACGGTGTAGTTGGAAGACTTGGAGAGGAAGGTCTTTGTTAGACCTGGTGTCTCACTATGGGTATCCCCAGTGTTGTTCAACAAAAAAGTGGGTGGGAGTTTGAGTTTTTTGTGGATTACCATCACCTAAACATGGTGACCATAAATAATAAGTATCCACTATGGACGATGGACTCTTTGATCAATTGATCAAGGCATGATGGTTCTTGATTACTAACCACAAATAGGGATGTCACCAGTTGCATGTACGAGGTGAGGATGTACCAATGATGGTATTCAAATACCTCTATTGTCACTATGAGTACTTCATGATTACCTTTGGTGTGAATAAATCCCTAGTAGTGTTTATGGGACACATAAATTGGTTCTTTCATCCTTTCTTAGACCGGTTTTTGGTAGTCTTCATCGAATATATCCTTGTGTACTCTGCATCCGTAGAGGAGCACACGAGACACGTGAAGATAAATCTGTGCATACTCTAAGAGCTCTATATTTATAGGAATATCTCAATGTTATAGTTCAAGATTCAGGAGGCCCACTTTCTTATTCATATTATTAGAAAATATGGTGTAGTAGTGGACTCGGAAAAGGTCGAGGTAGTGTAAGATTGGGAGCCACATAAAAGCATGATGGGGGTGCATAGGGTCCAAGGGATGGAAGGATATTACTAGATATTAATACCTGACTTCTCTATGAAATTAGATCCCATGATTTCTCTAAACAAAATGGGGTATCCATTCCTGTGGATGGATGGGTTCTAATTGGATTTTTAGCAGTTTAGACAGATATTGAAGTATTCTCCCATCTTGAGATTACCATCAGGTGTCGTGTATGTAGTGTTATGTGATGAATAAGTAACCAATCTTGGTTGTGTTATGATGTAAAGGGAGGAGGTGATTTATTATGGTTCAAATTAACTAAGAAAACATGAGGAAAACTACAAGACCTATGATCTTGTGTTATCAGTGGTACTTTTCACACTAAATATTTAGAGACACTGCTTGTTGGTTGACTGATTTATCATTATTTCTGACCAAAAGAGTGTCAAGAATATTTTCTATCCAAAAAAATAAACTTGAGATAGTGTATATTGCTACAGTTACTCTAGGATTCTGAATTTTTTATTATATATAGTCTAGGGAAGGTGAACATAGTAGTAAATTCTCTCAGTAGCAGATCTTGTTCATAGTTACTGAGTGAGGAATTAGAGTAATTGTCCTCATTATAGTTTTTCTTTTGTGGATGGATATGGAGAATCATACCTCTAGTTGATGGTTGTTACCCCTCTACATTTATAGTTAGTTAGGGAGACACATCTTTGGGATGCCTACTGTGAGACCCCATGTACACATATATACACCGGATATACTCCTGATTGATTTTCTTTAGGTGGTAAGCATGTTTTTAAATTATAAAGATGTGAGGTAGTACAAGATAAGTTTCAATATGAGTTTATAATATATTTTCATACATATACATTCATGGTACAGACAGGTGTAAAAAAGATATACCAGGAATTTCAATATTAGTTTTGGTGGGGAGAGATGAAGAAGGGAGTTTTATAGTTTGTCTCTTGATGCCTTAATTATTAGCAAGTGAAGGCTGATCACCATGTTCAAGTGGTTTTATCACAACACCTTGAGGTTCTTGAGTTGACGTGGGATGATATATCCATGGAATTCGTGATTGGGTTACCACATACATTCAGAGGAAATGATTCTATATGGGTGATCATAGTTCGAAACCACAATTTGTCCCACTTCTTAGCTGCCCGAGAGAAGTGTTTAGTAGAGATATTCAGTCCACACTATATGAAAGATATATTTTTAATATTTGGAGTTACCTTGATAATCTTTTATGACAATGGTTCTCACATCACAACTTGGATATGGATGGGATTTCGTGAGTCTTTTGGGAGTTGGTTGTCTTTGAGCACGGTTTCCCACCCTCAGACTAAGCGGACCATTAAAGTCTTGGATTGAAAGTTTCATACATTAATGTTTCAATTTGCTTATAGATTGAAGGATCCCCTCCATTGGTGTAGTTTTATTAAACAATATCTACCATTAAACCAATGTTGTGGAACCATTCGAGGCCTTGTATTAGCAATTTTGAAGGAGTGTCAACACTTATGGTGCTATAGTTAGAGTGAGACACGAATGGGAAGGTGAAGATCATCTAGGAGCTAATGAGTACATAAAATATCCATTATAATTCTTATATTTAATAGAGATATAATCCTTTTTATTTCAAGGATGGATACTATGATTTTCTATGAGTTTCGCATCGACATGGATTATGAATATTTATCTAGGGAATCAAATTATCTCTAAGATTCATTGTCCCTTTCCTGATTATTTGTAGAGTTGGAGTGTGTCATACCACTTAGATATATTTATTTAGTTAGATGGGGTGCACAACTTACTCAAAATATTATAGCTAAGGAGGTATGTGCATGATCAACAAAACTTTATTGACTGGGTAAAGTTGGAGATCAAGGACGGGGTTACCACTATTTAGTACCTGGTAGATATTAAGGATTGGTAGGAGAGGATCCTTCAAGGGAGAGTTTTTTCTTTTGTACATTTCTAGAGGCAGCACATCAATTTTTAAAAGATCACCTGGGAGTGGGAATCGTAGATGATTTCTTAGTACCCACATCATTTTGTATAGCCTTTTGTTTCCACTTTTCAGGATATAAATCCTAAAGGTGGGAAGAATGTACCAAATCAAAATTTACATGATTTATTTTTAGATATTGATTAGATTATTTTCTAGATTAGGTGATGAGACGACATGTGATTTTGAGGCTTGATGTTCCCAGATTAAATTTCTGATATATATTGAATAAGTTAAATATCTTACGCAATGAGTTTTTCTAAAAAAGTGAAGTATCTCTTGAATAGGGGTGAATATAAGATATATAATTGCACTGTTGAGTTTAGAACATGGGTTTTATCTTAGGTATTACATAACCTTTGTTTTCACAAGGCATTTGTGAAAAGATTATTGTGGGCATAAAATGAATACAATATTTTATTTACATTCATTGATGTAGAAACAAAACCTCTACATTAAATATGATGTTATAGAAAAACAGTTAAGGGTTATTCAAATAACACATTAATTTTGAGAGAGAGTTTGAGAGTTTTGGAGGAGGATCCATTATTGGATGACAACCAGATCGATGATCAACATCCGGTGTGTGATGGAATCCGTGGATCTCAGCAATGAAAATAATGCAGCAAATATATTCATCAGGGATCAATCCAAATCAAGGTAGGATGTTTGTTTTTTTTTTGAATTTATTATCATTTTAAATTACAATGAAAAACATGAATCAATCAGCATATGAATTTATTCACGAATCATGTGTATTGCAGGTATAGGATAGATTTATCTAGGATTTGGGGGAATTTCCTTTTGAATATTTATTCATATCTTTATTTATTATTATGATAGTAATGAATTAAGGTAAAAAACATTTTACAAGGTTTTTTCATCATATTTATGACTATTATTTTATTTCCAATTTATTCATTCCTCAAGGTAGATTTTATTGGCCCACGGTTCGATATATACTGGAAAATAAAATGTTTTGCACCTGCTGATTAGTGTAATGGTTCGATATCATAGTTTATAGATAATTATGACATGATGACAATGATTGAATGATTGCAGTAGAGGATCAAACATATTCTGGTAACATTATTTCATGTTCTTCGATGTGTGATGATGGCTGAGGCATGAGGTCATTTTCTGAATGAATTTGAATACCAGAATCTGCTATCTGATGATAGTAGGGATCACCCGATGGTAGTCCTTAGTTTAAATTGACGGTGTGGCTAGATTAGATGGTGAAAATACATGATAAACATCTAGAAATATATAAAATTATTCATTACACAGTGTATGTTCTGAAGGAACGCACATGTGGGACCTTAATTACAGTGTCTAGGGCTTCCAGATGAAGATAAGTATCACATGACATGTGACCCTATTAAATGATGTGTGGCCCCTTCTAGTTGGCTCTACATGTTTTGGGGATTGTACATAGGCATGGGAATAACTAGAAATATATATACATGGAAATATTTACAAAAACATAGTTAGGATTACACTGAATCTGACATGTCGTGTTCTATGAAACAAACACAGACACATATGTGGGTTGTTTTAAATGGAATGACCAAGTGTCAAAGGGGAATGTCATGTACTACTAGTACACATTGTGTACTCCATAAAATTCATCTTTGATCCCTTATATTTCTTTACATTGATAGGTATTATTAGGGAGGGTTCCCTATATTCTTTCCCTAAGGGTTAGTATGAAATCACTTCCTACACAAAGGATAGTTATCCCTTCATTATAACTTCAAGGATGTAGTTTTTGGAATAATTCTATGAGGCCCAAAGTGAGATTCTATATCATCATATTTCCCCAGGTGTATTTCTTGGTATCATTGTCACCAACACTATAAAATAATTGACTTTATACTTTGTAGGTTAACCTAGAATTATTTCTTGTTATACCCCCAATTCCTTGGGTGTGATCCTCATCTCTCTTCAGACTTCCAGTGTATACATATTATAGAGAGGCCATTTGATCTGTACATATTGAATAGATTACATTTGGGATATCTGACTTTTGGACTATGTTCTCCCATAGGAGTATTATGAGGAACCTTAGAAAAAAAATAATAGTATGGCATTACGGTTGTGTATTTAAATTTATAGTGTGATTATATATTGAGTATATCGGGATATTATTATTGTACATTTTTTAGACATATACATGCCTAAATTTGACTATTATTCGTGGTGTTATATTCTTTTTGGTGTCAGGGTATCCTACTGGGTACTATTATACTCACCCCTATGGAGGCTTTTCCCAAATGTTTCATCTCATATTTAGACAATCAACCATCTGAAGGAGTTTTATGGGGACTAATATCAGTCAGGGATTAGTTATCCAGATAGACCGAGGTGTGTTCCTATGATTACTTTGATAACAGCCCACATATTTACTTTCAGGTTGGACATATTTTTAGACTCATTGTGGTGGGATTGTATTTGGTGATGTTTACTTTACATTACTTCTTATCATACTCCAGTTTTGGTATTTATACATATACATACATAGTTAATCATTTTCTTTTACATTTCTATATTGTATGGGTTTAGAGATGTTTTTGTGGGTACAGGTTCTTTGGCATAAGGCCTTCCAAGTTAGTGATATTCCTACTCAATTCTAGTATCCATCCACTTTATTATTGGCGGTTTACTTGGGGAGTCAGGGAAAGGGCCCCTTTTGGATGGTTCATTCCATTTTAAGAGTTGTAAGGCCAAACAATTTTCCTGGATAGTCTTCCAAACCATGTGCCAGCAGTGCAGTCCCCGCTGCTTGGGGCTGCGTGACTACTAGGTGATGGAACATGACCATGTGGTAACTGTATGGCTTGTATAGAGGCATTTATATGTCCCACACAATTTCCACTAACTGTGTTCCAATCAGGATGGTAGTAATATAACTCCAAAGTTTACATTTTAAAAATAGCTCATCCCGAGACATAAGAACTTAACTAAATATAATTAGGTCATTAAATAAAATTAATATTTCATGGTTGGGGTGTGACAACACAGGAATATACTATTCAATAACAAACATATGAAAACAATACATGATAATGAATCATAATCAAATAACATGCTCCATTCAGAATCTATAATTCATTTAACAATATTCTCATCCCTTAAGTATAATTCCAGCATGAATCTCGAGTCATTAGACTTTCAATATAAACATAATCATACACAATAGGTATCAAAATATCTTAATAAGGTTTCATCCAACAACCACCCAAATAGCATCAAAAAAAGATCTAACAGGACCTCTAATTTTCACATATCAACTCTATTTTTTTAGACCCTCGTAATAAAACCTTTTTATTTAAGCATAATTGAAAGAGACTAAAAATAATAATATGAAAACAAAATAAAAATAAATTTAATTAATACACTAACAAATTCCATATTTCAAATAGACCCCTTTAAAAACATGAAAAATAATTAAACCATAGAACACCATACAATATAAAACATCATTGGCCGATAATACCATGAATAAATCATTTTTCTTGAAGAAAATTTACATTTTTATTTTATCAAACACGTGGAATTCATATATCCTAATTTTTAACCAATGTAATATTTTTATATAATATTACCCCATTAACCCAAAAGAAATACAGAAAAAACTTGGATAAGAAACCTAGAAATCATATATCACCTTTATCAAGGTTAAAAATCATATTTACAACACTAAGATTTGAATAAAATCCTTAATAAAATGGAATGATATGGAGACAATGACCTCAACTAGCATAACCATGTCTCCTTTGATGTACTCCCTAATAAACAAAAAGACCAAAATTATAATAACTATAGACTTGAAAATTATCCACTGTATCCACTAGTGTTAAAATCTATGGGGTACGGATAATACTTGGAATAGAAGAACGTAAGGCCTCTTACCATTAATTTCATGTGATGATTCACCAAGAAGTCACCATTAAGAAACCATGTAAAGGTATGAAATTGGATAATGAATTCTTGTAATGTAACACCCACGATGACACTTTTTTATAAATGTTTAATATATGATTGAGTTCTATGTTTTTTGGGTGTTTTGGGTGAAACATTGAATGTGTTGGATCTTTTCCAAGTACACATAGTTAGACGAATGGATTAATAAACAATGAATTAGAAAACATGGGAACTTATAAAATTAAGTTTGTTTTTATCCCAAATTTAATGCATGGTTTGGTAAATTGTGTGAGTAAACCATGTTACTAGCTTGGTCTTAGTAATTTTGGTATTTTCCTTATCTTTTTTATTTCAAGCTTATCCTCTAGTATTCCCAACTCAAACTCCTTTAACCTAGGTTCTTAAAAATGTCTTTTATCCTACTATAATTTACTTCTATGGTAGATTATTTATGGTTTCTTGGTGCCTTTACATCTAGATTAAATGGTTATGTGTCTTTTTCTATACTTAATTTGTTTCATTATATTTCCATCCCTTCCTTTAACCATAGTGTAAATCTAGGAAAATTTTCATTATTAGGGATTTTCTAAAATAGGTTCTTTTAGTTTCTAAAGGCTACGAGCCATCAGAAGAGACATAGTTTGATGAATTCCATTGAAGGTGGCATGGTTTTATCTATTTTTATAGGTGTTTCCATTCCATTTACAAATTGTTTCAAAAATGTATTTCCAAAAATATATTTATTAAGTATAAAGAAAAGTCATGGTTTTCACTTTATGAAATTTCATTTTATTGATTGATTAGTTCTACCGTTATTGAGCCCCATTTTAGTTTTTATTAATGTTTATGTATATCGTGGTCAATGATGGTTGAATTTTAATTCATGGTTGATCTTATGGGTTGGGTATTTTCTTAATGGGGTGGTATAGGTGGGAAGGATGTGATTGTTATAATTTCCATAGGCTTTTTCATGTGATTGACACTAGATTAAAAGTGGACCATATCATTTATATATTGCATGAGGAACAAAATTACTATGTGGGAAATAAGAGGATGGATTCTTCAATACATGAGTTTTTTCTCAATATAGTGGCCCTTATTTTTTAATCTTCTTGATATGGTGTGTGTCTTCAATAGGCTCGTTGAAACTAATTCAGGTGAGGAATGATGAACCGTAAGACATGTGGGATAAGGATTCCACCTATATATGTCATTTATTTTTCCATTTGTCTCTAGAATTTTGTCTCATGATATATATCGTATATTATTCCACATTTACTATTTATTTACCATGTTTTCTCTTACCTCCTAATTTTTACATACTTTTGTTTAACAGTTTTTATGATTTATTTTGTTACTTATTGACATAACTTGGATCATTCTTATTAATATATTATATATTTCCCTCATTTTGATTATCCTTAAATGGTGTTTAAATGTTTTAAATGGAATTGGTGGATTATTTTTCAAAATTTATTTCAAATGATAAAAGAAAGGATTGTTTTTTATTTTCAAACTAAAATTTTGAAGATAAGTGTGTCAATTATTATATATTTTTATTTCATGAAATTGAAATGAAATACTATATTTTTTTAGTGTTTTTAAATATTTTATAATTATATTATTTTATAAAATAAATGTCATAGAATCATTATGGTATCAAATTTTCCATTGGATCACACCATACATACTCACATCAGTTGGTATATAGTCTTCATGTTTTGTGTTTGTTCTTCAGGTATTGGATATCAAGATGGATTTGTACTAATCTCTTTAGGAAGCGGATGGATGTTTTTTTCAAAGTGGTGAATTTATATTCATATTTATTTGTTTTTTTAGGAATTTATCACTCCAACCTTTTTTTCTTTAATTTGTAGGTTTATAATCTATTTGTAGAATGGTATAGTTTTTGGAAATTTAATTTTTTTTTATTTATCATTTCTCTTGATTTTTATTCATTATTTTGATTCATAAGGATGAAATCATTAACATGTTCTAACTTTGAAACCCTAAAACATGTCTATACTCTAGGTAAATAAAAAAAATTCCACAGGCCTTGTCATGGTTTGAATCACACTTTGTATTATTGGAAACCAAATTTGATTCATTAGAAAATGTTATTAGATCCCTCATATTATTTGGGGGATTATGGTACACAAGAGTTAAGATCTTCTGGGCTTGAGTTGAAGTTTCATAGGAGTGCTTTTCTAGATCCTTCTCATGCTAAGTCTCACAATTCCAACTGTGGTATGAAGTTATATTTTGAATTTATGAACTAAGTTTTTTATTTATGAGTTATTTTGATGTGGTTTTCTACTTCAATTATTTTTTGGATGACCATTGGATACATCATAAGAAAATAATTTTTTTAGATTGAACCTAGAGGAAATTTATGGGTTTATATTAAAGGAACTCCTTTTTAAAATCATGGGAAGGCCATGCGGACCATTCTAGATAACTTATAGTTCCACTAACACAGTTCGTTCAACATTGAAAAAATTGTGTGGTCAAACCATGCACAGTCAAGAAATTTAATAAATTTTTTGTTCACACTCCATTTATGCTCCCTACATCTCTTATTATTTATAATGTTTTTTGGTGAATATTTGGGTGAAAAATTATGTATTTTAATGTTTTTATATCATGACATAATTTAATATTTTATAATTTTTGTTTGGTATTTCTTTAGCATACCTCAATTGTTTTGTGTCTTAAGATGAGATTTTGAAATTTTTTTGAACCTTATCCATTAATAAAAAATTTTATTTATGAGTTACTATATTTTCTATGTTTGATATGAAAGTTGAAAATGGATTCCATGAATTTTATTTCTTATGTTGTTTGGTCTGAAATTTTTTAAGGCTTTTGGAAATGGATCTTTAAAGGGGGTCTGGTGATTTTAAAATTCGTGGTTTTTTACATATTGATTTGGGATTGGAAATTGATTGATTTTTTGTATTTTATTCATTATCATTATGAAATGATTTAAAGGGACTTGATTAAGTGGTTGGTTTTGTGATATTATAGTATGTTACCCCAAGGAAGTAATTCAAAATCCAATAATGGAATAAATAATGTAGTCATTGGGTTATCCATGAGTTTTTATTCTTGTCTCTAACTTTTCCTAGACTCATGATAGAGTGGTATGGACGTATTCTAATCATTTAAATGATCATAAAAAAAATATAAAATTGGTATGATCCAATATTTGTTAGATTACAAAGATCCCAAGACATAGTGTTATCTCTGAATGTGGTTAAAAAGATCTTTTATTTGTCACAAGCTCATGAGTCCTCTAGGGTGAGGTGCATCATTCTTTGATTTGAAGGATTGGTTTTGGGTTTGTAGAAGTTCATTATCTATAAAAATATTATTTTACATATTGGTGATATTTTGAGGTCATCATTATATGATTTATTTATTTCCAAGTGGTTTGAGTTGAAAAGGAACTTAGTTTTTTTTGTATTCATCAGAATGAATAGTCTGTGATAAATTATGTTGATCATTTCACTTCTCTGTTGAAATCCTCTAAAGATTAATTTCTGATGAATCTAAAATGTTGTAGTTATTTTCTAGAGTTATTCTTTCAAACAACCATTTAATTGTGTCTCATTCTGACTTGAATAACTAAATTGAAATGGAATCGAATGCTTTAATCATTGATGTAATTTAGTAAGTAAACTTATTACAAGTGATTATCTAATCCGGAATGGCCCTAAGTCCTTAATTTTTATTAATTTATGATACCCCCCCCCCTTCAAGGGATGAGGGGTAACCCTTTCAAGGCCCATAGTCTCAGATATAACAAGGTCCTTAAGCATAAAAGATTACATGACCTGAAGGTCATAGGGAATTCAAAAAGACTATCTACAAGGAAATGCCCCTCCCCAGCATCTGCATCATGATAGTAGCTCTCCACCTTCACATGGTCATCTTTCTAGGCTTCCCATGCAATCATTGGCTGGTCCCGATGGCAAATCAATACCCTCTCATTCTGAAAAATCCATTTGGTTCTGCTCTGGTGAGTGCACCTACTCTGAATCCTCTTCTAGGGATGCTCCTTTTTTCTAGTGTGTTTGGGGAAATTGCATGTGGCCTAAAGGCCTTGAGGTGTCCAGAAGGCCTTAAAGGGGGGCCGAAATCCCTACTGACCCGAAGGCCTGGGTGGACCATAATCCTTAAGGACACCAATCCCAAACTGGTGGCCCAAGGTGAATAGTTCCAGCTGCTATAGTACCAAATAGTACCTACTACAATAACTGCTACAGTACCCACACGGTGTACAGTTCTGCTATAGTACCTATACAGTGTACATTTCTACTACAGTACTACTACAGTACCCCAGAAATATTCCTCTACCTGGTTTTGAACTTGGGTCTTGTGGATGCACTTAAGGATACCTCACCAACTGGGCTGAGGCTCATGTTCCACAAGTGATTATCTAAACTAATATAGTTTTACAAATGTTGATCTAGCTAGTGAGTAATGGAATTGTGAGGTTGATGATAATAGGAAGTTGTATCCTCAACATGTTAGTCCTATTTTAATAAATTAGATGATATTAGTGTTTTTTCAATCTGGGAATTTAGGGAACCCTAAACTGTCTTATTTCTAAAATCGGATGTACTATCATCTATGTGTCCATTTCAATAAAATTTAATGGTTTTTTTAAGCTAAACAAGAATCAAAAGAAGAATACTTTGACCCCTCCTTTGGTCCAGTACTAGTTTCAGGAATTTCATCAATAGGAGATCTAGAATTAGTTTTTTTTTTGTTTTTTGGGAGTTTCTTTATTCAATATCCATTCATTTATTTTAATTTATTTTATATCTTTTTTACACATGGAATAATTATTTTCATTAGGTAAAACTTATTTTTCTCGTGTACTTTTCATTTTCAAATGGACCAATCAAGATAAATGTGATCACTAAGATGGGGAGGGTTTGAATCCATGATACATTCTTTTTATATTATCTCACTTATAAAACAATCATTTCTCCTAGTTAATGAGATATAAAAATTTTTAAAATAATTCCACAATCACAACCATGGGAACACAATTATTCACAAGGTTTAGTACTCAATAAGAGTAGTTGCTCCTTAACATTTTTTGGAAATAATCCAACACCACACAATCCACTATAATAAATCTTTTGTATGTTATTACTATGAGAAAGGAATATCCTTGCACTTTATTTTAGCTGTGAACAAAAAAATTTCATGTGATCTCCATAATGATATAATATGTAATAATGATATTTTTAACAACTATTAGAAACATTTGATAATGGGATTTGGTATATTCTCTTTATGCTTCCTTAACATCATCACACATTCTCTTCTTGAAAGTACTTCTCCACCACATTCTTTCCATGAGTCATCCATGAAATTTCTTATCTTTTTTGTATATAAATATGATGGGTTCATCTAGCGTACTCTGTTTCATTCCATTATACTAATGTCATTCTTGTACCTTTTTTTAGAATGGTATTTTCTAACCAACTATTCATCTGGTCATAACTTTATTTTTTTCATCTGATGCCACTGATTTGAAATAGTTTTATTGTATCCATTAACTAATGAGACTTAAACTATTCCACTACAGACTCATTAGCCTATTTGACTAATCTTTCTATGCATCATCTTTCTAATACTAATTTATGGAAAATATCAATATGGTATATGTATTTTTGATGTATCTCATGACATTTTGTCTGATCTACTTTCTAATTTTGCAGCATTTCTATCAACATCTACATGTATGAACACTAAATCAAAAGGTTATATAATCAACCCTTTATAAAGACAAGCTCTAAATAGTAATTTCATGAATTCAAATATATTTTCCGACTCACTGAATACTCAATTTTTTAATCATCCTCTCATATCAGTTTTCTGGAATCTTATTAACACTTGTAGAATCTTCTAGAAACCTCGAGGAAAATAATCCAGTTTCCGCATTATTCAATGAATATCCTTATCATCTATGTTATGGAACATTGAAACACATCCTATGAAAATCTAGATAACAAAAATTTAAAGCTCAAACATATATCATCAAAAGATATCATTAAAAACATTTCATAAACACATTAAAATTGATAATACTTTATACATTACATTCATTTGGTGAAACATTTTATAATCACTTTTGAATGATATGAAAATGTATGATAGTTCTTGAAAAACTTCATAGGAACTTATTTGATGTATTATACACATCACATTCATCTTCTGATAACTTGAATTAGAACAAACTAAACATTTATTTTCCATTCCATCCACTAACTAATGATCTTTATATAAAAACACATATTTCATGACTTGAATGCTTTTATATGATCTTAAGGTGAAAAACATATCTTCTAAACTTCATACATTTCCAATTGTTTTACATTGTACAAAAAACATTCCTAAGATATCTAGAACAATATTGTTGATAGAGATAATTTGATGGTATTCATATGAGTGTACTTTATCCAAATGAACATCAACTGATTATTTTCAAATAGGTCATATGATAGTCTTCATCTGATTGGACATTTCCCAATGGAAATTTTTCTATAATACTTTACTCAATATAATTTCACAAAAAACATTCCATTAAACATTAACTACTTTCATCTTATTCATATACTTATACAAATGTCAATTAGAAAATTCTTCCAATCATAAAACTACAAACTTCATAGCATTACAAGAAACCTTACGCAGGGTATGGAGATTGGGTGATACCCTTACATAGAATGCTCATATTCCCTTAAAATAAAATCAAAAACAATACAAACAATATCTTCCTATAAAAACCTATGTCTGAAGCCATCTTCTGAAAATGCATTCATAGAACATAATTGAATACACATTTTATAAACAAATGAGTTTATCTACCTTTCTACTTATTCTTGGATTATGATATATTTTAAAAATCATGATGTTAAAAATGTTATTAATAGAAAATTATCACATGATTAATTTATCAAAAACTATATTTGATTCAACATTTAATCATGGTGAGAGAAACATTCATCACATATCACATGTTGGGAAACCCCAACATGATAGATGTTATTTGATAGAGATAACTTGATAAACCTTACATCCATCACTGTTTGATCACACAAGTTAGAATGATTAACTAAATTATTTAACTCATGGAAATAAAATAAAATAATTTATTATCATATTTCATAGAAACATCAAACTTCTTTGAAACTATTTCAACCATCATGGTCCAAAAAATCACCCCTTTGATTTTTTTCCAACCGATTAACATAAAATAGTAAAACATTTCCACTCATGAAATGGATTAATATCTAATTACCCTAACACTATATAAGAGAACATAGGTTATGAAATAAGAATCATTATGCAAAAAATACCATATTTTCAAAAATCAATTATTTACAAAGTTTTTGCATACTCCTTTTAAGAAACATATATTCCCCCACACATAAATATCATTACAAAAGAAACTTTATCTTGTATTAATCAATGTTCACATATCCACTTAAAAATATTGAAATAGTTTTAAAAAAACTAAAATCACAGCTTCACCTTTTAATAACTCCCCCAAAATCCTTTTTTTACAAGGAATCCAATACAAATTAAAATTGACTAATTTATGTTATAAAATTTTTATCCCATTCCTAATATTATCCAATGAAAATATAGAGAGGGGAGAAATTCACATACCTTAGACTTGAAGAGAAGTAGGTGAATTTCCATTATCAAAATTATATAATTAAATGTTTCCTTTAGAAATGATTTTGTGAAGTTATCAAAAACATTCTCCTTTTTAAGAATGAAATCTAGCTTTAGTTCATTATTCTCCACTTTTTATTTGATTATGCACTTTTTTATATCAAACATCTTGAAATGAAAATTTTTCGTTGGATTATTAGTTATATTTATAGAACATTGATTTTCATAACTAAATAAAAGGGGAAACCACACTTCAACAAACAAATATTTCAACTGTGTCTTCATTTCAATAAGTTGTATTATAGCTTGAGATTTAGAAACATACTCATATTTAACATATTGGGATTTAATGAACCTTATTTTATTTTTTCTAGATATCACATATTTCTCCAAAGAGAAAAACTCCTCTATCTGTTGATTTCCTATCATCTACACTTATATTCCAATTTTCATATCTATAAATAAACAGATCTAGCATTCTATATCTGGCATATTTCGATGAAATTTTTATTCTTCTTTGATATTTATAAAAATTATATTCTAATAATGAGATGAGTTTGTTTTTGTTAACATTAAAATATGGCACATAGTGTAACATAATTCATTATATTTGGACTTAATGTCACTAGATATATGAAACCTCTAACTAAATTCCTAAAATATTTAGGGTAATTCTACTTTACTTAGACATATTTTCCCTACATTTTTTCCACTAAAATTGGTGTGAAAAATGGATTTGAATCATTTATATAAATCTTATTTTGAATTTCCTTATCATATATCTCTTGAGGGATTAAAATATACATATATGTTTTATAGATCTATCATCCATGAACATATTTCATTTCACTCGGAAAGGAATTCACAAAAATATTCATAATGTTCTAAAAAACATCTAAAAAGTTTCACCATTATTTCTTCGATATATGATATCATCAAAATAAATAATCACAATGAGAGAAACCTACTAATTTTATTTTTTATAGAGATTACTATCAACTCTTCATTTCATTAAGTTTGTATTTTTTAATCAGGTATCTGATTTTTAAGCTCAAGATCTTGGATCTTACTTCAACTCATACAAAGCCTTCATTAACATACGCATGCACATTTCATATTTCCCAAGAAAGAATCAATATGGTTTTTTAATATACACTTTTGAATAATTCTCTTTATTATAAAAAGAGAATGTGGCATCCATTTAGAAAACATTATATCTCGATTTTCAGTGATATAAGACAGATTATGACAATTTTTGATCTTATAACATGCTAAATTGTCTCATCAAAGTCATTGCCTTAGATTTTTGAGTAACCATTACAAAAAAAAATTGACTTGTTTCTTATTACTTCACATTTTTCATTAATCATGTTTAAAATCTCCATCTGTGTAACAATCACATTATTAATATTTTTTAAGGGTTAAATTTCCCTAGTTTCATTATTTTAAATATTATGTATCTCTACATTCATATAATAAATTCAATCCTGATGTTCCAAATCATTTTTTCAGATTTTAGATTAAATTTTCAGTATAAGGAATTATTTGTAATGAAAATTGACATTTTTCTAGATTGAACATATTATCATTGATCTGTAATGATTTTATAAACTTCCACTATCTAGCTAGTCTAGCGAAAATATGAGCATAATTTTTCTTCATCACATTATATAGTTAATCCTTAATATTTATCTCCATCATCTTCAATATTAATTTTATCATTAAAAAATATTTCATTTTTTCATTTTTAACCACCACATATTCCATTTCTTTCATATATTCAAATGTATGTAAAAAATTATTATTATACTATCCAAGAACATTCAAATCTTCAGATTTGAAAATATTTCCAAAATTATAAATATAAAACATATATCCCCCGCCATTTGGATGTTATTTAAGAAATGTTCCACCAACACATCTCTTATAAATCATCCTAATAAAATCACCCTTGAATTTTGTAATTTAATGAATATTGAATACCCATAGTTGATTTGAACATGTGGTTTCTCAATAATATATCTCTTGGGGACTCATATCATAGTTCATACAATAGAAATATTGAATTGAAACCTAAACTAATATTCTAATTGCATGCCTCGAAAAATATCGAGAAGAATCTTGTTCGATCAAAATTGTTCATTTCATCTCAACAAAACATTTATTTATTTATTTAGAAACACTATTATTTTTTCGTATATATGTTTCACTAAACTCATAATGAATTCCACATTTTTTACTTGATCTATAAAATTTCCACTTGTATATTCTCCTCATTTACCTTTATTATTTTCTTTATATGATACCCATAATCTTTTCTTGTACCTCTCTTGGAAATCTAAAAAAAATTAAAGCCACATACTTATTCTTCAAACACATAATACGTGTCATTTTAGTAAAGTCATAAAAATATAAATAATGTACATAGCTTAGTTTATTGAATTTTTACTCATTGTACAACAAATGAAAGAGTGAATAACCTTTAAAGGATGATTTTAATGAACCTACACTTTTTTATGAACTGGGTATATAATATTACATTTTAAATATATAGAAAAAAAATATTCTTTTTTCCATATTAGGAATGGAAGTTATTTTTTCTTTATTTTTTAGCTTACTCATATTCCTTTGACACATATGACCAAGCCATTTATTCCATAGCTATTTTTCTTTCATCATACTTAGATAACACAAACGTTTTCTATCACCAACATGAAATATGCTCCCTTATTTTGTTAACCTGTCATTAAATATTTTCAATCTTCTATAATTTTAAAAAAAACTAAGTTTTATGAACAAAAATTGACTTCAAAAAAAAGATTTAAAAACATTATCAAATTGTGATTCATCCCATTAATAAACTAAGAACTTTTGGATTTTAACTTTTCTTCCATGATTATAGCATGTCCAACACTTTTGATTCTGAGTAACTCATTAATTCCAAATTTCATTGAACTTTATTTATATTATTTCACTTTATTCGAAAACATGAAATATTTAGTTATGTATGAAGAATTAATACTTTCAAAAAAATAATCATTATCCTTTTATATATTTGGGAGATGTTTCAACAACTATGGCTTTTCCATTCCACTTTATTTCTTGTCATTAGGATTACAATATTTGTTATAAATAAAATTATTTGTAAGATAACTAGAAATTATATTATAATATTTCAAGGATAATCACATAATTCACAAATATTCTCCATGGGATTGAGTATTTTTTCCATCTTTACATTAACTTTCTCAGGTTTCCTTCATTTTGTTTGTTTACTACCCATAATAATTTTTTTATTTCTATAGGATTCACTATAACCATGATGAATGAACAAATAAATATGAATAATATTCATAAATTCACCACAATACATGTGGTAACCAAATAAATCATATATTCTTTTTTAACTAACATATTGTCTATATTTTGTACTTACATTCTGTAAACTTTTATACCATCCACGTTGTAATTTTTGGGTAATCCAAATATTTGGTAACCTTCTAAGAATTTATTATTTATCTTATATGACTTATCATCCTTATCATAATATCCAATAGTATAATATTTCGATCAGATATTGAAACCTTATAAAATTTAAAGTTTTCACCTCTACTTTATTAGGATACATGCATGGTTTTATTAACATTATTATTCTAATGAACATATAAACTATTCTTATAAAACATTTAGTATAGTTTTTTCGGATCCCTCTTATTTTTACACTTCTTAAAACATTCACTAACTTCTGCAACTACGTTTTGGATGTTTTTTATTACATGATCAATATCAACAAGTTTTTTTTGAACATGTTTTAAATCTTCCACCTTCAAATTCAAATTTTATTCAATATTCATATTAAGGTTATTCTTTTAACTAAACAACTTATTTATATTATTTATTTATTTTAGAAACATTGATTTATCTTCCAAAAATTATTCATGATTTTGGTCTGAAATAATATATTTCTTCAACTTGTTTTTTTCCTATAAAGTATTACAATATTTTCTAGGAATTATTTCAACTCCCTCTTAAGAATATAATCCATGAAAATTTTTTATTCTTTTTTTAGAGACACTTATCTTGAAAATGGTGAAAATTTCATTATTCAACTTTGAAATTAAATATTTTTCAGCAGCACAATCACTAGATCTTTCAGCTTCTTCTTCACTATCAATGACTTTCTAATGATTAGTCAAAAAGTTTCTTTTCTTTATATAACTTATTATCATTTCCCTTAGAATATTACATGGAATTTTTTTCCTTATTCTTGATGACTAATTTTTGGTTTCTATCATCTTCATCACATTCCTTATCTTCATACATCGAGGACAATCAACAAAAAAACTATCAAATAGATCCATAGCTAATAAATTTGGTATCTTTTTTAGTATATTTTTCTTATTTATTTATATATTTTAGAAAATTGAGAAAAAATATTTTTCATAAATTATAATAACCACACCTTCTCTATCGTACTCACTAGCCTCTTATTTTAGAACATTCAAGAAATGTTATTTTCTAGAAGCATTGAAATAAATAACTTGATCAGCCTTTTCTTTTTTTTCTTCATAAATTATTCCCTTATCATTATCATAAATGATGAGAGTGTTATCAAGATCATCAATAGATAGTGTTTCCATAAATATATATTTCAATGATGAATCTTTTCCATCTAGACTATTAGGAAGAATTCATTATATATTTTCATCTATGTTTTAATCTTTCAACTTCTCACCATTAAATCATATAGTTCTTACACTGTTATTCGCACTTGTAAATAAATCACCAATAGATTCATGATCATCCATACAAATATATTCATAATTCATTCTCCATATTTGTATATTTCCTTTCTTTATTTAGTATTTTATATATTTATGTTTTTAAGCATTTTTTATATTTTTTTATCCATTAAAACTCTTTAAATATAAGAAACATAGAATCAAAAATTAAGTAATGTATATAATTTTATAGTCAAAAATCATTCTCTGAATTCTTATTATCAGCTCTATATGGAGAACATGATCAATTTGAGTGGTAAACCATCTATAATAGCTTTAATAACATCATCATAAAGGGAAATAAGATAAGGTTTCATTCAATAATTCCAAATATGATAGTTATTTCCATAAGAAATAGGTATCCACATACTGTACATATATTTTTTATCCTCTAGGGAAATTTCTCCATTCTACAAATTATAATAATTATTCAATAACTGAAACCTTCACTCTGATACAACATAAAATGACCAATTTGGATCTGTGTGATCCCTGATAGGTTGAGGGGGATAATAAAAAATCATTTCCTTTTATATTTTAATACTTATGAAACAACCATAATCTCCTATTAATGATATATAACTTTTCTGAAAACAATATTGATAGGACAACCACAGGAACACAAGTAGTTAAAATGTTCACTACTCAATAAGAGTACCTGGTGCCATTTTCTGGAAATAATCCTATACCACAAAATCCACTCAAAAAGAATCATTTGTATGTGTTTTTTATTATGCCTAGAATATCCTTACCCTTGCATTGAACTATGATCAAACAATAGTGAATGTTCTCTCTACACATATATAATATAGAATAATGGTTTTTGTAACAACTAGAAGAAACCTTCACCAACATGATTCAATAAGTTTTCATTGGGTTTCATGAACGTCTAAACCCATTATATTCGTAGAATTAATTCATATTCAATTTCTTAGCTAGTAGTATGAAAAAACAATTGTGTAGTCTATTGGTTGTATTTCTATTTGTTTCATTCTGAATACTTTATCTTTTGTAAATATAGTAAAGTCAATTGGTTCATTTTTTTAAATAAACATTATAACCCATTGTCCATCCAATCACACATTTATTTTTTTCTATATTACGCCGCTAATTGGAAATCTCGGTATAGTATCCTTATATTGATAAAAATTTAAAAATTCAAATTAGTCTTTATTACCCAGTTTGCATGTTTGTTTCTGAAAAACATATCTTTGATACCAATAAATGGGAAATCTCCAACTGGTATACATCTATCTGATATATCTCCACATAGTCTATCTGATAAACTTTCTTATTATGAACTGTATCACCCACCTTCATTATGTGAGAATAATAAAAAAGAATGGGTTTTCAGAATAAAACATTATATAGGCTTGATCTTGGGAGAAATGGATGTAATCCCAATATATTTTCTCTCTCAATAAAAACTCAAATTTTGAATCTTACACAAATATAAACTCATTGTGTAGTTCATAAAAATAATATAATTTTTATAAAACATATAGTAAAAAAATACAACATCATCATTTATCTACGAACATCCTCAACCTTAGCTCTAAGTGACATTAACAAACTTTCTTATCACTATTACATAAAAAACACAAAAATATCAGTATAGCATCATCATTTTCAGATATCATTGTGAACATTTTGTAAAAACTTTTGATCCAATAATATATTATACAAAATATTCACCCAATGAATCTTTTTAAAAACACTTTTATCCATAATTAATTCAACTATTTTTTCTATCACAACATCATATGAACTTTTGAATTACTCAACTTGATACTTTAATCATCTAATGACTTGCATAAAAAATAGACATTTTTATCACACTATCCAATAACTGATGACCTTTATAAATAAACCCTCATCTGATGACATGAAATATTCTATATAAACATCCTTTGAAAAATTATATTCTAACCATTATACAATGCCATGTGTCAAAAACTGTAAAAATATTTTTCTAAGATACTCTGAAAAATATTACTAAAATAAAACATCTGATTGACTTAATGTTATTGGAAATTTTCTTAATGAACATCTTTAGATGATATTAAAATAGATCATAAAATAGTCTTCATCATATTGGACTTTTCCTGATTGGATTTCTTATAATATATTTACTCAATAATTTCCATTTAAACATCAACAAAAATATTATTATCAGTATTCATTTTCCAACATTACTTCGAGTATTCTTCCAACCATCGAGACAAAAACATAACACTTTTTTATGAACCCTTGTGTAGCATATAGATATTGGGTGATACAATTACACAGTATGTTCGACTACCCTTATGCTTTAATTTAATAACTATAAACACAAACTCTTGTCTGAAAACCTCTATCAAATAGAATTTTCCAATATGATATTCTAATAAATTCACAGTAGGAAATTTTTACAAACAAACAAATTTACTCCCTTAATAATAATTCATTGATGCAGATTTCTTAAAATACTCATGATGTTATAAAAATTAAAAACATCAGTCATTTCTAGATTTATTTATCAAAGTTATGTATAATTTAACATTATATCATATTATGATAAATTATTGACACATTTTTTCATACTAATAAACCTTCCCATGGTAGCCTTCATCTGATTGAAAAATTCAAGTAAATCTTTCAGCCATCTCTTTCCTAGCATATTGCTGTAATTATTAATAAAGTTGGATGATTTATATTAATATAAAAAAATTCAATACTTCCATAACATATTTCATACCAAATTCTTGTTTTGTCAAAACTCCTTCCACTTCCTTAGTCTGAGTGTTTTTAGTTTTTAATACCTCATTTCTTCTAATGATTATTTCATTTGATCATGGTGTGGACTATAGTTTGTGGGATTCTTAATAGACTAAATGAAAACATATTGGGTAGAATATAGGGGTAATAATCATAACCATTTGGTTTCAGGTTATACCAATATGGATAAAGGATTATGATTTCCTTTTAGAATCACCAAAAGTGGGTGTCTATTATAATTAGACCTGGTTTATTATTAATGTAATATCTTGAATCAAAGCTAGAGCCATATACCTATTTTTTAAGCATGTTATAGGTTTGGTATGTTTCTATTATTTTTCAGATTAAATTTTCTTAGTGATTGAGTATAAATATATTCTTCATGTTTCTAGGGTATGTTTTCTCTTTTGTTGTTCTAGGATAGATTTTTTGTGGCTCCCTGAGGTTTGGAGATGTTTATTTTTTAGGAAGTAGTTGTATAGTTTTCCACCATTTTGGATTAATTCTAAATGGTGGGGAGACATGTTATATATCTCTATGGAATATTCTCATTCCAATAATTTTATATTCCTTAGTGTTTTCAGTTAGGAATTGATAAAGATTTTGGATCATGAGAACATGGATATTCAGGAGCTGTTTTTTTAATCCCCTTGGCTTGATTAGAATTCTAGAGTTTAGGTTAGTGGTGATTTTTATTTTGATATTCCTTATAATAAAAGTAGATCAAACAATTGGATTTGGATGTGTCTGATTTTTTGTCTTCTTACATCAATCTAGTGAGGGCCCATCCCCTTAGGATACTTATAACATTATATGTTGGTAGATTCTAAATAATTCATTTGTAGTTCCCCTCAGTAGTGGCCTACTTTTGTTCAATGTTCATAATCTCAATTTTGGATGTTCAGCAGTAGACCAAACTCTTGTTAAAGGAGAGGTAATCTCATAATGTTTTAATTTCTAATGATTTTAATGAATTTTAAAGTGTATAAAGTAGCATGGAGGGGATAATTATAACACACACTATGTCTCTTATTTTTATTTTTTGAACCATGATTGATATCCTTTAGTTATGTGGTATTTTGAGGTTAAACCTTAATTTTTAGAGCATTTTTAGGTCTATATGTGTATTCCAATAGTTTGGAAAATTATATATTTAAAACAATGTGACCTATGAATTTTTGGGAACTGGTTACTTCACGATAACCACATGGTTTGGTAAACCATGTTAGAAAACCATATTACCTTTTTATGATTAGAATATTTTTTCTTTTTACACTATTTTTTATATGAGGTGTCTCCCCATATATTTCCCTCTCAAACTTCTTCAAACCATGAACTTATCAAGGGACTATACCCTCATTACAAGTAAAATTCTTGATAGTTTATCAGTGTCTATATATCTAGATCAAATAATTAGTTCTCATCTTAATTTTTTCATTGGTTTCATTCTATTTTATACCATTCCTCTAATACTAGTGTCCATGTGGTCCTACTTTCAGAGAAACATTTTTTTTAATTGGGGATTTTTTTTATAATGGTTATGATACATCATAGGACACCTAATCTGGTAGATTTAATTGAAGTCGACATGGTTTTTCTCTAGTGGGAGGTGTTTCCATTCTTTTTAATTTAATTTTAGAGTTCATTAGTTACATTAGGTTCTAAATGTTTTTTTATATTATGTAATGTTTTAGCTGAAATATATAATTTCATTCTTAATTGATATCTAGGTATTTTTATTTTCCATTTGACTAATTCTAAGAATTGCGTAATTTAGGGATACTTTTCTTTTAAAGGGTATTTTATGAAATAAATTTTTTTGATAAAATTACTATGATAGTGTTCTTAATATATATTAATTATTTAAGATGTTTGGGGTCAATATGGATTTATAAATTGGGGTTCCCTATTTGGGTTTCTGGTTTTTACATGTTCTAAATCTATTAATTTGATTTATGAAATTGAGTAGTGGTTTCCTTGATTTGAAATGATTATGAACTGGTGTTATTTGAGATTTTCCTTCGTTTAATGTTTTGATTCCAAATAGTTTCAAAATTTTAATTCCAAACATCTATTCATTAAGTATGAGGAAAATTATCTATTGGAACATTATGAAATTCCATGTTATTAATTGGTTGGTCAAACCATTATTGATCATCATTGTAGTTATTGTTAATATTTTTGTATATCCATGTGTTTGATAAGTTAATTGTGATTCATTCTTTCTCTTATTTCTTAGATCTCCTGTTATGGGGGATGATGTAGATGGTAAGGAAATGATTTTGATGTTATCCTTGAACTTTTTTATTGTGATGTCATTTAAATTCTCTTGGAAGTAGAACACATCCATTATCTATTTCATCAGGAACCATGGGTCGCTAATTTGTAAATCAAAGGATGGTTGTTTCACTAATTAAGAGTTATCCCTGTGTAGTGTCCCTTAGTAGAGATTCATATAGCTAAGGTATTTATCTATAATGATGTAAGTAGTTATTTATTCAAGTGATGAGATTCAAACTGTAAGACCTTATGGATAGGTGTTCCACCTATAGATATTGAGTGTTGTTTAATTATTCTATATGGTGTTCCCTTATGATATGTATCATATTTTATGACTTCTTTAAGGGTTATTTATCATGTGATTTTTTTAGTTATTGGTTTTCAATTAAATTAATGTAGTGTTTATTTAGGATTTATTTTTTTTCTAGGTTACTAACCTCTCATCATTATTTCATTCCTTTGTTCATTTACCTAATTCTTTATAATTCATGGAGGGTGTATAGTGGTTATAATGAAAATAGGTGTGGATTTTCAATATATTAATTTAAATGTTAAAATAAATTTTCAATTTTCATTTTCATAAAAAACATTTAAGAATAATGTTTCAGGTGTTGTTTGTTTTGAAAATGTGAATGTGAAATTAGTACCTACCCACTTTTAATTATTTTCAACAATTGAGTCTTGGATTATTTTATAAAAAAATGGAATAGGATCATGGGGGTATCTAAAATACATTTGTTCACATCACACACACTCACATTAGTGGTTATTTCGTCTTCATATATTTTGAACATTCTTAACATCTTAGATTAAAGGATGGATGCATACCACTATCTTTGGTAAATAGGTTGTTGGTGGTTCATTGTGATGACTTTAGAGTAACATGGTGTTGATGGGTTTTGCTAGGCATGAACCAATTTTTACTTTTATATATGTTTTATTTTGGTCTGTATATTTATAAACCATGTATATAATGTTTTACTTTTTTATATATCCTTGTTATATTTATCATTTATATTTGATTTTTTTCAATATTTGGATTCATAATGGTGAAATAATTCTCAAATTTTCACTTGAAATATCCTAGAACTTATCACCAACATGGAGAGATCGAGAACATGCCTTTGGACTTGTGGAAGGTATGCTCGGGTCCTAGGTCAAGTGGAATACTGAGTTGGTTCTTGACATGGGAGACACCATGGTTATGTCTTAAAAATAAGGGAACGAAATGGGATATCCCACACTAATAAAAAAATTAGAAAAAAATTCCGAAAACTAATTAGACCATATTGTTTACCAAACCATGTAGTAAAAATGTGATTACCACTTATAAAATCTATAGAAGTTACATAATTTATTCTATATAGTTTTCATAATCATATGACCATTGAAAAACATTAATAATTCAAAAAATTCACTTTAATACACCCTGATGTTAAGGGATCAATTTTCCATACAAATATAAATAATAAATGACATTCTATGGGGTTTGATCATCATTACTGATAGAAACTGGTGATCTTATCCCAATAGGTGAAACCAACATATATTGTTTGAGGTGGGTGACTAGTTTTTTTTTATTATCACACTGGTTGGGACATAGGTATATTCCAAAGTAAGGGGAGTTAGAACCCATGAGTGTGGTTTTGATCATTATTATCAAGGGAATCGGTATTTTAGTATATTAGTTAGAGAATCCTCTATTATATATTGTCTTGAATGATGTAATAAAAGTATCAAATCTTCATATATACTATCTAAAAACTTCATATTTGACTAATGTTAATGAGGTTCATATGGTGTTAGATGCATTATTCATGTTGTGAAAAAATTTAATCTCGTATTAGAGCAAGAAGATACCAAATTGGAAGAAAACCAATTATGTATGTGTGCAGTGATAGAATATTCAAATATAAGATGTGAAATTAGTGTGGGAGTCTAATATACAATTTTTAAGGTCATATTTGTTCCCTAATGAGGCTTAATGACACTCAAAAATGCAATTTTGAGATGATTTGTAAATAGTGGGTATGTTGGAACACCCTTCTCTTATCAAGGAATGATTCGATCTAATTTTTGTCAATACTAATGCATTTTAAGGAAATTTTAGAGTTGGAGGTTTTTTAAAATTCATAGGGTTCTATTATGAGGGAATGTACTAGGTTAGTGTAGTTATTTTCATTAAAAAATTACATTCGGTATATAGTAGCTCAATTATGATTTCCCAATGGAGTATGGAAGTGATATTGTAGGTCCAGGTGGATCACCAGGTGGCTTGTGACCCACAAGGGGATACCTAGTGAGAAATCAGGAATTGAGTGGAGGTTTTTCTTATACACATGGGGTTTCTAATTATTTTTTTATTTTCATTAATTTAATTAAATGATAATTTTTTAAAATTTTAACAACCCATCCCCCATGTTTATTCTATGATTCATTTACCTCCATCCCTCTCTTTCCTCGCATTACTACCTTTAATTTAGAATAATTAATTTATTAGTGGTCAGATATATATCTCAATATTTGTGGGAGTTCTTCATCAATATGATTATAACTCATCTTCCCTCTATTAATTATTTTGTTTATTTTTATAAAGTGCATTTTTTTGAATGATTATAGATCTTTTTCAAGTTTTCACTAGTTCCACTATTTTATTTTTTAGGTTTTGTATGAAGTGGAAGCGTGTGATGGGTCATGTCCAACTTTTCTTTTTTTGTGACCCTTGATTAATCCAATATTTTCACAATAATAATTGTTGTGATCTATGGAATTTAATCAAAGAATATGGAAAAGTGATAGAATTCTTGAACCAAAGATGGGATCATCAAATTTTATTTATTATCAATTTAATTAAATAAATAATTACCTTGTGGGATTTATTTCCTCACTGATGAATCTAAAAATATATCTACATTGAGTGATTTTTCTATTTGAATCAAAGTAGACTCCCTATAGCAGTGATCCAGACATGTTCAAAAAATCTATGAATGTCACCATAGGAATCTCTAGGTCATAACAAGGTAGATCATATCACTTGCTCCATCCGCCTTTGATCACCTTGAGAACCACTTCCAAATCATTCTACTACATCTCTCTAGACATGAGAGTGGGAGGTGGAGGAAGGTCCCTCTCTGTTAATGGGATATTTTTTGGAGAAGTGATCCATTTGGGGATTGAGTGAATTCTCTAAATATTTTTTTCATAATAAAAACAATTGAATTGGATCTTCAAAACAATAATTTAGTGGTTTTATATATCCATAGGGTTAGAAATAAATAATTTCACAAGTTACCTTTCATTATTTATTTAATCCCCATAAAAACTCATTTCAAATAATAATAAAAATATTATTATTTATCTACATGTGTATTAATTATTAATTAAATTAAATATTATTTAATAAATAAAATTCAATATTTATTATTTCTCTTCGGGCCATTAAAATCATTCTATTTTTTCCTCACAATATTTATCGGGAATTGAATAATAACTACATATTTAATAAATAAATATAACTTTATTATTATCCAATAATTAAATAAATATGATATTCACTAAATATTTATTAAATATTTATTAAATATTCTACCCAAATTATATTCTATTGAATAACTAGTGACAGAATAAATTTTATTAAGAAAAAATGAATAATTATTTGACCGCATGAGGGATTAATTTTTATTCAACTTGTTAAATAATAAAAAACAATATTTTATTTAACTTAGATTTTGGATACACTTTGTATGTGACCCTTTAGTCCTCTTTCTTAGTGTCATTATGTGAAGTAGCCTAATGTTCATGGTTAGAATCTAAAACATTCCAAGTCACCCATAGAGAAATAAGTTAATGTCTCAATTACATAATAGCTTATATGAATACATAATGTGTAATATAATTCATTTTATCATTATATCTCAAATCAAATATGTTTCATATTAGTTCCATCAACCTAGGTGTCTGATGTCCCTTTCTTTGAATTCTTGGAAATTGAACTTGCCTATAAAACATCATGGCCATGGATTTATTTTGTATATATCATTTCCATAAAAGGTCTTAAGATATCAACTTCCGTTAAATAATTGAATTGATAAATCCTTTCTTGATTTATCCATAAATGCAATATTACTCTAGACACACACAATGTATTCTACCTCTCCCCAAACATTTTTCATCATTTTTTCATCATTACATCTATGTATGCAACTCATAACACTGATATATAATAATAATAATAATAATCTATTATGATCAATACACATGTCTGTAGATACAAACATCCAATGAAACATATAAATGTGGACTTTTTATGGGTGGGTCTCATTCTCATAATATTCTACTGAATATTACCAAGTGCATACACCATTATAAGGTGCCTCAATACCCTATGAGTCTCTACCCCTAATGACCAATATCATTTTTTCACTAAAATTATATCATCTAGTTGTAGAACATATAATTAAGAATAGTTTTGTACCACTTTCACATTTTGATCATAGTGGATAACTGTTATGACCTTTTAGTGAAATAACTACCCTTGGGATATAATCATATACTATGTTTAAAAGAAGAACAATCAGTATGTGATAAGAAGTTTATTAATATTAAAAACTTGGAATACAGGTTATCATAAAGTATATAGAAGTTTGTTCTATTGCACCAACTCCAACATACTCCCACTTGCACTAGAGCCAACTACTAACAACCTTCAGTCAGCTAGCACTCCCATGCTACTCATGCTTATGCTGATATATTAATTTAGTCAAAAGTTCAACCACATTGTCTCATATGGTTACTCTACTCACTAAAACTTTTCCACTCTGATAAAAATTCCCCAGGAGGTCATACATTTAGAGTATATTATTTTGCCTTGGGTGTGACCTTGGATCTTTTCCATGAGATACTATTACAGTATTATCACAATACAATGTTATAGGTTTTACATTTCTAGGTACCACATCATGCTCATGGACAAAATTTAGAAGCCAAATGAATTCCTAGGTTGCTTCATAACTGTCTATATACTCAAAATCCATTGTAGAATCAGAAAAACATACTAATTTTAACTCTTCTAGCTTACAGCTCCTCCGTTGAGGTGGAAGAAATATCATAATTACGGATTTATATCATTATGATATATATGAAAACTAGCATTAGTATAAACCCTAATGAACTACACTTCATATCAACCATGCACCATAAACATACCCCTAGTTATTATTAGATATTTATGGATAGAATAAATTACATACCAATGTTTTTCTCCTATATCTTCTTGATATCACCCTATCATGTTCAATGCATAGAAAACATCAAGTATTGTGCATAACATGACATATACAATTGATCTTATCCTTGAAGAGTATGTGATTTTACTCATTATTTAATTCTAATTATGTGTATTAGGAAACATTTCCTAAGAAATATGAAAACCATGTGACACTAGATCCAATCCCCTATTAGATTATTCCGAACAAAATCTATTTTTTTTATTTTTAACGTGTGTACTTTGACTTAGTTCGATTGGCCTCTTAAATCTATCATTAATGATCTAGATACATATAATATAGATTTCCTCACCTATTTACTTTATATAGAAACTATTTTTTAACCAATCCTTAATAGACTATAAGACTTGTATGTCGTTTCCAAAAAGTAATATGTCATCAATGTATACATCTTGGATAACAATGGAATTCCCTATAAACCCCATGTAAACACATGTCTCACAGTCATTCCTTAGAAAAAAAAATTCTTTTATGAATTCATTAAATTGAATGTTCAATGAATTTGATGCTTGATTCAATCCACAAATAGATCTATAATACTCGAAATTCCATTTGGAATCACCTAGAGTCACAAACCCTTCTAGATGTGTTATATAGACATTTTACTGAAGGTCCCCAATAAGGAATTATGTTTTTACATCCATCTTCCAAATATCATAGTCATGGTAAGCTATTATAAAAACTAAAATTATGATACATTTAACATGGAAACTTGTGAAAAGGTTTCATTATAGTAAATTCATTGACAGAGTTTAAACCATTTAGACACTAGCCTTCCTTAATAGAAATTCACTTTAACATCCATGACCAGTTTTCTCTTAAATACCCATTTCCATTCAACAGGATTTAAATCAACCAACAAATCAACCAGAACCCATACATGGTTTTGATACATGTAATCTATTTCTGGATTAAAGGATTCTTTCCATTTTTTAGATTCTGACATCTCTACAGCCTCCTTGTAGGAGATAGGTTTATCATTGTAAAGCAACAATGAATCAACATCTTCGGTGATTAGAAAATAATATATCTCTATTTCTCTTACCTCTCTTCCACTCTTATGTAGTACTTGTGTATCTGGAACTTATTCTTCTACGAGGACCTATGGAATTTGTTCCTATACCAACTCTTGTTTATCTTTTTCATCAACTTCATCTAAGTCAATATCTCTCCCACTAATATTTTTGGTGATGTGCTCCCTCTCAATAAAGACATCTTGTATTGAAGAACTCACTTTCCTGTCTGAGGATTTTTCTAGGAAGTATCCCTTGGTTTCCTTAGTATACCTTATAAAGATACATGTTATACCCTAGGGTGCTATTTTGTTTCATGGTAAGGCCTTAAAAAACTCCTCGCAACCCCATACACATGTATGTGACAAAATAGTTTTCTTTCCAATCCATGACTCGAAAGGAACTCTATTTTCTTCTTTAGTTGGCACTAGGATTAATTTGAATGTCACAATTTGTAATGAATATTCTGAAAATTATAATGGAAGATCTACATGACTCAGCATAAACCATACCACGTCTAACGAGGTATGGTTCCTCCATTCACAAACACCGTTCCTCTATGGTGTGTAAGGTGGAGTTAGTTGAGATAGAATCTCAAACTACCATAGTAAGTCGATAAACACTTGGTTAATATATTCACCACATAGATCGGATCGAAGATTATTTTTGTTCTTTCCAAGATGATTCTCTACTTTATTATTGAATTCCTTGAATTTTTCAAAGGACTTGATCTCAAAACTCATCACGTAAACAAAACAATATCTACTGAAATCATTAGAAAAAGTTATGAAGTAAAAATATTTACCTATAGCTTCTTCTAGAAGTGGTCCACCCACATCAATTTGTATGAATACTAGAATATTTTTTCCCTCTCACCATATCCATTGAATGGAATGTTGGTAATTTTTTCTTATAAACAATCATGAAACATTCAACTGGTTTTATCTCAGATGAGTCTAAATAACCATCTTGAAAGACCTCTGTTAAACTCTACTTGTTCACATAACCAAGACAGTGATGCCATGGCTAGGTGTTATATGTGTCATGTGAAAAAGATTCATTTCAAATTAAGAACACTTGGTTTTCATAATTTAATACATAAAGACCATCATTTAAATGTATAATACCAGAACATATGTTTTCCTTATAAAAGAAAAAACATTTCTTTCCATACATGAAAATCTACTGATTTATATCTAGTCATGATAAAAAAATTCAGTTATTGGTATCCATCGATATATAATAACAATATATTAAAACCAAAATCATCCCCTTTGAAAATTAAAGGTGGTAGTCACCAATTGTTAGGGATGCCAACCCCATACCATTACCATCTCACATATCCACCTCTCCTCTAGAAATATTTCAAAACTGATCTGGTTTCTATATTTGGATACAGATGTGATCACTATAAGTTGTATCTAATACCCATATTTTATATTTTGAAAGATTACACTCAATAATGAATTTAATACTATAATACTCTTTCTTCTAGGTGCATTTCCTCGTCTAGTGGTCGGGCTTGCCACATGAAAAACATACAGCCTCTTTTTCCTTACCCTAAATATGGATCTTCCTCTTCTTGTAAGTGTAGTTCTTGGGAGCTTTAGACCTGCAAGTAGTATTTTCCCCCTTTTCATTATTCTTCCTTTTCTTAATCACTATAGAAATGTGGGTTTATCATTCTCCTTGTCTTTATCCACTTGGAGAATCAATGTAATAATTTCCAAAAGACTCTTATCATTATTTCTCATTTTGTAATTAACAATAAAACTAGATAAGGTATTAGAAATTTATGAATGTATGTGATATGTACACAAATCATCTAGAAATTTAATCTCAAAGATGTATAAGTGTTTAATGTAGCCAATAAGAATTACTACATGAGGCCCATCTAGCACAATATCTCTAATATTTGTTGTAAACAATGCATTGGAGTTCTCATACCTCTCTTGTCTTACCTTCTCTTGATAGAGATCTCAAATATGAGACAACATTATATACACATCCATATCCTCATGTTGCTTCAAAATCTTATTAGACATGGATGATATCATGTAAAATTGATCATTTTTGGAATCATTCAAATTTTTAGCATAAATTGATAAATATTCATCACTTACCTCATTACCAGGACTATCAAGAGTAGTTTCTTCTAGCACATACGATTTCCATTAATGGTGGAGGATAACATATTGAATCATTTTACACTCTTGTAAATTTATCCTAGTTTGAAGGTTATACTTCTCAACTATGGATCACAATGATATGTTTGAAGTAATTTTATTGTTGTTTCAAAAAATATGATGAACATACTTTTTATTACTTTTTTTGATAAATTTATACAAATAAATAATAATTACATTTATTAATCTCCCACTATATTATCAAAACCCAATACCATCACCATTGTCTTTGGAATATCCAATTAGTTAGAAATTCTAGTAGAAAGTATCCATATTCAAATTCTCATTACTCCAACTTTGGTTGGATAATAAACTAGAATCATTTTAGGTTCAAATTCTAAATGTTGACTACATTAACTCATAGTTCCTTGATTTGTTGATTAGACTCCTCAATCCTAAAATCTATAAATTTTATTTCCTCAACCCCAGCCTCTCAGTTGAATCAAGACCTACATTTGTAGTCATCCCTTGATGTGAACTATGTTATGTCAACCGAAATCTTCATGTTATAATTTTCTGTTGATTGAAATCACCCCAAAATTGGCAAGTCATTATATTTCAACTACGATTAAATTTTATGAATTAATATATATTATTGAGGGATGTTATCATTATATGCATAAATTTAGAATTATTATCTTTATTATATGATTGTTAATATTTAGTGGATTTACTTTTGTGATTAACTATGTCTTAGATAATATTTATGCTTAATAAAATTTATTTTAATTCTATATTTTATGATCATTAATTTCATTAATTCATGGGATTATGATGAAAAATAATTAATGAAATAACTATTAAACTTTACAAAAATAAAATAATAATGTGGTATAATCCTGATCTTTTTTTAGTGGTTAGTTTATCTAGTGGTTAAAAAACTTACTATTAACCTTGTGGAAAAATCCTTGAACTAATTATGGTATGTATTATATCTTTCCTCCTATCCAGAAATATATCTCTCTTGTATTGGTTTTACCTCGTCTCCATAATTGAAATAACTCCATTAGATTGGGAGATTCATCCTTCAAATATGATTTTACTCACACACTATTGAGGGGAAAAGGGTTTACATAAAAGAAAACATAGGCATGAATTCACTTATACAATAAGAGGAGAGAAGTCACACATGCTGTAAATTTAATCTAATGATGGATTAATTGAACCAATTGCATAAAAAGTACTATGCTATACTCATGATCATCCACATTCATGCGGCGAATTACCCACTTAACAAAAGTAGTCATCTATTATTAATCATTATTTTTTAAGAAAAATCATGATCAAATAAATCAATTATCATATTTAATCAATCAATTTATTTATCTTAATTCTCATCCAAACTTCCTTGAGATTCTCATCAATTATAATTTTAATAAAATTAAATAAATTTATTTAAAATTAACTTTGTATATAAAAATACCATGGATGAAACATGGTGAAAACCTTTCCAAATATATCTAACATATATTATACTGATATAAAATTTACTCTAGTAACATATGGAATACATCAGTTATCATTTAATTTAATGAAGTGTACTAAAAATTAATGATTTAATGAATTACATGATTTTTCAATCACACGTTATGCTTCAAGGCATGTAGGGTAACAATTGTTAATAGGAATCATACATGATATACAGATATGATCATTAAACAAATTTTAATTGGACATTTGAAAATATATAAATATTAAAACCCATCACATGGAATTCCCTATCAACTTAATGAGCATACGCATGCATATGTCGATAAGGATTAAATAATATAATAAATAATTTTTAAATCTATGTATTTTGGTATAAGAACACGGTGTTTACATGAAAGCTACATGGCATGTACGTCTCTCACTATTGATCCTATGCACATGCCTAGGGAATTGGTGTGTAAATAGTGCCTTAGAGAAAATGGATTAAATGGTGTGTACAATGGGTAACACAACGTGTGGTATCTGAATTATATAGTCACCATTCAGATAGGTCATATATGATAATACATGGCCCATCTATTACTCAAAGTGACTACATATTATGTTTATGGGCCACATGATGTGTACTATCGTTGACCATGTCAAACTCTAGTCTAGTCAACACAAGGTATAAGTAATAAATTCCCAATGTGTCATTATTGCACACATTTTGAATTAATTTCCAAATTAATTCCTGAGGCATTGGACATAAGTACATGCCATGTAACTCTGTTTACATAATGTTTACTCCCATTTCATCTTCTTATAATCCTCAAAACCTCTAGATGAGATCTTTGATTTTATTGAGTTAAAAAAATTAATTATATTTATTAGATCTCTGAGAAAATAATGAGGAAGAGTCATATCTCACAGTTTAGAATAAATGAACAGATAAACATGAATTGAAAACTAAATAATAAATGTAGAAATTAGTCAACAATATTAAAAAAATTATAAATAATTATGTGACCTCACTAATACTACCTATATGTTTTGGGAATAATTGAATCATGTGATGGGTTATTACCAACATTTCTTTTCTCCATGAACGATGATTAATACAATATTTACACAACGATAAACATTGTGGTCTACAGAATTGAATCAAATAATCTAAATGTGGGATATAATTATAGAACTAGATATAGGATCATCACATATTATTTATAATCAATTTAATTAATTAAAGAATTACCAATGTTGGAATTCTTTCTTTTCTAATAAATCTAGAAATTGATCTGCGTTGTACAGTCATTTCATTATAGGAATCAATGTAGATTTCTCACTAGCAGTGATCCACATGTGCTCGAAAAATATTATAATGTTATTCTAGGAATATATGGGCTTTAGTATGGTATATCCTATCAATTTCATCATCCACATTTGATTGGCTAGACAACCGATTCCAAGGAATTCTCCTGGATCACTATTAACATCAGAGTGGGGAGATAAAGATCACTTTTTGTTCTTGGGAGAATTCTTAGAGAAGGAAAGCATCTAGGTCTTGGGAAGATTCTCCAAATCCATTACTCACAACAAAAACAAATTAATTTTCTCTCTGAGAAAATAATATAATTTGATTAATATATCTCTAGGGTAAGAAATAAATAATTTAAATTGTGTCCTCTATTATTTATTTATCCCTACGAAACCCCATGTAAATTATTATTATTATTATTATTATTATTATTTCATGACATTTTCTTAACTTGCGAATAAAATGAAACATAATTTAGTCAAATAATATTCAATATTTATTATTTCTCACCAGACCGTTAAAATTGGTCTTCCATTCCTCTATAATATTTATTGGGCCTTCAATAATGACTATTTATTTATTAAATAAATATAACATAATTATTCAAAAATAAATAAATAAATATTATATTTAGTAAAAATGAAATAAATATTTGGTTAAATATTCTTCTAAAATTATATTCTCTCAAATCATCGGTGACTGAATTATTGTGATTAGTAAAACATGAATAATTATTAAACAATATGTGAGAATAATTTTTATTCCACATGTTAAATAATAAATAATAATATATTATTCAACTTAGATTCTGGGAACACTTAATATGTGACCCTCACGGCCTATTTCTTAGTTTCATTAGTGGAAGAGACCTACAGTTCAAGGTTAGTGTCTAGAAACACACCAAGGCACCCATAACAAAAGAAGATAATGATAGAATGACATAATTTCCCATATAGATTCCTACTATGTAATATAATCCCCTAATCATGATATCTCTAATCAAGAAGGTTGAATGTTGATTCCATCAACCTATGTACTCAATGTCTTTTTCGTTGAATTCCCAGAAATTGAAATTTACTATATAACACCATGGATATATACTTATTGAGACTATATCATTTCCATCAAAGGGACTAAGATATCAACGTCCATTAGAGAATATAATTGATAAATCCTTTATTGCATTATCCTTTAATGCAATACTACTCGTGACTCATCCAATGTATCTTACCACACTGCAAATATTTTTAGTCAAGGTTTTAGTCAATACATATATGTACACGACTGATATAATTGATTAATAATGTTATTAATTTCTGAGGATCAATACACAAATCCGCAGATAGAAACATCAAATGACACATATAAATGGGGATTTCCTACTAGCAGATCACTTTATCAAAACATCCTACTCGATATTACCAAAGGTGTGCACCATGAGAAGGTTCCTCGAAGTCCAATTAGTCTCCACCCTTGATACCCTGTATAATTTGGGTCCCTCAATTGATATCATCCAACAGTATAATATATTGCTAAGAATAGTTTCATAGCACTTCCAGATTCTCATCGTAGTTGGGATCTTCTATGACCTTTTATTTTGAAAACTACTATGGGGATATTATCACATACTATGTTACACATAAGAACAATCATCGTGTTATAAGATGTTTATTAATATCCAAAACATTGAATACATGTTATCATAATGTACACAGAAGTTGGTTCAAGGGAACCAACTCCAACAAAAGTAAAATTGAGTAATGGATTCCAATGATTGGGTACCTTCTAGAACTAGGTTGGTTGTATTTTATTTTTACACTGATATTTACATTAATAGAAAATTATGTATAAAATATGGGATGTTCCACATTGTGTGAATATGCTAGAATTTGTTTTTAGTTGAGTTGTTTTCTACGTATGGTATAAATTAAACTTGTTAGACTTGTGATAGGTGTATTGAGATGATTTCTTATATATCATGTTGATCAAAAATGGTTAATTTTTTAGTAGGAATATAAAACCATGATGTTGAACATATGACAAGTATCTATGTTTGAGACTTTCTATTAGGATCTTCAGGGGGTGTCTTAGACTACTTTCATAGAGAAATCTAAAATAAGAATTTTATAGGTTATGGGTGGGTTATCCAAGGTAAAATATGTTGATTGGGGTAGTTTATTGAGTTCTTGACACCCTTATGTTTTGAATGGTTATAAATTTTACCTGATTAATTTTATATGATAATTCTTTCATTGTTATTATTTCATATTGGTACCTCATCTACCCTTGATTCAAAAGGGGTGACTTTTCAAAATTATGTTATGGGTTGGTGGTACATCTTCCACCAAGATATAGTTATAAGGGAGTTCATAATCCACCTTGGAATTTTATATCATTGGTATATTTTCCACATGAAAATTTTCCATGGTGGTATATAATCCACATTGAGATTATTGATGGAGGTGCATGTCCACCTGAGGATTCTGGTCGGTTGTATACCACCAAAAAATGAGAGTTTTTTTAATAGCGCATTATCAAATTGGAGATCAATACTAATGGTATATAATCCAACCATAGTTATTTATTAGTTGTTTCACATTATCTTAGAGACCAGTATTGATGTTGCATCATCCACCTAGAGATTAATGATAACGGGGAATCATCCACCTGAGGAGCTAATGGTGGTGGTGCCTCATCCATATTTGGTGAGTAAAAATATTTTTATGTCACAAACCTGAGTATTGTAATAGTCATACATCAACCACTTTAGAATGGGTGGTCGTGGTAGATAATCCCCCAAGTTTCGATGTTTCCTCACACACTGGGTGATTTAACATTCACCTTTGATATGGAATTGGTTAGGGATCGTTCACCTGGATGGGTTGTGATGGTGATTTTATTTCCATCGTTAATATATGAAGATGATAGATTCTTCCCCTTGACTTGGTATAAAGATTCATATATTGTTCTTACTTGACGTGTGTTAAAACTATGTATATATCTTCCCATTATTACACTAGTATAAGTATGTATGGTCAGAAAAGGTTTGGAAATCACGAATTCCACAGGTTGATGGGATATTTACTTATGGATTATTTGAATAAAATAATAATCATGAATAGGTATTTTCTATATTATTTATAGTCATCGTTTGTCATAAAGTCGCTCTAGACAACCTAAAAAATGAGCACTCAGTCTGGTCCATGATTAGACAGTGGATTTTTTATAATCCCCATAGGATGTCCCATGTTCCTAGGCATTAAAGAAAAACAATTTGAGAATAGTTTACCCAATTAAATTAAATTAAAAAATTTATATATCTTCAATAGAAATTATATAATGACCGGATTATAATTTTCAATTCCACATTAGATCAAATAAACTGAAACAAGAATGCATAAGTAAATAATTTAAACCTTTTAAACAATACACCCTCACTACTCACCCCCAACATCAACCATATAATCAGTTCATGTACTATACTTCATAACTACACATATACAATCAACCACTCATAATGGAAAGAATGTGGGAAAGGATAATTTTTTCAATGTGAAAAAATAAACAATGTAAGGAAAACTATTAGCATAGCTCCATGTTACTCCATGAGTCACCATACAATCTCAACATGAATATTACTCTATGAGAATTAAATATATGACCATAGCATTAAAATGGAATGTAATATATGTGAGATCATAAATGGGAAGAGTAGGCAGCTAACCATATTAAAACATTCCTAAAATTTAATTTACATCCCATTTCAAGCTAAATTTGAAAAAAAAAATATAATGTAGTCCATTCAAGAATAAATTCATGAAATGAAAATATCAAGTCCAATTACATTTTTCAAAAAAAATTCTTATTTTTATTAATTGAAAACAATAAAATTACAAACTATTCTATCATCCTGATACATTTTAAAAAACACCCATTTAACAGTCAGAATGAAAATCAAATATAAAATCCTTTGACACAAAATATTTTTCACTCTAATTTAAAAAAAATTATTTCTTAATAAATGTTAACCAAAAAATGTGTGTGTCATACCATATAATAATTTCCCATTTCAAGGAGAAGATAATGAAAATAAACAAGATAACAATACCAAAATGAATATAAGTAAAATTGAAACCAATCAAGCTTGTGAAAAAGAATTCCCTATATAGACCACAGATGTTGATGAAGGTTACTTGGAATATATCCATAGGTTATTATGTCTATAAGATATATAATTACATCACTAATTAGGTTTTTTAAATTAATTAGTGGAAAAATATTGTTTCATTTTCTAGTAGAGAAAATCACATTTACATCATTTGCAGAGCTAGTGGAAATGAGGCCTATCCCATTTAGGTTCACCAATTAGTGTACCCAGGGTTCCCATGACAAAAAAAAGTGACAGTGGGAAAAAATAAGTATTGGTCAATAAAATAAAAATATGTAATAATGATTATTTAACATCAGCTTACACATCCCACATACAAGTAGTCCTTATCCATCCTTCACTGGGCACCACATACATTAAACACCACATATTAATGGGAATAAATCCAAGAGGCTTGAATAGGGGATCATATAATACTAATTGAAATAATTTTTATTGAATATTCTAAATGTTCCTCTAAAAATAGATTTGGATTCCAAGAATCGGTATAACTTTTTGAAAATTAATAATAAAATGGGACCCATGTTTATAAACCTGTAGTGAAAATATGAAACACAAAAACATATTTATTAATATCCAAAACTATTTTTAATGGGTTCATTCATATAATAATATAAATATCTTATGTGTATAGTTTATTAAAAACCCATTTCTAATATGTTCTAAAGTTAATAAATCTTATGCATTGTAAAAAAAGGTTAATTAAAAAATGATTTTACTTCCAAATAATGATTATATATTTAATACTATCATTAGGGAATTAAAATAAAAAATTAAATCCTAAGTGATCAAAGGTTCAAAAATTAGAAGTTAGGTCATGGAGAAACCTACAAGGAATTGAGGGGTTATAGTCTAAAACATAGAGGTAGGATATAAAGGACCCAAAGATGGCATCACTTGCCTTAAAATCAAGATAAACTCCAAAATATGATCAAACCAACAGCCTAAGTTTTAGGTGAGATGGGAGAAATGATGGGGGAAGAAAACCCCATTTTGAAAGGGAGAATCCAAGGGAGAGGAGACACAAACTTAGATATCCAAATAATAAATCCTAATAATCCAAGTTGATTCACCAATAGAAGAAGGAAACCAAAAGAGGGATGGCATACCAAGGAGTACTGGTCATGGATAGAGGTTGTATATGAGTAAAGGGAGATGGTAAATGTAAAACATGAGTTTAAAAAATAGGAAAAAGTTTTACTTTTTCAAAAAAATAATCTTGAGAAACTTTTATGGTTAATCGATATGGTTTACTAAAATGTGTGGAATACAATGTTCATTCAAACATAATCTTTATATTTTATCCTTAAACCCCCAAATATTTTAACTAACCATGTGTTAATTGTAAAAATAATACTATCTAATTGTAGACCCAAAAATCATAGTCATTTTGTGGTTAAATTAATTGTATAGGCTAACTGTACGACCCCTAAAATTGTCCTAAAATATTAAATTTCATTCACAAATAATACCAAAACATAAAAATAATATAATATAATATGATATGATATAACATGATATGATATAATATGATATAATATTATATAATGTGACATGATATGATATTATATGACATGATATGATATAATACAATTCAATATAATATAATATAACATAATATAATAAAAAATGACAAACTAAAATAACATAGTGTGTTAAAATATCCCCAATATAAAATATTCTAACCCCGAAAATCCATTGAAAAGCGATGTAATACTTAAGGAACTAAAAAGTTTAACAACCACAATGAAAAGGCTAGTGGTATGGGAAACTAGAAGAGATAATATTTGGATATTCCACTAATAAAGTGAAAATTTTCTTAAATTTTATTATATTATAAAATGTTTTAAATCCTGCCATTGTGTTATTTTATGGGAATTTGTCACATTTTTAGTTAGTAATTGTATTTTGAGCTTAATATGAACAATTACATAATTCTGGATTTTAAATTCTTTTTGTTTCTTAAGTACCACTGATATAATGTTTTATAAATTCATTGAAATTGTGAAATTATGTTTTTTTAGGATTTATTACATGTTCATCATCATTTAATTGAACTGAAGTCAAAGCACAATCCAACTTCCGGATGCCTGAAACTAGTAAAAAAATTGGTCCTCAAAATCTATTTAAAGATCGAAAAACATTTTATGTTCGACATATATCTAAAAGATGGATGTCCAAAATAATATAGAATTATACAATGATATAGATATGGATCCATGCAAAAACATTATTAAATATTCATACCCCTAATTTAACATACTTTATTGTCATAAATGTATGGGAAGATGAAGTGTTGGAATTTGAATAGTGATCCACCAATAATTATTTTCTAGCGTAAAACTGTCATAAATACTTCATTACATATAAAATAGTGAAATAATTTCATGGGTGCATTTGAAAAACATATCTAAAAACATTAATTAGACCCAATTTTATATAGTCATATATATAATGGGGTCACAAGGAACAATCCTTCGATGGATAGATTTGGATAAAAAATTTATCACCCCTCTCATTTTAAATTTTTACCTCCTCTCTAATTCCATGGGATATTCATTTTCATGGGGGATAATGTGGTGATTTATTTCTCTAATAGTTATTATTATTTATAATATATATTAATGTAGTATTATTCTTAATTCCCCTCTTCTCGCATTTTTATATTTTATGTGATTATCCCATAGCGTTCCCTTCTCAACTCCACAAAAAATAGACAACTAACCTTGTCAATTGTTTTACTAGGGGAATAATGGTTTTAATGAGTCTCATGTGAATCAATGTCAACATAATTATTCCATTTTAAAAAAATTGGTATTTTTAAATGATTATAGTGAGTATTATCCCCATTTTCTCTGTCATCTTAATTCTCCTTCTCATTTACCATTTTCATTCCCTTAACTATTTGTGTCGTACAAAAAGAGGACCACAGAATGGACTATGATTTTCATCAAATAGCTATTCGAGATAAATTTTTGAATGAGATTTATCTATATTTATAGATCTTAATATAGGGTGATGAAAATTAAATTGATAAGGTGAGGTGTGATGGGTCTTGATTGACTCATTATGTTGAATATTTATAAAATTTTTTGGAAAATGATTTCTATCATTGTGACCTTCCATGAACATTTTCCTACATTATTTATTCTAACACTATTTTTCATTGCATTAAATTTATATATATAATTATAATTATATTTTAATTAATATTTCATGAATCATTCAACCCCCCCACCAATTATATTCTTCAAGTTACTTTTATGTTAGTTAATTTATAATAGTCTCAATAGATAATTTTGTGTGTAGGGGGGGTCAGATTTTGTCAACACTACTATCATACATTCTTTAGAGGATAATATTATAATTTATCAGTGTTTCATAATAAATCTATTTCATCAATTTTTCATTATTTATGGGGATAATGAGATCATACATTGAATATTTTTCAAAAAAAAATTAAATAAACTAAAAAAAGATCATTCTTTTACATATTTCATTTTATAGGTCAAGAAGGATTTTTATAGTGATGATACATATTCCTGGACTAATATTGATTCCTTTAGGGAAGAATATATAATTTTTAAAATTCAATATAATTTCATTATTACGGATTAAGTAGGAAATCTAGTCAAATTAATGACCACTATAGTTGATGAAATAAATGTTTTATGGTGGGAACAACAACCATAAGAACAAAAAACATGAATAAGAATATTTAAGCCTTTTTCTAGATATAATTGATGTTTAAGAACCAAAGTAAGACATGAATATGTAACTTGAAGATACATTCATCCTCTCTTGACTGTTAAAAGGAATGGATCATGAAGTTGTCTTGCCAGCTCATAAAATTTTGGGAGTGCAACATGATTATTAAAAAGATTGGTTATATTTTGTTGTTTCCCAAAATGGTAGTGATATTACATATTTTAAAAAGAAAAATTTGTACCACTATAACCCACTCTAAATATAAAATAAGATAACTCCATGGAAATATAATTTCAAGAAATGTTGGAGCAGATTGACTACTTTCCTCGATCGACAACAAATATTATCCAATAGAACTAAGTGAAGAGTTAGAATTAAAAGCTGATAAAATTAAGGGAGAACATATTTTCTTGAACTCAATTAATTTTTATTTTATTGAATATGAATTAATTATCAAAAAAAACTATTTAATTTTTTTATATTTTTTCAATAGTTGGATTCCCTTGGATAAAGATGATGAATAAGTTTCTTTTGTTGTGGAGAGAATGGAGGAACTACTCATGTTGTATACTCATGCATATGAGGATGATGGAAAAAATAAGAAATAATTTTAGAATCACTTGAAAAACCTATTCTATATTATAATCTATTTTATATTATAATATATTTACTACCAATGGAAAAAACTCCTCTAACTAAATAGAATAGGGTGAACCACTATAATATTTTCCCACTCCTATTGCACCTAAAATTATTTCTTTATTTTGTTATGGGGTTGTGGATATTATATTATTATTTATTTGTTGTCACTATTATAATATAATCATGGATGTAGGGAGAAAACAAATATAGTGTTTCATGTAAAAAAGCACACCCGCCTTCATATTGGGGTTAATCAAGTGCAGCTTCCCAACTTGTCAAGGTGAAACCCTTTTCAAACATATGGGGTCCAAACCATGTTCTATTCACTTTTCCCTTTCTATATATTTTTTTATATTAGGTTTTTTATTTCATTCTAGTTCTAAAGTTGGATATCTTTGATCTTAACTAAAATATTTCACTATAAAAAAGGGATAACTTTTATCTTTTCTACCATTTTTTGTTGCCCTTATTTTTATTTTGTTGATCTTATATAAGGGGTAGTTAAATATAAGTGTGGGGGAGTGTCAACCTTCTTAGTTTTTTATTGGTTTTTCTTTTTGTTTTAATTATTTAGTAACATTGATCAGAAATTAATATTCTTCTAATTTTTCACACTCTTGTTTTTTTGAGATAGTTGACTTGTTTTTTGAAAAAACTTATTTTAAATGATGGTTGAAGTGTAATTTTATTTGAGAATTTTATTTTCAATAATTTTCACGATATTGGATGATTCCTAAAACCCGTTCCAATGAAACACTGTACCAAACTATATTTCCATTCTTGTGAGGTATTCTAAAAAAATTTAAATATTCATCCTAATACTCACAATTTTATGAGAGAAAAATGGATTTTGTGCATGAAATAGAACATGTGATTTTTCTATTTCAATGATTTAGAATTCATGAAATGTTTTTAATATGATCGGGGAATTTTATTTGATAAAAAAATTTAATATAATACCCACACATAAATTTACCGTTCTTTATCCCTTAAAATACATGATTTTCTATATAGGTTTAAGACACATTAGAATCCAATTTCAATTTACCTATTAACGCTCTTAGTATTTTTTTCATTTACATTTGAAGTGTGCGTGTGGGGGAAGAGTCTTCCATTTGTTTTCATTGGGATTTATTTCATTTTTATGTGGTGTGTTGTATGTGACATAATTTTGTGTAGTGAATATGGAGATAATTGGTTGTGATCTATCATTTCAATTTTCATTATTTATATCATTCTATTCTCATTCAAAAAATGGAAGAAGTTAAAAAATTTAAGAATAAAATAAAACAGTTGAGATTTAATTTTTGTTATGATTAATTTTTTAATGCATCCCCCCCCCAATAAAGGTATTTAATAGTCAATAATTAACATTATTCAATTTTTATATCATCCTCGATGAAATGAAAAAATTAAAAAAATAAAAAATAAAAAAGGGAAAATTTTGGATTAAATCGTTCATTGTAATCACTAAATGACTCATGTCTCTTTTTATAAAAATTGTTTTTTTTATTTTTAAAGGGAATTGAGTAATGATTTTATTGTGTTTTCACTTGAATATTAATGCATTGTACTTAAGAGTTCAACCTCCACTTTTGAGCCTTAAATATGTAAATGATTTTACCCACCTACCCTAGGCCAAATAAATAACCTAGAAAAAATTCATCATGATTGAAATAGTTTTCATGTATCATTATGTGGATAATTAATAAGGGTAAAAAGCCTATTGTGAGGCATGAAATTTTTAGGTATGAGCATAACCCCACATTTGACCACTATTTAGTGAAGAGTGAAATATTATTTATTGTTTTTTGGTGTTATTATCACATGGATGGATTTATTTTGTTAAAAAATTAAATTTGTGTGAATAAAATGAAATATATTTATTTTTATGAGAAGATATATGATGGAATTTTATTTTTTGGAAATGATCATTATTGTTTTATTAATTATGATTTTTTTGTGGATTTTTATTTGAATATTTAATGATTACTTGGAATGCAATGCTTATAAGTGGGGGAGTGGTGAATCTATCATTTTTAAACATTTTATTCAATAATTAAATTTTTTAAATCCCACTATAATTTTTTTTGTAAATTTTCACATTTTTTGTTTTTCATAGTACATTAGATCAATTATAAATATAGCCTAATTTTGATCTCACATATATTTAGTTTCTTCTTTATTGTGTAAATAAAATATTATAAACTTATTTAAAAAATAAAATAATATTTCTAGGATTCCATACATCTTTGGATTTTTTTATTTAAATTGTATCCAAATCTCAGTCCAACTTCCTGAGGTCCCAAACAAGCACAAAAAACAGGTATCAAAATCAATGTAAAAATCTATAAAGTTTTGATGTTGGGACTATATACCAAAAATTGATGATCCATATAAGATAAAATTATACAAGAAGATAGAAAATGAGTTGAGGAAACTCAGTTAACTATAGACAAGAATTATTTAAATTCCTTCGAGATCATACATGAATAATAAATTAAAGTATTGAAAATATAAATATTATTCATTCATGATTATTTTCCTAAATAAAATATCCATAAATTCTTAATTACATGTATAATAAAGTAAAAATGTCATGGGTTCTTGTGCAAGTCAAGGAGGAACAATGTTAATGAATACTATTATTCCATAATGAGATATTTAATAGGTCAAAAACATTCTAAATTTCATTGGATAAATTTGGAGTAAAATGTTTTATCCCATCTCATTAGAAATATTTACATCATCACACATTCCAAGGGATAGCCATTTTCAGGGGGGTTAAGTTGGATTTTTTCTGTTTTAATAGTTCTCTGTGTTTTTTATATATGTTAGTTTAGTCTTATTCTTCATTATAATATTTTACAATTTTTATCTTTTATGTGTTTATACAATCTTTTTTCCTTCTAAACTCCACTTAAAATGGAGAACTAACCTTATGGAATTTTCAAGGTAGGGAATGTTTGGTCGAATGAGTTTCATTTGGTTCAATTTTAATATCATTATTCAATTTTTACAATTTTGGTGATTGTTATATTGATTACGGTGAGTGGTTTCTTTGTTTTATCTAGTGTATTAATTTTTCTTCTCATTTATCATTTTCCTCCCATGCATTGTTTGTGTCATGCATATGGTGGAGCAAAGATTAGAATTTTAGGGTAATATAATAGGATTTGTAACCTATTTTAAAAAGTCATATTCCCTATATGAAGAGATTTCAGTATGGTGTTGTCACAATTTAAACAAGAAGGTAAGTTGTGATAGTTGTGATCACCTCATTGAAATTAATATTGGGAACCTTTTGTGAATAAAGACTTCAGTCACCATGACCTCTAAAATCAGAAAATACCACACAATAATCAAGGTAACTTGGAACAATAATATTGGAATCCCACCCACACTACATCCCATAAAATCAATCCCATCCCTAACCAATCTGAATGAAATCATATTTTATATAGATCCCTTATAGCATAAAAAATATATCTATGTTGAACCCATATAAAATCAAAAAATCCCACACAGCAACTCTAAAACACAACAGACAAGAAACATGGTTATCATTGAGTCTTAAAACCATATAACAGCCAACAACTCAAAAGAACCCATATAAGATAACTAAAATAACATCTAAATCAAAGATACCTCAAAATATCCTACTAACTCAGAAATATGAAAAAGTAAACAACCAAAACAAGGAATCAACCCAAGAAAAAATTACATATGCGGCCAAAAAAATAGCTAGGATCATCCAAGAAAACAATGACAATCCAAGATCACCACACAAGGAGGAAGGCTTACTGCTAATGAAATTGTGAACTAAATCCCATATAAAGAAATATTTCAGCCTTATAACTTAATTAAAAATCTGGTTAGGTCCACTAACAGGAGTAAATACACCTTACAAAGAAGAGAATCACCTAGAGGATTACCCCTTAAATATACCATCTATAAAATTAACAAAATTTCCATGTGGTTTGATTAAAATAACACAATACATGGAATCAAATTGTTTATATCACACACCAAAAACTAATAATTACCACTATAAAGAAGAGAAAAATTCAAAAAAACATCTTTTACATTGGTTAAAATACCAACTTATTTAATTAAAAACATTTATAAAAAAGACACTCCCATTTCAAAAAACATTAGCTCATTTGAAAACATTTAATAATAATTAACGAATTTGTTTTTATTAAAAAAAATTATTTTATTATTATTACATCCTACATATTGATAAAACTCATTACATGTAAACCTTTAACATATTTTAAAATGAAAAAAAAATATTTTTAAATTAAACATGAATTTGATAATTTAAAAAAATATTACAAAAAATTAAGTTTCACAAATAATACTAAAGTTTCACTTAGCTAAAAAATATTATAAACCCCCCCCCCCACCAAAAAAATATATTCAACTACATCAGAAGTTGGAAGATCATGAATCCATCCAATATATCATTATATCAAATTTACCCCTTTAACTCATCACCATTATGGGGTGTCACTAAAAGGTAGCCTAAATATCAATGAAAAATTGGATTTGGAACCTTTCTTGACTCAACCATATGGTTGGATGGACCACATGTCTTCTAGATGTAAATTTCTAAGACATATTCAACACTAATAACTTGGTCGATGTCTTGTTTATAAAATCCAGAAATATATCCTCAAACTACTATCACATCTTCTATTTTCATAAAAAAAATCAATGAATCCCTCCATGTAAACTCATCTAATTAAAATTAGGATCAAAACCACCGAAATCAATAATCAAAAAGAATTTATAAATTAAAAATATAAACCCCAATTCACTAAGAAAGTCGAGGATTGGGATTGTAGAGATCTATTTATACTTTATCCTATACCTACCTCTCAATTTACAATATCCCAATTACCAAATTAACATTACTTCCCTAATTAAAAAAGGTTTCTTTAAAATTTATTACATATTCCTGAACTTAGGATCTAATATAATTTTTTAATAACCAGCTTCAGGCCACCCCTGAACCAATAATGTGAGCCAACCTGTAACACCCCAGGTAAATAAAGAATATGACATTTTTAAATTTATCCATATTTTTGAGTAAAATGTTAATATTAATTTAATGGGAACTCAATGCTCGATGGCGTACCCAATACGCAACAATGAGTTTCTTGGAAATCTTACGTTGCACACTAATAATTAAATAATATTATTTTAAATGGTAGTTAACTCCTAGCCGTTGTAATGGAGGGAATTAAAAGAACTAACTAAAAAATGATTATATGGTTTTGTCAAATATGTTTACTTTTATCCAATAAATGTTAGAGACTTAAAATGTGAATGAATCCAATTTTAAATGTAAATATTCTAATATTCTTTAAAAAGTTGACTAACCACCTTTTGACGGTGAACCCTTTTTAAATCCACTTGTTGAAAATTTTATATGTTATATTAGACCAAATAAAATCCTTCTTTATAATCGGGATATCAAAATTTTCTTTGTGTAGGTTTTTGTTATTTTTTTGATAAAGTTCATTTTTAATGAATAAGTGAAAAATGTTGTATTTTAATTCAAAATCTCTTTTTAATCTAATTTATTTATATGATTAGATAATATTTTGAATTGGTTTTAAAGTGAAATTAGAATATATTTTTACCATTTAATCCAATGGTGCTCATTGTAAATAATTTTACTTTGAAATAGGACTTAAACTAGTGTCAATCTTTTAATATATATTATATCTTAAAAACACGATATTTGTTCTGAAAGCGGGAATTAATTATTAAATTAATTAATTCAACTTATATGTTTTGAATTTTGTAAAATAGACATCATTTTTTGAATTCGGAATATCAAATATAGCTTAGGGTGAATTTTTGGTATTTTTCTAAAAAACATCAATTTTTTGAATAGTGAAACCACTAAGTGGTAGTTAAAAAACTGATTTTTTGTTTAAATGAAACTTTACCACTTCTGTGATTTGAATTTAAAAAATCTGACATACATGGTTGTCATTAGAATGTAAAATGTTGTTCAATGGGATTAAAATAATTTTTGGTGAATAGTAACTTTTAAGTTTTATTGATCGCGATTAAAGGTAATTAGTGTAATTTAAGGTAAAGATAATGTTATAATAATATGAAATGACCTTGACACATGTCCTACCCTTATTGGATGAGTCATGGCCGATCGAGAAAATCCATGGGTCAACTTGGGGACCCCATGGAGCCACTTTGGTAGGAAAATGACATTAATAACTTTTTATTTAAAGTTAAAATAAAAATGTCACAAACATGTATTGTTTTACTAAAAAAACTTTACATGGGGTTATACAAGTCATAATTTTGACTATAAATATTCATTTTAAATATAAAAAGATATCCTACATCATGATATTTGTTTTATAATTTTTAGACATTATATAAATAAATTTATTTATGACACTATGATGATGCAGTGATTACCTCATTAATGAATGATTTAAATAAAATGAGAAGATAAGGTAATATGTAAGACTTACACTAGTCAAAAACCTATTGAATGAGTGTATTTTGAACCCTTATCACCATACCCTAGAAATATATAATTTTGGGACCTTTAATATCCGAAAATCATTTTATAATAAAGTAACTTTTCAAGACATTCCAAGAGTGCCCCTCCTCCCTCTTATAAAATGCCCCCACATCTACCTCCTTACCCACATCTCTCAAGCATTTGGATCAGACAAACTCTGTCCATTTTATCTCTCCACATCCCTATATTCATCCTAGAAGCCTTACCTTAGGCAGAAATTTCTTCAAGAAACCCGTTTGGTTCAAACCAAAGGGAGTTACCCGATTTAAAGGTAATGTCCTCTCTTATGTTCTTTTATTTTATTTTTCTTCTCCAACCCCCTGAAATATTTTAATTCATTTATTTTATAAAAACACCATTATTTTCAATATACTAGGATGTTGTTATGAGAATTATTCAAGCTACACTTACACACACCTCCGTCTAACGGTTAACGAACATATTGTTTTCGTGGATGGCGAATTACTGCCTCATGAAACGATGATTATTCTATATTCTCCTACCACCAATCATGGTGGAAACTATGATGGCACTATATTTATTTATGATATATATTATATTTATTTCCTCTCAATGCTTCTGTATTTTACATTTTAAACATACCTTTATGCTTTTCATGTTGTGAAAATGCGATAATTTCATTTGAGGAAGTGTGGACTATCGCCCCCTCAAGTGATGTGACTCGTTCATGAAATACATGAAATGTATAAATAATGAAATTAATGAACATATGTGACCTATATAAAATATATATTGTACTTTAATTATAATATATATCTCATTTATTTTTTATTCCATTAAATATGAAATAGAAATGAAAGTAGCGTTCATGCGTACGTACGGCTTACTGTCTCCATGAACGGTGCATTTCATTTCTTACCATTAAATGTTATGTAATATTATAAATTCAAGTATATAATGGATATATATGATATATATGATATCTAAATAGTGAATATAATTCTGGATATAATGGATATTTTACCACATGAACAACTTGTAATTATAACAATTTTTTTGACTCAAGTACCAATGATAGACAAAACGACCGTTATTAACTTAAATAATTACATAATGTTCATAACATGGTAATAAGTGATATATAAGGAATAATGAACATGAAAAAGGTTCTTAAGAAAGTATAAATTAACTCTATTTTATTATTCACGAATATAAAGAAACAAACAAGACATGTCTGACTTGAGGTAAGAGATCCTACCTCTCTCTTTCTTTTTAAGTACTCTCTTTTATGTCATTTCTTTTAAGATCATCTTTATTATGTTTGGGATTTTATTTTATATTACTCATTCTATAATTTTTATGTTTATATTATGATATACCCTATTTGATCTCATTTTTGGAAGTTTTAAGTGGTGTCGTTAGGCTGCCGGGTTTTCGTAAGGGATTTTTCATCTCACTTTTATTCCCTTGAGATTTATTCTACATTTTCCACCATTTCCCTTGAGTGGTGTATGTACTGCCCATTATTCTACTATTTGTGTAATATAATTTCGTTTATGAGTATTTACATCAATGTTTTATTGTCCTTCTTTCATGGGGTGTATGTTTCAAAAGTTACCCAAGTCGGTAAGGGAACCTTTCACCCTCTTATTTTTAAAAGACTTCTTTTGGTTTTGTCTTTTAAATTACATCTTCCTATGTTGGGATATTTTATTATATATCCTTATTGCTTTAAATTTTATATCCAAGTGATGAGATACCCTTTATATCTCTCATCAACTTTTTTTCTAAAATTTGATGTGACGTCGTTAGGTTATTGAATTTTTGCAAGGGAACTTCTTAACCTAATTCCAATTCATTGGGTTAAACCTCTACTTATTGACTATGTCGTGCTATGAATATGTGTGGATGACATCTTATTTTTTTACACTGAGTATCCACTTATATTTAGTGTATTTATATTTTTCACACATAATTTTCTCATTTCTTTATCCTTGCTCTAATGGCATGATCCTTGATTGGGAATACATCTCAATTTCTTATCATTGAGACATTTCTTAATGATATTCACATTTATTATTTTATAAAGTGTATATACAGAACATTTGACATTCCATATCCATATTATTTCTATACTCAATTCATTTAAATGTTTTGAAAATGGTCTACTTTCATGTGGCTTATAATTTAAATGTTCAAAATGGAAGAGGACTCTTTTATTAAAACATTGTTTTAAATGGTTTTAAAGATTTATTCATTCAAACATTTATCATCCATGTCCATATTTTATAAAATGGTTTTAAGGATTTATTTATATGGACATGAATGTTTTAAAACCCTTTCAAAAGTTTCGAAGTGGTATGGGACACTTTGATTCTAAAATCTCTTTTAAATGTCTTCTTTTAATATTTTCAAAGACTAAAGGGATTTTTCCCTCATAGAGTTTTAATGATTTTATTAGATGTTTTTATTTATGATATTATCATGATGTGATCTCTTGTGATTGAAATGTGTAAATTTTATGTTTCTTTTATGCATGTTTTAATTGTTATGATTATGTTACGGTTCTTGGGAAATTTTTATGAAGATGGGTGGTTACGTGATATACTAAGGGCGGTTGAGCCCGATATAGCTCTCCAATGCATTGGGTAATGCGAAGGAGTTAAACACTAAGGTTTCTCTGAAGAGATTTAGGGAATATACTGTGGTGGTTATTCCATATGTAACCATGAGGGATACTCCCTACGTAAGAATGTTATAAATGCCTCAAGTTACATTTACGTCTTATGATTTCTATGATTTATTCATAAATCTTAATATTTCATGAGGTATGTTAAAGTGCTTATGTTTTTAAGAGTAAGTATGATTTCATTGATTCTTATGTATACATGGACCAGTGTTTTCTTTCTATATTTTTATATCCCTTACTGAGACTTTTATGCTCCTCCCAAGTTTTTGAAATGTTTTCCACAGGACTTAAAGGTGAATAGGGTCAAGGATGGGATCAAGGAAAGACATGCTATCTAAAACATGGAACTAGAAATGTTTATTTTTTTTATATTTTTTTTATTTTATGGAAATTTAGTATAAGTGCCTACTTTTTATTCTTGTGAGATGTAATAGTTATGTCCTAATTCACTAAAACTCTAAACCTGAAAAGATCCTCAATGTGAATTATTCATTTAATTCAAGATTATGCAATGTTTTAAGGCCGGGTCCTTATAGTTGGTATCAAAGGTCGGTTTAGATAACTTTGGATCTTAGAGTGTTGTTTAAGAATAAGCGACAGGTTGTGTATAACCACAATGGTTATTATATTAGATAGAGTAATTATTATTTATGAAAGTTGGAATGAGTTTGAGATAACATAGATAATTATATCTTAGTGTTTATCTTACTCTTTAGTACATGATGATTTTGTTTATATACTCACACTGACCTTTTTGGTTTTAGTAAATGGATGGATCTACCAGGCACCAAAGTGACAATGGGTTTGAAGGAAACTGTGGTGGTTCTCTGATTTAGAGACTGAATGAAATGGGGGATTCAATGAGAAATCTTGTGGTTATTCTAAACCAACTACTAGGAGTCATGATCAACCACTTGAACCTTGGTGAGTTCTCTAATACATCATGTATGAGAGAACAAAATCTATGTGGATGTTCAGGGAATAATTATAAAGGTAACCATTAGGGTTTATACGATCCTTACTTTTGAGGTAATTATGTGTTACTATATGTTATGATGGAATATGAACGACATGAGAAAAACTTGAGGTTAAATTATGTTATGGTTATTTTTGAAGATTTATCACTTTTTGGGGAATGTTATAAGAATTATGTTGTTTGGGAAAAAGGAAAACACGTAGACCGTGTGACAACCTGTCGCGTCGGACGAAGCTGCGGGAATCGAACCCACAACCAAAGTGCGACTGGTATTTATCACCTACCACTGGACTACGTGAATTCCCCGGTTAGTATGACAAATTTTTTAAGTTATATTATTTTATGAATCAAGAATAAGTTGATTTTGGGTTATCTATGGAAACGATTGACCTATCATGGAGGATATGCGATTAGGCTAATTACTTTTCAGTATGAGACTTTAAGAGTAATTGATGTTCTTTGGAGATAAATGTTATGATTTTCCTTGGAAGACTATGCGATTAAATCCTTCAGAGATTTGGCTATCAATCTTAGGATGGTTTATTTTTTTGATGAATTTTAAGGTAAATTTTGTATTGAATGGTCTTTGTTGAACTTTGGGTTGTTTGAAAAATTTTGGAGATTAAGAGTAGTTTTTCTTCTTGTGAAAGATTATCTTTTTTTGGGATTATCTGATCTTATACAAACAAATTTGGTTTTTTTAAGGTCTAAATACAAGGGAAATATATAGTTCATCTTTTGTGAGTTATGTGATTCTCTCGAAGTTTATTACAGTGCTCTTAATGTGAACAAGTCATCCTGAATACTCATTGTTTGGATAAATTATGAGTTTGTGTTGGAAATCTAGTACAAGATGAAGCCTACATGACAAGTAAGTTTGTTTCCTTAAGTTTCATTTAGGATCATAAATAAATTCCTCAATGAAAAGTAACTTAAAACAAAAATGTTGTTTGTTAATTTTTCCTACTAGGGAATCAAATACCGTTTAACCCATCACAATTTTGTGATTTTCTGATGGTTAACTTTCTCGTAAACATGTTTTCTATCACTATCAAATAGAACATGACCCTTTGTTTTTTTCTTCCATATCCATGTTTTCATGGAATCCTAGTATGGGTTAACTCGTGTGACATTTGTAGTTCGCTTTCTTTATTTTAAGGTGATAGTTTTACCGACTCTTGTTCCGATGTGGTACTTTCAATGAAGTTTTTGAGCCCAATTTTAGAATTGCGAGGACGCAATTCCCAAAAGGGGGGAAGGATGTAACACCCCAGGTAAATAAAGAAAATGGCATTTTTATATTTACCCATATTTGTGAGTAAAACGTTAATATTAATTTATAGGTAACTCTATGCTCGATGGCATACCCAATACGCAACAATGAGTTTCTTGGAAATCTTACGTTGCACTCTAATAATAAAATAATATTATTTTAAATTGTAGTTAACGCCTAACCGTTGTAATGACGGGAATGAACAGAACTAACTACAAAATTATTATATGTTTTTTTCAAATATTTTTACTTTTATCTAATAAATGTTAGAGGCTTAAAATACGAATGAATCCAATTTTAAGCGTAAATATTCTAATATTCTTTAAAAGGTCGATTAACCGCCTTTTGATGGAGAACCCTTTTTAAATCCACTTTTTGACAATTTTATATGTTATAATGGACCAAATAAAATCCCTCTTTAGAATTTGTATATCACAATTTACTTTGTGTAGGTTTTTGTTTTTTTTAAAGTCTATTTTTAATGAATAAGTGAAAAATGTTGTATTTTAATTCAAAACCTATTTTTAATCTAATTTATTTATATGATTAGATCATCTTTTGAATTGGTTTTAAAGTAAAATTAGAATATATTTTTACCATTTAATCCAATGGTGGTCATTGAAATTAATTTTACTTTGAAATTGGACTTAAACTAGTGTCAATCTTTTAATAGATATTGTTTCTTAAAAACACGCTATTTGTTTTGACAGCGGGAATTAATTATTAAATTAATTACTTCAACTTATATGTTTTTAATTATGTAAAATAGACATCATTTTTTTAATTTGTAATATCAAATATAGCTTAGGGTGAATTTTTGTTATTTTTTTGAAAAACATCAATTCTTTATGAATAGTGAAACCACTAAGTTGTAGTTAAAAAACTGATTTTTTGTTTAAATGAGACATTACCACTTATATGATTTTAATTTCAAGGATCCAACATAAATGGTTTTCATTAGGATTAAAATGTGGTTCAATGGGATTAAAATAATTTTTTTGGTGAATAGTAACTTTTAAGTTTTATTAATCGCGATTAAAGGTAATTAGTGTAATTTAAGGTAAAGATAATGTTATAATAATATGAAATGACCTTGAAACATGTCCTACCCTTATTGGACTAGTCATGACCAACCAAGACAATCCATGTGTCAACTTGGGGACCCCATTGAGCCACTTTGGTATGAAAATGACATTAATAACTTTTTATTTAAAGTTAAAATAAAAATGTCACAAACATGTATTGTTTTACTAAAAAACAATTTACATGGGGTTATAAAAGTCGTCATTTTGACTATAAATATTAATTAGAAATCTAAAACTATATCCTACATCATGATATTTTTATTATAATTTTTAGACATTAAATATGTAAATTTATTTATGACACGCTGATGATGCAGTGATTTCCTCATTAATGAACAATTTAAATAAAATGATAAGATAAGGTAAAATCTAAGACATAAACTTGTCAAAACCCTGTTGGATGGGTTTATTTCGAACCCTTATCACCTTACCCTCGAAATATATAATTGTGATACCTTTAATATGCAAAAATCATTTTATAATAAAGTATCTTTTCAATACATTCCAAGAGTGCCCATCATCCCTCTTATAAAAGGCTCCCACCTCTACCACCTTACTCACACCTCTCAAGACTTTTTCTCAGCCAAAATCTGCACATTTTATCTCTCCAAATCCCTATATTCATCATAGAAACCTTACCTTAGGCAGAAAATTCTTCAAGAAACCCTATAGGTTCAAACCAAAGGGAGTTACCTGATTTAAAGGTCATGTCCTCTCTTATGTTCTTTTGTTTTATTTTGCTTCTCCAACCCACTAAACTCTTTTTATTCCTTTATTTTATAACAAAACCAGTATATTAAATATACTAGGATGTTTTATGAGAATTATTCGAGCTACACTTACGCACACCTCTGTCAAATGGTTAAAGAACATACTGTTTCCGTGGATGGAGAATTACTGTCTCACAAAATGATGATTGTTCTATCTTCTCCTACCACCTCAAATAGTGGCCATTATGATGGAACTATATTTATTTATGATATATATTATATTTATTTCCTCTCTATGCTTCTTTATTTTACATTTTAAACATACCTTTATGCTTTTCATGTTGTGAAAATGCGATAATTTCATTTGAGGAAGTGTGGACTACAGCCCCCTCAAGTGATGTGACTCATTCATGCAATACATGGAATGTATAAAGAATGAAATTAATGAACATATGTGACCTATATAACATATATATTATATTGTAATTATAATATATTTCTCATTTAGTTTTAATTCCATTAAATACGAAATAGAAATGAAAGTAGCGTTCCTGCGTACGTACGGCTTACCGTCTCCATGAACGGTGCATTTCATTTCTTACCTTTAAATGTTATGTAATATTATAAATGAAAGTATATACTGGATATATATGATATATATTATATATATATCATGAATATAATTCTGGATATAATGGATATTTTACCATATGAACAACTTGTAATTATAACAAGTTTATTTTTGACACAAGTACCAATGATTGACAAAACGACCGTCATTAACTTAAATAATTACATAATGTTAATAACATGGTAATAAGTGATATAGAAGGAATAATGAACTTGAAAAAGGTTCTTAAGAAAGTAGAAATTAACTCTAGTTTATTATTCAGGAATATAAAGAAACAAACAATACATGTCAGACTTGAGGTAAGGGATCCTACATCTCTCTTTCTTTTTAAGTACTCTCTTTTATGTCATTTCTTTTAAGATAAACTTTATTATGTTTGGGGATGTTCCTTTATTTTCCTAATTCTGTAATTTTTATTTTCATATTATGAGAGACACTATTTGATCTCATTTTTGGATGTTTTAAGTGGCACCGTTAGGCTGTCGAGTTTTCGTAAGTGATTTTTCATCTCACTTTTATTCCCATGAGATTTATGCTACATTTGCCACCATTTCCTTTGAGTGGTGTATGTACTGCCCATTATTCTACTCCTTGTGTAATATATCTTCTTTTATGAGTATTTACATCAATTTTTTATAGTCCTACTTTTATGGGGTGTACGTTTCGAAAGTTACCCAAGTCAGTAAGGGAACCTTTCACCCTACTATTTTTAAAAGACTTATTATGGTTTTGTCTTTTAAATTACATCTCCTTATGTTGGGATATGTTATTATATATCCTTATTGATGTAAATTTTATGTACAAGTGATTAGATACCATTTATATCTCTCATAAACTCTTTTTCTAAAATTTGATGTGACATCGTTAGGCAATCGAATTTTTGCAAGGGAACTTCTTAACCCAATTCCAATTCTTTGGGTTAAACCTCTACTTATTGATTATGTCATTCTATGAATATGTGTGGATGAAATCTTATTGTTTCACACTAAGTATCCACTTATATTTAGTTTATTTATATTTTTCACACATAATTATTTTATTTCATTATTCTTGCTCTAATGGCATGATCCTTGATTAGGAATACATCTCAATTTCTTCTCATTGAGACATTTCTTAATGATATTCACATTTATTCTTTTATAAAGTGTATATACAGCCCCTTGTATATTCCATATCCATATTATGTCTATAATCAAGTCATTTAAATGTTTTTAAAATGGTCTAATTTCATGTGTCTTATAATTTAAATGTTCAAAATGGAAGAGGACTCTTTTATTAAAACATTATTTTAAATGGTTTTAATGATTTATTCTTTCAAACATTTATCATCCATGTCCAGGTTTTAAAAAATTGTTTTAAGGATTTATTTATATAGACATGAATGTTTTAAAACCCTTTAAAAAGTTTTGAAGTGGTATGGGACACTTTGATTCTAAAATCTCTTTTAAATGTCTTCTTTTAATATTTTCAAAGACTAAAGGGATTTTTCTCTCATAGAGTTTTAATTATTTTATTAGATGTTTTTATTTATGATAATATCATGATGTGATCTATTGTGATTGAAATGTGGAAATTTAATGTTTCTTTTATGCATGTTTTAAGTGTTATGATTATGTTATGGTTTTTGGGAAATGTTTATGAAGATGGGTGGTTCTGTGATAAACTAAGGGCGGGTGAGCCTGATATAGCTCTCCAATGCATTGGGAAACGTAAAGTAGTTAAATTCTAAGGTTTCTCTGAAGAGATTTAGGTAATATACTATAGTGGGTATTCCAAAAGTAACCATGATGGTTACTCCCTACATAAGAATGTTATAAATGCCTCAAGTTACCTTTACGTCTTATGATTTCCATGAGTTATTCGTAAATCTTATGATTTCATGAGGTATGTTAAAGTGCTTTTGTTTTAAGAGTAATTATGATTTCATTGATTCTTATGTATACATGGACTAGTGTTTTCTTTCCATATTTTTATATCTCTTACTGAGCCTTTTATGATCATCCCATGTTTTTGAAATGTTTTCCACAGAACTTAAAGGTTAATAGGGTCAATGATGGGATCAAGGAAAGACATGCTATCTAAAACATGGAACTAAAAATGTTTATTTTTTTAGATTTTTTTTATTTTATAGAAACTGAGTAGAATTTCCTACTTTGTAATCTTGTGAGATGTAATAGTTATGTCCTAATTCTATAAAACTTTAAACCTGAAAAGATCCTCAATGTAAATTATTCATTTAATTAAAGATTGTGTAATATTTTAATGTCGGGTCCTTATAAAACCTATGATGACTTTAATAGCATTACTGATCCCCATGGGCTGGCATATATTCTTGGGAACTAGGAAAAATCGTTTGGGAATGGTTTTGAAAAATAAATCAAAATTAATTTAGTAGCATAAATTCTTCTTAAATTTCATCATGGACATCCTTTATGTCAAACATCCATGAAAAATAAAATAAACTACAATAAGAAAGAATATATAAATAAATTATAAAATACAATAAAAACACTCTTATCACTCCCCCAAACTCCAACCATAGATATATGGACCCATACTTATTACATTACATAATCTTAAATTTAGTCAATAACTAACTTCCTTTCACATTGTGGATATTTTCATGTTCAGAGCTATAGAGAATTATGACATAATACATTCATAACATTCCACATAAATACAAAGGGGATATAATAAAAATATTAATCATTTCTTCAAAAAATATAAAACTTTTCAAATAAAACATGATTTCTTTAATAAATCTTCATAATAATTAACATGGATTCCTTATTTTTCTAACACACTATTATAACCTATGAAAATCGCTTAAAAACATGGGATGGTCTCAAAATTCTCAATAAGGGATATGAAAAGAATAAAAGAACACATTAGTCCATAAATACATGTAACATATGAAATCGTTTTCAAAAAGACATAATTATCACCCATATACACTTACTTTGTAAAACTTGAGATTTCCATTAGATTTCTACAAAACACATTAAATATAAATAGATCCATAAATGTATATTAGGGCATTACATACTTAGTTTTGTAACCATCGTGGCTACCTTATGATTTGTAACCCTCATGGCTACCTTACAATGTAACTCTCACGGCTACCTTATTGTGAAACCATCACAGTTACACTTGGAGTAACCATATTCACGACCTAAAACTTACACATACCCAATGAATTATATTGAAATATAGGTCCAACCATTCATCAAATAAATTGACCAAGAAAATTAACATAATCATACAACATGAATAAAACATTGCTTCTTAATTTTGTAAAATAGAATTTTTAAAGATTGTTTTAAAAGAAAATACCCTTTCAAATATCATATAATTGATGTTATAATTAATATATTGAATGTAATATATATATATATACACTATAAATAAACAAAAGTCATCATAATATAAAAAAAACATCACACAAACAATTTATATACCACATAAATAATGAAGTAGGAGGTTAACCCAAAGAATGGAGATTTGGTTAAAAATTATCTTACCTCGGGTTTTTCTTACTTCAAACTTGTTTTTAACCTCTTGTATAATTGTTAAAATAGTGTTATTAATATCTTACAGAAACAAATTTATGTTTATAATACCTTTTATGGTCATTTTATAACATCTTTTCACCCTTTAATTATTAGTATTTTGTTCCTTCTAATGTTTATTGGTTTTCTCTTTACATGATTTCCATGGTCGTTTTGTATTTGATTTTCTTGTCGTATGGAAATTAAATTATAGAAATGGAATTAAATGATATTAATATGCTTCAAAAATATATAATGATACCATAAATCATTTTTTAATCATATATAATGATGGATCATTGGATAAAATGCTAATGATATTTGTTTAGATCATTATTGGTGATTCCTCAACAATCATGAACTTGTTTCACTATATAATTTAATTTAATGCATATAAGTTAATTAAAAAACATAAAATATGTTAAATATATTTCAACCCTTAAAAGGATTTTATGATAATTTTTTATTGAAGTTACAGAAATTGAAAGCACATCATCCACAATTTTGGTAAATGACACATCACGAATGGTGTTTATATTTTTATTTTGATTAAGAGGAAGAGGAGAAGAAGAAAATTGATGAATTATTTACATGAACATGATAAAATAAATAATATTCTGAAGATTTAATATCTCCTAGATAATGGTATGGGAATAATGTAGAATAAAATAAATGAATTGAAAAGAAAACACATGAAAAAGGAAGAGGTTTCTTACCTCTAGATCTCTTCTCCTTGAGATCCTCCTTAAGGCCTTAGGTTTTGACCTTTTGGAGATACTAATAGATCTTGAAACGTGGGGAAGTTCCTTGAGGGGGATTTAGTAGAATATAGATAGTGCTCAAGGCTTGATATGTGTAAGTGGAAGAGGGGAATGAGGGTGGTATTTATAGTGGAGGAGAGGTGGGATTTTACATTATTTTAATCATTATTTTAATATTTTTGTCCAATAATATGAATAGTCTCAATTCTTGTCTTAAAATAGTAAATAGAGTATGTGATTTTGAAACAAGTGGTCTTACATCAACCATGATGTCAAAAATATTGTGCTTAACTGATAAGTTGAATATACAGTATTTTACCGTATTTCACTCTTCATCAAAAAATTCAATAATTTAATAAAAATCCCAAAAATTAACCCTAACCATTTTTCAAATTGTAGAATTCAAAAAAAAACTCCATTTTTTGAAAATAATTTTCCAAATATTATTAATTTAATTTTTAAATAAAATTGTAATTTATTCAAAAATAAAAATTTTAAAACTATAACTCATTTTTTAACACCTTTAAAAATTAATCAACATGTCATTATCCTAAATCCGTATTAAAATAAAATTTTAATAAAATTTAATATTTCTTAGCGTCGTATTACTATTCTTAAGGGTATTTACTATTCACTAAAAAACAAGTTGGTTCAAGAAGACACCAAATAACATACTGATCATAACCATAGATGACTGTTTCTTAAATTCAAATCATAGAAGTGGAAAAATTATGTTTAAAGGCTAATTAAAACAACCTAATTAAAAAACGTTTCATGCATTTAAATTTATTTTTAAAACCTTGGGGTGTTACATTATCTCCACATTCTTGAAATTGCATCCTTGGAATTTTATTTACTTATTAAAAAAGTTAGTGTACCTTTCCCTCATAGCATTTTCAAAATCCCATATTGCTTCCTTAACCATGTGGTTTCTCCACAAACCATTTACCTTGTGTATTACCTTACAATGTATATACATATTCCTTTCGATCAAGAATTTGAACTGCTTTCTCTTTATAAGAAAGGTTCACTTCTAGCTGAACTGCTTCTGGGCTCAAGACATGAGATGAATCTAGTACATACTTTCTCAATATCAAAATATGAAAAACATTATGTACCTGAGATAAACATGGAGGAAAATCTAATAAGTATGTGACTGGACCAACTTTATCAAGGATTTCATAAGGTCCAATAAACCATGTACTTAGCTTTCCATTCTTACCAAAATGCATAAAACTTTTACATGGTGATATTCTAAGAAAGACACGATCACCTACCTCAAAAGAGAAGTCTTTCCTCCTATTGTTTGTATAACTTTTCTGCCTACCATGATTTTTCATCATGTGTTTTTGGATCATCTTTACTTTCTCAGCCACTTCCTCTACTAATTTTTCTCTAATAAACTTCCTTTCGAGAAACTATATCCCAAAAAGATAGAGTTCAACACTACTTCCCATATAATGCCTTAAAATGTTCCATCTGTGTACTGGAATGAAAAATTTTATTATAAGAAAACTCAACTAAAGAATGATGTTGATCTCAATGTATCTGGTAGTCTATTGAACAAGATCGAAGCATATCCTCCAAATTCTGAATCATTTGTTCTAACTTCCCATCTCATTGAGGATGAAAATCTGTATTGAAATTTAATTCAGCTCCCAACAACTTCTAAAGGCCTTTCCAAAATTTATAAGTGAACCTAAGCTCACAATCAGATACAATGGAAAAAGTAACTCAGTGTAACTAGAAAATCTCTCTAAGGTACAATCATTAAAGTTGGTCCAAAGACATTGTATCTCGAATAGGTAGAAAATGTGCATATTTAGTCAGTTGGTTAACAATAACCCATGTTTCATTGATACCTCGAGAATTATTTGGTAGTCTCACAACGAAGTCCATGGATATATTCTCTCATTTACAGTCTGGCACTAGAAAAGTTTGAAGCATCCCCTTCGGAAATTGCCTCCCTTCTTTAACCTATTGAAATGTCAAAATTTTCACAGTAAAATTAGTAATATCCATTTTCATTCTATCCCACCAGTAATACCCTTGAATGTCACTATACATCTTAGTACTTCCAATATGAACTAAAAATAGAAAACTATAAGCTTCACACAACAATTATTTCTTCAACTAGAAATCCCAAGGAACACACAAACTTTTACAAAATACTAAAACACATTCTTTATCAAGGTAAAATTATGGTAAATTACCTATTTTAACCAATTATACCTTTTTCTATATCTCACTGTCTTCCTTCTATGCTTGCTTAATTCTTTTTGAGAACAATTACTACATTGAAACCAAAAAAATTAGAGTTATTTCTGATACCAATAACTTATAAGCCAAAATTAATCAAATCATTAATCAACATGTTGGACTCACCTATTTTGATAATACCAAATCATGTTTTGATAATCCCAAATCATGTATTCTTTATGTGATAGTTATGTTTATCTTAAAAGATAATCATTTATGTGAAAATAATGTTTATATCAAATTAATATTCATATACTTTTAATCTCACTGCTTGTTGGTTTATGCTTATAAGGGATCTATTTGGGTACTTTTTTTCCACTACTTATTGTTAAAACATAAATTTGTTTTGCATTCACTTTGATAGTTATTTTAGGTAAGTGTGTGTATGTATATAATTCATTAAACTTGTTTCAAAAGTTTAAGAAGTGTTATACACTAATTCAACTGAGGAATAACCACCCTTTGAGAAAGTTGTTGGCCAATTAGACATCTATATCTCTACTGCCTTAATTAACTGGGCAATTTTCAAAATTTGGGGGATCTTTATAATAAAAAAAATTTAAAATAAATTTTAAGTATGAACTCAATTCACCCCCTATTGAGATTCCACTCCAACCAACATTTGGTATCAGAGGGTCAGTTTTGTCAATTTTTTCTACTAACTATACTATTGTGAAACCTGTCAAACTATTTAATAGTGATTTTAGATGTATCTTAAAGATCTTAAAAATTCTGGCATATCTAAATTTTCAGTTCTTTACAATCTAATTAACAATGGATAATAGAGTTCAGGGTGTTGTTACTAATAGTCCACCTTTCTATAATGTTAATAACTATGATCATTGGAAATTATAAACGAAAATGTATCTAGAAAGCATGGGACCTGAAATCTGGGACACACTTGAAGAACAACATGTATTCCCTGCTACTGCTAGGGACACATGGTCTCAGTTGACTAAAGTTACATATATTAATAACTATAAAGCAATTAATTCTTTGTACTATTCTCTAGGTGATGAAGATTTCAATAGAATATCTTCTTGTAAAACTGCATATGAAATTTAGGATACTTTAGTTGTTTCACATGAGGGAACAACTAATGTTAAGAAATGAGATTTAATACCTAGACTATTAAATATGAATATTTTAAAATGAAGCATGATGAACTTATTTCTCAAATGTATCTCTGGTTCAGTGAAATAGTGAATACCATGAGTCATCTTGGGAGACCGGTGGATAGCAATGACCAGATTATGAGGTTACTTTAATGCTTACCTGAAAAATGGAGAGGAACTTTTATTTCTATCCAAGAATCTTGTGATATAGGCAAGATACCAGTGAAAGAACTAATTGGAAAGATTATGACGTATGAAGAAGAGAGTAAGGTGAATCAAGAAGTATATGAAGAACTAAGGAAGAAATCTCTCAAAGAACATAGAAAAAGAAAATTTTCAAGCTCCTATAGACACTTCCACTAGTGGAGGCTTATACTCTGATAGTGATGATGAGATGGCTCATCTTTCTAGGAGATTCAAGAAGTTCTATCGAAAGAAAAAGTTCATTAGAAAATCAAAATACAAAGGAAGGTATGATAATATAGGATAATGGAAAAAGGACAGGAAATAGAATGATAACACAAATGAGAGTTTGTTATGAGTGAAAATGAAAAGTTCGTGTGAGAGCTGATTGCCCCAAGCTAAAATTTAATAAGAAGTATGAAGAAAAGGGTAAAGGATATAAAAAGGATATGAAATCCACTTGGAGTACCTCAGAAGATAGCTTAAGTGGATCTGAAACTTATGATATTAAAAAGAACAAACATGCAAACCTGTGTTTCATGATAGAAACATCTGAGGTAACACCCAATTCTCTTGTACATAATGCTTACTATTCTGAGAATGAAAGTAAATCAAACAATGATGAAAACATGACTAAGGATAAACTATTTGAATACTGTGGAATGCTTGAGGATACCTTTAATGAACTCAATGATAAATATAAATTATTTAAAAGGAAACATGCTCTAAATGCCAATTATAAGTCTGATTTGGATATTGAGAAAGAAAAATGTGCTCAGCTGTTAAAAGAAAATACTGAACTCAAATTATCAATTGAGAAATTAAAGAGATATCTTGAGATGTTTACTATAGGTAGAGATACCTTGACTTGGTTACTAGGAAAATAGATTGCTCCAAAATATACAACTAGTCTAGGGTATCATCCAGGACAGAGAAGGATCATTAAAACTAAATTTGTTCCAAAATCTGGACAGTTCATATCTAGTTTAAGTTCAGGACCATTTCATGAAAAATAATTCTTTAAAGGACCAAACAAAGTGTTTATGTCTCAAATTATATCTATTGATAATAGTAAATCTGTGAGACTAGTTTGGGTTCCCAAAGTTTTACTTACTAACCTCTATGGACCTAAGAAAATTTGCGTACCAAAGTTACCCTACACTTAATCTATTTTGCAGGAAAATTATCTGAAGAGCTCCTATAAAACTCTATGGTACTTGCACAGTAGATTTTAAAAACACATTACAAGAGACTACTAATGCTTCAAAATCCTAATTAAAGATAATGGTCTACATGTCACATTCGGTGATAATTCAAAAGAGAATATCGTTGCCTTAGGCTAAATTAGCAACCCTAATGTTGTATTAATTTCAAAAGTAATTTTTGTTGATGGGTTGAAATACAATCTGCTAAGTATCTCTCTGTTGTGTGACGATGGATTCAATGTTAAATTTGAAAATGATGCATGAAATGTTTGTAATTCTTAAAATAATTAAATATTTAAAACTCTTAGAAATGAGAATGTATATGCTGTTGATTTAGATTTATTAGCTCATCAAAATGTTTCTTGTTGAAATGTGTTTCATAAGGAATCTTATTTGTGGCATTGAAGATTAGGAAACTGCAATGTGCACTCACTTAGGAAACTGACTAGGAAAGGTTTAGTCAGAGACTTACCTAAATTGGAATTCCCTCTGAAAAAAGTTTGTAATCCCTATAAAAAGGGAAAACAACACAAAGATTCTTTCAAACCAAAGAAAGAAGTTTCTACTTCTCAACCGCTTAAGTTGGTTCACATGGATTTGTTTGGACCATCTAGAGTTTCAAGTTTTAATGGGAAGCACTATGTTTATGTTCTTGTAGATGATTTTTCTAGATATACTTGGGTATACTTTCTATCTCACAAAAGTGAAGCATGTTATTACTTAATTAAATATTCCAAGTCTTTAGAAAATATTAGTGGACTTAGAATTAAGACCTTAAGAAGTGATCATGGCCATGAGTTTGAAAATCAGGAATTTGAATCCTTTTGCTAACATAATGGATATACTCACAATTTTTCTACTCCTAGAACACCTCAAAAAAATGGAGTTGTATAAAAAATAAATAGGATACTTGAAGAGATTTCTCAGACTATGTTTAATGAGTATAATCTACCTATCTATTATTGGGCTGACGTTGTTAATACAGCTTGTATCATTATCAATAGAGTCTTGATTAGACCTATTTTTAATAATACCCCTTATGAGTTTTCGAATAATAGGAATCCTAAGGTTAATTGCTTTGATTTTTCAGTTTCAAAGTATTTATCCTTCACACTAAAGATAATCTTGACAAAATTGCTATAAAAAGTGATGAAGGAATTTTCCTAGGTTACTCAATATCTAGTAAATCCTATAGAGTATTTAATAAGAGAATTAAATGTGTGGAATAATCTATTCATTTCAAATTTGATGAGACTGATCCACATGAACTCAAAACCTATCTTGAACATCTTGACGAAGATATGTCAATTCTGAACCTTAATGATATATACATTAATATCCCTGTGAAAACAACTACTTCTAGAAATTTTCTAGAATCTGAGCCTAGTGAATATGAACCTGTAGACATTCAAGAGGATTCCAATTCAACTTTTTCTAGAGGTATTAGAACTCTCAAAGATCATCTTTTGGATGTTGTAGTAGGTGATTTAAATAAAGGTACATAAACGGGAGATTCTCTAAGAAACCAGGTAGAACACCAATCATTTCTTTCACAGCTTGAACCCAAAAATGTTAGTGATGCAATCAGTGATGGATTTTGGGTTATAGCTATGCAAGAAGAATTAAATCAGTTTGAAAGAAACAATATTTGGGAATTGGTAGATAGACCTAAAGACACCTTGACCATAGGCACTAAATGGGTGTTTAGAAATAAAGTTGATGAATCTAGAAACATAGTTAGAAACAAGGATAGATTAGTTGCACAAGGATATAGTCAAGAATAAGGAATAGACTATAAGGAAACCTTTGCACATGTATCTAGACTATAATCCATTAGGATATTACTTTTTTATGCAGCTCATCTGAATTTTAAACTTTATCAATTGGATGTCTAAAGTGAAATTTTAAATGGGCACATAGTTGAAGATGTATTTGTCAAACAACCCCCAGGTTTTACAAATCCCCATTTTCCAAATTGTGGTTTTAAACTGTCAAAATCTTTATATGGTCTAAAAAAATATCCAAGAGCATAGTATGACAGACATAGTTCTTTCCTTATTTCCAAAATATTTACTTAAGGAATAGAGGATCTGACTTTTTTATTAAAGGGATTTCCAAATATTTTTTAATATTAAAAATTTTTGTAGATGATATATTTTTTGGATCCTCTAGAAACACTTTTTGTACATATTTTTTAAAAATGATACAAGATGAATTTGAAATGAGTTTAATGGAGGAACTTAAATTTTTCATTGGATTTCAAATTTTCCAAAATAAAAATGGTGTTATTCTAAATCAAAATAATTATACTAAGGATTGAAACATTTTGGTTTGGATAGTAGTAATGGTAGTGATACACCATTGAGTACCACTTGTAAGTTGGATTCTAATGAGACTGGTAAACTAGTGGATCAAACCAATTACCAAGGTATGATTGGGACTCTGTTATACCTTACTGCTATCAGACCTAACATTATGTTCAGTGTATGCAGGTGTGCTTGTTTTCAAGACAATCCCAAAGAATCTCATTTAACTGTTGTTAAAAGGATTTTTAAATATCTCAAGTTTACTATAAACCTAGGACTGTTTTATCCAAGACGATAACTATTTGATTAAATAAGTTATTCAAATGATGACTTTGATAGTTGTAAGTTTAATATAAGAAGCACCTCTAGAACATGCCACATGTTAGGCAATTCACTAGTATCATGGTGTAGTAAGAAATAGAATTTGGTTGCATTATCTACTACCAAAGATTAATATATAGATGTTGGTAGTTGTTGTGATCAAATTATATGGATGAAACACACTTTAATAGACTATAGATATCAATTCAAACATGTCTCTATAAACTATGACAATACAAGTAATATTAACATCTCTAAAAATATAGTATCTCAAGCTAGGAAAAATCATATTGATGTGAGACATCACTTCTTGAGAGATAATTATCAAAGAGGTGATATCACTCTATAATTCATTGGTACTAAACACCAATTGGATGATATATTCACAAATCCTTTGAATTCTAAAAGGTTAAATTACATCAAATATGAGTTAGGTATGATAAACTGTTGAATTAGAAACCTCACCATTAGAAACCTTACCAATAGAACCTTATCATTGCACCTTACCATTAGAAACCTTACTGATAGAACCTTATCATTGGACCTTACTGATAGAACCTTTTCATTGGACCTTACCGATAGAACCTTATCGTTGGACCTTACCGATAGAACCTTACCATTGGACCTTACTAATAGGACATCACCATTGGACCTTACTGATAAAATCATACCATTGGACCTTACTGATAGGACCTCACCATTGGACCTTACCAATAGGACCTCACTGTTGGACCTTACCGATAGGACCTTACCGATAGGACCTCATCGTTAGGACCTTACTAATGATAACTTACCGATTGTCGATATTTTCTAGGACTTCATGTTTTCTTTCTTCCAGAAGCTGAAACGCTTTCTGCTTTACTTATTATTTTACATGATTTGTTTTCTCAATCCCTAAATGATAAAATTAAAACACATACCACATTTCGATCCACATCAAACCTTTTCCCGAACCTTTTTCTCCCTAATCCTAAACCTAGCCCTCTTCTAAAACCCTCAAACCACTCTAGATTGATGGAAAGAGTGAAAAGGCCATTGGTTGTTGATGAAGGAGACGTGTCAGATCCTAAAAGACTAAGAGCTAAGTCTAGTGGTAGAATCCAAACAGTGGAAAAGGTTCCTAACCCTCATTTATCGAAGAGTCAAATAGTGATTGAGAATGAGCTTAGCTCGAAATGGTTGATGATGAGCCAGTCTTTAGTGCTGAAGTTACTTGAAGCTCAAGGTTGGGTCGAGTGCTTTGAAAAAAATGATGGGCCTTATTATCCAAAGCTTGTGAAGGATTTTTAAGAATATCTAAGATTTGATCAGTCTGAGGATGAGAACCGAATTACTTCCAGAGTAAATGGAGTAAGTGAGAGCTTCTCCTCGGTTGAATGGGCTAAATGTATGAGAGTACCACATGAGGGATTTATGATTACTACTCCAGATTGGTACCTCCCATGACTGAGTTCTTATATTATGAAGAAGCATTGGACGAACTAAAAGGGAATGGGATCCCTAGGAAAATCATTGCTACTGAGATGGAAGGTGAAAATAAGTTGTTGTCCATGTTTGTCTAGCATGTTTTAAGTCCCAGGAGAGGGGAATTTGCTACACTGAAATTTTAGGATGTATTTATTTTTTATCTGTTAAAGCATGTATAGAAAATTAATTTATATAGGTTGTTGATGATTCAACTAGAATATATGACCATGCCCAGTTCCAAATCCAATGCTCTATTTCATGCTAAGTTGATATCCCTTATATTGAAAGTGAAAGGATTTTATGGAGCTAAGGATTAAACTATTGTTGTGAGGGATAACCATTGCATCACCAAAGTGATTTTCAAGATAATTACGATTAGATAGAATCCATGGCCGAGAAGATGGGTGACTAATGAGGCTAAGTTATATGAAGAGTTTAAACCTGTTGCTTATCCCACTAGGCCTAAAAATAAGAGAGACCCAAGTCTTAAGACAAGTGAAGTAGAACCTTCATATTTGGATGAAGAAGGAGAAGCTTCTATTGTGTCAGAAAGAGAGGATTCTCCTTTAGATGACAGGAGTGATCCAGACCTTCCCTCAGATCCCTGTGATAATACTGTATCCCTTAGTGAGCCTATCCCACCAAAGAGATTTCCTAGAAAGGAGACTTTCCTAAGGGAAAGTGATGATGAGGAGACCAGTGAGGAAGAAGGGGCATAAAATATCTTAAGAGACATTAGAGGAATCTCATATGAGGAGGAGGACACTGATTCAAGTCATGATGACTTTAAGAGAGATGGTTCTAAAATTGAAGAGGAATGACTAAGTCCTAGTACTCTAATAGGACATATAGAAATGATTGAATGTGTATATGAATAAGTTGTTGATTCAGTTGAAGCTGAAATTTCTTTAGAATTAGTTGTAGATTCAGTAGAAGAAGTAGTAGTAGACCCTCCTATTGATGTATTTGCTCAAGAAGGTATGGCAGAGATGGATATGGTTAATCAAGAGAATGCTCCAAGTGAGGGGTAGGAACCTATTGTTATAGGATCATCTGTTGTTGCTCATGAAATAGTGGACTAGACATAAGCTTCTGGCTTCGTAGTTTTGGGATTAGATTATGGAGATTCTGAAGATGACCAGCCTATCAAAAGTCCTCCAATTCCTACAGTTTCAAAACCCACTATTGTGCATCCAATGGTCCATTTACCTCGAGACAATGAGAAAATGGTTATTTGGAATCATTGAAGTAAGATTTTTTTAGACATATTGATGATAGATCTATTAGCACAGAGAGATCAGTGGCTCTCAATCCAGAGGTTGCAGAATCTGCTTTATAAAGGGTGATCTCCACCTTTCACTCCAGTTTGTTCCATGAAGTGAAGGAATAACAAAGTCAAGGGAAAACCTTGGCAGAGTCTGTGGAAAGTGTGGAATAGTCAATTTCAAGCTTGGACTCCTATATGGATTCCAGGGTTCAAGTAGATAAGGATCTCAGATATATCAAGAGTGTGGTTCAGCAGTTGGTAATTGTGTTTGAGGACTTTAAGAAGTCCATGTAAACACATGTGAAAGGTAAAGATGATGATATGAAGACACTGATCAGTGGGATGACTAAATCCTTTAAGAAGACAGTGGTTATGTGTTTGGAACCTCTAGGTGCATCTACTTCCACTTCAACCTCTCCTCCAGTTGATATAGAGACTTTTAGATCTGTTGTTAGAGAAGAAGTTGAAATATTCTCTAGTACCAATACCCAGGACCCTCAATCTATGACTCAAGTCATTTCCATTACCAGGGAAATTCATAAGCTTGTGGGAGATTATTTAAGGAAAGATTCTCAAGATCATAAGGCCATCAATGATCAAGTCGACTTCTATTAAAAACAGGTATACACTAATCATCAGATGGATGGCCACTTCAATTGGAGAACTTGAGGATTCCACCTGTCACTCAAGCCTTTAAAGATCAGGTTAGCAGGCTTCGGGAGCTGACTCCTTCTTTAGAGAAATTTATGAACAATAAGGATGATTTTATATCTACTATGGAAAGAGGAGACAGTATTATTATGGACTCCATGAATCTTCTCTTACCTTTCCTCCATGTGAAATGCACTCCCATAATTGTTCCTCCAGCCTTTCCCTCTACCTCAGGTGCCTTAGGATCTGCCTGTATTGCACCTATGATGACTCCTGCACAGGCCAACAGATGCTTAACCCCCACCATTCCTCAGAGATCTACTCACTACAGATTTATTGATGATTCTGTTGTAGCTCCTCCTACACTACTTACTACCATCCCTCGGCCTATCCCTACACCTTCAAAACATGCATCCTCGGCTTCCAAAGACAAAGCTCTAATGGACATATCTGATGTGGATTGAGTGTATACTGTCTTAGCTGATAAGGATCAGTGTATCTTTTTGTATATTGTATTACTGTTTTATTAATACAAACACTCACTTTTCTCTATTTTTGTTATGTACACTTTTTGTTAATCAAAAACGAGGATAAATATTTAAACTTGAATCTCTTGGTTACTCAAAGGGAGAGAAGGGTTTATTGTTTCAATTGTCTATCTTCAATTTATATATGTTTGGGCTTCAATTTAGTTTTAATTATATAATTGTATGTGTATGGTAACATCACTGATGAAATTAGCAGATGTGTTTAACACTAATTCATAAAATACTGACATAATTTGTGATTAACAAAAGGGGGAGATTATTGGACTCACCTGTTTTGATAATCCCAAATCATGTTTTGATACTCCCAAATCATGTTTTTGTTATGTGATAATTATATTTCTCTTACAAGATAATCATTAATGTGAAAATAATGTTTATATAAAAGTAATATTCATATACTTTTAATCTCACCACTTGTTGGTTTAATCTTATGATGCAAAGGTTACCGATGCAAAGGTTATGGATGAAAAGTTTACCGATGAAAAGGTTACCGATGCAAAGGTCACCAATGAAAAGGTCACCGATGCAAAGGTCACTGATGCAAATGTTATCAATTCAAAGGTTACCGATGCAAGGTCACCGATGCAACCTTATTGGTGAAAGGTTACTGATGGAGAGTCACCGATGAAAGGCTACCTATGGAGAGTCACCGATGAAAGGCTACTGATGGAGAGTTATTGATGGAATGTTACCATTGGAAAGGTTACCAATGAATTCTGACCGATGTGCACTTACTGTTGAAGCCTACCATTGTGAAGGCTACCATTACCAGTCTACCATACTCTTCTACTCCATACTTTTCAAATTTTTATGATTATTCTAACGGTCATATTTTCTAACTTTAATGCTTTTGACTTAATTAATCCTTATTGTAGACATATTAGAAGACCATATATTGACAATATAAGGTATGAGAAATATTGAACTTCGTGTACTTACTCCTATTATCGGACCTCAAATATGAAAGAGAAGATCGAGGAAGAAAGATAGATAGAAGAATAGATAAAAATGAGAAATGCTAGTCCAAATGTTTAATACTTGAGGAAAACATTACTAAAGAACAACGAAGAACCATTCGAGCACCTTCACTACGAACCCCCAAGAACTTCAAGAAGAACATTTTGAGAAAACAACTTGAGGCTACCTTCTGTGTCTCATAAACTTTCAATCAACTCAAGAAGTAGAACAATCAATTCCAAAAATCTAGTACCTGGAGTTGCGACACTCTATTTTGGAGAAAACTTTTAGAGATAGACTCAAAATTCAAATTATTCACTTCAAGGAGTCAAGAGCTGAACTTCAAACACATACAGACTTCTAAACTCTATCTCATCATAATTTTTCAATTGCGTTTCTTCGTTTTAAATTTCTGAGAAGTGTGTCTATCTGCTTCACACACTATCTCCTATGCTTGAACTAGAGGATATTGAATATCCTTACATCAAACCTCAATTACATTTTTTTCCCATGTAAAACTGTGAAAGAGACCGTGTGTGGTCTGTATTGTTTGTCTTTCCCACGAATAAAATTGGTAGAGGGTGTGAACCCTGGACAGTTTGTGAAAATTGTTGTAAAGACTGATACAGGTTGTGAATCATGTTTATTGTTAATATAAATTCCTTGGTGTTAAATGGTCACCAAGTGGAGTGGATTAAGTCTCGGCTTGAGAATGAACCTCTTGTTTAACTTTTCTCTGTAGAGTATTTTTTTTACTCTGTTTTATTCTTTTTTCTACTGCTTATTGCTAAAACATAAATATGTTTTTCATTCACTTTGATAGATAGTTTAGGTAAGTGTGTGTATGTGTTTAATTCATTAAACTTGTTTCAAAAGTTGAAGAAGTGTTATACACTAATTCAACTGAGGAATAATCACCCTTTGAGAAACTTGTTGACCAATTAGACATATATATCTCTAGTGCCTTAATTATCTAAGTTGTTTTCATAATTAAAGGAATCATTATAATAAAGTTTTTTAACAAAAATTTTATGTAGGAACTCAATTCACTCCCCTCTTGAGATTCCACTCCGACCAAAAAAAGGTATCATGTTCGAAATGTAACATGGTTAATGGTGATGATGTTTTTGACTCAAGAAATCTACCACTTTTTTTTTCTCAGATGTTAATTGATCATGAAATCATAATACATTATCAGTAAAAGCCATATTTTATACCTCATGTTTAATTCCTTTGTAATGAATATATACTTCAAACTTTTATGGGCAGTATATATTTGACATTTATCTCCATATAAATGATGCCTCCAAATTTTCAAAGAGAAAAACCACAGCTACAAATTCCAAATCATGTTTGGGATAATTTAACTCATAAGGCTTTAGTTTTTTTGATTCATAATAAATTACCTGATCATTTTGGATCAAAACACAACGAAGTCCCTTCAATGAAGCATCATTGTAGGTGAAAAACTCACCATTTCGGGATGGCAAGGCCAAACCTGGAGCATTCACCAATCTCTTCTTCGGTTCCTAAAAACAAACAACCCATTATTCTCTCCAAAAACATTTAACCCCTTTTTGTGTAAACATAGTTACTGGTCTAGATAACCAAGAAATTTTTTTAACAAACCATTGGTAATAGCCTAATAATCTAATACAACTATTAATCTCTCTAAAATTTTTATGTATTTTTTATTCATCAACCACTTTTGTTTTGGAAGGATCAACTGTTATTCTATCCTTATATATAGCGTTCCTAAGAAAAGAAATTTGTTGTAACCAAAAATTACACTTTATAAATTTTCCATACAATTTATTCTCCTTTAAGGTTTTAAAAACTACCCTTAGATGTTTTTCATGCTCCTCTTTATGCTTAGAAAATTCCATAATTTCATCAATAAAAAAAATTATCAAAGAACTCATGAAATATTTTATTCATAAGAGTTATGAATATAGCAGGTTAATTAGTTAACCCAAATTTAATAACAACAAATTTATAAAACCCATATCTAGTACAAAAATCGATTTTTGGTATTTTATCCTCCTTCACCTTTAGTTGATGATATATGGATCTTAAGTGAATCTTGGAAAAGTACTAAGCTCTATGGATATGTTCAAACAAATCATCGATATGAGGCCAAGGATACTTGTTTTTAATAGTGATGTTATTCAATTCTCTATAATCAATGTAATGTATCATGGAACCATATTTCTTTTTAATAAACAAAACAGTAGCACCCCATTGTGAAGTGCTAGGACGAATGGAGCCTTTATAAAGTAAATCCTAAAACAATTTTTTTAGTTTAATAAGTTCTGTTAGAGCCATTGATATGAGGGTTTTGAAATTAGAATAGCATTCAGAACTAAGTCAATTGTGGATTCTACTTCTTAATTAGGTATGACACTAGGTAACTCATCTGGAAAAACATCAAGGTATTCATTTACCACTAGCACATCATTAATCTAAAAAGTTCCCTTATTTTCAATAATACGTGCAAGATAACTTTCATTTTCATCATTAATCAATTTCTTAGATTCTTTATATGTCATAAATTCTATGGGTTCATTCTTATATAAAAACTAAAACTCTTTGTGAAAATCAATTTTATTAGCTCAATTATCAATCTTAGCATGATAAATAGAAAGACAGTCCATTCCCAGAATGACATCAAACTCTACTAAGGTAAGAACAACAAGGTTTTTAGTAAATTATAACCACAAAACATGATAGAAAGATTCTTATAATTAATATTTTCTATAATATTTCCCTCTTCTTTTTTAATAATAAATTTTGGTCTCATTTTTTTAAGGTGATATTTTCAATTTACCAAAACAATTTATCATAAATAAAGGAATGTGTAGACCCCTTATTGAAAAAATATTTAGAAAAACCTTAGTAAAAAATAATGTACCTAATACAAATTCATTGGATGGCCCGACATCTAATAAAGTAGTCGCAAATGATCCCACTACACCTTTTTTCTTATAGTCTTTCTTCTTTGAAACATTCAGATCTCTCTTTGGGTAGACATTTTTATAATGACCCATCTATACATATTTAAAAAACATAACAGTTTTCTTATCATGATTATTATTAGAATAATTTTCATTAAAATATTAGGCCATATGTCCAAACTTATCACATTTAAAGCCCTTCCCAGTTCAAGTACGGCATTCCCCAATGTCATTTTTTCCACACTTTTTACAAACTAGAAACTGGATTTTCTTTCCATCTAATTTCCTTGGTTGATTCTTACCCATCACTTACCATATAGACTTCTATTTCCCCTTATTTTCAAAGTTCATGTGGTCATTATAAAATATTATCCCAATAGTCTCAGCACATCGGATAAGTTTCTCATCACTTTTGAATTTAAAGAGGCAAATTCCCTTCGATACCTTGGCTTAAATCCTGAGTAAAAGCAATTTATTTTACTATCAAGATCCAGAATAAGATTTGGAGAAAACCTCATCAGTAGGGTGAAGTTTTATTCATAAAACACCACTGAATATTCCTATTTTTGCTTCAATTCAAATAATTTCTTCTCCATCATAAGTTATATCACCTTAAGAAAATATTTTTCAAGGAAAAGACTTTTAAATTCATCCCACTCTAAAGAATCTATCTCCTCTCTATCCTTGATATTTTTTACCATTGACCACCACAGATCAGCTTCACCTTCAAAATGATAAATGGAGAGACTTAACTTTTGATTATATAAGCATCCCATAACATCAAATATTTTTTCAATCCCCTTAATCACTCTTTCATCCACTACTCTGTCTGAAGATCCACTAAATTTAGGTGGTTATTGTCTCATAAAAAGTTCCAATATCATCATCTTCCACTGTGGTAACTTTGATTGTTCACTTTCATGGATTACACCACCATTTATTTCTTGTATTATCAGATCCATTACTATCAAAAACTACTTGTTTCCAATCCCTACCATTTCGGGCTGTTGATTCGAAAGGATATCGTTCTATTAGTGCCTCTCTTCTTCAACTTCCATGTTTCTTCTATGAAAAAGCATTCTGAACAAACATATCTTAGTCTAAGAAACATAGAAATAATTAAATGATATATCACTTCAAATTAAAAATAGAGTAAAAATCATTTATTGTATTATATTAACATCGTCCTAACCCCTAAATTTATCTAAACCGTCCTCTGATACCAACTATAAGGACCCAGCCTTATTACATTACATAATCTTGAATTTAGTCAAGAACTCACTTCCTTTCACATTGATGATTTTTAAAGTTTAAAGCTTTAGAGAATTGGGACATAATACAATCATAACATTACACATTAATAAAGAGTGGATATAATAAAAATAGTAATCTTTTCTTGCAAAATATAAAACTTTTCAAATAAAACATGATTTCCTTGGTAAATCTTCATCATAATTAACTTGGCTTACTTATTTTTCTTAAAAAACATTATAACCTATGAAAATAATTTAAAAACATGGGATGAGTAAAAAAATCATAGTAAGGGATATAAAAAGAAGGAAATAACACATTAGTCCATGAATACTTGTAACGTATGAAATCATTTTCAAAAAGACATAATTGTCACCTATATAAAATTACTTTGTGAAACTTGAGATTTCAAGGAGATTTCCACAAAACATATAGAAAATAAATAGAACCATAATTTTATCTTAGGGAATTACATATTTTTTTAACCATCATGGCTACCTTATGATTTGTAACCCTCACAACTACCTTATAATTTAACCCTCACTACTACATTATTGTGTAACCATCGCAGTAACACTTGGAGTAACCATACAGATGACCTCGAACTTACACATACCCAATAAATTGGAGAAAATATAGGTACCAACCTTCATTATATACAATTATTCAGAACTATAATATAATCATACAGCATGAATAAAAACCTTGCTTTTTAATTTTTCAAAACAGAATATTAAAAGAGGATTTTAAAAGAAAATCCCTTTTCAAATATCATATAATTGAAATGATACTTAATATGGTAGTTGTAATATGTATATACACAATAAATAAAAAAATTAATCATAATATAAAAAAATTAATCTCACATACAATTTAAATACAATGTAAATAATGAAGTATAAGGTTAGCCCAAAGAATGGGAATTGGGTTAAGAATTCCCTTACAAAGGGTTTTTCTTACTTCAAAATTGTATTTAAACCTCTTATATAATGGTTAAAATAGTGTTATTAATATATTAAAAAACATATTAATGTCTATAATACGTTATATGATCATTTTATAGCATCATTTCACCCTTTAATTGTTAGTATTTTTTTCCTTCCATTGTTTTGGGTGTGTTCTTTACATGATTTCTATGGTCGGTTTGTATTTTCTTTTCTTGTCATATGAAAAAAAAATTCCAGAAGTGGAATGAAATGGTATTCATATGTTTCCAGAATATATTGTTATACCATAAATCAATTTATTATTATATATGATGATCTATCATGAGATAAAACTTTAATGATATTTTTTTAGATCATTTTTTTGCAGTTCCTCGATAATCATGAACTTGTTTCATTGTATAATTTACTACCATGCATATAATTTAATTATAGAACATAAAATAGGTTTATTAATAAAAATTAAATTCTTTTTAATCCATTAAAATGTTTTTATGATCATATTTTAATGAGGATATGGAAATTGAAAGCACATCATCCACAATTTCAGTTAACAACGCATCACAAACGGTGTTTATATTTTCTTTTAGATTAAGAGGAAGAGGAGAGGAAGAAAGATGATGAATTATTTACATGAACATGATAACATACAATTATATATATTTAATACTTATTGGAAAAGGGGAGGGTAAGATAGTGGAATAAACGAAAGGGATTGAAAAGAAAACACACGAAAAGGGAAGTGGTTTCTTATATCCTGATCTCTTCTCCTTGAGATCCTCCTTAAGGCCATTGGTTTTGGAATTTTGGTGAGAACAGTAGGTCTTGGAAGTGGGGAAGAGACTTGGGGAGGGAATTTGGTAGAACATAGACAATTCTTAAGGCCTGAGAGGAGTGACAGTAAGAGGGGAATGAGGTTGGTATTTATAGTGGAGGAGAGGAGTGATTTTATATTATTTTAATCATTATTTTAATATATTTGTCCAAGACTATGAATAGTCTTCATTATTGTGATAAAAATAGTAAATAGAGCATTTTTCTTCGCAAAAAACTAGGCTTACATTATCCATGGTGTCAAAAATAATTTATTTAACTATTAATTTGAATACAAGGCATTTTACCGTATTTCACTATTCATAAAAAATTCACGAATTTAAGAAAAATACCAAAAATTCACCCTTACCATTTTTTGATTTGTAGAATTAAAAAATGAACTCCATTTTTTGAAAATAATTTTCCAAATATAAAAAATTTAATTTTTAAATTAAATCATAATTTATTCAAAAATAACAATTTTAAAACTACAACTCTTTTTTTAACACCATGAAAAATTAATCAAAATTTCATTGTTTTAAAGCCTTATGAAATTAAAATAATAATAAAATTTTCTATTCCTTAAGGTCATATTAATATTCATAATTGTATGATATTATTCACCAAAAAAACAAGTTGGTTTATCACACTACAAATAACTTACTGATCACAATCGTAGACGACTCTTTTTTGAAATTCAAATCATAGAAGCGACAAAATTATGTTTAATATATCGATATAACTATATAATTAAAATATAGTTTCATGAATTTAAATTTATTTTTAAAACATTTGGTTGTTACAATAGAAACATACAATTTCATTTACTCTATAACTCAACATCTATAATATATCACCCATAATGTAAATAACCCTATAAAGACCTATTTGGTCAATGAAAAAAATGGAAAGTATATAAAAAATTAACTATCATGCATCCATGTGACTCCATGAGTCATAATAAAATCTTCAAATTAGAATTACTCTCTGAAAATTTAAGTGTTAACCAGAATATAAAACTAAAATTTAAATTAAACTTGATCATTAATAAAAATATTAGGTCGCTGCATTAATTTCTACAATCCTAAATATTAATATAAGAAATATTTTAATATACTTACAAATAAAATTAAACATAATTTTTTTCAAATAAAATTCATGAAAATAAAATATAATATTCACATCCATCTTATAAAAATTACATCTTATTTTTATTATATGATAGCAGTTACTGTGAAAACTTTTCCAACAACCTAATAAATGTTTTAAAATAAAACACTCATTTACCAAACCACTTGAAAATCAATGATAAAATAATTTAACTAAAAATAATTTTTAAAAAATATATTTTAAAATAATATAAAAAAAACAAAATGGTGAATGGATTACCACAAAGTAGGCACCACAAGTCAAGAAGTAAATTAAAATAAATAACAAATAGGTGAAAAAACCATTGAAAAACAAAGGGAATCAAGTTGAGAAGAAGACATGTGTTCCCCATATATAACACCAATCAAAAAGTATGTGTATTGGGCTCCACCTCTTGGTTAATAATTCTATAGAACCTATAATTACATCACTAATTAGGGTATCTTCTATAATTATTTAAAAATTATTTCATTCCATTAGCTAATAAAAAATCACATTTAAATCACTGGAATATTATGTGAAAAGGTATCTTATCCAGCCTGAGTTCATCTACCTAAGTAGTCGGTGTTCCCAAGAACAAATAAAGTATATGTGATAAAAAATAATCACTAATCACTAAAAGAATCACAAACCATAATTATTACTCTCCCTTGGTATCAATACACTCACATAGAATAAACCCCTTTTCATCCATCATTGATCACCACATACATCAAACACCACCCATTAAAGGGGATTAAATATAGGGTATCAAAGAGGGCCTCATAAAATACCAATTAAATATTTTTTTAAAATTCAAAATGGTCCATTAAAAATATCGTGGGATTAAAATCATTGAATCCGCATTTTGAGACTCGATTATTAAGAGTGGGACATTTTTAAATCCCTTTGAAATTTTTTTAAAAAAACTAAAAAATTTATATAAATAAAACACTTTTTTTAATGGGTCCATTTAAGAGATAAATAAAATAGTTTATGTGTTTGGTTTATTAAGCAAAATTTTTCAAAATGTTCTAAAAATTATAAATTCCCTATATTGAAACTCTATTCAAGTAAAATGTAATATTCATTTCAAATAACGGTTAAAATTATTTACTACTATCATTATAAAATTAATAAATATGTTTAACAAAAAAAATCAATGTGTATAAAATTATAAGTTTGGGTATGTGGTAAACCAACATTGATTCGATGAAAATAGTCAAAAAACTCAAATACCAGAGGAATAAGACCCAAACCATTCATCATAATCCTTAAAAATGATAATTCCAAAACAACAAGTAAAAAACTCCCTTGGGTTATTATAAGGTATTAAAACTTATGAGGGATGAGGGAACCATGAGGTAGGGAGAAGAGAGGGAATATGATACACTACCTCAAATAAAAGACCATAAACCATGAAGAATCAATGTTAGTTTTGTAATGGAAGAAGGATACCAAAGGAAGAGAGGAATGCCAAGGTGGAGGGACTATGGATGGGGGTAACACATAGGTAAAGGGAGATATGAAATAGGAATTAAAGGTAAAAAATGCAGGTATAACATATAATATTTGAAATAAATACATCCTTCAGAAAATAACATGGTCAACTAGCATCATTTACTAAACCATTCAGTAACCATGAAGTACACAATAGACATCCAAGAAGAATCAACATGGTTTCTCGATGACCCTCGTAGTTTAAAAATCATTTGTTAGCTAAGTCAAATTATATTATCCAATTGCAGACCCCTAACACAGATTCAACACACAATTTACCAAACTATGCACCCTAACCATGAGACACCCCAAAAGTGTCCATAATTTTAAGTATCTTCCATGTATGTTACCAAAAATTGAAATAATATTATATTATATAATATGATTTAAAATAATAGAAAAGTAACCAACTACAGTAAAATGGGTTGTTACACCACTTTTGGTGTCTTCTTCAGTTATAATCACACCCCACCTGGGCACCCTAACAATCAAGAAGACATCATGTTTCATGACCCAAGTAATGGAAAAAACCAAATGATTTAGAAGGTTGAGCTAGAATGGATAGTCGATTTTTAAAGATATGACCAGGCTATGACTTGGGGCCAGTTTTTAAATGACTCATTTATTTTTTTAAACTTATACATCACATTGAATATGATCTTCTCATGAAAAAATATTATATTTTTTGTGACTGATATGACATGTATACTAGTTCATTTTGAAATAGCTTGATGTTTTTATTTACATTACACTAGAACATATCTATGGTGATTAACATTATTAGGGTATTTTTATAGTTGCTGTATTTATTTTATATTGGAAACATTGTGTTTTACAATTATCTATACCAAAATTTATGCTCTATTAACCTACAGTTTGTTTACCCTCTCTTTTAGTCAGTAGTCACAAGCATATGGGGAAGAATGATATAGGTGTGTGGTTACTTTATTTAGAAAAGTAAATGGTGAACCAAATCAAGGATTTTACCCTATGTAACCTGAGTTATTTTTTATTTCACAAACACTTATAGAACAATATCACATTCCATTTCAGGGACAATTATTATTTATTGATAATTAACTTATTTAAAATCAAACTTATTATCACTAACACCTCAACTAATGTGATAATTTTTTAAAAAATATCATATCAGGTCATATAAAGTTTGGGTATATTAAGATTATAAAAGTAACAACCAAAAATATATTTTTGGATAACAAAAAATAACATTTCTCTACTTTCATACCAATTTTATTAGAAGCTTATTATCATAAATGTTATTCAAAATCCAAAATCCTAATAATAGAAATATTGGGATGATTATTATTCTATATATAATTTTATGTATTTATAATTACCAAATATGGAATGTAGTTCTATATGAAATTTTTTGTTTCTAAATCACATCAAAATCAACCAAATTTTAGATATTTTTAATATATAATTTTTTATATTTTATGTATATATTATATATGAATACTATAACTAATAAAATTAGATTTATAGTTTAAAATTTTTTAATTCTATGAAAATTAATTTAAATGTAATTTTTATTATAAAATATAAATTTGGTATATTATAATCCATTTAAAAAAAATTTGTTAGTATTTATTTTTTTCAGTCACTTTATAAATTATCATCTGCAGTGAAGGATTTTTAGTATTGGAGATATTGAAAATATCATTGAAGATGAATGAATCTGAAGTTAATAATAGTTTATTCATTCAAAAATCATTAAGGTTTTCCTAGAGTTTCCACATATGGAAGTGTATGGAAGAATCTTTCGAAGTTCTATCTAGAGGACAGATATAACATCTTAATGTTATGAACTAATCTGCAAAAGGATTCACATAATATTAATTATTATATAGTTGAATTATAGGTTTTTCCCTAATAGACAAAATCCATGCCGCAATAGGCCTATGTTAGAATAATATATTTCTATTTCAGAATAACTCAAAGCTATATAAGATTAAATAATGATAAATCACTTCAGAATGAAATGTGTTAATCCAAAACTATGTTACATTAGCATAAAATATTCTAATGATTAGTATTATGGGGATTTTTTCTTTCTGAAATGGTATTCCCATGAATATTTGGGATAGGGATATCATGTTCTACATATTTGTTTCTACTATTGGAGTTGGGTTTCATAATTTGACGAGTCTTGTGTGTGATTAAATAATAACCTGTAAAAAATAAATTTGGTGTAAGGACTATATTAAAAAGTAAGAGAATGATATATGGATGATGTACCAATTCTCTTTATAGATATAGAAGAATATTTATATTCAACCATTCATGTCAAAAAAATTAAAAACTCATAGAATAATAAATATTATTTTCATTAAGTGTTTACCCAAAAAAACCTAATCATATGTTTTGATTAATTGAAATTTTTGTGGTTTGACATCAAGAAGGTGAGTGGATATTATAAATAAATCTGAATGGGAGTTCCCTTATCTCTCATGGAAAAAACATCAAAATGTCATAAATTTGAAAATTTTAGTGGAGAATTTAGTTTGGATTTTATGTTAATATTGGAGATGGAGAAACAACATGAGCATAAGAATTGGGTTTAAAGTCCGAATGGAGTTTCTTTAGTTTCAAAGATAGAAATATCATTATTATGGATTTATGATGAGTTTTGCGAAGAAATCCAAAGGGGGTATGTTAGAATACAATTGAGAATTGATGTTGGTTTTGGAATTTTTACAACCACCTTTTATGTTTTCAAACATAGTGAAATAATTCAAGTTTTTTTATTTTTCTAATCACATTGAAAATGAATGTATATGATGTTCATAATGGATCCATAATTTTAGAATTATTTTGGTATGCTAGGAGTTTCTATATATGGATGTTTTAGGAAGAATTTATAGAATTTTGATATCTAGGATATGTATTATTCCACAAAACTATGGATTATGTTTTAGTGGGTTTCAGGTAAGATTATATATTCAATCATTGAATTGAAGGCTTCACCATGAGGGATGAATCCACAAAACAATGGACCTACACCAAAATAATTTCATACTATTTCAACGTTATGGAAGATTAAATATTTCAAGATCGTGTATAAATGATATGGGTCACACCACAATTGTGTTAGATAAAAAAAATATTTTGAATGTTACTATTGTGGGAAATTGTTAAAGAAACAATATTATTTTGAAAAATTCTTTATGTAGGGCTGGCGGAATCTACTCACTTGCATTATTAGAGATGAGGGTCAAGATATAAAGAGTCTTGTGAGATATTTAAATAAATACATGTAAGAGTAAATTTAAATTACTCAAAGGTAAATAGCATCATAATAATATGTGGTGTTATTTGAAGAATAGAGGATCATATGTGGTTATATTCCCAAAAGATAACATTACATCATTAAGTGTATCCCACACCATGAAGGGAGAAGTCAATAATGTTTCGTACAATTATTCCATTTCACTAATGTATTATTATAAGTCAGGAAACATGGGAGGGTGAATAAATTATTATTGGAGGAAATATTCACACCATAGTGGTTTTGAAATTAGAAATTTCATAAGTATATTTTTTTGAGTGATGAAGAGTGTTTCATTGTGAAGCTGGTGATCATGATAAAATAGTGTTTATTCATGTAGAATATTTAGTATTCAATGTTAAAATCTTTTATATATTATTTCATAACCCTCCTCTAGTGGTAAAACCTCCAGGGACTACAATAAGGATGAGATTGATCTATAAATCTCTCTACAAATAGGTCATGTGATGGAAACTATCTACATGAGTATAAATCATAAAAAATTGGTGGTATTCACCTCAAAAATCCTCGAAACCTTTAATGAAAACTAACAATAAAATTCGAAATATAAAAAGGAATAAAATATCTCAATATACATGCAATTTTCATATAGATATAACTGTCCAGAAATGAAATGTTTGAAGAAATATCCTACAGTGTTATCTCAGATAATATCTCTTGTATTGGAGATAGAACTATCCAAACCAGTAAATGAATCCATTTAAGAAAAATAAAAAAAATTGTAAATATGGTTGAGAATTAATATATTCTCAATAGTATTTTCTTCAAGAAATCTCATGAAAAAGTTGAAGAATCCTATTATTTCCTAATTGAAAAAACAATTGAACTAGAATGAACCTATGTTGGGATAATTATCACACAACCTCACCAAAGTTCACTCACCTTAAATCATATCTAATATAATAAAATAATACTAAAAGAAGATAAAAATTTGGTATTCTATTACCACTTCCCCACTGATTTCTCTAACGCCCCAACAACAAAGTCACTGTGTTTCTATCCCTTATATAGTTGTGAAATCATACATCATATCTCATATCACATTCATATGACACTTTCAATATAAATTACATCATCATAACCATATATCCACTATAATAAACCATAATTATAAATAAAATAATATTATATCAGATTTGATGAATATTCATTACATAACATAATGATCCACACTAGAATTATATTAGTATAGTATCACTTGTAACATGATTAAACAAACAAATAGTGTATAAATCAACTACATCATCTATAACTAAGTTCTTAATAACTATAACACTTCATAGATAAATGATTATTAAGAAGTTTTGTCACATACATAACTTATTTTAAAGGTAAATTTCATTTAATTTCTATTTATTATTTGTTTTAGGGGTTTCCTATTCATTTCTAGAGAAAAGGGTGAGTTTTCATGGTTTGGGCCAAATCGAGAGCCCATTTCCAAATTTAAAAACCAATTTTGATTATTTTATAACTATTTCATTTTTAAATATTTTTCACCCATTCCACTTCCAAAATATCCTCTATTGACCTTTTAACACCAAAAATGTAATTTGGACCCCTTAGTAATCCATAACAATGGGGTATTTGGGTTTTTATTTAAGAATTAGGCCAACCTGAAAGCCCATTTTCTGGTTTTAAATTGTTTCATTATTTTTTAATATCTTTTCCATTATAATGAATTTTTTGGTGATTATACCTCCCTTTAGACCCTAAGAATCCTAGGATTTCTCCCATTTCCTTTCCCCCCTCCTTTGAGCTCTTTGAAATCGCTAATTAGGGAAGAACTTCATAGGGTGTCTCAAAACGGCCATAATTGAAGAGATAACTTCATCCCTTCTTAACTCTCTCAATTATTACTCTTTTCCCTCCATTACAATTCCTAAATGACCTTATATATCTTTTTTTAACAACCCCTTCATTTTGTCTGTTTTCAATTTTAGATACTATTTTTTTGGAGTTATTACTTTAGGATACTTTAAGTCAGTGAGTTCATTTCTTTCCTCTTTCAAATTGCTTAGGGTTTCATTTGTTTTTATTAGGGTTTATTCCCACTTCCTTGAAGTCCAAAATGAACATGGGGTAGGTTTTAGAACCTAAGGTTTAACCTGTTGTTTTCTTTTTCCAATTATTGTGATTTTAGGTTTGTTCTAGGTCCTTATTGGTGCGGTGGTGGTGCGAATTAATTTTCGCACGGTGATTCAAGGGTTTTCCTTAATTTGGTAGGTGATTCCATTTTTCATGAAATTTTTGTGGCTTATCTTACCATGATCATGTTATTTTAATATTTATTTCATTTGAATGTTTCTGCAAAAATTAGTTTTAGTTGCATTTACAAAGCAAATGAATTTTAAGTTCCAATTTTTTGTGAAATTGGGCGGTTTTCATACAAATATTTTATTGGTTTATTTGGGGCTGACCAATAATTACTTAGTGGATGTTATTGAACTGTATTAGGACTGAAAATAATGTTTTTAATGTTTATTCTTTTTTTTTGTTGCTGCGAAAGTTTGTTTAAATTGTGTTTGGGAAGAAAATGGGCTTTAAGTCCCATGTTTGTGTGAAAATGGGGGTTTTTAAAAGATATAACTTCTTGGTTCAAATGGGGATACCCCAAAACTGAATTATTGGTTTAATTAAAGGATATTGAACTTCCATTTTGTTTTGGTGACTTAAAATTGTGCACATAGTGTGCAAAGTGGATATTTCAAAGAGTGTTGGGTGCAAAACAATGCGGGTTTTTGAGAAATTGTTTTATGGAAAATCAAAGTGTTTTGTTGTGTGTTTTAAATGGTATAAAGTGTGTATAGCTACTATATTGTTTGTAAGTGACAATAATTGGAGTTTTTATAAGAAAATGGATGCATGTGTCTTGATGAATTTGTCTGAGCACAAACGGGGGAGCCCGGGTACCTTGGTGGGGCAGATGTGTACTAGTACGGCTAATGGACCGGATGGGTTTTGTCCATGTTTCACCTAGAATTTGGATAAATAAAACTCTAACTAAACTATGTGGATGCTTATTGGGTACAACTAGGTTATTTTTATGTTCCCTACTAGTGGCTCGTGCATGATAACGAATTTTACTATGGTTACTTTACACTGAGGTATGAGGTACATGGGGCCCGAGACTATCTAGTGCCTAGGGGTGTTCCCGATTTTGTTGCTCATTGTGTTTGTGGTATTTTCCTTTTTATTTGAGTGTTTTTTGCAGTACTTTATAGTGTATAACATGTTTATTGAAATTTTTGAACATTCTAAAAATTTTAGCTTGAAAACTGTTTTCAATTGAAAGTTGCATTTCTTGGATTTTATCACTGCCTTTCTTTGCGTACTAAAACTGCTTTCTTTTTCACATTGAATTTCATACTCTTTGAAATCATTGGGAGGTATCCTATTGGTATTAGTCTCAAACCCTACATAAAATCCATGGGTGTAATTATACTTGGTTATGTTTGACTCGGGTAAAGGAAAGGCTAAGGGTGATGGCGGTTTGGGGTGTTAGTCTTCATCCTTGGGGCAGAGTTGTAGAGACGGCTTGTGGGTGATGAACCCTAGTCATGTGGAGTCCTTAGTGATAACTTTATGCTATATTTATTTTTATTTGGACCAATTTTAGTGTCTTTAAAAAAACTTATTCCGATCTGGTTTTGTTAATAATTTTTTAGCATGAAAATTTCAGATTCTGATTATGGTTTGTTTTTTATGTTTTATGCTTTCATACTTGGGTAAATCATTCCCAAACCAGATTTTTTGATACCTAAGAACTTGTTCCAGCCCATGGGGATAGGGAACGCCCTTCAGGACTTGGCACAGTCTGGGTTCGGTGCCGGTAATAGTGGCGACCAGATTCAGATCATGACAAAATGGTATCAGAGTAGGTTAATATTTTTGGGTTACATTGCTATTTTGGGATGATTCGAGATAGACTGGAGATAGGACTGTTGGGGATTGGGGTTTAGTTTGTGAGTAGGGTTCCTAGACCTCACCTCTCATGGAAGACCATGAGTCACTAGGGGATTTTGTAATTTATGGATTGACTTCACTTCCAAGTGAGACGTGTGGGCTACAGACCAAATGTGGACATTAGGCGGCTGTGGAGTAGTTGTTTCTTTGATTACTGAAATGTGTTTGGATTATATATATTTTATGTATTTGATTAATATTTTCAGAATTGTGGTATTGAATATTGTTTTGTGACTGTTTCATTTTGTAGCCACATGCCTCCTCAGAATGCTCCCACGCGTCCATAGGAGGAAGCTGAAGAGAGTTCTCCCACACCGATTGATCAGAGGCTCATGGAGGCTATGGTTCAGGCTATCCAAGATTTCAGACAGTGACCAGATCCTGCTCCTATTCCTGTTAGGGTAGAATAGATAGGTCCAAGAAAAGATAAAGCACAAGAGTTTCTGAGAAACAATCCTCCAACCTTCTGAGGTAGATCAGAACCCCATGAAGCAGAAGAATGGCTCGAGAAGATCGAGCATATGTATGAGTTCCTAGAAACTCCTGAGGAGCTCAGGGTGAAGTGTGCATCCTTTCTATTGGATGGTCCCATCCATAAGTGGTGTGAGTCAGTGCTTCAAGCTGGGAAGAATGAGCTGATGCGCTGGGGAGATTTCAAGGCTGTCTTTAATGAACAGTACTGCCCTAAGGTGTTGGATTATGCTAGGTCTATAGAGTTTATAGAACTTGTTCAGGGGAATCTATCTGTTATGGAGTATGCTAACCGTTTCACTGAGTTGGTTCGGTATGCTCCAAAAATTGTCTCTAATGAGTAGGTGAAGGCCCAGAGGTTTGAGAAAGGCTTGCGACCAGAGATATACTCCTAGGTGTTCTTGTTTAAGCTGAGGACCTATGTTGAGGTCATTGATCGGGCGTGCATGGTAGATATTGATAGGAAAGGCAGGGCTGGTGTCTATGGTTTAGTATCAGCAGTGGGCAGTGACAGCTTCTTAGAGAAGAAAAGGAAGCGGGATGATCATGTGAAGAAAGGAGGGGGCAGTTCAGGCCACTCTTCCAAGCATTTTTCTTCTGCGGCTTCATATGCGAGATCGGTCATGTGCCACCAATGTGGGAAGCCCAGGAATATCCGACTAGCATGTCCACTTCCTCTGAATCCTTGTTACCAGTGTGGAGGTATGGGTCATTTTCAGCGCTTCTACGGTGTGGTACGTCCACTCCCAAGTGGGGCAGGGTCAGTGGCTTCAATAGGAGCACCAGCACAGCTCGAGCCATTGAGGACTGGGGGATCTCGATTTGGAGGTCGTGGTGGTGGGGCTGGATCTTCTTCTAGGAAGATCTAGTTCAAGGAGCAGCCACAAACTAGAGGTCATCCTCAGGAAAATACTAGACATCTCCATGCAGTGGATCAGGCACCAACAGGATCAGAGGTGCGACCATTGATAGTTCGAGGTACCATTTTGATCGTAACTTCTATAGCTACTACTCTTTTTGATACAGGAGCCTCTATTTCATTTATTTCTACCCATTTTGTGGAGATTCTGAATTTACCAACTGAGTTGATGTCTTTCGCAATGGAGTTGGTGACACCGCTGGGAAAGAAGAAGAAGCAGGGCCTCAGATTCCCCTCGTGTGCGCTTTCCGTGTCAGGGGTTGAGATGGAGTGGGACCTACTGGTTCTAGATATGGAACTTTATGACATAATACTTGTAATGGATTGTCTAGTACACTTCCAGGCACACATCGATTGCTACAGATAGTGTGTGAGTTTCATGGCACCTGATGGGAGTCGTCAGGTTTTTTGTGGAGAATGGGATCCTCTGTCAGGTCGCACAGGGCCTCCACTCCCAGAGTTAGGAAGTATTATCTTCCAGTTATCTTCGCTCGTGTTAGAGTATGGCCTTTCCCCTGAAGGTTCACTACCTCATTTAGTGAATGAGTTTCCGAAGGTATTCCCAGAAGATTTTTCAGGTTTTCCCCCGGAGTGGTATGTGGAGTTTTTTATTGATCTGATGCCGGGAACACAGCCAATATCTCTTCCCTCTTATCACATGGCCCCCACCAAGCTGAGGGAATTAAAGATATAGCTGGAAGACTTAGAATCAAAAGGATTCATTCACGTGAGTGTCTCTCCTTAGGTCGCTCCTGTGTTGTTCGCGAAAAAGGTTGATGGATCCCTCCGGTTGTGCATTGACTACCAGAAGCTGAATAAGGTAACAATTAAAAACAAATACACATTTCCCAGAATAGATGATTTGTTTGTTCAGTTGAAGGGGGAAAAGTGGTTCTCAAAGATAGACCTGTGTTCAAGGTATCATCAAATCAGGGTGGAGGAGTCAGATATCCCAAAGACAGCCTTCCGAAGTAGGTACGGCCTCTTTGAGTATTTGGTCATGCCCTTTGGATTGACCAATTCTCCAGAAGTCATTATGGCACTTATGAATAGTGTGTTCCATCAGTACCTCGATTCCTTTGTTGTGGTGTTTGTGGATGACATTCTGGTATACTCTGGATCTGAGGACGAACACGAACATCGCTTGAGGATCATTTTGGTCACTTTACAGGATCACTACGTCTATGCAAAGTTGTAAAAGTTCACATTCTGGATTCGGGAGGTAAAATTTCTTGGGCATGTGATCTCTAATTAGGGGGTTTTAGTGGACCCTGAGAATATTAGTGCGGTTATGTCATGGGAGCATCCAAACAATGTGTTCGAGATCAGGAGTTTCCTTGGACTGGCTGGTTATTTCAAGCGATTCGTTCAGGATTTCTCTCGGCTTGCATCACCGATGACAGCACTCACCCGGAAAAGGGTGAAGTTTGTATGGGGTCCAGAATGTCAGGCATCATTTGAGGAGATGAAGAGGTGGTTGACTAATACCCCCATAATGATTTTGCCAGATGTTGGAAAGGGATATGTGGTCTATTGTGATGCTTCATGTATGGGTCTTGGGTGCGTGTTTATGCAGGATGATCACGTCGCGGTGTATGTCTCTCGCCAACTCCGACCACACGAAAAGAACTACCCAACCCATGACTTGGAGTTAGCAGCGGTGATGCATTCTTTGAAGACTTGGCATCACTACCTCTTTAGAGAAAAGTTTGTGGTCTACTCTAATCACAAAATCTTTGCCCATATCTTCTCACAGAAGGACCTCAACTTGAGGCAACGTCGTTGGATAGAGTACTTGTAGGGGTTTGACTTTGACATTGTATATACCCCAGGAAAGGATAATGTGGTGGTTGATGCTTTGAGAAGAAGAGTTCCAGTGCAGGCTCTAAGGAAGTCCAGTGATGAGTGGACTTTGATGGGGCTCTTTTCTCATATTTATGTGGAGACCAAGGAACAAAGTGGAGGTGAATTATTGGTGAGTGTCCAGTTGACTACTTTTCTGTTGGATTTGATTCAGCGGGAACAGACCAGTGATGAGCTTTGTTAGCAGTCAAAGCAGTTTCATCATGGTTGGGAGACATCCTTTGATTGGCCGTCATATCCCAAGGGCATATTGTGCTTAAAGGGTCGTTCAGTAGTGTCGTTATCTCTACAAGAAGGTGGTGATGCATGATAGCCACCAATATCAGTGGGTTGTCTATCCAATTTCCACTAAGATGTATTATGATGTCCGTCGGCAGTTTTGGTGGCCTGGTATGAGACGGGACATAGAAGACTTTCTGTTGAGATGCTACACATTCTAGAAGGTGAAATCATCACACCAAAGGCCCTCCGTTTTTCCCCAACCACTACCAATCCCTACCTAGAAGTGGGACGAGGTCGCCATGGACTTCATTTTTGGCTTACCTCGTACACCTCAAGGTAATATTTCCATTTAAGTGGTGATTGATCATCTGACCAAATCAGCCCACTTCATTCCGATAAAAGATACAACTAAAGTGGATGAGTTGGTTCATTTGTATCTTCAGGAATTGGTGAGACTCCATGGCGTACCATCAACAGTTGTCTCAGATAGAGTCCCCCGCTTCACTTCTCGATTTTGGGAATGTAGGACCCCGGGACACCCTGAGAGGGGAGGGGTGAATCAGGGTGTTAACTTTTTCTTCTTAAAGTTATGGATCTTGTTCCCACGTTGGTAGGAACTACTTAAACTTTTATGATGGATATGATCAGCAATGAAACATTCACATGCAAAGAGATAACACAAAAATTTTACTTGGTTCACCACTATGGCCTACATCCAAGGAGCATACGCCGACAAGTTTTCGGTCGTACCAAATTCCACTAATCTTCACTATTTGTGGATTACAATGGTTCGGGAACATTCACTCTGTCCCAGGCTCACTGCCTTTACAATTGTTCAGGGATACCTCACTACGTCCCTCGGGTCACTCCTGTTGACTCCCCCTGGCTCACAGCCATTGGTAAAGTCCCGCTCAGTTTATAGACGTGAAGGTCTCTTCAATAGATTTTCATTGAAGTCTTTGTCTCCTGTTCAGCATGAGACTTTGCTTGCATCAGAGTCCTGAGTTGATGCTCTTTTGTATTCAACCTTCTACTTTAGTGCAATAACTGAATGTACTATATCTTCTTCTTCTCTTCCTTTGATTCTCAATACTAACACCTAAGTGTATTGATATATTCCCCTCTTTCTGTGCAGATCTGATTTTAGTTGCACGAACCGTTCTTCTTCTCTTCGCAAAGCACAATGAGGATGTTAAACACCAGTCATGTGTGTGCGGTACCACTTCTCTTCATAAAACCAAATTTTTCATTGTTATTTTTTCTTTGCAAATGAATAAATCATCTATTGCACCGAAGGTATAGGGAAATCTTTCAGCTTTCATGCAGATTTAAAAATATGGGCGTACTCCAACAACACCTGGCGCTCTTCTCCAAGCCCAGCGTGCAAGTCCCATTACGGCGTGCAAGTCTTCGGCGCGCAAGTCCAAACTAGAGCGCAAGTATCACCAAACCACCTGTGTGAAACTACCTTCCTCAACTTCTATCCTGCGATACACACTTCCTTTCTTGCCCAAACCGCCTTGGGTGCGCAACCAACAACCGGCGTGCAGCTTCAAACACTGGAGCGCAAGTCTACCTGTGCGACCACACACTACTTGCGCGACTTCCACACCTGCGCGACGGGAGCTCTGATTTTTCTAAGTGTTGAACTCCGTGAGAAATGAGGAGGGGTGGTAAAGTATTTATAGGCATTTGGAACCCCCTGCGTGACGGCGTGCAAGTCTCCCCTCGGCGCGCATGTCACGGTGAGCAGGTCTCTTCCCCTGCAAGTCACTTGCGTGACCAACTTCCAAACTTCCATGACCCTCCTTCCTTTTCCATATTTTGAGTTTATGATCTTGAAAAACAACAGGCGCGCAAGTTCCCAAGCCTTCTAGGCATCGGCGTGCAAGTCACTTCACGGCGTGCAGGTCACTTGTGCGACAAACCCAACACTTGCGTGACCCCCTTTCCTTTGACATGTTTCCATGTTCTGATCTTGAAAAACATATGGCACGCAAGTTTCCTCTCCTTCAAGTACACAGTGCGTAAGTCCTTTTTCCAAATTCACTTTTCTTCATTTGTCGATTTTCAGGCCTAAAAATTTGGCAAACACTGGGAAATGGCGCCACCTTGTATCTACTCTTTTTGTCCACCTCCAGATCATCCATTCCTTTGTCCGCCTCCAGATCATCCATTCAATTCATCAAGAAGTCTCTTGAATGGTTCTCATGCAATCATGAGTAATTGCATGGTCTTCATCAAAAACCAATGGTTCTCATGCAATAATGAGGAATTTCATGGTCTTCATCAAAACCCATGGTTCTCGTGCAATAAGGAGGAATTGCATGGTCTTCATCCAAAAACCCCATTCTTCATTAATCATCCTCAGATGGATTACACCTCACATTCTTCATTGTTGTAAACAATATATCACCTTTGATACATGTTCTTTGAACTTTTGATTAGTACAACAATCGTCTGAATTACCATTCCTCCACTTCATCGGAGTACTTCATGATCTCCTTAATTTTGATCTTCCAATCCTCCATTTCATTGGAGTACTTCTTGATCTCCTTCATTTTTATCTTCATTGACAACTATTGAAAACAAATACAACCTTATACAAAAAGTGGTTCTGACAATCTCCCCCTTTTTATTTTGTCGTCAATGCCTTATACATCTTCTGAAATGAATTTGTCAATGTCAAAATGAGAATATTATCTTCAATAAACATTTCTTTTCAAACATTCATTTCACTTTCTCTCCCCCTTATTGACAAGAAATTTAAAGTGCATGGTAAGGAGGGTATCAATCCATACTTAAGCAATGTATCATTAATCATATCACTCGAAGTCTACTTGAGAAATGCTCGATGTAGAAAACAAGAGGATTTGATTAAGTAAACAAGGTTGTCCATTATTCAGAGATCATGATACCAACATGAGATGAGAACTCATGTATTTTGTCTTCAAGGTTTTACCACTTTTACTTCAGGTTGAATAAAATCAAATGTGATAGGGAATAATCAACCTGAAACTCTTGCACTCAGGTTCTACCCCTGAGAGCATGCTCCACCTTCAATTCCTTGCATTATTAGCACAAATACAATACACAAATGAATAATGGAATAAGGTGGTTCCTCCTTTCTTCATCAACATGATCTGTATGGTTGAGGTTCTTTTCTCAACCAAGTTCCTCTATTCACTTCAGTATTCAGGCCTACACATTTGAACATATGTTCTGATATCTGTTGATGTGGTATGTCTTTCTTCACATTCTCTTCTACTTTGTGTGAGGAATTGTTCTTCTTAACAGCCATCATGAACAATGCATTCTTACTCCTCTTAAGGACTGCATCTTTATCTGCTATTAAGGTTAGGAAACCTTTTGCAATGTGACCATATTTCTTGCATCTCTCACACAGAACTTCTTTGACACATGTGTTTCTCTTGGATTGAAATCTCTCATGCACTGTGTCTTCTTCATGTGAAAGTTTTTCTTTTCCTTTATCACCAGCCATGTCCTTTTCATCTACAAGTTTTTTCATTCTTTTCAAATCTTCAGGTCATATAACCAATATTTCATTTGGAACTGTTGCCGCTAGTTTGGGTCTTCCACATGGATTCATCTGAGTTTCATCCCACTTAGTTTTTGTAGAGGCCCGAAGCTTGACGTACATAGACATAACATTAATTTTGAGGAATAATTAGTACATAACAAAAACAGACACACAAGGATGGTAATAGTTTAGTATCTTTGGAAACTCGGAATAAAATATTCTAATCGTGGTGAAAGATCTTCAACATCTCCCAATAAAGATCTTCCCATTTTTTTACCTAAAACGTTTCTTTATATCCTGGGGAAAATAAAACATAAAAGGGGTGAGCTCAAATGCCCAGTAAGGGTAAACATAGAGAACATAAAACAATCCATAAACATTTGAATGCAAAAACTTGAACATAAATTCTAAACATGAAAATCTTGAGCAAAGAAATGAATCTTGGAAGTACGTAAAGCATATATCATAAGGGAACATCAATCATGATAAAATAGCATTTTAATAAAACATGTAATTATTGAAACCATTAAGTGCATGATATGATTTCCATAGTAGCCAAGGCATTACTGCTAACACCATCTTAGTGGACAAAGTCCCTTTCTGAATCGAGTTCACTCCTCGTTCCAGTCATGTATTACTGAACCGGTTTAACTTGTCGTTCCAGCCATGTCTATCTCATGAGATATAAATCTTTACCCAATGCATTGGATGGAGATATAGGTCCCACACATCTCATAATGAAATCATTCTTACTTGTGCCATAAAATAAACTTAAAACATTCATCATAACCCAAAGAATAAAATGGGTTTCATAAACATCATCCCATCATTTCATAATCCATATAAAACAAATGGACATTTCATCATAAGAAAAGTGAACCATGTAAAACATAGAGACATTAAACTTGAAACATACACATATCAAATAATGTAATCTTAGATGGAAAATGGTTTTGATAAAACATTTGAAATGAATTCTTGAGGAAAATATCCTTTCTTCATGAAAATCATTTTCTTTTCAAAAAATCCCATGCAGTTTTAAAATAAAATTATTTTGTTAAAAATAGTCATAAAATCATGTAGAGTAATCTTTATGAAAATGAGGCTTTATTAAACCATAAAAATCAGTTCATGCCGTATAAGTTAAAAATAACATTCTCCTCGTACTTTTTTCGGAAAAGTCAAAAAAGTACCTCGTAACGTAAACAAAAGAAAGATTCATTACATACCATGTAGTAAAAGTCAAAAATGGGTAAAAAGAACTTTAAACATACATGAAAACACTTTTATAAAACATGGACTTGGATGATATAAATAACCCCAGTAAATACTTACGAATAAGCAATCTCAGATAAAAATGTGATTTGCAAAATTATCCCTTACCTTAGGTCCGATATGCTTCATACGTATCCGAACCTCCTGTATAATGATTTAGATAATGTAATTGACTTATTAAAGAATCATATTAATTTTTATGATATCATATATTCTTCACTTATGACTTTATATTACCCGTTATTTTGTAAATTATATGTTAAAGTAGTGTTTTGGGTAAAATCATTTCATTTATCGTATGTGTTTCGACTTGTCGTTCTTGATATTAATAATTATATCCTGATTTAAATAATTACATAATGTAAAACATGACTTATATATAATATATATTCATCATATACATATATATATATATATATATATATATTATAGATCGATAAAAGGAATGAAATACACCGTTCATGGAGACGGTAGGCCGTATGTACGCATGAACACTGTTTTTGTTTCCTTATTGAATTGAATGAAACTAAATAGATGACATACATATATATATAAATAAATCTAGTAGAATTCATATATTTCATTATTATTCATTATATAAACTTTATGATCATTCATGTATGGTTAACATGGAGAATGAATCTCATCGCGTCGTGGAGACGGTAGTCCGTACGTACGCACGAGCGATAATATCGTTCCCATAATTATTGAATAGAATTGGAGTGGATGGTATAATATATCAGAATCATTATGATGTTATAATAACCATATATAGTTATTCTTTACACCATTATACCCATCCATGTATGGTGTTGGTGGAAAAACAGATTTCATCACGGCGTGGAGACGGTATTCTATACGTACGCACGCGTGGTGATTTCGTTTTCCGTAGGATGGATAGATGGTGAAATAGGGTTGTTTCATACTTATAATAACATATCAGTATATGAGTTATACTGAAGTTATTACTTCATAATGAAACAACTAAATAAGAAGAAGTGGAAGAAGAAATAAATTTGAAAGAATCGGTAACGGACATTACCTCTTCTTTGAAGCGCCTCTTTGAGACCTCCTCTTAGGGCACTAAAATTGGTCTTTGAAGATTACCAGAACCTCTAGGATGTTTCTATGGAAGTGGAGAAGAGAATTTGGCAGGGTTTGGCCGATCTTGAAGGCTCAAAGTGGTGTGAGGAAGAGAGGGAGGAGGTGCCCTTTTATAAGGGAGGAGAGGGGCAGCTTTGGAAATATAAGAAATATTAGATTATATTAAATCCCAACCCCACATAACAACTTCCAAAATGACTCATATCCGAATATTAGATGAGATAGGGTTGTAATCTCATAAAACAATAAAATTTAGACATGTTAGTAATTTATTTTAAACATTATCAACTTTATTTATCCTTATTTAATCAATTTAATTTTATTTGGGGTAATAACATTCTAAATTTTAAATTATAAAAAATAATTACTTATTTGTTGTGAATTGTCCATAATTGGATACTTTATAACATTTTAGAACATATAAATTTAAATTTATGATTTTTAAATATTTTTTTGATTTTTAAACAATTTTATAATATGTTATTTTTATAAAATAACAATAGTGTCAATTTTGACACTATTCATTTATTTGAATTTAAATAAATTATATACAGAAAATATGTTATAAATAAAAGCTTAAATAGATTCATAAAAGGTCATATGTATCTATAAAATTATTGGATCACATTAAATAGTTCATATAATATTTGTTTTATTATTTTTAAAACCATTTATTTGGTTTATCTCTTAATAAAATAATTACTACAACATTTTTGTATAATAATTTAATATACTTATTTTTTGCATAAAAATTAATAAATAAAATATTATGATGAAGAGAAATCTATTAAATTTCACAATAATGCTTTTACATGAATTTATCATCTTAAAATCACAATATTTAAATTGTTATATTTATTAAATTGTGAAGGTGACAACTTTGGCATCATTTAAAATAAAATAATATAAGTGTCATAATCACATTAATAAGGATCCAAATGGTCAAAAATTCGGCCAGTGGATGATTAGGGTTTATATATACACTAATAATAAGTTTTGTTTCAGATTTTTGGGCCTTTTGATATGTATTAATATTTCAATAAAAACTATATTATTGATTTTTCACTAAATAAATAATTTCTGCATCATTAATGTATAAGATAATAAGGTAATTAAATAACTCTTAAAAATTAAAAATAAATTACCATGACAAATAAAAACATTTTATCTTTCAAATGAGTATTTATAACCGAATTTATATTCTGTATAAACTTATATTAAAAATACTTTAACTATTAAAGTTGAGTGAGACATATTTCACTTTCCTTTAAATAAAATAAACTAAAGGTCTTAATCACCTCCAAGTGGGTTCTAATGGATTCCATTTCGATCCAAATATTACTTAGGACAAATTATAATCATCCAATTGTATTAAGACAAGTATTAGGATAATTTTATAATATTATATTTACCCTTAATAACCCAATTTACCTTTTACTATGGTAAATAAAATTTATCGTTGTTACTATTCATAAAGCCCAAAAATAAAAAGTATTCTATTAATATTATTTGGACCCAGTGATTGCAAATATGGAATCCATTTTTTCAAATTCAATACACATAAGTTGCAGAAATTAAATTAAAATCAATCCCATTATCGAAAGAAAACGGGTTTTTGTTTAAAACATTGTAAAAGATTGAATTTATTTAACCTACGAATTCAATGTAAAATCAAGGCTAATGACATACATTATATTAAATGTTAAAAATATATTCTATTTATACTTTAAAAACATTCAATATTATTATTTAACCACATAAGTTATTATGATGAAAAAAGTTGTTTTTAATTAAAATATAGCGTGTTTTTACTATTCATTAAAATATGAAAGTTATCAGAATATTATGAAAAAATTATCCAAGGTAAAATTTTATATCCTGATTCCAAATAATAATTTTATTTTGTAAAATTGAACTTATGAAGATGTCAAAAACTAGATTTAAAGTGGGTGCGCCATCAAAAGGCGGCAAAACTGCATTTTTTGAAAAATACTTATTTTACCCGAAAAATTTATTTTGTTCTTATACCATATTCTATAAAATGTGTAAGATGAATAATAATGTTATAAAATTCAAAATTTAGTTCATACTATTCATAACGGCTAGTTCATAACAATATTATAATAATATATCATTGTTTAGTAAAACCCGGTATTGCGTACAACACACGCTATCGAGGAAGGTCGCGATTGCGTGTAATGAAAGCCAAGTCAGGGTTGCGTGTTGTGAAAGAATCCTTTGTTGTTTCATATAACATAATCCAACCATATTTCATTTATACATTGAATATATATATATATATACACACACTCAATTTTGCGTAGAATGACCATTATAAAACGAACATGAAATTGTGTGTAACACGATCCAAGAATAGCGTTGCGTATACTGCAAACTAATACGGTGTTGCGTATAGTACAAGCCAAACTTGGTGTACTGTATAATAAAAGACAACAATGAAATTAAAAGAATATTTTTCATAAAATCTCTGGGTGTTACAGTGTTTCTTTTGGATGAATGACCCTTCAATTTCATGGATCTAAAATCCTGGGTCTTCTCTGCTTCCCTACTTGAGATCTTCTTAGGGAAATATGTGTTCGCACTATTCTTCTGATTTCTTCACGAGGAATATTCTTCCTTGTTAGCTAGATTGTGTGGTCTTATGTTCATATTAGCTCTAGATATCTATTGACATAGGCATGCATCATTCTTGTGATCACTTCCGCTGCATACATCAAAAATGTTATCAAGCATTATAAATCTGTTTGTTGTAAATAGATGCTTCTGTACCTGTAGATGTTACTTATTCTTCTCTGGATTTATTCCTTTTGACACAAGCTTTCTTTGTGCTTTTCCATTAAAGGGATTGTACCAACAATCCAGTTCACAATGCCCAAATCTGTTGCAGCACCAACATTGACCCACAAATCTTTTCTCCTTTATATCATCTGTGTGAGGTTTTTGGGCCTTCTTCTTAATCTTTTGTGCTCTATTTGAGGAACCATATTCATCCTTTTTATTCTCATCCACCCTAGCCGTGGTGGAAGGTTTATTATTCTCACCTTTCCTCATATATACTTGTTTAGAACTGTTCTTCCAACCTGCACTGATTGTAGGAACGTATTTAGAAACATGAGTACAAGATGGTTTGGATGGCACCTTCACTTTCTCAGTTGCTTGTGATAGATCAATGAGTGAAGTCATGATCTTCTTATCACATGTTGGAGGTCTTTCAACAATAGAATCCTCCAGTGAGCATTGAGTACCATCAACAACTGATTCTTGATGTGTATATTCAAGAGTTTTCATAATCTTCATGTCACATGTTGGGGGTATTTCACCTTTAGATTTCTTCAAAGAACATTGAGTACAAGCATCATTCATTTCATTCTTTTGTGAAGTCTAAATATGTGTATTCTCAATCTTGGTCAACTAGGATTCCATTTTTTTACCCTTAATATTGAGGATGGTCTTCTGATCTTCAATCATGATCATCTTCTCTTCACAAGTCTTCTTCAATCTTTCAACCTCATCTTCATGCATCTTAACTTTGTTTTGTAACAAAGAGTCAAGTTCCCTGAATTTCATGGAAGTTTCTTCCAAACAAAAACTCTTGACTTCATTGCCCTTCTTCAGCTCATCTATAAGTGCATGGATCTTTTCTTTTAGAGTCTTATTGACTTCCTCCTTTTCTTCAAATACTTTCACCTGGAAAATAGCTCCACCTTTTATCTGCTATTTTTGTCCGCCTCCCGATCATCCATTCCTTTGTTGATGTTTCTTGAATCTCAACATGCCACCAAGGAATATCCTTTTTCAACAAATTTGTATGTCATTTGTTTGCTTTGTCAACAAGTACAATCACCTCAAAAGCACTACTTCTTGGTGATCGGTATCCTTCAGCAACTCTTCTGATTTTATCACAAACTCCACTATTTTGATATGTATTCGTTGAAGGAATAGCTTTATCATCATCATATTCTATGAAAATGTGATGTGCATGACAATCTCATAATTCCAATCCCCGCACGTCCATCTTATAATTCCAATCATTCTCACATTTTCTTCTTTATCAACTGTCATGATCTACGTCATGCAAACCATATGATTCAATTCGTCAAGAAGTTTATTGAATGGTTCTCATGAAATCATGAGTAATTTCATGGTCTTCATCAAAAACCCATGGTTCTCATGCAATAATGAATAAATTCATGGTCTTCATCAAAACCCATGGTTCTCATGCAATAAGGAGGAATTTCATGGTCTCCATCCAAAAACCCCATTCTTCATTAATCATCCTCAGATGGATTACACCTCACATTCTTCATTGTTGTAAACAATTTATCACCTTTGAAACATGTTCTTTGAAATTATGATCAGTACAACAATCATCTGAATTACCATTCCTCCACTTCATCAGAGTACTTCATTATCTCCTTCATTTTGATCTTTCATTCCTCCATTTCATTGGAGAACTTCTTGATCTCCTTCATTTTGATCTTCATTGACAACTGTTGACAACAAATACAACCTTATAAGCAATGTGGTTCCAACAATCTCCCCCTTTTTATTTTGTTTTCAATACCTTATACATCTTCTGAAATGAATTTTTCAATGTCAAAATGAGAATCTTCTCTTTAATCAACTTTTCTTTTCAAACATTCATTCCACTTTCTCTCCCCCTTATTGACAAGAAATTCAAAGTGCATGGTAAGGAGGGTATCAATCCATACTTAAGAAATATATCATTAATCATTTCACTCTAAGTATACTTGAGAAATGCTCTATGTAGAAAACAAGAGGATTTGATTAAGTCAACAAGGTTTTCCATTATTCACAGATCATGATACCAACATGAGATGAGAACTCATGTATTTTGTCTTCAAGGGTTTACCACTTTTATTTAAGGTTGAATAAAATCAAATGTGATAGAGAATAATCAACCTAAAACTCATGCACACAGGTTCTCCCCCTGAGAGCATGCTTCACCTTCAATTCCATGCATTATTAGCACAAATAAAATACACAAATGAATAAGGGAATAAGGTGGTTCCTCCTTTCTTCATCAACATGATCTGTATGGTTGAGGTTCTTTTCTCAACCAAGTTCCTCTGTTCACTCCAGTCTTCATGCCTACACATTTGAACATATGTTTTGACATCTGTTGATGTGGTATGGATTTCTTCACATTCTCTTCTACTTTGTGTGAGGAATTTTTCTTCTTAACAACCATCATGAACAATACATTCTTACTCCTCTTAAGGACTGCTTATTTATCTGGTATTAAGGTTAGGCAACCTTTTGCAATGTGACCAGATTTCTTGCATCTCTCACACAAAACTTCTTTGACAAGTGTGTTTCTCTTAGTTTGAAATCTCTCATGCACTGTGTCTTCATCATGTGAAATTTTTTCTTTTCCATTTTCACCAGCCATGGCCTTTTCATCTTCAAGTTTCCTCATTCTTTTCAAATCTTTGGGCAAGATGACCAATATGTCATTTGGAACTATTGCAGCTGGTTTGGGTCTTCCACATGGATTCATCTGAGTTTCATCCCACTTAGTGTTTCTTTTGGATGAATGAACCTTTAATTTCATGGATCTAAAATCCTGGGTCTTCTCTACTTCCCTACTTGAGATCTTCTTGGGGAAATATGTGTTCGAACTATTCTTCTGATTTCCTCCCGAGGAATATTATTCCTTCTTAGCTGGATTTTGTGGTCTTCTGTTCATATCAGCTTTGGATATCTATTGACATAGGCATGCATCATTCTTGTGACCAATGTCGTTGCATACATCACAGATGTTTTCAAGCATTCTAAATCTATTTGCTGTAAACAGATGCTTTTGGACCTGTAGATGTTGATTCATCTTCTCTAGATTTCTTCCTTTTGACACAGGCTTTCTTTGTGCTTTTCCATTAAAGGGATTGAACCAACAATCCAGCGTACAATGCCCAAATCTGTTGCAGCACCAACATTGACCCACAAATCTTTTCTTCTTTGTATCTTCTGTATGAAGTTGTTGGGCCTACTTCTTAATCTTTTGTGCTCTATTTGGGGAACTAACTTCCTCCTTTTTCTTCTCATCCACCCTATCCATGGTGGATGTTTTATTCTTCTCACCTTTCCTCATCCATAATTGTTTAGAACTGTTCTTCCAACCTGCACTGATTGTAGGAACGTATTTAGAAACATGAGTATAAGTTGTTTTGGATGGCACCTTCACTTTCTCAGTTGCTTGTGATAGATCAATGAGTGAAGTCATGATCTTCTTATCACATGTTGGAGGTCTTTATATAATAGAATCCTCCAATGAGCATTGAGTACCATCAGTAACTGATTCTTGATGTGGATAATCAAGAGTTTTCATAATCTTCTTTTCACATGTTGGAGGTATTTCAGCTTTAGATTCCTCCAACTAACATTGAGTACAAGAATCACTCATTTCATTCTTTTTTGAAGTCTCAATATGTGTATTCTCAATCTTGGTCAACTGGACTTCCAATTTTTGACCCTCAATATTGAGGATGATCTTCTGATCTTCAATCATAATCATCTTCTCTTCACAAGTCTTCTTCAATCTTTTAACCTCATCTTCATGCATCGTAACTTTGTTTTGTAACAAAGATTCAAGTTCCCTGAATTTCATGTAAGTTTCTTCCAAACAAAAACTCTTGACTTCATTGCTCTTCTTCCGCTCAGCTTCAAGTGAATGGATCTTTTCTTTTAGAGTCTTATTGACTTCCTCTTTTTCTTCAAATACTTTCACCTATTTGGTGAGATTCATACTTTCTATAACTTTTCTTTCCAACCCCTTTTCCATATTGTTAGCTTCCATTTATAATTGAGTGATCTCAACCTACATAGATTGGAATAGGCTACAAATAATAGAAACCCTTTCTTCAGGAATATCATGCAGATATGTTTTGAGTTTTTCCTGAAATCTTGAATTAGGGATGTCAACCCTTCCTCTGGAAGGATTCTGAGCCACCTGCTCGATACTTTCCAAGCCTGATATTTCATCATTATTTGAATGTCATGGAGAAAAAGACACTAAATCTTCTTTGGAAATGAGGGACTTCTTCAACTGCTTCTTCTCTTTCTTTTTCCTATTTGTCATGGTCTTACAGGATGTAGGCTTCTGCTCAGAAATGACTATGTCATTATCAAGACTGGTCTTTATTTATGACTTTAGGAAAGAAACTCAAATCCTTTTCTCAATATGATTACTGTATAGTATTCAACATATGATAACCTTTGGCTATGATACCACTTGTAGGACCCCGGGAAACCCTGAGAGGGGAGGGGTGAATCAGGGTGTCGACTTTTTCTTATTAAAGTTGTGGATCTTGTTCCCACGTTGGTAGGAACTACTTAAACCTGTATGGTGGATATGATCAGCAATGAAATATTCACATGCAAAGAGATAACACAACAATTTTACTTGGTTCACCACTAAGGGCTACGTTCAAGGAGCATACGCCGACAAGTTGTCGGTCGTACCAAATTCCACTAATCTTCACTAGTTGTGGATTACAATAGTTCGGGAACAGTCACTCTGTCACAGGCTCACTGCCTTTACAATTCTTCAGGGATAGCTTACTGTGTCCCTTAGGTCACTCCCATTGACTCCCCCTAGCTCACTGCCATTGGTGAAGTCCCGCTCAGTTTATAGACGTGAAGGTCTCTTCAATAGATTTGCATTGAAGTCTTTGTCTCCTGTTCAGCATGAGACTTTGCTTGCATCAGAGTCCGGAGTTGATGCTCTTTTGTATTCAACCTTCTACTTTAGTGAAATAACTGAATTCAATATATATTCTTCTTCTCTTCATTTGATTCTCAATACGAACACCTGAGTGTATTGCTATATTCCCCTCTTTCTGTGTAGATCAGATTTTAGTTGAACAAATCATTCTTCTTCTCTTCGCAAAGGACAATGAGGATGTTAAACACCAGTCATGTGTGTGTGGTACCACTTCTATTCATAAAACCAGATTGTTCATTGTTCTTTCATATTTTCAAATGAATACATCATCTATTGCACCAAATGTATAGGGAAATCTTTCAGCTTTCATGTAGCTCCAAAAAGACGGGCGTACTCCAACAGCACCTGGCACTCTTCTCCAAGCCTGGCATGCAAGTCCCAATACGGCACGCAAGTCTTTGGCGTGCAAGTCCAAACTGGAGGGAAAGTATCACCAAAACACCTGTGTGACACTACCTTCCTCAACTTCCATCCTGCGCGACACACTTCCATTCTCGCCAAAACCTCCTTGGGCGTGCGACCAACAACCGGTGTGCAGCTTCAAACACTGGCGCACAAGTCTACCTATGCGACCATACACTACTTGCGCGACTTCCACACCTACGTGATGGGAGCTCTAATTTTTCTAAGTGTTGAACTCCATGAGAAATGATGAGGGGTGGTCCAGTATTTATAGGCATTTGGAACCCCCTGTGCGACATCACGCAAGTCTCCCCTCGGCGCGCAAGTCACGGCGCGCAGGTCTCTTCCCCTACAAGTCACTTGCGTGATCAACTTCCAAACTTGCACGACCCTCCTTCCTTTTCCATATTTTGAGTTTCTGATCTTGAAAAACAACAGGCATGAAAGATCCCAAGCCTTCTAGGCATCGGCGTGCAAGTCTCTTCACAGCGTGCAGGTCACTTGCGCGACAAACCCAACACTTGCGCGACCCTCTTTCCTTTGCCATTTTTTCAATGTTCTGATCTTGAAAAACATATAGCACGCAAGTTTCCTCTCTTTTAAGTACACGGCGTGCAAGTCCTTTTTCCAAAATCACTTTTCTTCATTTGTCGATTTCAGGCCCAAAAATTTGGCAAACACTGGGAAACAGCGCCACCTTATATCTGCTCTTTTTGTCCGCCTCCCGATCATCCATTCCTTTGTCGATGTTTCTTGAATCTCGACATTCCACCATGGAATCTCCTTTGTTAACAAATTTGTATGTCATTTGTTTTCTTTGTCAACAAGCACGATCACCTCAAAAGCACTTCTTCTTAGTGATCTGTATCCTTCAGCAACTCTTCTACTTTTATCACAAACTCCACTATTGTGATATGTATTCTTTGAAGGCATATCTTTAGAATCATAATATTCTATGACGATGTGATGTGCATGGCTATCTCAGAATTCCAATCCCTGTACGGCCATCTTAGAAATCCAATCATTTGCACATTTTTTTCTTCATCAACCATCATGATCTACTTCATGAAAACTATATGATTCAATTATTCAAGAAGTCTCTTGAATGGTTCTCATGCAATCATGAGTAATTGCATGGTCTTCATCAAAAACCCATGGTTCTCATGCAATAATGAGAAATTTCATGGTCTTCATCAAAACACATGGTTCTCATGCAATAAAGAGGAATTGCATGGTCTTCATCCAAAAACCCCATTCTTCATTAATCATCCTCATATGGATTAAACCTCACATTATTCATTGTTGTAAACAATGTATCACCTTTGACACATGTTCTTTGAACTTATGATCAGTACAACAATCGTGTGAATTACCATTCCTCCACTTCATCGTAGTACTTCATGATCTACTTCATTTTGATCTTCCATTCCTCCATTTCATTGGAGTACTTCTTGATCTCCTTCATTTTGAACTTCATTGACAACTGTTGAAAACAAATACAACCTTATACACAAAGTGGTTCCGACAATCTCCCCCTTTGTATTTTGTTGTCAATACCTTATATATCTTCTGAAATGAATTTTTCAATGTCAAAATGAGAATATTCTCTTTAATCAAATTTTCTTTTCAAACATTCATTTCACTTTGTCGCCCCCTTATTGACAAGAAATTCAAAGCACATAGTAAGGAGGGTATCAATCCATACTTAATCAATATATCATTAATAATTTCACTCTAAGTCTACTTGAGAAACGCTCGATGTAAAAAACAAGAGGATTTGATTAAGTCAACAAGGTTGTCCATTATTCACAGATCATGATACCAACATGAGATGAGAACTCATGTATTTTGTCTTCAAGGGTTTTCCACTTTTATTTCAGGTTGAATAAAATCAAATATGATAGGGAATAATCAACCTAAAAGTCTTGCACGCAGGTTCTCCCCCTGAGAGCATACTTCAGCTTCAATTCCCTGCATTATTAGCACATATATAATACACAAATGTATAAGGGAATAAGGTGGTTCCTCTTTTCTTCATCAATATGATCTGTATGGTTGACGTTCTTTTCTCAACCAAGTTTCTATGTTCACTCCAGTCTTCATGCCTGCACATTTGAACATATGTTCTGACATCTGTTGATGTGGTATGGCTTTATTCACATTCTCTTCTACTTTGTGTGAGGAATTGGTCTGCTTAACAGCCATCATTAATGATAAATTCCTACTCCTCTTAAGGACTGCTTCTTTATCTGGTATTAATGTTAGGCAACCTTTTTCAATGTAACCAGGTTTCTTGCATTTCTCACACAGAACTTCTTTGGCACGTGTGTTTCTCTTGGTTTTCAATCTCTTATTCATTGTGTCTTCATCATGTGAAAGTTTTTCTTTTCCTTTGTCACCAGCCATGGCCTTTTCATCTTCACGTTTCTTCATTCTTTTAAAATCTTCAGGCCTGATGACCAATATGTCATTTGGAACTGTTGCTGCTGGTTTGGGTCTTCCACATGGATTCATCTGAGTTTCATCCCACTTAGTGTTTCTTTTGGATGAATGAACCTTCAATTTCATGGATCTAAAATCCTGGTTTTTCTCTGCTTCCCTACATGAGATCTTCTTTGGGAAATATCTATTTTCACTATTCTTCTAATTTCTTCCCAAATAATATTCTTCCTTCTTAGCTAGATTGTGTGGTGTTCTGTTCATATCAGCTATGGATATCTGTTGACATAGGCATGCATCATTCTTGTGACCACTTCCACTGCATACATCACAGATGTTATAAAGCATTCTAAATCTATTTTTTGTAAATAGATGCATCTGGACCTGTAGATGTTGCTTCTTCTTCTCTGGATTTCTTCCTTTTGACACAGGCTTTCTTTGTGCTTTTCCATTAATGGGATTGTACTAACAATCCAGCGCACAATGCCCAAATCTGTTGCAGCACCAACATTGACCCACAAATCTTTTCTTCTTTGTATCTTCTGTATGAGGTTGTTGGGCCTCTTTGTTAATCTTTTCTGCTCTATTTGAGGAACCAACTTCCTCCTTCTTCTTCTCATCCACCCTAGCCACGGTGGAAGGTTTCTTCTTCTCACCTTTCCTCATACATACTTGTTTAGAACTGTTCTTCCAACCTGCACAGATTGTAGGAACGTATTTAGAAACATGAGTACAAGATGGTTTGGATGGCACCTTCACTTTATCAGTTTCTTAAGATATATCAATGAGTGAAGTCGTGATCTTCTTATCAAATGTTGGAGGTCTTTCGACAATAGAATCCTCCAGTGAGAATTGAGTACCATCAGCAACTGATTCTTGATGTGGATAATCAAGAGTTGTCATAATCTTCTTGTCACATGTTGGAGGTATTTCAGCTTTAGATTCCTCCAATGAACATTGCGTACAAGCATCACTCATTTCATTCTTTTGTGAAGTCTCAATATGTGTATTATCAATCTTGGTCAACTGGGCTTCCAATTTTTGACCCTAAATATTGAGAATGATCTTATGATCTTCAATCATGATCATATTCTCTTCACATGTCTTCTTAAATCTTTCAACCTCATCTTCATGCATCTTAACATTGTTTTGTAACAAAGAGTCAAGTTCCCTGAATTTCATGGAAGTTTATTCCAAACAAAAACTATTGACTTCATTGCTCTTCTTCGTCTCAGCTTCAAGTGCATGGATCTTTTCTTTTAGAGTCTTACTGACTTCCTCTTTTTCTTCAAATACTTTCACCTCTTTGGTGAGCTTCATACTTTCCATAACTTTTCTTTCCAACCCCTTTTCCATATTGTTAGATTCCCTTTCTAATCGATTGATCTCAACCTGCATAGATTGGAATAGGCTACAAATAATTGCAACCCTTTCTTCAGGAATATCATGCAGATATGTTTTGAGTTTTTCCTGAAATCATGAATTAGGGATGTCATCCCTTCCTCTGGAAGGATTCTAATCCACATGCTCGATACTTTCCAAGCCTGATATTTCATCATTATTGGAATGGCATGGAGAACAAGACACTGAATCTTCTTTGGAAATGAGGGACTTCTTCAATTGATTCTTCTCTTTCTTTTTCCTATTTGTCATGGTATTGCTGGATGTAGGCTTCTGCTCAGAAATGACTGAGTCGTTATCAAGACTGGTCTTCATTATTAACTTTAGGAAAGAAACTCAAATCCTCTTCTGAATATGATTACTGTATAGTATCCAACATACGTTATCCTTTGGCTCTGATACCACTTGTAGGACCCCGGGACACCCTGAGAGGGGAGGGGTGGATCAGGGTGTCAACTTCTTCTTCTTAAAGTTTTGGATCATATTCCCACATTGGTAGAAACTACTTAAACCTTTATGATGGATATGGTCAGCAATGAAACATTCACATGCAAAGAGATAACACAACAATTTTACTTGGTTCACCACTAAGGGCTACGTCCAAGGAGCATACGCCGAAAATTTTCTAGTCATACCAAATTCTACTAATATTCACTAGTTGTGGATTACAATGGTTCGGGAACAATCACTCTGTCCTAGGCTCACTGCATTTACAATTGTTCAGGGATAGCTCATTGTGTCCCCCGGGTCACTCCCATTGACTCCCCCTGGCTGACTGCCGTTGGTGAAGTCCCACTCAGTTTATAGACATGAAGGTCTCTTCAATAGATTTGCATTGAAGTTTGTGTCTCCTGTTCAGCAAGAGAATTTGCTTGCATCAGAGTCCTGAGTTGATGCTCTTTTGTATTCAACCTTCTACTTTAGTGAAATAACTGAATGCACTATATCTTCTTCTTCTCTTCCTTTGATTATCCATACTAACACCTGAGTGTATTGGTATATTCTCCTCTTTCTATGCAGATCTGATTTTAGTTGTAGGAATCGTTCTTCTTCTCTTCGCAAAGCACAATGAGGATGTTAAACACCAGTCATGTGTGTGTGGTACCACTTATCTTCATAAAACCAGATTGTTCATTGTTCATTCATCTTTTCAAATGAATGCATCATCTATTGCACTGAAAGTATAAGGAAATCATTCAGCTTTCATGCAGCTCCAAAAAGACAGGCATACTCCAACAGCACATTGCACTCTTCTCCAAGCCCAGCGCGCAAGTCCCAATGTGGCACGCAAGTCTTCGATGCCCAACTCCAAACTGGCGCGCATGTATCACCAAACCACCTGCGCGACACTACCTTCCTCAACTTCTATCCTGCGCGACACACTTCATTTCTCACCCAAACCACCTTGGGCGTGCAACCAACAACCGGCGCGCAGCTTCAAACACTGGCGCGCAAGTCTACCTGCGTGACCACACACTAAATGCGCGACTTCCACACCTGCGCGACGGGATATCTGATTTTCCTAATTGTTAAACTCTGTGATAAATGAGGAGGGGTGGTCCAGTATTTATAGGCATTTGGAACCCCCTGTGCGATGGCGTAAAAGTATCCCCTCGGTGTGCAAGTCATGGCGCGCAGGTCTCTTCCCCTGCAAGTCACTTGCGCGACCAACTTCCAAACTTGCGCGACCCTCCTTCATTTTCCATATTTTGAGTTTCTAATCTTGAAAAACAACAGGCGCGCAAGTTCCCAATCCTTCTAGGCATCGGCGTGCAAGTCTCTTCACGGCGTGCAGGTCACTTACGCAGCAAACCCAACACTTGCGCGACCCTCTTTTTCCACCTCCCAATCATCCATTCCTTTGTATATGTTTCTTGAATCTCGACATGCCACCATGGAATCTCCTTTTCAACAAATTTGTATGTCGTTTGTTTTCTTTGTCAACAAGCATGATCACCTCAAAAGCACTTCTTCTTGGTGATCTGTATCCTTCAACAACTCTTCCGCTTTTATCACAAACTCTACTATTGTGATATGTATTCTTTGAAGGCATATATTTAGCATCATCATATTATATGACAATGTGATGTGTATGGCTATCTCAGAATTCCAATCCTCGCACGGCCATCTTAGAATTCCAATAATTTTCACATTTTCTTCTTCATCAACCGTCATGATCTACTTCATGCAAACCATATGATTCAATTCGTCAATAAGTATCTTGAATGGTTCTCATGCAATCATGAGTAATTGCATGGTCTTCATCAAAAACCCATGGTTATCATCCAATAATGATGAATTTCATGGTCTTCATCAAAACCCATGGTTCTCATGCAATAAGGAGGAATTGGATGGCCTTCATCCAAAAACCCCATTCTTTATTTATCATCCTAAAATGGATTACACCTCACATTATTCATTTTTGTAAAAAATGTATCACCTTTGACACATTTTCTTTGAACTTATGATCAGTACAACAATCATCTAAATTACCATTCCTCCACTTCATCGGAGTACTTCATGATCTCCTTCATTTTGATCTTCCATTCCTCCATTTCATTGGAGTACTTATTTATCTCCTTCATTTTGATCTTCATTGACAACTTTTGACAACAAATATAACCTTATACATAAAATGGTTCCAATATGGAAGGCCTTCAGAAGGCTCTGGGGTCCCAGATTAAGATGAGCACAACATACCATCCTCAGACGGATGGTCAGACAGAGTGGGAAAATCATATTTTGGAGGACATGCTCTGTGCATGTGTCCTAGACTTTGGAGGTTCCTGGGATACCCATTTGGGATAGGTTGAGTTTTCTTATAATAATAGTTACCAATCCTTTATTCGAATGGCTACTTTTGCGGCGCTCTATGGTCGGCCTTGTCGGTCCCCCCTGTGTTGGGATAAGGTATGTGAGACCTTACTACAGGGGCCGAGTTTGGTGCAGGAGACATTTGAGAAGGTAAAATTAATCAGGAAACATTTATTGAAATTTCAGAGTCTTTATAAATCATATGCTGACCGGAGGCGTCAAGACCTAGAGTTTTTTGTGGGTGATAGGGTATTCTTGAAAGTGTCCCCTCGTTTGGGCCATCGTCGATTGGGGAAGCAAGGGAAGATGACTCCACGGTATATCTGGCCCTTTGAGATCACTTATTGTATTGGTAAAGTGGCATACAGGTTGGCCTTACCTTCTCATTTGACGTCAATCCACGACGTCTCCCATGTCTCCCAGTTGAAGAAATACAACTCGGATCCGTCCCACGTGCTGAGTTGGCAAGAACTGGAGATTGAGCCTAACTTGTCTATTGTAGAGAAACCAGTGAAAATAGTGGACTCCCAAGACAAGGTTCTTCGAGGTAAGTCCATTCCACTGGTCTGGGTTCGTTGGCAGCATGGTAGTGATACTCATGAGACATGGGAGCGGAAGTCATTGGTTGAGGAAGAGTACACATTACTGTTTTCAAATCAAGCTTCATGTTGACTTTCCAGGGCGGAAAGTCTTTTATGGTGGGGAGAATTTTTCACATAAATAACTTATTTTAAAGGTAAATTTCATTTAATTTCCATTAATTCTTTGTTTTAGGGGTTTCCCATTCATTTCTGGAGGAAAGGGTGAGTTTTCATGATTTGGGCCAAATCGAGAGCCCATTTCCAGATTTAAAAAATGATTTTGATTATTTTATAACTATTTAATTTTAAAATATTTTTCACCCATTACACTTCCAAAATATCATCTACTTACCTTTTAACACCAACAATGAAATTTTGATCCCTTAGTAATCCATAACAATGGGGTATTTGGGTTTTTATTTAAGAATTGGTCCCACTCGAAATCCCATTTTCCAATTTTAAATTATTTCTCTATTTTTTTAATATCTTATTCATTATAATTAATTTTTCAGTTATTCCACCTCAATTTCGACCCTAAGAAGCCCATACGCACTCCCATTGCCTTTCCCCACTCCTTGGAGCTCTTTGATATCACGAATTAGGGCAGAACTTCATAGGGTGTCTCAAATCAGCCATAATTGAAGAGGTAACTTCATCCATTATTAAAAATCTCAATTCGCACTCTTTTCCCTCCATTCCAGTACCTAAATGACCTCCTAAATCTTGTACGAACAAACACTGAATTTTGGCTATTTTAAAATTTAGATACTATTGTTTTGGAGTGATTACTTCAGGATACTTCAAGTAAGTGAGTCCATTTCTTTCCTCTTTCAAATTGCTTAGGGTTTCATTTGTTTTTATTAGGGTTTATTCCCACTCCCTTGAAGTACCAAATGACCAGGGGGTAGGGTTTTGAACATAAGTTTTAACCTTGGGTTTTCTCTTCCAATTATTGTGGTTTTAGGTTTTTTCTAGGTTCTTATGGGGGCAGTGGTGGTGTGAATTAATTTTCGCACGGTGATTCAAGGGTTTTCCATAATTTGGTAGGTGATTCCATTGTGCAGGCAATTTTTGTGTCTTAGCTTTCCACGTTCATAATATTTTATTTTTATTGAATTTTATTGTTTCTGCAAAATAATTTTCAGTTTCATTTATAAAGCAAATGAATTTTAAGTTCCAATTTTTGGTGAAATTGGGCAGTTTTCATACAAATATTTTATTGGTTCATTTGGAGCTGACCAATAATTACTTAGTGGATTTTATTGAACTATATTGGGACCTAAAATCATTTTTTTTAATGTTTATTCTTTTTTTTTGTTGCGAAAGTTTTTTTAAATGGTGTTTGGGAAACAAATGTGCTTTAAGTGCCATATTTTTGTGAAAATTCTGGTTTTTAAAAGATATAACTTCTTGGTTCACATGGGGCTACCCCAAAACCAAATTTTTGATTTCATTAAAGGTTATTGAACTTCAATATTGTTTTGGTTACTTAAAAGTGTGCACATAGTGTGAGAAGTGGATATTTCAAAGAGTGTTGGTTGCAAAACAATGCAGGTTTTTGAGAAATTGTTTTATGGAAAATCAAAGTGTTTTGTTGTGTGTTTTAAATGATATAAAGTTTTTATAGCTACTGTATTGTTTGTAAGTGACCTGTATTGGTTTTTTTATATGAAAATGGATGCATTTGGCATTATTAATTTGTTTTAGCACAAATTGGGAAGTCTTGGTACCTAGGTGGGGCGGATGTGTACTAGTACGGCTAGTGGACCGGATGAGTTTTGTCCTTGTTTCACCTAAAATTTGGATAACAACAACTCTAACTAAACTATGTGGATGATTATTGGGGACCACTAGGTTATGGTAATGTTCCCTACTAGTGGCCTGTGCATGATAATGGATTTTACTATGTTTACTTTACACCGAGGTATGAGGTACATGGGGCCCAAGACTATCTAGTGCCTAGGGGTGTTCCCGATTTTGTTGCTCATTGTGTTTGTGGTATTTTCCATTTTTTTGGGTGTTTTTTTAAGTAGCTTATAGTGGATAACATGTCTATTGAAATTTGTGAACATTCTGAAAATTTTATCTTGAAAAATATTTTCAATTTGTTGTTGCATTTCTTGGATTTTATCACTGTCTTTCTTTGCGTACTAAACCTGCTTGCTTTTTCACATTGTATTTTATCCACTTTGGAATCATTGGGTGGTATCCTATTGGGATTAGTCTCACACCATACTTACACCCATTGGGTGTAAGTATACTTTGTTATGTTTGACTCAGGTAAAGTAAAGGCTAAGGGTGATGGCGGTTTGTGGTGTTAGTCACCATCCTTGGGGCAGAGTTGTAGAGACGGCTTGTGGGCGATGAACCCTAGTCGTGCGGAGTCCTTGGTGCTATCTTGCTGCTATATTTATTTGTATTTGGACCACTTGTAGTGTATTTATACAAATTTATTCAGAACTGGTTTTGTTAATAATTGTTTAGCATGAAAATTTCAGATTCTGATTATTGTTCGTTTTTTATGTTTTTTACTTTCATACTAGGGTAAATCGTTCCCAAACCAGATTTTTTGATACCCGGGCACCTGTGCCAGCTTGTGGGGATAGGGAACGCCCTTCGGGCCTTGGCACAGGCCGGATTTGGTTCTAGTAATAGTGGAAACCAGATTCAGTTCTTGACAATTTTCTTCATAACTTGGGCGATGGAAACAAAATAAAGGGTTATCTCAGATACTTAATAAGGGAAAATAAGGGAGATATCAATGATCACATAAACATAACTTGTGCATATGGGTACATTAATATAATCATAACATTAAATAACCATTCTCAGTATATCATATATAATAATCTGGAGTCATGGAAAAAATCTTGGAAGTTCATAAGACATGAATCATAATGGAATAAAAGAATATGATCCATGAGATCATAACATTGGCCTGAGACACTAGTGCATACCATACAAATAACTATAAAAAATCATTACCTAAGTATTAAAGGATAAATTCCTAGACTATAATATTTGGTTGGGTTAACTCTCAATTCAATCATAGTAGTCAATATTCACACGTAAGAATATCATAGTAGAAAAAACTCCTTACTGAACTGGTTCCACACACTATTCCAATCCATTTTATCCCATGATATATCCAACATTACCAAATTCATTAGAGAGATACATAATTCCATTCCACCAACTGAAATAATAAAAATCTTAAATATTCATGAAATAATATCATAAAACATTCATCATCTCAGAAACTATGAAAAGAAAATAGGCTTCATCAACAACGAATAACCCTTGGAAAAGAAATATCTTTCATAAACATTTCATTATTTCATCAAAGCTTAACCCATGTAAAAGAAAAGAGTTTTATAAACATATAATAATAAAAATCATAAAGTAAATAAGAAAATAAAAAGGATAGTATATTTCAATAATATCCCCATTAAAGAATAATTAATATCAAGGATACTATCAAAGATGAAAATTTCTTTAATATATTTCATGGAAGATTTCATAAGGTAAATTTATATTTCACTTTGAAATTACTTATTTAAAATGAAAAACATTCCTAAAGATTAAAAAATATAATTTAAATGAAGATAAAATCTAGAAATTATAAATTAATAATCAATTAATTGATTTTTCATGAAGTTGGTAAATCATTTTAATACTGTAAAATTTAAATGGAAAAATTCCTTTGATTGTTTAAAAAAATAAAAAAATACCTCATTCTGGAAATGACTAGTAGATGACTTTTAGTCCTTTTGGGAAAATTTTTAATCATGTATAAAAAAGATTTTAAACAATATTTGGATAATGATAAATTATTATTTAAAAAATATTTATTATACTTGGATATGGAAGAAATAGTATTTTCGAATGATGATATAAATAGAGTTGGTTTTCCTTAAAAATACTATTGTAGTATCTTGAGTATATAAGGATGGTAAAATTATATAAAAATGTGTAATTTATATAAATTAATATAAAATAAGAAAATTAATTAGTTTCTTTATAGGTATACTAAAATATTTCATCATCAGAACTTAATTATAAAAAATCCTGATAAAAATGATATTGTAACATAAAACACTTACCTCAAGTCCAACTTTCATAGTACATGATAGAACCTCCTATGTAATAAATATAAATTTGTTATAAATTTATTATAGAATAATATTTTAATGTATTATACCAAATATGATTTACTTATACACTTTTATTAATTATTTATTAATAATACATTATTATAATCCTTATTCAAAGTGACAACTATTTCTGTTGTTTGGTATTTTTTTTAGTAATTTTAGAAATTGTACATTTATCATTACTACATCATATCCATAATGTTAAAAATGATATATATTTCATAAAAATTTCATATAAATTTATTAATACTCATCCATAATATTATATATATATATATATAAAGAAGTTACACTATTCATATTGATGGTAGGACCTACGTATAGATGAATGATGATTTAAATTTTCAACGAAAGAAACAAAGAAAGGTAAATAATATTTCACCATTATAGAATAATTATTATAAAATATAAATAATATATATTCATAAATTTCGTCCTTATCACCATCCATGAAAATTTTAAATGAATAACGAATCACATCGCTCTGTGGAGGTGGTAGCCCAAACGTACGCTTGAGTGTGGTTATCATTTCCAATATATTTTTATGTAAGAAAGACATTATCATTACATAAGAATAATTATGTCAAAAATATAATATATATATATTAAAAACGTTATAATAACCATCCATAATATATAATGATGAAAAATTATTTGAATCACTATCTCGAGATAGAAAGTAAAATGTACGCATGAGTGATATATACACTTTCCAATTAATGAGAAAGCAGGTGGATAATTATGGTTTCATAATAATAATAATATATCAATATATTACGGATACAAAAGTTATTATATTAAGATAAATGACACAAATTAAGAGTGTGTAGAGGGATATGTAAAAAGAAAGAGATTAGTTAAAGCGATCACCTCTTCCTTGAAAGAACTCCTTTAGATATCCTCTTTAGGATCCAAGGGTTGTAATTTTGGGAAAAAACCCATAGAAGTTTCCAAATAAAGATTATAATTTATTTTGTAAGGTCTTTATCTAGCTAGAAAACTCAATATAGTGTAAATAAGCTATTGGTGTGGCATCTTTTAATATGTATAGGAGAAGAAACACATGGAATTTATTAAAATATTTAAAAATAATGAATTTATTCCCAATTAAAATTCTTTCAAATGACCATGAATTAGAAGAAAATGTTTTTATGTTACAAATTTAATTTGTATATGATATTTAGATAGGTTTTTGTGCCATTATAAACCTTATCGTTTTTATGAATCACTTAATTAATCATTATTGACCTTGAATGTAGTAATATCTATTTGAATATTAAAGGATTAATAATGTTACCATAAATTGAAAATTGACTTATAAATAGACCATGATATGTTTAACCATATCTAATTAAAATATCCTAAGATAGTATTTTTATGAATTTTAAAATCATTTAATAAAATTATATTTATTATTAAATTTAATTAATGTAAATTTTATACCTATTGATTTCATATGACATTAAAACACCAACAAAAATATGGAATTAGAATATAATATTTTCTCACATTGATAATATGTCATACATGACTAAAAAATTCAAGGAACACAATAATTATCTTAAATTATATTACTTTAAAATTTTTAAAATGGTGTCTTTTATATTTCTATTAAATGAAAAAAACATTATATCTTCCATAATCATGTATATTAATTATTAAAATAATAAGAACAATAAATAAATTACTATGATAAAAAATTAAATTTATATTTAAAATAATAATTTAGAACTGAACTTTTACAAATTTATCATGTGTAAAATGTTTAGAGATATTGAAGTCAAGAGATTGACATTTTGTATTTATTTTTTTCTTAAATTAATATAATTGTAATAATAAATGATATATACTACCAAATAACTATATATATGATAATTGGATGTAAATTATGGAACTATAATCATAAAATGGGACAAAGGAAAGTTTTTTATAAATTTTAAATTCTTATCCTATAGTTTTAACCCCATTCTACCCATATTACCCTTAATGGGGTGACAAGATTTTACTATTATTACTATTCATATTCAATAAAAATAAAAGGGACCTATATTTAAAATTTTATCATACTATTTCTAAATATTGAATGCATTTTTTAAAATTCAATTTCAATAAGTGGTAGAAAATCATTTTAAAATAAGTGCGCAAAACACACACAAAAACATTTTTTAGAAAAATATTTTTTAAGAGTAAAACTGTATATATATTATTATTTGAGGCCTAGAACAAAATATTATAACAATTTTAATAAAACCTTGATATTTTATGAAAAAAAATTAAAATAAATTTAATTTCATTGATATCTTGTGTTACACGCAACCCCTAGTTTTAACAAAACACGACATGCTAGTCAAATATTATTATTTAATAAGATAGTAATCACCTAGCCATTGGAATGATGAATATAAATAGGATTAACTATATTATGAAAATAATTGGTCTAAACCTGTATATAGAATTAATTTTTAAGGTGACCAATTTATTAGAAATGAAAATAAGAACCATTTAAAAATAAATTAAATCTTATTCTGAAAAACTATTTTAATGCACAAAATGTGTTTTATATAAAAAAATAAAAAAAATCATGTTTGGCCAATTATGTTACTTAAATTTATAAATTATATATTCAGTATAATATTTAACATTTTCCTTATATGATTTCAATGCATGAGATAAAATAAATCTAATATTACAGTTAAAATTATTTTTCTAAAAAGTAGTTTTGTCACATTTTTTCACTCATTTTAAAAATATTTTTCCTAATTTTAGAAAACAATAATTGAAAAAAAGAACATAATTTTGGGAATAATAATTTTATAATTTTTTTGAGTGATTATTTGATAATTTTTAGAAGAGATAAAGTTTTTAGTGGATAGTGAGAAATGCTCGCCTTTAAAAAAATCATTCCCATCCATGAAAATAACAAGATAAATTTTATTTTAATATGGTTTTAAAAGTTTAATTAGTATAATTATGTATCTTTTTATCCAATTTAGTTCAATGGAATCAATTTCAATTTGAAGTTTTTTATAAATACTTTTTAAACTTGTGAGGATTTTCTCTATGGAAAACAGCTTTTTCAATGCATCTCCAAGTTTAATTTTAAATTTAATTTTCCCAACTATGTGAATGGAATTTTTAAAAATTTATTACTTATTTTTAATAGTTTTAATTTATTTTTGATAGTGTGGTGAACCTAATTTTTTATTATTTTTAATAGTAAAATCATTTTATATTAATTATTATTGTAAATGTAAAAATGGGTTTACTTGCGGTTAAACTAAAATGATAAGTGAAAAAATAAATAAGAAACTTATACAACACAAAATATCATGAAATATTTCTATAATATCCTTTATAGGTTCATTTAAATTACATTTTTGAGCATTGTGTCTGGTTAAATGTGTAGGTACACCATTTTCATTTCAAAAATTACAAGTCTTCCAATCAACTTACTTATAAAAGGAATCTATATATCATCTCCACTTCATACTTCAAAACCCTTTGTTCCATATGATACCTACCCAAATATATTCCATAATACCCTTCCCACATACTAGAGAACAAGGTTATATCGTAAAGACTTTCTAGGAAAGATTTAGGTTAAAACTAACAATGTTTTCCGGAGAAAAAGTTGTGTTTTTAACTATGAATTTTTATTTCACTCATTCTACAAAATCCTTAAAATAATTTCCAATTATGGTAAAATAAAAACACCATTATATCTTATATACTAATATTATTTTATATAAATCTTAAAATATATATCTATATCCACTTCCATCAAGTGGGATTTGAAATAATCATTCATGTGAACGAAAGACTAGAACCTCACGAACCGATGATAATTTTTTTCCACCACCACCTCTCTCTCATGAATATAATCAATGATTTAATTTTTATATATTATATTTATGATGTTATCATACCTCTGGATTTATAATACCACATCGAATTCTTACCTCCCAACACATTGAAAAACAACAATGTTGCTCATGTGTATGGCAGACTACCGCCACATGGACCGATGTGATGTGTTTTTTATTTAATTTTATTTGGAAGGAAATAAGGATAGATTAAATGAATACATATGATATTTATAATAAAATTATAATTATTTAATTAATATATTATATATACCTTATTAATTTTAATTTTTTGGATATATGATAAAATCATTTGTGAGTACGACGGACTACCAGCTCACAAAGTGATGTGATTCGTTTTTCACATATATTTCTCAAAGTAAGGAATCAAGATTATTTTAAATGTTTTTTTTGATAAATATGAAATAATAATAAATAATTAATTTATATATTTTTTTTACCATACTATCATTCTTTCCATCGAGAAATTAGAAACACTATTTACACGTGCGTACAGCATACCGTGTCGATGAATGGTGTATTTCATTTTCTATCTCTAACAATTATGGTTTATTATAAATAAAAATATTATGAATATATATGATATTAATATCATGGTTAAAATTCTATATATGATGAAAATATGATTAAAAAATTGGACAAAAAAGTAAAAAATCAAAACATACATGAAAAACAAAGTAGTTGTTGTCTGAATAGTGATTTTAACATAAAAATATTTTCAAACATTTAATAAAAATTAATAATTAAATCATATATTGTAATATATATATATATAATTGTGGTTATTTAATATATTTATAATAAACATGAATTTTATATATTTTATGTTCAATCTTAAATGAATAAAGTTGATACTTAAGGTTAGGGATTTTTGTCTCACTTTTTACTATGGTGACACATAATCCATATTATCTACCTATTTATTTTATGTGGTGTATATAATAACCATGAATTTATTTTTTATTGTAATAATAATAATTCTTAGTATTTAAATATTGGTTTTATGATCTCTATTTCATAAGTTCTATGGTTTAAAATAGACCAAAGTGGTAAGGGATTTTTGTCTCAAATTTTCTTTTGTTGGGAAAAAGTATTGTTATTCACCTATCTTCTTATATAAGTTGTATATACATATACATTGACATATTTTATACTTAATATAATTATATTATTGATATTAAAATTTTCATTATATGTTTTTATTTAATGTAGACTATATTTCAAAAGAAACCAAAGTGGTAAATGTTTGCTGTTATAATCTTGTAGTTTATCAAAAATGTTTATTATTAAGAATTCAGTGATTAAATCATATGATCCATATCTCCAAAAACTCATGTATGTTTTTCTCATATTATTATTCAATGATAATACATTTTTTCCCTTTTTTTACTCTCTTTATGTACTCATGATTCCAAATGAAATTTTTAATAGAAACTGACTGTATTTTTCTCTTCAGTTAAAAAAACATTTATTCATATCCATGTTTTTTAAAAATGTTTGAAAAATGATTTATTAATATTATAGAATTTTTAAAATTAATTTTATCATTTTTTTACACTGTAAATAATCATGGAATCATCTTATCACATTAAATAAATTTCTTGTTTTCCCTTTACTGAAAATGTGGAAGTAATCTTTGATTTAACATGTATAGAATTTCATTCCATCATGACCACTCAATGTATTAACGATTCCTTTATGATTTTTCCAAATTTATTTTAAAATAAAAGTAATTTTTATATTTTTTATGTATTAAAATTTGATTTTTTATATGGAAAGGCTATTTTCCTCATTAAATGTTCATTGTGATTTTTTTTGAAATCATTTTTCATAAGTGATTATATATTTTTTTATTACATAATATTTACTGGCGATATGGTCCAATTATTCCCAATTTATTCATAATCTAGATGATTTTCCATTATGAACAAATTATTTTTATGAAACTATTTTCTTTCCATGGGTTATACTGTAATTAATTTTTTATGAAACTAGTCCATGTTTCATGGGTTATGACATGATGAATGTTTTATGATATTGTGGCACACATATGTATGAATTATATTAATGGTGTGACAATATACCCCCTCCAATACATTTATTAAATATGGATAACTCATTAGTAAATATGTTTTTAGTGAACCTGATTACATGTTCACAATGTTATGCGTAGACATAGATTTCATGTCTATAAGGTTATGCGTATAATTGGTTGTGTGTCCATAAGTTTATGAGAGGGAATAATTTCATGTCCATAACATAATGAGTGAACCTGTTTCTATTTTTAAATTTTCACAATGTTATGAAATTATATTTATTCCAAAAATCTATATATCATTCCATTGTTATGTTCTCATATCTTATGTTCTTTGATTTTAAAATGATTCATATTCTATGAACAACAAAGATATGGGAAATGACTCAATGTTATGATTTATGATATGAAGGGAATGATGTAAAAATGTTATTCTCATGTTATTGTACCCTAATAATCATGATATGTTTATATCTCCCTTTTTTAAACATATTTTTCTTCTAATATCACCCTTCCATACATTTCATTTCCTAATTTATGATTAACGGTATTTCATTTGATATGTTTAATAAGGATTCTACTTATGAAGAACATGGTGGGAGATGGTGTAGCTCACTTATAGTCCAATTTATTACATTTCCAATTTTCTAAAGGCACTATACCTAAATGATTCTCGCATGAATTAGTATTCTATAAAATAAATATTCATCTATAATGATTTAATAACTATATATGACAAGTTTCAATCTCCACTATTTGTAGGAGATAAATTGATCAGTTAACATTAGTAAAGTAGGATGACAAAATTGTTGTGATATCCGTAGGTATATTTCTAAGGGTATGTATTGGGATATATCTAAGTATAAGTCTCTATAAATTTTAATCTATAGGAAAATGTACTTGAAATTTGATAAAGGATAGAGAAAGTAGTTTAAAATAAATTATATCCCTATCTGGATACTATAAGTGCATGTAGATCTGGAAAAGATTTACATAGGGGTAATAACTTTGAAAAGGTAACATTGAGTATGACTTATTCATCACCATGTTCATAATAATGGGCCTTTCTGCAAACATTATTTGACACTCCTAGGGGATATGTTGTGAAAATCAAAAAAAAATTATGAACCACAATAGAGGATTTAAATAATCACCATGAATCACCTAGGTGAAACCTAAAGTGTCCTAGAATGAAGAAAATTGTGTCATTATATAGAAAATTAATAAGTTATTTTTAATGATTATGTGATTTTCCAAAATGGATATTGTTACTCACACTATTATTTTCTTATTCATTATTTAGAACCAAAAATAACTAGATTAATGTTGAATGTGATATCGAATGTATTGAAGGGAAAAAATTGGATGATGAATAGAATGTAGGATATTGTGATTATTCGTAATGAATTATCATGAAATACAATTATCAACGGGAACCTTAACCAACTCTTAGACTCACTAATAAAAGAATGATAAAGTTCATTGAGAGTTAGTGTGGTGGAGACCATGGATGAAAGATGATTCAGTTTCTTATATTTCTAGAATTTGGGTAGAATCACTCCAAAGAATGTCTTAAAAGAACAAGGATATGTTTTATGTGTGAAGAGGAAGGACACTGAGTAATAAATTATAGAGGAAACATTAAAAAAAATTACAATAACAAATGAAAATAATGGTTTTCCTTTGGAATCATTAATGGATGAATGAAATAAATTTGTAAATTATGGGAATTATATTAATTGATGTCCGAGGTGGAAATCTCAAGAATAGGATCAATAAGGTGATCTGCATAAAGTTTTTTTTGTTCTCTATGAAGAGACTAAAAATGAGATATGAAAGGAATAAGGTATTAAGGAATAATATTATAAATACTAGTTAATTGTTTAAGAATGCAGTGGAATGATTGATGTGTTTATGTATTATAATTCAAGAATTATGAAATATATAAGGATTTTTATGTATATGTTTGATCATTAAATATTTTCAAGAATATGTTAAATGGTGATGATAACTTCTAAAAAGTGATTAAATGGAAGGTGATGTTTTATATAAAACAAATGATCATGGGAATATATCCATTAATACGTTCCTGATGATGAGTTAATGATGTTGGGGTAAAGAGATTATTAGTATGATTAAATTAAATTGTATAGTATTGATTTGCTTATAAATGATTAATGATTTGATGAAAAAGTGTTTTATGAAATCCTTTATGGAGTTTATAACATATTTTTATATATAAAATATATTCAATAATATGTGATTTTATGATAAATAGTTAATTTTTTTAAAGAATGCCTATTTTTATTAATGTTTTATAGTAATTTAGGATATCTCCATGTTTCTGGAGAATATATTATCAATATATTCACATATTTATTTTATTACATTAAGGGACAATTTATTATATTTTTGGGATTAATGTTAAGTTTATTTTGAGAAATTTAGTGACTTTATTTATAAATTTTTATTTTTGAATGTTTCATAAGGTTAACTATTGATGGAATGGTTTAAGTTGAACTTTTGATGAGGTTTTAAAGATAAATAAATCATTTCAAAATATGAATATTTATGAATAACTTGTTCTAACTATTTTATTTTTGATAAAAACTATAGATATATGGAATCAATTTTCCTTTATTTATGTATCTTATTATCTATTAGTGGTTTGGACCTAAAAAATCCATCTCTTCGAGTAAGGGATGGTGTGGAAATTGATAAAGGAATAACCAAAGGATAAGAATGTTCTTATGAAATTGAATTATATCAAGTAAGTATATCTTATCATGAAAATTACCGACATTTAGAAAAGTGATCATGAAATAGAAATTTTTACTATTACCATCATTTTTTATGATATTAATTGCTTTTCCCACAGTTTATTGGTTAATTATTTTGTGGTTAATGATTTTTTTCATTATCATTAATTTTCTTGTGATCAATTATCTTGGTCACTCTCTATCATTATTTGACCATAATTCTTTTATTATATGTCCAATTATTTACATCCTTCCTCTTTTGTCCTATTTGGAAACCTACTGTGTTTAATTCTATATGGCCTTCTCACATCCCTTTGACACTTTTCAAGATAAATTTTTATTAACCCTTTTTACGATGTGGATTTCCCAAAAAAGAATTTAAAAATGTTGAACCCTTTATTACCGAGAAGATGTTCAACTTGTGGGGAACTACTTTATTAAATAGTGATATAATTTAATACCCTGAGATTTATGAAATTCTTTTAAATAAATTTAATTTCTTCTATAGCCTTCATTTTAATAAAAATTTATTTTTAAAGAAATATGACATAATATTAAATTATTATTATTTAATATGATAGTCATCACCTAGACATTGAAATTGAAGTTATGAATAACATTATGTAGATTATGAAAATATATGGTTTAAAAATGTTTATAAAATAAATTTCTTGGTGACCAATTACTAATAAATTAAAATAAAAATCATTTGAAAATAATGAAAATCATTTTTTAGAAAATTATTTTTATCCTCAAAACCATTTTTTACATAAACAATTTAAAATAATAACTATAATATAATGATATTAATTAAATTTATATATTTTATTTACAACATAATATTTAACATTTGTCCTATGTTTTTCTTCACATGGTAAAATATAATTAAAATTGTATGCATAAAACTATATTTTTTTTAAAAGTAGTTTTGTTATAGTTTTTACACTTATTTTAAAATTAAAATATTAAAATTTTAGAAAAATGTAATTTTAAAAATATAAAATTAATTTTTAAATCATAAATTCAAAATTATCTTGAATTTATTTTTTGAAAATTTTCTGATAAAATAAAATTTTTAGTGATTGTGGAAAATGCAAGTTATTAATAAAAAACTTCCATTTCATTCAACGAATTTTAATGATTAATTTTACTTAAATATGGTTTTAAAAGTAAAATATATAAATTATATATCTATTAATCATATTTAGTTGATTGAGATTAATTTCATATATAGTATTTTCATAAAAATGTTTTATACTTTTAAATATTTTCCCTTGGATACCCACATTTTCATCGCAACTATTAGTTTAATTTTAAATTATATATTCCCTATTAAGTTAAATAAATTTTGAAAAATGGATTTAATATTTTTAATCCTAATTATTTATATTTTTTAATTTTTAAATATTAAGTATTTACCATTGTGAATTGTAAATGAAGTAAATATTAATTACTACAATTATGGTGAAATGGGTTTACAATTAGTTAAACTAAATAGGTATGTAGTTAGATGGAATATGAACTTTTAGAAAACAATTCAATAACAATAATTCGTCCTTATATATTATCATATCTATAATGGTACATTTTGGAGTATTTTTAAAGGATAAAAACATGGAAAAACTTATTTCTTTCCAAAAATTACAACTTTTCCACTTAACTCACTTATTAAAGGCCACCTATTATCCTGTCCACCTAAAAACTGCCAAACCCATTTGGTAAAGATAATAACATCAATTTGAATTCATTATATTCATACCCACATCCTATATTCCTTTTTTAGATCATAAAATTAATCAATAAAATCTTTAGGTTAAGCTTAACGTGGTTGTCCGAAGAAGAGGTCATGTTTTTAATAATGAATTTTTGTATTACTTCTTTTTCTAACTCCTTAAAATATTTCCAAAATATGCTAAAATATTAACACCCTAATATTTTATGCACTATTATGTTATTATTTTCATTAAATAAATTTTATCCCTCTCTACTTATATCAAATGGGATATGACATCCTGATTTTTGTATACGGCTGACTACCGCCTCTCGAACCGGTGTTATTTTTTTCTATCACCACATCTCACTGATGAATATAATTATGGATTTAATGATTATATATGATATTTATAATATTATTATACCTATATAATTATAATATCGCATATTCCTTATTAGCTCACGACTCATTGAAAAACAATAAAGTCTCTCATGTGTTCGGCGGACTATTGTCATGCAAACCGAGGCAATTTGTTTTTCATTTTTATTTTATTTAAATTGTAATAGGTATATATTAAATGAATAAAAATTAAATTTTTAATATAATTATAATTATTTAATAATTATATTTCATCTAACTTCTTAATTTCTAATCCACACAGGATAAGATAATGCCATTTTTGAGTATGGTGTTCTACCACCTCGTGAATAGATATGATTCGATTTTCACATATGAATTACATAGAAGCTAATAAGAATATTCTTAAATAAAAATATTTTATATATATGAAATTAAAATTATTCTATAATTATAACAAACTATTTTCCCTTCTTTTTTTCATTTGGTCAAGAAAATAGAAACATCTTTCATGCATACATACAACTACTGACTCCTTCAATAGTGTATTTCATTTTCTATCACTAAATTTTATGGATTACTATAAATAAATATATAATAAATATATATCATATTTATATATCATATTTTAAATTATTTATATTATTTAACCATGATCAAATTAAGTGGACTAAAAAATAACAAATCAAAACAAATATGAAAAACATTAGTAATTTCCTAAAAGATGATTTTAAAATAGAATTGTTAATAAATGGGTATTAAAAGACCATAAGTAAATAATATTTGTTATAATATATATAATTATTGTTTTTAATATATTAATAATAAAATTACATTTATTATACACGGGTTTTGAAAGTGCATGAAGGAAGTCGAGACTTACGGTATGAGATTTGCATCTCACTTGTTACTTCTATGAGACAAATTCCTTATTCACCACCTATTTAGATTATGTGGTGAATATAATACCTATGAATTTATTTTTTTTATCCTAAGCTTTATTTAGATATAAATATCCATTTTATGAATCTCACTATTATGGGTTTTACAGTTCAAATGTCACCAATGTATTTAGTGATTTTTATTTCAAATTTTCTTCATTAGAAAAAAAGATATGTTATGAACCTATCTTCTTTTATGAGTTGTATATATAGAGCCATTGATATATTGTACCATGAATCTCTTTTTTCAATATATTCAAATTTTCATTATATTTTATTCCTCAATGGGTGCTACGATTCAAAATATTCCAAAGTGGTAAAGGCTAGATATTATACTCTCATTATTTATTGGGATTTTTTATGATTATTCTTTTGATAGTGAAATATTGTATTATATATCTCAATAAATTAATTAAGTTACTCATACTAAGGTTATTTCTTGTTAATAAAGTTTTTCTATTCATTTATCACTCTTTATGTACTCGTGATTCAAAATGATTTTTTATTAAAAAAAATACGTTATTTCTATCTTTGGTCAAAAACATTTTTTAAACCATATAAAAATTTTCAAAATATGTTTAAAAAATATTTTAATATACCTATGGGATTTGTTTAATTCATTTTTACCATTGATTTAATTTTTATATAAAACTAGAATTACTATTTATGTCACATTCAAAATAAGTCCCATTTGGATTTTGTTGAAAATGTGAAGAGAATCATTGTTTTAACATGTATAGTATTTCCCCTATCATAAGAACTCAATGTTTTAAAGTTTAATTTATAATTCTCAAAGTTTATAAAATAATGATTTTAATAATGTATTACATTTTAAAAATTATTTTTCTTAGTGGAAAGGCTACTTTCCTCAAGAAATGTTCCTGGTGATTTTTCAAAATAATTGTCCATATAAAATGAAATATATTGATGTAACATAAGAATTGATATGGATATGATACAATGATACCATGTTTATTCTATTTCTTGATGTTATTTTATTATTATTTCAAGATTTTTATGAAACACATTTCAATCCACGGGTTATACTATAATGAACTGTTTATGAAAATAGTCTTGTTTTTGTGGGTTATTATATGATGAATGTTGTATGATATTTTAGAACACATTTGTATGAATTATTTGATTGGTGGGGACTTTATATTCCTCATGTTAATTATCTAAATGTGGATAAATAAAGAGTAAATATTTTATTTTTTAACATTATTACATGTTCACAATGTTATGTGTGAACCTAATTACTCGTTCAAAATGTTATGCATGAATCTGGTTTCATGTTCACAATGTTATGTGTGGACCATGGTTTCACATACATAAGGTTATTTTTGGACCTAGTTGAATATCCATATGTTTATTTGAGGGATTGATTTCATTTTATTAACTTAATGAGTTAACGTTTTTCAATTTATAGATGTTTACAGTGTTATAAGATTGTGTATATTTTAGAAATCTGGGTCTTATTAAAATTTTATGTTCTTATAGATCTTGTTCTTTGATTAAATAATAATTAATGTCTTATAAACTACTAATATTTATGTCATTACTCAAGATTATTTTATATGACATACAGAGTATGGTTTTAAAATGTTAATCACATGTTCTCATACCCTTATTCTCATGATATGTTGATATCTCCCATGTTTACCCTTAATAAGCATCTGAGCTCATCCTTTACATTGTTTCATTTCCCCTAGTTATGATGAAAGTCATTATATATGATATTTCAATGAAGTTTTCTAGTCATGAAGAACTTATTTTGAGACAACTTTGATCACTTATGGACTAGTTGTTTACATGTATAAGTTTCTGAAGTCCCTTGGTCTACACAATTATAGTGTTGATCATTATTTTATGTAAAGAATATTTAACTATTATAATGTAATAACTCTGTATAAGAGGTTTGGGTATCTACAGTTAAATATTTTTATTTAATACATAATATATACATTTAATTAAAATAATTCAACAATTGTGATTAGAATAATTTATTAAGATAAAATTTCATTGCATGCATAAAAATAGTTTTCAGAAAAATATCTCCTATATTTTAAAATGTTTTTATTTACATTTATAATTAATTGATAACCAATGAATTAATTAATATTTGTGTAAAACATAAAAAATCATAATTTAGTTATTCCTATTAATACCCTCCAATCTAATTTCAAAGCGATAATTTTCACATTAAAAAATATTTTTTTATTATTATATCATGGTTTTTAGAAATTAGTATTGCATGTAGAGAAGGATATCAAAGAGGAAAATCTAATTTAAAGAGAAATATATTACAAAATCTGATAGTGTTACATCCATGGAAACTTTTCATATCATAACCACACATGAAAATATTATAGTAAAGTGACATAAACATGGAGGGAATCAACTGAGATCCCTCCTACTACCTTTAACTTTCCCCATTTTTCAACTTAATCACATACACATAACTAAACCAGCTTATAAATTGAATTATTTAACATTATTCATGAAAAATCATATGTATATGCCACATCTTAAGCTCCAAACTCACAATACACAAAGAAGGGAGACATGGTGAGGGGGATTAATCATTCATTCAATCCCATGAAAAGATGGATGTTAAGTGAGGTGTATATAAAATCACAAAAAAAAATATAATTTATAATATAGTAACAAACAAATCCTAGAAAAAAAAATTCAGGAAAGATCATAATTTTCATCACCCATATCCTCTTATGAAAATATATCATATCACAAAAGTTTTAGAAAGTTTTAGTGCATGAAATGATGGGATATCCCTATGCCAATGGTTCAGTATGAACCATTGGTATGTCATGGTTAAATTTTACAATACCCAACAGTTCAATGTGAACCATTGGGAAAGAAATGTTCCAATGGTTTATAACTAAGAGAATAGAGGTAAAACAACGATTCAAAACATTGGGACAAAGATATCCCAATGGTTTAAAACCAATGGAAGAGGCATATACCAACAGTTCATACTGAATCATTGGTATAGGGGTTTGGATATTATCTATTAAAAAAATTCACTTTGTACCTTTAGTATAGAGAGGTTGACAACTATTTACCAATGGTTAGGAAACTATTGGTATAGACATTCCCATGTACACTAGCACCATTTCCCACTCTACTACAACATCCCACTCCACCATCCAACTCCACTTCACTACAGTAAAATACTTTCAACTACAACTTTCACATAAAATATTAAATACCCAAACAACTTCCATAGAACACTTTCATCATCCCACTCCACTCCACTGCAGCAGAAAACATCCACCATCACACTTCCACAAAACAAAAAACAATGAGATAACACTCTATAATGCCCAGACAATATACACAGAGAACTTGAAAAATAAACACCATCACCTACATCCTAAAATGCCTAAAAAATTTTCACATAACACTTAAAAACCAAAACATGCACATTCAATGCCAATAAAACATGCATAGACCACATTCACCTAGAATGTCGAGATAAATTTTTACGTAACACTTGAAAACAAACACTTACACCTGCAATGCCTAAAAATTGCATAGAATGCTAGAAAAAAACATGAAAAAACAAAATTAATTGATGTAAACAACCAACATAAAACACTTTTAAAGTTTAAATTAATTGATTCAAATCAATTGATTCAAACAACCTGCACAGAAAAACCAGTACAAAACACATGCACATGCAACCCCACTACAAACAACCTACATAGAACACTTTCACCTGCAATGCCTACTCTATTGGGCATACTCAACATAGAATAAAACCTTACAATTACTACTCATATGGGCATAAAAACATAAAACCTAACTTGCACAGAGGAAAAAATTGATTAATTTAAACAATTATAACAAACATTCAAAATATCACATATATTCATTCACAAAAAATCATCAAAAAAATTCATAAATCAGTCAAGAATATAAATGATTAATACATCCACCATCATCACCACTATTTTCATGACCCGTCCCAGTGGGGGCCATGCCGCAACTTCCCAAGCCCGCCTCCAATAGGCCAGGGGATGGTGACTAGCACCGAGTAGGAATGTCACTAACATGGGAGGCATTGCCTATAAAGTTGTACACACACACACATATCCAAGCCCACAAAGCTGAAAAGTAAAACTACAAAAAATGGAAATGCATGCATACACTAAAATCCTAACCAACGGAGTACGACTGGGAAGTAAAGTACAGTAATGTAAAACCTTGTGCCAAAAGTACAAGTCCACCAAAAGATAGTATGTAACAAAGTCCAACCTATAAATAAAGGTACTGGGACTGCAATCTGTAGCCGTAGAAACACACCTCGGCCTGTCTGATCTCACTGAGCACCGTCTGGTCCTGGTCCGCCTGGAATCCTGTCAAAGGCTCGCTCGCCTTCACAAAACATGACACGTGCGGGAAAAGCCCGTATAGGGGTGAGTATAACAATACCTAGTAGGACACCCCAAAACCACAAAGGAATACAACAAGGTAAATACCACAAAAGAAAAGATACAGTCAGCTCTACATAGTATATGTTTACAGAACATATAACAAGAATATCCAGATATACTCATACACAAACAACCATCGCAAAACCACCAATAAGATCTAGTTCGAAGATTCCACTAAGTACGTAACAAGAAGAACACACTCTCAGGTCTAAAGAGAGAGAAACGAAGTACTCGTTCCGGGAGAACACCCTCCACAAGTACTTGAGAAATATGATACTCATATGAGGATCACAACCAGTAGCCATTGGGTGATTCCAACAACTCATTCTGAACTAATCCGCCAAGAAGAGGATCGGCGCCCGGGTAAAGTTAGTAAAGTCGATACCAAGAACTCTACTTAGGGTTCCAAGAATGAATAGAGGATCTGGATCTAAGTCTCACAGAGGGGATTCCAACAACTCTCTTTAGGAAGTCTTTCTGAAGGGATCATACTTCTGTACATAGGAAATGATACTAGAAACCTTCAGGAGAAAGACCGAGGGGAAGGAACCTAAAGAAACTAGTCCAAGTCACAGAAGGCAATTGGCTCAATCCATGTAAAACAGGTTACACGGCGTGTAGTATGGTTACACGCTGTGTTCCTTGACTTCAGGTACTGCCTGTGTAAACGTCCTGTGTCATCCGTCCAAGCTGTGTAAAACTCAACTACACGGTGTGTAGAAGGATCACATGTCGTGTTCCTTGACTCAGGGTACTTCCCGTGTAAATGGCTCATGTCTGAAATTGAATTCATGTAGGAAACAATATACACATCATGTAAGTCGAAGCACATGCCATGTCCTGTCAACTGGAAAACACCTGTGTACCCTGGCCATATGCCCATACACGGTGTCCATCCATGTTGCCTGCCCGTGTACCAGTACACAGGGTATCCCATGTATCTGGCCGGGTCTGGCCGGGGAAGGGTACACACGCCGTGTCCTTGGCCGTGTACCCAACCCGTGTCCATGTACACCCATAATACACGCCTGGTAGTCCACCGACGAACACACGCCATGTATCCTATACTACATGTCGGGTAGTCGGGAAATTTCCAGAAGTGTCATCTTCTTCCCCACGCCTCGGCCGAATTCCAGATCCGCGATCTCTCGTCCCTTCGCCCCGATACTTCAGGTCTTGGTTCGTCCCGTCATACAAACATCGAATCGGGTTTTTTCGATCCTTCAATCAGGCCATAAGCCATGAACAATCCATTCGAAGAAAAACACCCAAAAACTCATATCTCTCGTTCTGCTCCAAATCTTCCACCGAAATCGTCGTCGCAGCTCTGGACCATCCTCTCAAGGTTGGATCTACAATCTCGGATCATTGTGCCAACAAACGAATGCTCAACGATCGATTTCCTCCAAGAAGGCGTAGAACGCACACGAAGAACGTGTAGCAACCAGGGAAGGAAAGAACAAAAAATCGAGAGGGATGAACCTCGATCGATGTTCGTGTCGATCTTGGTTTGTCACCATTAGAAGATTAACAAACCAAAATAACTTTATCAATTAAATCCCCAAAATCCCCGCAAAATCACATCCCGCAAATACGATCAATCCGCAAGATAATCTGTTTGTGGATTTTTTCGCGTTCATTGTAGGAATCAAGAATGGGGAAAAGAAACCAAAATCAAACATCCTACCTGGATCCACGGCGTTCATTGGAAAATATTTGGTCGTTGCATTGTCATTACTGGTGAAACCCATCAAGAATGTCGTCACCACATTAGGAGGTTCTCTCCAGAGCTTTTCCAGAGCCTCCAGATGAAATTTAGGGTTATTAGATTTGTAACCCTGATCCCCTGAAAAATATCTATTTAAAAAGTTAAAAGATTTAGCTACAGCAAAAATTTAATACAATATTTTTATTAAATATTTTATCACAGTTATGTCCAAAAAACGAGATTTCACCACCAACCTGCACCGGCTAATGTTAGGCCTCTCCTAATGTAAAATCGTTGTTCTGAACGAAACAGTGCCCTCGGATTTCTAATCTGAGCACCCATTCAGGAGTTATTCCACTTTTCAGGAAAACCACACGCACGCGTCGTTTAATTATTTAATTAAATTCAAAAAAAAATCTAGGCTCACCGGGGCTCGAAACTACTCTCCATCTCAAAGCCTAGTCTAAAAAGAATTCCCACATAATATTAAAATAACACATGGAAAAATCTGAGACATTACACCGCACCAACCTTAGGGATTTTACGTCCCCTAAAATCCAAAACAAAGGCTACTCAAAAATATGTGGGTACTGCACACGAATCTGAGCCTCCTACTCCCACACGCTCTCCTGGAGATTCCTGTGCTGCCACCGGACATGCACCAAGGGAATAGCTCACCCATGACAGATCTTCTCCTGTTGATCCTCGATCTCCACTGGGTACTCAGTAAACGTCACTCCATCATCGATGTCTAGCTCTCCCCAGTCGATAACATGCGATGGATATTGCACGTACCTCCATAGTTGTGACACATGGAAGACGTTGTGTACCCTGTTCATCTGAGGAGGTAGAGCCAAGCGGTATGCCACCTCGCCAACTCTACTCAGAATCTGAAAATGGCTGATGAACCTCAGAGATAGCTTGCCACATCGGCCAAATCTCTGAAATCCTCTTCGAGGTGAGACATGAAGGAACACATGGTCTCCCTCCTCGAACTACAAGGGCCTCCATCTCCGGTCGGCATAAGACTTCTGCTGACTTTTTACAGTCTTCATCCGCTCTTGGATGACCTGCAACTTCTCTATAGTAGCTCGCACCATCTTTGGGCCCATAAGTGCTGACTCTCCTGGGTCAGTCCAGCAAAGTGGTGACCTGCAAGGTCGTCCGTACAAAGCCTCAAATGGTGCCATATCAATATTGGAATGATAACTGTTATTATATGAAAATTCCACCAGTGGTAGGTGATCCTCCCAGCTACGACCGAAGTCAATTATGCAAGCTCGTAGCATATCCTCCAGAACCTGGATGGTCCGCTCCGTCTAACCATCAGTCTGAGGATGGAATGATGTGCTCAAGCGTAACTGAGTCCCAAAAAGCTTCATGTAATCCCTTCCAAAACTGGGATGTGAAAAGAGAATAGCGATCTGAGACGATCATGGATGGCACTCCATGAAGCCGAACTATCTTCTACACATAGAGTCGTTCCAAGCTCTCTACTGAACTCTGCTCCCATATGGCTAGGAAGTGGGCCGACTTGGTGAGTCGGTCAATGATCACCCATATAGAATTTTGTCCCCTGGACATATGTGGTAAACCCGTCACGAAGTCTATGGATATCCCCTCCCACTTCCATTCTGGCACCTTAAGGGGATGAGTCAATCCGGCTAGAACCTGGTGATCATCCTTTACTTGCTGACAAGTAAGGCACCGAGAAACAAACTCTGCCACACTCTTCTTCATTCCTGGCCACCAGAACTGACGTCAGAGGTCCTGGTACATCTTTTCCATGACTGGCTGCACTGCCAAAGGAAATTTATGGAACTCCCTCAGAACCTCCTCCCGCAACATACCTGGTACTACTGTGCGCCCTCTGAAAAGAACAATGTGACCACCCCTTTTGAATATCCATCAGCAGCATCGCCTGTGGATATCTGAGCACATAAATTCTCACAGCTAGCATCCTCGAGCTACGTTTCCCTGACTCGCTGTAAGAGTGGAGGGGTAACAACCATCGACTGAAGGTAATCTACCTCATCTCTATCCATGAAGGATAACTGTAAAGAGGCCAACTTCCTCATTGCCTCATCCAGTAACTGTGAACTGGATCTCTTGCTAAGAGCATATGACACAACTTTCCCCTTCCCAGGAGTATAAACAATCTCAAAGTCATAATTCTGGAGGAACTCAAGCCATCGTCTCTATCTCAAATTCAGATCCTTCTGAGAAAAGATATATTTGAGACTCTTGTGATCAGAGTAGACAATTAATCACTCGCCCATCTTGTAGTTTCGCCACATCTTCAATGCGAAGACTACCGCTGCCAACTCAAGACCATGTGTCACGTAGTTCTGCTCGTGTGGCCTCAACTAATGTGGGCCATAGGCAATCACCACTTTCCTCTACATCAAAACACAACCAAGACTGGTTCCTGATGCGTCGCAGAACACTACGTACTCGACACCCTCCTCCGGTAATCTCAAGATCAGGGCACTCGTCAGACTCTATCTCAACTGTTGAAAAGCCTGCGGGAATATCTCATTCCACACGAAAGGCTGCCCCTTTTGGGTCAAAACTGTCATGGGTGCCGAAATCCTAGAGAAATCAAGAATTAATCTCCGATAATAGCCTTCCAACCCAAGGAAACTCGGCACCTATATCACGCTTTGGGGTAGCTCCCATTCTAACATTGCCTCTACCTTGGCTGGATCCACTGCTACACCATCTGTTGTGATAACATGTCCTAGAAAGTGGACCTCCTGTATCCAGAATTGACACTTAAAGAGTTTCCCGTACAACTTGTGCTCTCGGAGTGTATCCAGAACCATCCTCAGGTGCCCTGCATGCTCCTCCTCAGACGTAGATTACACCAGGATATCATCGATGAAGACCACTACAAACCAGTCTAGAGAGGGCTGAAAGATCCAATTCATAAGTCCCATAAACACTGCTGGGGCGTTCATCATGCCGATGGGCATCATAAAGTACTCATAGTGACCACAGCGACTCCTGAAAGTCGTCTTCGGTATATCCTCATCTCGTACTTGAAACTGGTGATAGCCTGATCGTAGATCAACCTTCGAGAACCATCATGACCCTCTTAACTGGTCTAAGAGGTCATCGATCCTCGGTAGTGGAAATGAGTTCTTCATGGTCACCTGATTAAAGTGTCAGTAATCCACACACAGCCTCAAGCTCCAGTCTGCCTTCCTGGAAAAAAAACTGGGGCCGCCCAGGGTGAAACCCTGGGTCTCACGAAGCCCTTCCTCTTCAAGTCTTCCAGCTACACTCTTAGCTCGTGAAGCTCTGTAGAATCTATCTGATATGCTGGTGCTGATATCGGTGTCGTCCTGGGTTTTAACTCAATGCAGAAATCTATCGCCCGACGGGGAGGTAGTCCGGGGACATCCTCTGGAAATACATCCTCATACTCAGCCACTACTGTAGGAAAATAGAAACTCGTAATGTCTGTTGCGCAAAGGGCTAGGCTAGCCAACTGATGTGAAATCGATTGTGCCTTCCTACGCACGAGTCCATATTATGCTACCTGGGTCTCCTTTTCACCGATGAAGGAGAACCTCATTCCATCTCTGCGGACACACAACACCCTTCGCCTAAAACAATCAATCTGGGTATGAACTGTGGATGGCCAATGCATGCAAATAATGACATCCTAAGGCCTCGACACTACCACCAAGAGTTTCCAACTGAAACTCCAACCTCCAAGGGTCAGGTCACATTATCTGCAAAGGTGTGTGATCTATGAATATTCTCCAGTCGGTGTTTCTAAGCGTAAGGGTTGAGTCAATGGATCAATTAGAATCTCAAGGTATCGAACAAGGTAAGGAGCCAGAAAAGAATGACTAGAACCTGTGTCTATCAGTACAGTAGTCAAAATAAAAAAGACACATATTGTACCACTAATCATTCAGGGAGTATCTAGGTCTTAAGTCGTTACTGCCTGCAGTTGTCCCTGCCTCTATCCACCACCTCTCTAAGCCTGGGGTAGTCCTCCCGGGGGTGGTGGTGGTAAACGTTCAAACCACTGACCACCTCCAGCTGCTCTCCCAGCTCCTCTACCACATCCGCCGCCCCACGAATCTGTCTTCTCCACACGTTTCCTCTACCTCGGTCATCCATCCACTGCTCCCATTTCAGTAGTATAGCGGGTTTGACAATCTCGAGCGAGATGTACCCTTCCATCACAAGAGTAGCATCGCCTCTCTCAAGGATGGATGGATGTGCCCTGGGAACCCTATACCACAGATCCTTTGTCCTGGGTTTTCTTATGAAAACGTCTTCCATGCATGTGTCCCTGACGTCGGCTCCCTGCTGCCAAGGTCTCTCCTCTAGCTCGCTCACTACTGACAACTGCCGCTGTCTCTGCTCCGCCAAGAAGCTCTCGACCACCAAAGCCCGCTCGAGCACCCCGGCATAAGTAGGAATGCTCATAGGGATGATGCTAGCTTGGATGTCTCTGCACAAGCCCCACTCAAAAGTCTGAGCTCTGAAGTACTGATCCCTGACCATATCCATTGGGTACCGTGAGAGGTCGGTAAACCTCAATGAATAGTTAGCCACCATCATGGTTCCCTGCTGGAGCTGAAGAAGCTCATGTATATGTACTTCTCTCAGAGTAACCGGTGAAAACTCCTCTCTGAAGAGATGATCATTCTCTGACCATGCAAGAGTCACCTTATTGTGGGTCTGGATAACCAAACTCTGCCATCGCCTTGCAGATCCCTCCAGAAGGCTCGCTACCAAGATCACCATCTGTTCTTCTGGTGTCCTGACCAAATAGAAGACTCTGGTCACTGCCTCAAACCAGTCCTCTGCTGCCTGAGGATCAGGCTCACCTCAAAACCTGAGCGGTCTCTATCTCTGAAACTCATGGAGTGCACTCAGCCTGCGCTCCTCCTCTACTAGTACAGCAAGCACTAACACTGCTCCACAGGTGGTGGAACAACTGGCACACCACCCGAAGGTAAAGCTGGGGGATCTAGTCCATGTATTTAAGCTTCATCATTGAAGGTGTCATCCTCGTGATCGAGCTACTGGATCCTAGCGGGTGCGCATCATGGAGTCATCCTGTAAAGAAACAAGATGTATCTCAGTTAGTGAGTATATCTGGAGAGATGACTCAAGAAGGACATGGAAACCACAACCCATTCCTATATGATCCATGCACCATTACTTTCCCATGCAACTAGTGTTCTCATGTTCTGAGTCAAAAATCAAGTTATCAGAATACTGGTGTATGGATACATTGGCTGCCCGCACCAACACTAGGGTCCCTTGCCTGAAAGCCGAACTCGAAAAACGTAACACTGTTTCCCCAAACCAACTCACAGACTCTCAGTCCTAAGGTAGAACCTACCATCTCTAATACCAATCGGTCACGACCCGTCCCAGTGGGGCCCATGATGCAACTCCCCAAGCCCGCCTCCAATAGGCCAGGGGCTGGTGACTAGCACCGAGTAGGCATGTAACTAACATGGGAGGAATTTCTTATAAACCTGTACACACACACATCTCCAAGCCCATAAAGCTGAAAAGTAAAACTACTAAAAATTGAAATTCATGCATACAATAAAATCCCAACCAACAAATTATGTCAGGAAAGTAAAGTATAGTAATGTAAAACCATGGGCCAAAAGTAAAAGCCCACCAAAAGAGAGTCTATAACAAAGTCCAACCTATAAAGAAAGGTACTAGGACTGAAATCCGTAGCCGTTGGAACACACCTCGGCCTTTCTGATCTCACTGAGCACCATCTGGTCCTGGTCCGCCTAGAATCCTGTCAAAGGCTTGCTCTTCTGCACAAGACACGACACGTGAGGGAAAATCCCATGCAGGGGTGAGTATAACAATACCCAGTAGGACACCCTGAAACCATAAAGGAATAAAATAAGGGAAATACCACAAAGGAAATATACAGTCATCTCTACAGAGTATATGTTTACAGAACATATAACAAGAATATCCAGATATAGTCATACAAAAATTACCATCGTGAAATGACCACTAAGATCCAGCTCGAAGATTCCACTAAGCACATAACAAGGAGAACACACTCCTAGGTCTGAAGAGAGAGATACTAAGTACTCATTCCGAGAGAACACACTCCACAAGTACTTGAGAAATGTGATGCTCAGATGAGGATCACAACCAATAGCCATTGGGTGATTCCAACAACTCAGTTTGAACTAATCTGCTAAGCAGAGGATCGGCGCCCGGGTAAAGTTAGTCACTTTGATACCAAGAACTCTACCTCGGGTTCCAAGAATGAATAGAGGATCCATCTCTAAGTCTCACAGAGGGGATTCCAACAAATCTATTTAAGAAGTCCTACTGAAGGGATCATAATCCTGTACGTAGGAAATGATACCAGAAACCTTTAGAAGAAACACCAAGGGGACGGACCCTAAGGAAACTAGTCCAAGTCATAGAAGGCAACTAGCAAAAGCCATTTAAAATAGGTTACATGTCTTGTTGTGTGGTTACACGCCGTGTTCCTTGACTCCAGGTAATGCCCCTGTAAACAGCCCGTGTCATCCATCCAAGCTGTGTAAAACTCAACTACACGGCGTGTAGAAGGATCACACGCCATGTTCCTTGACTCCGGGTACAGCCCGTGTAAACGGCCCATGTCTGAAATTGAAGTTGTGTAGGAAATCATATACACGGCGTGTAAGTCGGAGCACACACTGTGTCCTGTCAACTGGAAAACACTCGTGTACCCTGGTTGTATGCCCATACACGGTGTTCGTCAGTGTTTCATGCCCGTGTACCAGTACATGGGGTATCTCATGTATCTGGTCGTGTCTAGCTGGGGAAGGGTACACACACTGTGTCCTTGGCCGTGTACCCAACCCGTGTCTGTGTACTCCCAGAGTACAGGCCAGGTAGTCCACCGACGAACACACGCCATGTATCCCATACTACACGCTGTGTAGTCCGGAAATTTCTAGAAGTGTCATCTTCTTCCCCGTGCCTTGGCCGAATTCTGGATCTGCGATCTCTTGTCCGTTCATCCCGATACTTCAGGTCTTAGTTCATACCATCATACGAACACCAAATCGGGTGTTTTTTATCCTTCGATCGGGCCATAAACCTTGAAAGATCCATCCGAAAAAAATGCCCAAAAACTCATATCTCTCGATCCGCTTCGAATAGTCCACCGAAATCGTCGTCGTAGCTCCGGACCGCCCTCACAATGTTGGATCTACAATCTCAGATCATTGCGCCAACAAACGAATGCACAATGATCGATTTCCTCCAAGAATGCGTAGAACGCACACGAAGAACGCGTAGAAATCGGGGAAGGAAAGCACAACAAATAGAGAGGTACAAACCTCAATCGATGTCTGTGTCGATCTTGGTTCATCACTGTTAAAAGATTAATGAACCAAAATAACTTCATGAATCAAATCCCCAAAATCCCCGAAAAAGCCCATCCCGCAAATACGATCGATCCGTGGGCAAATATGTTTGTGGATTTGTTTGCGTTCGTCATTGGAATCAAGAACGGGGAAAAGAAACCAAAACCAAACATCCTAACTAGATCTGCGGCGTTCGTTGGTGAAGATTCAGTCGCCACGTCGGCGGCGGCGGCGAAACCCATCAACAACGTCGTCGCCGCGTTGGGAGGTTCTCTCCAGAGCTTTTCCAGTGCCTCTAGGGGAAATTAAAAGTTATGAGATTTGTAACCCTGATCCCCTACGAAATCTCTATTTAAAAGTTAAAAGGTTTCGCTGCAGCAAAAATTTAATAAAATATTTTTATTAAATATTTTCTCACAGTTACGTCCAAAAACTAGATTTCACCACCGACCTACGTTGGCCGATGTTAGGCCTTTACTAAGGTAAAATAGTTGTTCTAAACACAACAGTGGCCTCCGATTTTTGATCTGAGCACCTGTTCAAGAGTTATTCCATTTTTTAGGAAAACAACATGCACGCGTAATTTAATTATTTAATTAAATTCAAACATTTTTTCCGGGCTCACCAGGCCTCAAAACTGCACGTCGTCTCAAAGCCTGGTCTCAAAAGAATTCCCACATAATATTATAATAACAAATGAAAAAATATGATACATTACAACTATAATCAACGTTACCCTTTTCCTTTTCCTCTTCCTTTCCCTCAATCTTACCCTATTCCTCGCCATTATCCATGCCCTCTTTCTCTCCAACATCCCCTCCCTCTTCCTTATAGTAATCCTCTCCATCACTATCACCATCTCCAAGAATGTCATCATCCTGATCCCCATTACTAATTCTTGGTTCACTATAAAACATATGCATCCTCAAAATATATGCATCACAATCCGAAACATTATCTATTGGATGTGACGGAAATAACACTACCATTAGTTTCAAAAATTTAGAGTTTGTCATTTGATCCTGTTATTCCACTTGTATGGCCCTTTTTTGGCATTTTCTTTCTTTGACTCAACTTGTGCTACTCATTCCAAATCATTCATACTAGAACCTACACCTTAGGTGGGTCAATACCTCATCAGAATAATACTCTTCTCTAGTTGTTAGAATACTCTTCCATGGTGCTGATCTCCAAAAACATGATGTAAGAGATCTTTTGGGGCAAATTTATTGGGCTTTTGAGCATCAAGGGAATCCAAATCAGACTATTACAAATATAAATATAAAATTATGTTAAAACTAGATATTAAAAATTAAAATCAATAATTTAAAACCTACAATTCGCTGTTATGTCTAATCTTTTACCGTGTTTCCATATTTTTTTCTTTCAACTTGATAAAAAAAGTTTTTCTTGACACCCATGCCCTTCAATATTTAAAACCAACGTCTGTAATAACATTATTATTCAACTTTTAATCATATAAAACGAATACAAAAATATATTCAATATCCAATTCTATTAAAAATAATAAAAAACGATTTTACAATGAAAACATAATCACTGGAGCATGGAAGTATCAACCTGGGATAATCATAAGTATGAAAATGTGATGATCTACACCTGATTCAACTAAAACATAATTAGATTAATAGAAAAAATGAAATTTATTCATTTCTAAAATTGAATCATTCCATAAAATTTTTGAAATATTCAATAGATACAAAAACTAACCATAAGAAAATAATTTCTCGCCATAAGAAAAATAATTGAATGAAAAGAAAGAACATATTTGGAAATTTAAATGCAAAGGATTATTATCAGTGAATAAAAGTGATGATAATATTACACTCTATCAAAAACATAAATTAATCACTTTAAAAACATATGATCATACATAAAATCTTATGATCTATGTGTGTTGCCATTATTTTTGGATCAATCCTTCTTGTTTTACTATCATTATAGCCAATAAATAATTAGTTTCATGGTTCTACTATTTCTATCATTCATTTTCTAAAGTAGTTTTGTTTTCTTTTTAAAGTTTCATCCAAGTTACATGGATTCTTGAGATTCACCATGGAACATGTGTTTTTCATTATTATATAGGGTTTTTAGTAAATCATTTTGATAGAACCAATTTAAACTATGGTATGTATGAGGAAGATAAGCCCATTAATTGATATGAACACCTCTACCTAAAAGTATATAAATATCTACAAAAATTTCTCATGGAAGTGTTCAATATATTTTTATGGTATGACATTAGAACCTATCCTACTAGATGTTCTTTTTTTGTAAAGGAAATTTGTAAGTTGATTGACCCCCTTATTTTTATGTGATGTAAAAAATTAATTTCATCTAAGTTTTATACTTACTCTCTCTCATGGTTCAACAACATAGTTTTCCCCATAGTGTGGACATATATTACTGCATCCTTTTTTTATTTTTTCCTAACATTTATGAAAAAAATTCAATAATAAAAAAGTATGTATTAATGAAAATAATGGTAATTTTTATTTAAAAACTAAAATTTTATTAATACCTTGAACTTTGAACTCAAACAATGAGTAATACTTTCTCAATAATATTCCAATGAGAAGTTATCCATAACAGGTGTGGCTTCTAAATCTATACCAACTCTAGAACACTATCCACTATACAATGTAAGCTTATAAAGTCTACAGAGCGTGATTTATTCCATATGTTGTGTTGGTCTCATGACCTCCCCATCCGGAAAATTAAAATGAAGAAAACAAAAAAAATATTAATTCAAATAAATACCATAATAACATAAAATTAAATCCAGAAAATTTTTTATCCATATTTGTGCCCAAGAATTATCCTTTAATTTATTTGGGAGGTGTTTCCATGAGAGTGGATGGATGGGAACAATGTTAGAGTATTTGGAAAGCATCTTAAAACAACTCCTGCATTCCTATTTTTTTCAACCATTTTATTTTCATCATTATACTCCACCATCAGTTGTATATGGTGGTTCCACACTACACGCATGCATGTATGCCCACATGCTAGCAATAGATCCAGTTATTCAAGAAGAAAAATAAATATTATATTAATACATATTATAATGAAAAATAAAATATTTAAAAAAAAATACCAGTGTTCTATAAATATACATAAAGTTTTATAATCAGTGGGAATTGATGGATCCCCAGAAACTGAACGATCATCAACCTATACAGATATAGTGGGTCTATGTGTATGATTCATAAGGTCAAAAGGTTTTAGAGCACTAGTCAAAGAATCAGGAATATAGTATCCCAAAGAGAAGAAAGTATAAGGAAAATAATATGGTGTATATGTATATGAAAATTTATAATAAGTTTAAGGAGTGGGAATCGTTGTCATATATGGGAAAGATATGTGAGGATGCTCAGATGAAAATGGAGGTGAAACAATAGGTGGGCTAAATATCCTGGATGTCTGTAATGACATTGAGAGATCAAAAATTGTGGTATATGGTACATCTAGTGTAGGTATAGGATGTGATTAGGAATTCCAAAACCCAGTTTTATTTCCCCCCAATATCAATCCTAAGCACTAAAACCACTAGGCTGGTCGGTCAATAGCTGGAACCTTGGTGGTGGATCCTGATTAAAAGTAAAAACAAAATTAACCACATGACATTATATGTTATTGATACATACATACATACAGACACACACACACGCACACAAATATATATATATATATATATATATTTGAAATAAAATTATCACAAAGGGCACTAAAGGGAGGATGCCCATCTCACTCATTTGATTATTTTTATCTGCCAACTTTTTACTTAGTTCCTCCTGAGTGTTTTTTAATTCTTGAATTTGAAAACAAATACGGAATTAATTTGAAATCCATAACTAATGTGTAACCTAAACAAGAAAGAATATGTGGCAAGACTTAATTAAGGAATACCACTTTCCAAACTAAATATATGATGTATTGTGATATAACATAAACATTTTATATTTAGTGGGAATAATATCAAAAAAGAAGTCATGTCATAGAAAAAACAATGTGTTCAAATTAAAATTTTTATCATAGGAAGTGAGATATTTGTAAAACATTTTTATAGTAATAAATTGAGGAAAATAATCAATAAACTATTATGGAATGATAATGTCACAAATTTTTATTCTTTTTAAGGATGTTTCCCATCATTATTATCTGTGTTTTTAGTACAATTTGGTAATTAAATAGTATATTGTCTTATTTTGGTATTTTGGGGAATAAGAGTTGAATATAGAGCATTTATTATGTGATTTTTATTTTTTAGATTTATCTTTGAAATCAAATTTATTTGGGATAATTAAAAAAAATATTTCAAGTTGATTAATGTATAGAAGTTGAGCTATATAATAAATAATGAGAAAAAAAATAGTAAATTCAAGATAGTTTTTTATACATCACCATTCATGGAGGAAGTGTTTTAATCCAAACACATCCTGTGTTAAAGCCCATGGAAGTACCACAATTCTAATATATCAACCAAACCCACCTAGAGAAGAATCAAAGACCATGTTTATATATCTTCACCCTCAAGAGAGCTTAATCACTTACATAATCTCTAACTTTCGATTTCTCAAGTAAGAATGCTTAGTGAATCAACTTTTTGAGATAAAATTATACATAATGATGGATAGAAGTAATATTGATAGAGTAGTGAAAAATGTCAGATGTGTAAGAATAAAATAACACAAATAAAAATGGATAAGTATTGTCATTGTATTAGTCTCCATCAATTTCCATATGAGACATATGAAATTTTTTATGAGTTATTTTCACTATGAAATAGAAATTTGGGAAAGCAATAACTTGTATAAAATTCATTCTAACTTAGCATATGAGTAAAATGGAGTCTACATCTATGTCATTCAAAGATATATAGGTGTCATCTGACATGCATATATTTCATTTAAATCAGGGTATATTATATCAAGATTCTATGTAAGTGTGATTTTAATATGCATATGTGTGATTTTCCCCAAAATATGTGTCATGAAATACTATGTTAAAAATTTTGAAAAATTTATACTAAAAATAAGAGAATTACAAACATTCAATCTGATGTATATAACAAAATAGGATGATAAGTGAGTTATTATAACATTATCAAAACATCATAAAACATATTTGATCCATGATACAAGATTCTTATGAGAATGCTTGAATAATTCTATGTGATGAAGGACCACTATTGTATCTATTGATTACTTTGAAATTGTAATATTTGAAAGTAATATTTTTTAACAAAAATGAAAATAAAATATGAAGATTCTTATACTAATCTAAAATATTCTAACAAAAAAAATTGTGATTCTAGATTAATTCTATGCTAAATGATATAAAGTTTATTTTTTCAAATGTCATAAATTTAATATTCTGATTGAGATATTGAGTTCCCTTGAGTTTGGGCTCCTATGAGATATAAGTAAGAAGAATAAGAGTATGATATTCTTAGTTGAAATGATGAGATGACTTCAGAGAGTTATTCCGAAGATATTTATTCAATACATAATAAATAAAATTTTCCTAAGCTACACTCTAGAAATAAGAATAATTATACTATATATCTGAATACTATAATATTTAAATATATAAATTATAAAATTTTATCAATGGATTTCTTGATGTACTTTATGACGAATATGGGGAGGATATTGTGCCTACTGAAGAAGAATAGTCTAAAATATCAACTGTCCAAGGAAAATTAGAAATAGTAAAAATATATCAGTACTTGTGGAATTTCACAGGAGAAAACCATTGATGATGAAAAGATAGTATCATAATTATGGGACCAAAAAATCCCAAATAGTGATTAAAAGTTAAATTTGGAATGTGGGAACAAAAATTTTTAGTGGTATTATTTATTTCAAAATAGAAAATCTGATTTACTGGTAACTAGTGTATTAAAAGAAAAAAAATGATAGAAAATCTTCTTGACTGTTGACAAACTAAGAGTGGTATATGAATAAGAATATAAAATACATAATTATTTCACTATCTCTGATGAATTAAAAATTGAATTATCAAAATACAATTTAATGAATAAGGAAAATAACTAGGAAAATAAGTCAAGGGAAAATATAAACTAATAGAAGGATCTGTAACTTCTTGAAATTGAACAAAGTGGTAAGTTTATATCAGAAGAATATATTTATAGAGATCATTTTGATAATTCATGTACAATATATGTAGGGTATAATGAGATCAAAATAGATAAAGACTTCTACTCTCATGTTATAGATTATTTGAATAAGGTTCCCATTGATGTCATAGATTATGTAATTGGTTTTTTCATGGAATTGTTTAATGAAAAATCAATACTATGGAAAGAATTTTATACCTTGTAAAATGATTCAGAAATGAAGTTAGGCTATTGTGACACACTCACAAAACTAGAAAAATTAATTGATATAATCATATCACTTTTTACTGAAATATATTTTCATGTTTTTGAACTCTTTCCAAAAATATTTTGTGACAATTAAGTGTTTAAAAGCACTATCACTAATTCAATAAATGAATTATAAAAGGTAGATAAAGTCAGAGTGAATTTTAAATATGAAATATTTGATATGAAAGATAAAAGGATTAAATAACCTTATAGTTCATTATAAGAGCTATGCAATCTACATGACAACAATGTTCAGAAGATTAAATATGAATGGGGGATAGGGATCACAAAATTTGATACTATGAAATATTCCCTCAATATGATACTTTAGAGTTTAGATTAATGATGAGAAATCATGAAATTTCTCAACAAAAATACTCAGAGCCTATAGGAAGAAATTATTTTACCAAATTTATTTCTAATAATTTTTTCCATCAAAATGGTTTGATGTTGTTTGTAATGAGATCTTATAAACTTGTATAGAAGCATCCACATCATGATTATATAAAAAGGTATCCCCTACCCTGATAAATCTATTTGTGATAAATATATTTTAGAAAATAATTATAGAAAAACTAAATAAAATGATATAATTGTGGATAAAATAAATTATAGTAAACTCAATAATGTATCAAGCATGTAGGTTAGAAAGTGTGAGAAAATAAGTTTCCCAAATGGATCCAAGAAGAATGGTGCATCTAACTAAAAATGGAATGGATGTCAAGAATAATGTTCCTGGTAAATTTAATTTATATGAAAAAAAGGTCTATGGAAAAATGCTAGTGTTTTTAAAGATTTTTTATCTTTTCCATATATCTTTGGTTCATTAGGTCAATATATAAAATTCATAAATGGATAGGATTAAGGGGGTAGAGTTAATGCTGCAATGAAATCATCTAAAAATAATTCAAAGAATGTAATAAATCATACTATGGAAAATATATTTGAGATACTTCTATACTTTTGTGGGAACAACCACATGTATGGGAACACATATGATTAATTACAGTATGTACCTACAGGATAAAATTATTATGAAAACTTTTAGAGGATATAACATCATAAGAAACCATGAGACAAAAGGAAAGATTCATTTTTGAGTAAATAAGAAAATAAATATTTTAGAATCCAACTCTCAAGAATAAAGTGATGAATGTTTTGAAAGATTTCACACAAGATAATATAATATTCTTATACTATTATATCACCCTAACCAGAACCAATGGGTTTGAGGCAAGAATGGAACATGACCTCATTCACTTTTTCTCATATTCAAGAGGTTGATGACTAATGGTGAGGGCCTAAAGAATGTCATGGGGAGACAATTCACCTGGTACTAGGTAACAATATGATAAGCTTAAGGAAGTGGTAACAAATAAACAAATAATAAATTAATCAATTAAATTCCATCATATTATAAGAAAACACAAGTAAACCCAACCCATGTAGTTGTAGTGTAGAATGTTTGGTAAATAAGATAAAACCAAAAAAAGGATCCAATGTATTGGTTATCTAATATAAAACTAATAGCATCTGGCACAAGGTTCACACAACATCATCTGTATTCCCTTTATAACTTTCTCAACCACCTATCATCGGGCTCTTTCCCTTAGCTAGATCCCTAAGATTGAAATTAACAAGAACACAAAAATTCCTGAGTAGGGTGTGAGTAAAAATATTAGTAGGATGCCACCAATGGCCCTTAACATTAGTGCATATGATATACAAGAACATTAAATGAAAGTAATGACATTTTTATAAAAAATTATTCCATGAAATATTTGGATTTAAGATGATTTTTTTATGTCATTATTTTAAGTGGTCTTGATATTTATATCAATTAGTTTAATATGTCCAATTCAATTCATCTTTTTTTGTTACAATTTAACTATTTTGGTTTTTTTTGGCTTGGTAGATTTGAATACAGTTCAATTCAGTATTATAAAATGAAACACAAAGAAAACTTCAACCAATAAATATTAAAAATTCACATGATGGTCTAGTTGGATACAAAATATTTTTAATCAATTTGTATATCACCAACATCAACAACTCAAGTTGATCTAAACCAAAATAACTAAGAATGCATATGAATGATCCTATATATTTCCTACCATAACTTCATTTTCACAATAAACTATATTAATTGAAGTATTGGAGTCATCATAAGTAATAAATGGATCAGGGATAATGGAAGAAGGGGTGGTGTCAATTCTTTTATCACCATCATCAAAAATATGTCTTGGGATTACATCAATAATGACACCAAATTTAGGTTCAAGATGATCTTTGACATAAAAAACTTGTTTCACCATTGACTCTAATACTTATGGTTAATCAATAGAAAGAGTGTGAGTCATTTTAATAACTTGAAATCTACAATCATCTATAAATGTTCCATGCCTCATCATCCAATAAAACCATTATAATTTCATCAGAGTGACTTAACCATGATATTAATAATATAAAATTAGTATTTTCTCAATATCTTTATAATTTGATACATTTTCAAATCAAGGTCTAATATCTAATGCATGGGCATAAAAGTATGTTGTAGTAGTTAACATAACATTGTCATGTTGCATTCTCATGTTCTTTTAACATTAAGGGATAATAAATATGTACCCATTGATAACAATTGAATTGCATTCACTAACTATATAATTTAGACCAAAATCCAAAGCTCTCATTTCCTTGGAGATAGATCCAACAGGAAAAATCAATACCTATAATATAAATGAATATTAAACTTAATTAAATATTTATTTTATAAATTTATTATTGTAATATTTTTACCTTCAATTTCAATAAAGTAGAAAACTATTTTCTATGAAAAGTCTCTCTTCTTCTCAAAGGTAAGGAATGATGATTTTTATTTATTATTTTTTTATGTTCCCTATCGAAAAAATAGAAATATATTAACATATATGTAAAATTTTATGAGATGAAATAATATATACATGTTTAATTTACTTATTGGATGTAGTTACCTAAAGATCATAGTTAAACAAAACTGTGTGATGTGTCATCTCTTGCTCTTCAAGGCATAATTCAATCAATGTATATTATCCCAGAATTACCATTGTTTGGGGAAATGATGGTTAACTAGGTTCAATTTTCTTATAATATTCTTACTCATTTTCCATTGGTCTATTCTACCTCATTGTCAAATTAGTCAAATACATTGAAAAAAAATCCATACATTCTTAACCCATGTAACCATGGACAATAGAACCTTCAGGATGTTTTTAGTTCCATACATAATACATAAATGTTAAAATGTTTGTTTCAGTTCAATACATCCAACGAAAATAAAATGGACCTCTAAGAAGTATTTAATTTGGAATATGGACTATTATATGCATTATTCATGTGAAAAATGTTGGTGGAAATATTTTCTCTAACTCACACAAAATTAATGGTTCCTATGGCAACATTTTTTGCAAGAATGACTTAGACAAATTCTTAACACAAATATATCTAAAGAAATATCATAACCAAATAACTAACACCCATACATTATTAGACAAAATATTATATATTTCTATTGGAATCATATCATGTAAAAGGATGTGATAATTATTAGTCTTAAAAGATTTCAATGTCAACTATTTTTTGTTGACCCATTTTGATATGTTTCTTGAATAGCCATCAGAAACTTTAATAGTCTCTAGTACTTCCTGAAATTTATTTTTTTATGTAAGTGTCATCACATATGAAGCACACCGAAATTTCATTTTATTTTTGTTAATACATAGAGGACTCAATTTAGGTCTGATTTCCCAATCCACCAAGTCGCATTGAGATCATAAACCAACGATTTTAATTCCCTTGAAATTTAAAAGAGTTGAAAGAAAAATTTCACATATATTCTTCTCAATGTGTATTACATCTAATAAATGTTATAAAAAAATTGGTTTTCCAAAACAAAAAATAAATAAGATACTCCTATTCTTCTAATTATAATAGGTTTCAATGGAACCATTCTTCCTCTTTCTATATATTAGCTGACCCTTCCCGAATGAAAAACTAAAATATTGTAATTCATTACGCACATTCGTTCTAAACATATATTGAGGTGGATTGTCAGTCTCCATGGTATTGTCAAAACATTTTCTATTATTCTTATATGGATGGTCTATTATCAAGATTCTATGATGTCCCACAAAGTTGAGACTACGGTGATAATTCATTGTTGACGCTCCTTTCGTCACAGAATCTAAAGATCGGAAAAGGGAATATCCGAGATCAAAGTGATTCATCCTTTGAAGAAAAACATAAAAAATCAACAAAGGAAGGAAGAAAGGATCAACAGAAACCTCACCGCGCAAGTTATCTAACTGTCGTGCAAGTGTACTTGCGCGGCGACCTTGGTCGCGCAAGTGACTTGCGCGACCTAAGTGGTAACCGCCCGGTAACCATACAGGGTCTTCTCCTGCCTATAAATAGACCCTGTGGGCCCCCCATTTGAGAGGATATTTTTCCAGAAACTCGGATTGAAGCTCTCGACGCCCAAGTCTCTTCTCAAAGCTTCCGAAACACTTCTAAGGTAATTTCTTACCTAGAATGGAAGATCTAAAGAGAAGAAAGAAGGCCTAAGTGTTGAAACTTATCAACACTTTTGCGCCGACTTATTTCCTTCAATATAACTTGCGCGTCCCTTTTCTGGAAGAACCTCAAGAGGATTCTAAAGGGTTTAAAAAATATTCGCTCAAATATTTCAATGCTGGTTGAAAATCACGCAAGTACACCATCTGTCGCGTAGGTATACCTGCGCGACCAAAATTTGGGTGCCCACAGAAGACTTGCGCGCCTTTCAAGACTTGCGCGCCCCTACCTTTTTGGGTGACCATCTTGCCCATTTTACCCCTCTTAATCCATTACACCTTTCCTTTTCAAGATTCAGTCTTCAAGACACTCTTCAAAGCCATTTATGGCATGATTTCTTGATTTGACTTCCTTATCTAAAAGGAATTATGTGGAATATCTATCAAAACCTAGTGATTTAAATATCCTTATGTCAATAAATATAGAGAGTTCATTCATTCAACCTCATCCTTTAAGATGAGAGAATCCTTAACTTGGGCATCCTTCTTTAGGAGTAAGCCCCAAATTCTTAAAGTTCCCAAACATGGGCATCCTCCTCAGGAGTAAGCCCCAAACCTTAATTCCTAACATGGGTCTCCTTTTCAGGAATAAGACTCAGTCATAATCTTGGGAATCCTTCTTAGGAGTAAGCCCCAAGTCCCCTAACCTGGGTCTCCCTTTTCGGAATAAGACTCAGTCCTAACCTGGGCCTCCTTTTTTAGGAGTAAGTCCCAGTCATAATCTTGGGTTTCCTTTTCAGGAGTAAACCCCAAGCCCCCTTAAATTTCTCTTAACCAGTCCTAATTTACCCTTGATTTGGGTTTCCTTTTCAGGAGTAAAACCCAATCATAAGTCCACTCCTAACTTGGGCATCCTCCTTAGGAGTAAGCCCCAAGATTAGAGTATTCAAATCTCCATAAAGCACATATACCTTTATGGACCCTGTTCCTGGATTTTCTCCCTAAAAGTGAATCCTAAACCTTCATCTATCTGGGCAGTCATACATACCTAAGCCCCAAACAATTTCTTATGATTGCATCATTCATGGAACAATTGTCTAATTTTTACCAATACCTCTTGTTTCTCACACCGAGCATGACTCACGTGAGCTTAGAGTGTAAAAGTAATTATGACATTCTTCTTTGAGCCATCAATCATAAACATCATACTCCATTACTCGAACTACGTGGGTTCTGATTCCTTTTCCAAAACAAAGGATACGTAGGTAGCCCATTTATGGGTTCGATCCCAACTTTGAAATAATCCCTGTCCTTATGAATGACGATAAACTTCAAGTGCCCCACTGAGTGGCTTTAAAACCATCCTGGTCATCATAATGACCAAGAGACTTTTATATAAATGTTTTGAAGGATACTATTGACCAAGAATCTCTAAACAGATATAGATGATTCTCTATTGATGAAGAACCTCGAATACATATAAAAGATTCTCTAAATTTCTGGCATATTTAATCATTGATTGTTAAAACTAAAGGAAAGCACATTTTATACTTGGTAATGTAATAAGGATTCACGAACATAACTTAAATCTATAAAGAGAGTCCCGGAGTAGACAATAATTCCCCTCAAAAAGGTGTGATGAGTCGGACCTCCCATCCTCTCGACCAATGCAAATTCCTAAGCCTCATCAGTTCACAAGCTAATGAGCTCCTACCTTTGGAAAGTGGGTCCAAACGGATGTGGAATCATTGGATGTTTCCGGTTCTACGAACAAACCCGCTAGAAACTGATCGGAACGTTTGAATCTCCCGTCAAGGAGGTCATCCGCGAAATCCGTCGAGGAAACAAAAATGGTGAACCCGACGTGAATCCTTAACCAAGTTAAAGTGATGTTCTTCTTATTTGTTAGGCCCCTTGGGCCAACAAAGCAACCATTGACATGTGATCATCCAAAAGATGCAGTGGCCGGATTCATCTTGATTATGTCTGTTATATGGAACAGGCACTCTTTTCTCAAGATATTCTGCAAAATGGATTTCCTTAAATTCACCCCTGTGAATACTGCTGCTGTGAACACCTCTACTGTGAGGTCTGCTGCTGTGAAAACCAATGCTGCTACTCCTGCTAGAACGTCATCCGCTCTTAGGATGACATCACCAACTCAGCGTCTTCAACGCTGGGTTTCTAATGCACTGGTTAAGGAGTACTGTCGCAACGGTACTATCCCAACTCTGGAGGCCGCTCGTCAAGGCCTCCAAGTTAACAACTCTACCTGGTCGTCCGGACAACGGCAGCCAGCGATCAAGAAGCAGGCGGTGCTGACTACCGTCTCCAACCGTTTCGGGTCGTTATCCCCGGAATGCAATTTCCATTCACTCCCTTACTCTGAGGAAGTGAATGAGCAGGTCTCGCAGGACCTTAATTCAAAAAGACAGGAGTCCTTCTCAAGGGCTCCCATCAACAATCGCCGCCAGACTCGTGTGGTAGTGCGCCCTCAACATGATGAGGGTACTGACTCCAGGCATTCAGCTCAGGTTCCTCGAACCCGAGCAGGCAAGATGAATCGCCAGAGATGGAATCCGGTGAACAATGGGCAGGTTGTCATCCCTGCCATCTCCGGAGAAGTCCACCAACCAAACTTGGTGGCAAACAACGAGCAGACACACACACCTGCCCATTTTAATTCCGCTGTCCAGCAGACTCGTCTGGCAGCATCAAGCCAATCCCGCCAGGCAATTCCGGCGGAGTACTGTAGGCAGGAACATACACCTGCTTATACATCACCAATTAGTCAGCAGGCTCGTCTGACTACATATGATGGATCTCATCAACCGCGTTTGGCGAAGTGTAATCAGCAGGCACATACACCTGCTAATACTAATCAAGCCTACCAACAGTCTCGCTTGGTAGCGCACGGAGAAGTCAGTCTGAAAGTCCCGACGACAAACAGGAGGCAGACTCAACTCTCTGCCTCCACTCTTGAGTACTGTCAGGATTCACTGACAGGAAAAGGAGGACAGGAGCAGGCACATACACATACTCCAAGCCCGGAATGGATGTATATCCCCGTTCCGGCGGCTGAAGTCACCAAACATATTTTGTCAATGGTGAAAGAGCAGAAGAAAATTCCTGCTCATATTCTGGATGCTTGCCAGGATATCATAACAGCTTCAGCATCATCACAGGGACAGACACATAAATCTATCCCTAGCAGTGGAGTGACACATCAACCATTCACTCTAGAACAGACACACACATCTGTTCCAGTCCAAGAGGGTTATGGGGCATACTCCCCCATATCAAACGGACAACCAAGTCAGGAACATACACCTGATTTGAGTGGAGATCGTCAGCCTAACCTGACCATCTTTCCTGACCAGGAACATACACCTGCTCAGAAGAACCACTTTCGTCAACAAGTGGTTTCTAAAGTGAGTGAAAAGGCATCTAAGAAAAAGATCTGCCCAGCACAGTCAGGAGATCAAAGGCCAATCTGCAACAAGGCCTTGCTCGATGCTGGAGTTCTTGAATCCCTCAGACATTTATCTGTCGGAATTCAAGATTCTACTCCCTCAGTTCTCAATAACGGGAACATTAATTTTGAAGGTCTTCAACAGACACTTCCTCATGAAGGCTTGCTTCATGAAGTTCGGTCAATCTTGAAGTTTCTTATTCATATGAGAGCCACAGGAACCCTCTATGTGGTCAGAAGACCAAGGAGCAAGAGATTTCATCTTTTGCTGTAACCCATCATGACGGTCCTCCTCATGGTGATGAACTTCGCTGTGAAAGTCTTCTCCGCAGTAGTGATTCACGTTGTCTCGAAAATTCTTCAGAAGGCAATGTAGTGACGAGAAAGCCCTCCTATCTCGAGGCACTTGCAAACGTAAAACCAGTCATGTCTGATGCTTTACTATCGGCAGGTGAAACTCTTTCTCCATCAGAAGATAGCCTGGGGTTCAGGTTATTCTCCGAACCATCCCTGGGTCATTCATCTTCCAGCATGAATAGTGATATCTCTACTAATCTTGTTGAATCCGATGAAGCAACAAGGAAACACCAACTCTGGTCCAAACAAGTAGAATAATCTTCATTTAATGATAAAGAGGAAATGCTGAACATGAGGAAAAAGCTGGCAAAAGGTGAAGTACCAGTCATGTTTTGGCCTTTGGATGACTCCCAGTACAACATTCCAAAGATGTTGACGGAAGATGGAATCCATGATATTCGTCTCAACATATGGAAGACTCTTTGTCAATTGAAGAAGAAAGTATTATCTTACGGTGATTATAAAAATCATATTAAGATAATAGAAGGGTTACAACGCCAGATTGATTTGGCATCTCTATCAGTCTCTCGGTATCCGAAGGCTGAAAAGCAACAAAAAACCCTTCAACGTTCATGCCTTGGCGTACTAAGAAAATTGTGTCAGTTAATTGCCAATGCTCCATCTGATGTTCATATCAGAGGATGGGGTGTTCACGGAGCACTACATTTCACAGTGCTTTCCAGTCAGCAAAGCCCGCCGAAAATGGTCTCATGCAATGTTATTGCCCATGGCCGGCCACAGTCAATGGGCTTTGTTCATAATCAAAAGCTTTCTCAAGAACAGGCTTCAACTAGTTCCTCTCAAAATCAAGTATATAGAGAACAAGTTGTTGAATTGCTGCTACATCAAGCAGGCGAGAATATTGCACAAGCCTCTCGTCTGGAGAAAACACGTCATCAAATGACAGAAGTTTCGGAAATCATCCAACGATCTGTTGAACCAGGTGATAAAAGTGGATACAGGTTAATGCATCCAGCTAATTTCCGAACTAAGATTCGCAAGATCAAGAGAGATTTTAAAAAGATCTCAGACATAGCATGTCAAGAGACACCCCAGCTTGCCAGACTGGGGACTTCTCTAACCCAACCCTCAGAGTCAACAAATGGGATTCGAGGAGTTGAGCGGAAGCAGCAGGAACATCCCCAGTCCACCGGACTGGGGACTTTTTCAAATCCTCAATCCCTCCCTCAGAGAAATTCAGTATTCTCTCGATTAAGGAATAAGCCTCAAGAGGAACGAAGAGCCAAGCTATCAGGAGATTCTCTCTAAGTGACGGTTCTCCAAGAAGTTCCTGAGGGATCAAGTCAACGGAATGCCATGTCTCATCATGGACATAGAAGAAGAAAATATCACAGAAATGCTGATAGAAAGGATTCCATGCAATATGCATCCATTAATGTCATCAATGTTGTTGCTGCTGATTCACCAGATGAGGCTCAATCAGAGGGATCAGACGAAGAGGTTCCTGCTCAAGAAGTTGCGCACACAGACTTAAATGAAGAAGGTGTGCGCACACGTAATCAAAGGATTACCCAAAATCTGGGTATTCCTTCAAGTAACCCACTTCCCCCTCTCCGAAAAGGATCCAATAAGGGGAAAGGAAAGAATCAGGTTACTTCTCACCCTTCCTCTTAAGGAGGTCAATCGCTCTCATTAGAGCAAAGGTTTTCACAACAGGAGGAAGAAATGAAAGAATTAAAAAGGTTGAATGCAGAACTACTTCAAAGTAGTCTTCTTCTTAAGAATGCTGAAGTCCGACAGCCGAAGGAATTTGTTGTAACTACTGAGATGGATCAGGAATATCCTCCTTTATCAGTACACCCTCAGAGGTCTAATCCTACGGGTCAAACGCAACAACGGTTGGCAGCACTACCATCAGTTGCAGCACCAACCACCACGTCTGTCCAAGCTCCATTTATTGCACCTACTCAAAACCAAGTTCAACCTGATGTTTCTCAAAAGTTAATAACTACTATTGAGTCATTAACAGCTCGGTTAGAAACTATGGAAGGAAAACGGGCGCAAGTTCAACCTGAAAAGAACGTTTACCCTGAATGGGTAGATTCAATTTCTCCTCCATCCAGTTTTGGAAACCCTGTTTTCCCTACTTTCAATGGATCAGGCGACCCTGAACAACATTTGACGCATTACGTGTCTTGTTGTGATCCTATGATGGGAACTCCAGAGCAGCAAGAAGCAGTGAAACTCAGATGCTTCGTGCGAACCTTGCAAGGACCATCTTTTGTCTGGTATACAAGCTTGCAATCCCGGTCAGTCATCAGATGGGAGGATCTTCGTCAAAAATTCCTTCTTCAGTTTAGCTCAACTTTGCCAAAAATGACAGTTTTCGATCTTACAAACTGCAAGCAAAGGGAGAATGAAAGAGTCTCTGATTTCATTGCTCGTTGGAAGGGATTAAATTATTCCTTGAGTTTAGCACTCCCTCAGGAGGAATTGTTTCCAATCTGTGTGGAAAATTTGCGTGACGAATTACGCACGCCATTGATCCCTGTGAAATACACAGGAGGGTTTCGAGACCTTACTTCAATCGCTCAGCAGATTGAAGATTCCTTTATACAGGCTAAGGTTAAATCTCGTATAATTCCATCAGCTCCAGGAAGAAGAATGGGTAAAGCAGAAACTGCTACAGTTATGCTTAAACAAGCACCTGTACCTATATCTACTTCAAAACCTTTATCTTCTCGAAGGACGCCACCTCTTGAACGCCAACAACAAAGGCCGTTTCGTCCAAATGATCAAAGAGATCAACGACGAAAACAATTTGAGGATATGAAGAGTAAAACATACTCTTTCCAAAGTGAGAAAGTTCCTAGTTACTTCATTTCAGCTCTGGAAAATAATTTGGTTCAATTACCAGTGCCGAAGAGGCCAAACAAGGAAGGAGATGAAGACCGTCCCAATTATTGTCCCTTTCATCAAATGTTGGGGCATCCCATCCAGGAGTGTTTTGTCTTTAAAGACATCCTTCAAAAGATGGTCGACTTGGGACAAGTCAAATTGAAGGGTTCTTCAGCTCATGTAGCGTGTATTACCGCTACAGATCTAGAGGAAGGAGGCGAGTGGCAGGAAGTCAAAAGCAAAACTACGAAAAAAATATGATGATTGGATGGTCAGAAAGACAATCAATCGGACCCATTCCATTTTGCGAACACAATTGAAGAAGACAATTGTGTCTCCTACAAAAGCTGCAGTAAAGCCTCCATCAAAAGACAAATCCTCAAAAGGGAAGCACAATTCAAAGAAGAAAGAGGAATCAGGAGAAGATGAGTATGTAGCAAAGCCTAAATTGTCTTTGACTCTGGAAGATTTCATGCCATCTACTTCAAAGCCACAGGCACCGCCCCATCAAACGGCACAGCCTAAATAGGCTAACCAGGCAGAGTCTTTATCAGACGAAAAGTTAATCTTTGGTTCTGTTAATATGATTCAATTAACAGATTCATATTCCAGTCTTGATGAGCCTGAATTCCTTGTATCAAATAAGGGAATCTGAAGAGGTTCTAGAGGTTCAGGATATAGGGGAAGACATGGATCTTTCCAAAGCCACTACTCTAATTTTACCCCTTCTAGCACTGTATGTGCAGCAGAAACTCGTGGTAGAGCCCTTCAGCGAGCTCAAAAAGAACAAGCAAGTTCTTCTGCCAATGACCAACTCAGTTTTGGCACAGTTATTTTGGAAGACCGATTAAAGGTTCCATCTTCTTTATCTCAGCAAGTAAATGGATCTAATCAGTTTAATATTCCAAAACCAAGGATGTTGCCAACTTCAATACAAGATGCATCAGCTTCCAAAGCATCTGCTTCCAAGGTACCTGCTAAACCGCATATTCCTATTGGGAAACGCAGACCTCTAGATCAAAAGTATGATATATTGAAACACTTGGCCCAAGTACCATCCAAGTTATCAATTTTGGATGCTTTTAATCTGTCAAAAGATCTTCGGGAAGCACTCATCGAAGCTTTGTCAAGTCCTCAGGAGTTTGAAGCTGAAATTCCTGCAGCTGAAATCTATCACATAGAGAATAATCCTGCAGAATGCCATGCAGTGATATCTTTTACTGATAAAGATGAAGATGATGTTGTGCATGGGCACATAAAACCTTTGTACTTATCTAGAAAAGTCAATGGTATAGATGTTCGAAGAGCTTTCATTGACAATGGTTCAGGAGTCAACCTCATGCCCATTCGTACACTTCGTCGATTGGGCCTCACGGAATCTGATTTATCTCCTTCTACCATGATGTTGCAAGGATATGATAAAAATGAACAAGAACCACTGGGAGAAGTTACACTCAGAACTCAGTTTGGAGATCTTGTTTCCAATTCGGATTTCATGATTGTTGATCAGGACTCAGCTTTCAATATCTTGCTTGGAAGACCCTGGCTACATCAGCATGCAGCTATTCCGTCATCATACCATCAATGTCTCAAATATTGTTTCGATGGTCAAGTTGGAACATTGTATGGTGATAAGGCCTCGTTCAAGACATGTGAGTCTCAATACATTGAGGCGGAATTTTATCACATGAAGGGAAGATAAAAATCTACAATGAAGGAAATTACCAAAGTTAATGCTCCATATGGTTTGGAGAAAATTCCAATAAATCCATTTTCACATGTGAGTACAGATTATGTATTACCTATCATTCAAATTGACATAATAGGCTCAAATCAAAATACTCTTATAGAAAGATCCATAATGTCAATTATGGCAATCGAGCTAGACAACATAGGAGAAATTGGTAACTTACCAAGTAGTGATGAAAGCATAAGTGGTGACGTTTTCATTTCTTCTGCTGAAATCCAACAAGTCTATACTTTGCAAATCAGGCCAGAAGAAGTTATAGCAACACCAGAGGTGAATAATAATGTCGATTCTCAATCCATCATCCCCTCTTTATTTCCCAAAGAAGACCCTTTATCATCAATAGGGTCGGAAATGGAAGCTTCTTCTTCAAAATGTGAAAATTTTGACATCTCTTATGATCATGAGAATTTTGTTTTTTCATCTACTTTGCAAGTAGAAACAGAAGAAATAACACATGATGAAGAGGAAGAGGAAGATCTTAGAGATTCTCCTCCAGCATTTGAAGAGGGTATCTCTACCACTGTGGATGAACTCAGAGAAGTAAATCTGGGTACAGAGAAAGATCCACGCCCCACTTTAATTAGTGCGGCCATGACCCTTGAAGAGCAAGAGATGTATATTTCTTTTCTAAAGAAAAATAAAGATATTTTTGCTTGGAATTATACAGAGATGCCTGGCCTTGATCCTGATGTTGCCACCCATCATTTGGGTTTTCCAAAAGAACATCGAGGATTCAAGCAAGCCGCGAGAAGAACACACCCAACCTATGCTTCCAAAATTGAGGCTGAAGTGGATAAGCTTATCAAAGCTAACTTCGTCAGAGAAGTTCAATATCCCAAGTGGTTGGCTAATATTGTCCCTGTAAATAAGAATAACGGACAAATTAGGGTTTGCATCGATTTCAGAGATCTTAATCGATATTGTCCTAAAGATGATTTCCCAGTTCCGATTACAGAACTCTTAATTGATGCGACGGCTGGCTATGAAGTACTTTCTTTCATGGATGGATATTCTGGATATAATCAGATCCGAATGGCCCCAGAAGATGAGGAATATACAGCCTTCAGAGCTCCTCAAGGTGTGTTTTGTTACCGGGTGATGCCCTTTGGTTTAAAGAATGTAGGTGCAACATATCAACGCGCCATGCATCGTATCTTCAAATCTCTTTTAGGGAAGTTTGTTGAATGCTATGTAGATGATTTGGTGGTTAAATCCAAACAACGTTCTAATCACTTGGCTGATTTGGAAGTCATATTCCACAAGCTTTGACAACATAATTTGAAGATGAACCCCTTAAAATGTGCTTTTGGGGTAACCTCAGGAAAATTCCTCAACTTTGTTTTACGCCATCGCGGTATTGAAGTCGATCCTGAGAAGACCAAATCAATCCTTGCTATGTCACCTCCTCAGAATTTGAAAGAATTAAGAGGACTTCAAGGACACTTAGCCTATATTCGGCGTTTCATCGCCAATTTGGCAGGAAAAAGTTTACCCTTTACCAAATTATTGAAGAAAGGAGTCACTTACCAGTGGACTGAAGAATGTCAAGAAGCATTTGATGTCCTCAAGAAATACCTCTTGAGTCCACCAGTACTCATGCCACCTGTTGAGGGTAGACCTCTTATCCTCTATGTGACAGCTTTAGAGTGATCATTGGGTGCCTTTCTCGCTCAAAAGAATGATGCTGGGAATGAAAATAGTCTCTACTATCTCATTAGAACTATGCTTGAAGCAGAAACCCGGTATTCAAGTATTGAAAAGTGCTGCCTAGCATTAATCTTTGCAGTTCAAAAACTGAGACACTACCTGCAACATCATGAGGTCCAATTGGTATCTCGTAATAATCCGCTCAAATTCATCCTTAGTCGTCCAATGCTTACAGGACGTCTGGCAAGGTGGGCGGTTATTCTACAGCAGTTCGACATTCAGTATGTGTCTCAAAAGGCAATTAAGGGCCAAGCTCTGGCTGATTTCTTGGTTGAACATCCTTCAGTGGAAGACATGTATTCAGATATCGAACTCCCTGATGAGGAAGTTTTCTCTATTCAAGAGAGTCCTCAAACATGGGAAATGTATTTTGATGGTGCTTCTAGAAGTCCAACAGGGAAGAAAATGGAAAATCCTAAATTCAACAAAGTTGGTTTAGGAATTGTGCTCATTTCTCCAGATAAGGCAGTGTTACCTTATTCCTTTTTGTTGTGGGAAGGTGGTACCAATAATGAAGCTGAATACCAAGCTCTCATTACAGGCTTGGAGTTAGCGCTTCAAGCACAAGTGAATCACTTAAAGGTGAAAGGTGATTCAGACCTGGTAATCAAACAAGTCAATGGGGATTATGCCATCAGAAAATAAGAATTAATCCCTTTGTATGATTACGTCAGAGAGTTAATGTTGGAATTCCCTTCAGAACTGACATTTTCTTATGTCCCAAGATCACAAAATGCTCAAGCTGATGCACTGGCTAATATAGCCACAGCTTTAGCAGATCCAAATCGGGACGAGACAACCATCTGTATTGCCCACCGTCGTGCAATTTCACCTTATGTTCAAGTCAGAATAGAGGGAATTAATGAAATTAGTCCCATTCCTGAACCGTATGGTCATACTACAGGATGGATGTCACCTATCAGGGAATACCTTCGAAATGTAACACTTCCACCTGATAGAGCCGAGAAAGAACAAATTCGGCGACGTGTGGTCAATTTTACTCTTTATGATAGCCCAAACCACCTCGAGAAAATTATTTACAAACGTGGTTTTGATGGAGTTCTCTTCAGATGTATTGATGGTGAAGAGACAATGGCTGTCATAAAAGAAGTGCATGCAGGAGTCTGTGGTGCCCACCAGTCTGGACATAGACTGTCTGATCAAATTCGAAGGCTTGGATACTTTTGGCCTTCAATGATACAAGATTGTGTTAATTTCACAAAGAAGTGTCATTCATTCCAAGTATATGCCAACTTCATTCATAAACCTCCAGATTGCTTCATACAGCTAAATACTCATGGCCATTTTCCACATGGGGAATGGATGTGGTGGGACCTTACCCTTCAGCTACGGCCAAGCATTTTAAGTATATTCTTACTGCTACTGATTTCTTTTCCAAATGGGCAGAGGCAGTACCTCTCAAATAAGTCAATTCTAAATGCATTGTTAGCTTCATCAAGTCTAACATCATTACTAGATTTGGTGTCCCTCATACCATATTGACGGACAACGGCACCAACTTCTGTTCTTCTGAGGTAAAGAAATTGTATCAAGAATACAACATTAAGTCCAACCATTCATCTCGATATCATGCAGCGGCTAATGGCCAGATAGAGGCCTTCAACAAGACTCTTTCAAATATACTACAAAAGAAGGTGGATAAAGATAAGAAGTCATGGCCTGATAAACTCTTTCATGCTTTATGGGATTATCGGACTACCACTCGCAATGCAACCCGGTCAACTCCATATTCATTGGTATATGGAACAGAAGCAGTCTTTCCAATTGAAGTTCAATTGCCCTCACTCAGAATAGCCATTTTTGATCAGTTATCTACAGATGAGCAATCAAAAAAGCGGTTGAATGAATTGGAACAGTTAGATGAGAAAAGATTGTGCACTTTGCACCACTTGGAAATCTATCAGAATCGAATAGCACGAGCTTTTAATAAAAAAGTTCGTCTTCGTTCATTCATTCAGGGAGAATTGGTATTGGTTCTCAGAGCACCAATGATACCAGGAAAGAAGCCTCCCAAGCTTGAACCAAAATGGGAAGGACCTTATTCAATACATAAGGTCTACTCCAATGGAGCATATTCTCTAATCTCAATGGATGGAGAACACATCACGACTCCAACTAATGCCATATTTCTGAAGAAGTATTTTGTATAAACACAAAATATTGTTCCCAAATCCAAAAACAATCACATTGGTTCATATTTTGTCCTACATGACACTAAACTGTATTATGTCCTATCTACATGATGTTAAACTGTACAGAAGTTCCTATATTTTGTCCGAGATGACATTAAACTATATTGTGTCCTAGAAACATGACATTAAACTGTGTGTGGCACTTTCAACGTCCAGCATGACGTTAAACTGTAAAAAGTCCCCAGAACTGATATCCTCATATTGGTTCACCTTAGTCCTAGCTACATGACTTTAAACTGTACAACACCAGTTCGTCCTTGCTATATGACGTTAAACTATACAGCAATGGTCCAGTATGACATTAAACTACAACTTCATCCCACACGACATTAAACTGTGAAAAAATTCCCTAAACCATCCAGCATGACCTTAAACTGCATCATCCCTGGTCCATGTATATGACCATAAACTATTTTCAAATCCCTTATGTCCAGTAAGACGTTAAACTGTGACTTCCTAACTACATGACGCTAAACTGTATAAAAGTACCTCATGTCCGGAAAGACGTTAAACTATATAATCATCAAAGGTCCAGCATGACATTAAACTGCACCATCCACGGTCCATGCATATGACCTTAAACTATTCTCACTTTCGTCCAACATGACATAAATGGTGTGTTATTTTGTCCTTACTACATGACATTAAACTGCACAGTCCCCCTTTCATCCAATATGATGTTAAACTATTTTGTCCCCATCGTCCTAACTACATGACGCTAAACTGTACAGAATGTCCTTGATATGTTCTACATGACATTAAATTATTATTTTGTCCCTGCTACATGACACTAAATTGTGCAGCACCAATAGTCCTAACTGCAAGACTTTAAACTGCATAGTCCCTTTTTTATGTCCTACATGACATTAAACTGTGCATCGTTAAGGCTGTTATTACCTCTTGTTTCTCACACCGAGTATGACTCACGTGAGCTTAGAGCGAACAGAAACCATAACACTCCCTTTGGCCCACAAACCATGTATAAGTCCCAACAACATTTTTTATTTAGATCATTGTCCACAAGAATAACTTGATCATTAATTCATTCTTTAATTGAACTACACAGACTTTGATCCTTGCCCTCCAGGCTGGGTATGTAGGCAACCTCCCAGGGTTCAAGCCCAAAAACAATCTCTTCACATCGGTTCACCACCATCTCATATGATGTTGATTCGTGAAACCGCCCCTGGAATCAATATCTTTACATTGATTCACTTTCGTCCTCATTATATGACGTTAAACTATACAACACTTTTGTCCAGTACGATAATAAACTACAATATTCTTTGATTTCCTCATTTGAGAAGGAACCATTATTGACATTGATTTTTTCAGTCATGTTTCATTTCAAAAGACTACGTGCATACATGGTAATGCCTAAACTTTTTATCTCAGGTTAAACCATCATTGCACTAAAGTCCCCTTTCACCCTTCACATGTACGAACCAAATTTGTACAAAGGGTAGTTCTAGAACTACGTGGACTTGATTCCCATCCCTATGGTATACGTAGGAACATTCGAGTATCCCTCGAATCCAGTCCCAAGTCTTTTGGGCCTAACCCCAAATTTCACTTTCAGTCCCTTGGCTGAAAATTCCTCATGAAAACACACACTGTGTATTCATTATTATGGTCCAAATTCTATGACCCTAAACTAAGATCACTCATACTTTCGTCCTGCATGACGTTAAAACTGCATTTCAAGAACTACGTATGGCTTGATTCTCATTCTTATGAGATACGTAGTGAAGTCCAGGTTTTCAGGACCCAGCCACAACTTGATTATGGTTATCATTGACCTATGTATCTCTATATACATTGGACAATACCCATCTTTATGTGTTATAATCCTAACCTTAAATATTTTCAGATCTTCATAACCCTTTTTCATGACTTCTAATCACAAAAATGTAAAACTTCTGAGAATTATTTTTTCTGACTATGCAGCACGTGCCCATAGGTGGCCTTGCATAAATAGTCCACATAACAGACTTGTCATCCAAAAGATGCTATTTATTTGACCATGAAGCCAATTCCCATAGGTGGCCCTGCATATTTCAACCCCCTAACGGATTTTGTTAAATAATAGTAACTTCATTCTTGGGAAGAATGCCTCTTTTGTCCTTATTTGTCTTAAACGACAGTATGTAGGGATCCGCAAAAAAATAGCCATCCTTAACATATTTGTCCCATATCCTTTTTCATGATCTGAAAGTATTAAAGTCTATGGTTTATTCTTCTTCCCTACGTTTGGGTCAGACCTTCGTAGGAGTGATATTCATCCACTTCTTCGATATTCTTGTTCGGAAATATCTTCTCCATATTCAAGTACCTCTTTCCATACAAAAAACTCTATACTTTAGAAAATTTTAATCTCCATAAAATTTCACTGGCTTTTAACACTAGGAAAGTATATTTCTGGGAGTTCTTTTGCCTAACTATGCAGCACGTGCCCATAGGTGGCCTTGCATAAACAGTCCACATAACAGACTTGTCAGCCAAAAGATGCTATTTATTTGACCATGTAGCCAATGCCCATAGGTGGCCCTGCATATTTCAACCCCCTAACGGGTTTTGTTAAATAATAGTAACTTCATTCTTGGAAACTACTTCTTCTAATTCCTTTTAGCTCTTTTTCATATCATTCCTTAGATTCAAATATTCTTAAGCCATAGTTTAAATTTTTTCTCTCATACTTGAGTATGGTAATATGTTTTCAGATAAATTTTTAAGGAATTGAATCAATTTTAATCTATTTTGGTCAAAGCTATTTCGAACTTAAACATTAGCCCCTTTATGTCTGGCATGCATGACTTTAAACTGCCCACAAAAGACAAAGGAACTCTGAATAAAAGTCAAGTTCCATCTCACTAAATATACATTTATGTGTAATTTAGGTAATATTGAGCAATTAAAAAGTTCAAAGTTTGTAGGATTATTTGTAATAATCCTAGTAAAAATCAAACTATGCTTACTAGGCCCATTGGCTTAAGTAAATTTGAAGCAGGTAATGAAAGAATGCAGGTACAAATGATTGAAGATGAAAGTGTTTTTCATTGATACACAGGAGATAGAAAGACATCCACAGACTGGAGTCTCTTCTCTTTTTCAAGAATTACAGAAGATTGTCAACATAAGTCTTCATTTGATGTATAGCATCCTGAGCCTTATCAGCAGTTACTTGAAGCTCGTTCACTTGACCAGCTTCACTCATTTCAGCTTGCTGAAGTGCCTTCTTAGCATCTGCGATGGCTTTCATGCCATTAATATGAGTTTCATCCAATGATTTATTAAGTTGATCAAGTTCCCCAGTAACAGCATCAAACTGTTGCTGGAGTTTCACCTGCTGGACGACCTTTTCTTTGATTTTTTGCTTCAGATCCTTCATCTTGGCAGCATAATCAGCTTCAGCTTGGGATATCGAGCCTCAAATTCACCTATGTTGACTGACAATTTCACTCTGGTCAAATATTCGCGACTTGTCTGCACTTTCTCCCTCCTGAAAATGATCGGTTTCACCGCAGCATGGATCTTTTCATACCCAAAACCACCAAGTCCCAGTATAACAAATTGGGATGATAATCGAGAAATTTTTGATGGTAGCTCTTCTAAAGGCACCCCAGATATGATGTTCCATATGTTGTTCCATGTCTTATGTCGTGAAAAGTTGAATGCTTTAAGCATCTCTGGATCTGATTCAATATCATCGTCAGAAGGGGGTATGTAATCTGGAATTAGCTCGCTTAGGGAAGTGCCTTGTCCTGCTCTTTCCCCCCTGACTTGTGCTTCTTCACTTTCAATTCCCGTTGGGGCAGAGGTTGAGGCCTCATCTCCGGATCTAGTCATTGCAGTTGATGGTCCTGCATGATTAATTGAAAGGTTTAGTCAGCTTCAAAGGATAACAAAAGAATAGATTGTCTTGCGAATAAAGTACAATCACAAATATTGTTATCCCTTACCCAAGGGTGGTTCAGCAACCTGAGAAGACTTCTCCCCATATTTCCCGGTTTCAACAGGATTTTCAAGATGAGTCTCAGGAGAGTTTATTGGATTTAGCTCTACTTGAGCTAATGTTTCTGCAATGATAGGGTTGACATCAGTGTCCACACCCTCTTCGGGCATTGGCAGTTCAGCGGCTTCTACGGAAGAAACTGCATATTATTTTCCATCATGGTTAGAAGTATATTTTTTTAAAAAAAAAAATTGGGCGAAGGGTAGCACTCACGCCCAAGGTCTTCTAAATCATATAACAAATTAGCATGATCATAAAATTCTTCAAAAGTAGTTCCTTGATTCATCATTTCATCCAATGATACTTCAGAATCTTGATTAGTCTCACCAGTGGGAGCATTTGCTACATCTTCTTGCTGACTTATGTCCTGCAACCCCTGACCCTGGACAACATCTTCAGTAGTAGGAGGGATACTGGGAATGGATGGTAGCTCTTCTCCAGGAGCAACCAAGTCAGCCTGGGTCTGTGATTGTTCTACAGCACCCTCCACGACCTTTGAAGGAGGGTCAGTCCCTTCCCTCAAGGGGGAAATTGAAGAAGCCCCTGCAATCCTCAGAAATATGAGTAACCATATGATTATGGGTATAAACTCATGATTGTTCGAAGGACTTACCACTGCTAATGAAACGTTTAGCTATGGATTTCCTCCTTCGTTGCCTTGGCTTCTTTTGTTTTTTCGGAGTATCAGTAGTCTCCCTTATTGGCACTTGGATTGGCGAATGGAAGGCTATATCCAGTGCCTCATTCATGGCCTGCTGTCCTGGAGATATCTCGCCTGGTTCGCGAGGAGAATCAGCAGTAGCCCCGATAGCAGTACCACCAGGGCTATATTGTGGTGAAGGAACCCCGGTTCCTTTCTTTGCAAGCTAAAAGATGAAGAAAATAACTTCCTTAAGTAACAAATCTTCAACTGAAATCAAGTTGCAAAGAAAATAAGGAAAGAAAACTTACATCTTCAGGAGCCACGTACTCTTGCCATGCCTCATCTCCAGAACCACCAGCCCCCTCAGTGGCACCACGATCAATCATTTCCTTTACCCTCCTGGTGATAGGAACCGAATCATTAGTGGCATATATAAGAATTTCCATCTCTCTGATGTAAGCTCGCACTTCATTGGGGTTATCTCCGTATTGAAGGTTTTTAGAAGCTACAAGATTTCCTATTCGAGGAAGTTGTAGGCCCTCACACAAATCCAGCCAGGCGGTCTCAGTATCACAGTATAAGCTCTGCCATAGCTGAACAGCCTCTGATCTTAGATATAAAGGCTGTGAGGAAGGTCCTACAATTTTTTATTTTAATCTCTTCCCAGCTCCTGCAACTACAAATAGAGAATAAGAATGTAATACTTATTACTTTATAAAGTAGCAGTGATTGAAATTTCTACAATGAAATAACTCACCAGGAGTTGATGGAGTGGGTCTTTTAATTCTGGACGGAGGATTATATCGGGCACGAAACCGCTTTGCCGCCGGTTGTGCCTCATCATCCCCATCATGATAATCCGATGAATCAGTTCTAGAAGAGGAGTCTGTTGAACCTATTTCAGGTGGAGAAGCGTCACCTTCATGAGGAAGAGTTTCTTTCTCTACAGTCCTCTTCCTCTTTCCCACTTGATATACTGGGTGATTTAATATCCCTTTAGGGTATGATGCTATCTAGTGTTCGGCATAAAATGTAGTCAGATTATGTGCCGCTTTTTCAACTGGTAGATGAAATATTGCCCCAGTCTTCTCTCTTGATGTCAGCAACCATAGTTGTCGAGAAACCATCGGATGTTTCTCTAACCTGACATGTACCGGAGGGGATACAGCAATCTGTTGCAAACATTTGAATTGGTGTGAAAATCTATATGGAGCATAGGCCTCACATATGATTTCTCCATCAATCTTGGCTACTAACACGCCATCCCTGCAAGCTAGCATGTATGCCCTCAAATCCAAATGGGTTGTCCCATCATCAACAAACCGCCCGGATGGCGGACTTCCATAGGGAAAGAAGTTGAATTCCTTAAACATGCTCAGTCTTACTTTCATGTCATAACCATTAACATCTAATGGAGCAATTCCAGAGAATGCTTGCACTGACGGTCTGAAAGATCTTCCAGGAATTTATAATCCATTCTGTACATTGTAAGTCCTGAAGTGAGTGGCGATCCATCCCCACAAAACCTGGAATGGTCCCACTATTCTTAAAGGAGATTTACCCTGGAAGACGTGAAGTAAACTCCTGTGAATCTTTTCTAAAATGGGGGTAGCTAACCCAACCATTTTTCCCTCAGCCAACTTTTCCGCAATGACGAAGGTCCCTGGCCTAACGCCTCCCTTCGAATCCCTGACCGGAAAGAGATAAACACTGAGCCACATTGCCAAGAAACCCGCCAGACGAGTTTTCTTTGGAATTATTTGATTCACTTCATATCCCCACTTTTCAAACTCTCCTGCTTCTAGAGTTGGCCAGAATTTGCCAGGAGCTCCTCTCTTCTCAGGTTTTGGACAAGTGGTAGGACGTCTGGGCCTGGTATCCTTGGATTTCTTTTTCTTGGATCCTTTTTCTTTTTGCTCCATCCTTTTCTTCTCAGTAAGAAACACATTCATCCATTCTTCCGGATGAATATCTTTTCTAAAATGAGTTAATGAGGTCTCTGAACTCTTGAGCCTGTGGAAGATTTTAAATAATTCTCGAGCTAAAGAAGGAGTCTTCTCTGAATCATTCCAAGTCACCTTGGGAGGAATGAATTCATCATACATATCGCCCAATATTGGAGCTCCTGAAATCTTGTGGACATCCCACAAACTGATACCTACTTCTCCATGAGTCAAATGGAAAGAATTAGTTGCTGGGCTCCAGTGGCTGAGTATCTCTGGCACGAAGTTATCATGTCTGTAAACATATGTTTGTCCAACCCAAACAGCCTCATATATTGCAGATCTCTTCAGGTCCTCGATAAATTCTGCACAAGTCGGTCGCACCCAGTATACCCACATCCAAGTTGGCTTCACACCTCCCCCAGGACGGAAATCCCAACTTTTATTCCAGCCTTTGGATTGATCCATCTGAGCATTTCGAAAGATTGAAGGATGACAATGTGGTTGAAGCTCAGGTGTATGATCTTTCAGATCTGGTGTGCAAGGGCTATGATGCATCACATAAGCCTTCTCCACTATTCCAGTAGTTAGAAATGGTCCTCCACCTGAGATATTTGCTGAAGCAAAATTGGTATAATTCTGAAACCACGAAAATGGAAGATATTTCTTTACTTCTGGAATAATGACTTCTTGTAGATGACCATAGCCATAAAAAGGTAGATAAGTGCAGTGAAGAAAGTTGCGATGATATTTCTTCAGATACTTAGCCAAATCTGGAAGAGTACTATCTTTGACAGTATAGTAATCAGGGCCAATGATGTCCATCATATCATCTATCCTCTTGCTAGACAGTTCATCAATTAATCTAGGTCTAATATCCATTGAATCTGCACAGGAGTTGAATAAATTAAACTCTTAAATGGGTTTATTTTTCATAAAATTTGTGAAAGAATTTGGAAAAAATGGCTAAGGCATTAAGGCGCTCAAGTATGGAAATGTCGCGCAAGTGATACATTTTCCGCGCAAGTTTTTGTCGCGCAAGTATTATCGGGCAAGCCCTATTACCTTGAGAGTAGCGCGGCAGAAAGGAAACAGTGGAAAAAGAGACTTGCGCGGCGAGGAAGACTTGCGCGGCGAGAGCTCGAGAACTTCGGGATCAGGTGTTATCCACGGCCAAAAATGGTGTATTTATAGGCCAGGAGGCCTATCTGCGCGCTGCACTCAGAGAGCTTAAGGCCTACACGACGAAAACTTGCACGCCGCCCTCTGGGCACTGAAGACTTGCGCGCCTCCCTTTTCCTTTGGAGGAATTCGATTTCCTAGAGTCTGATCCTCTTTTCTCTCCGGATCCAACTCTGAGGGGGGACTTTTGTCGACGCTCCTTTCGTCACAGAATCTAAAGATCGGAAAAGGGAATATCCGAGCTCAAAGTGATTCATCCTTTGAAGAAAAACATAAAAAATCAACAAAGGAAAGAAGAAAGGATCAACAGAAACCTCACCGCGCAAGTTATCTAACTGTCGCGCAAGTGTACTTGCACGGCGACCTTGGTCGCGCAAGTGACTTGCGCAACCTAAGTGGTAACTGCCCGGTAACCACCCAGGGTCTTCTCCTGCCTATAAATAGACCCTGTGGGCCCCCCATTCGAGAGGATCTTTTTCCAGAAACTCGGATTGAAGCTCTCGACGCCCAAGTCTCTTCTCAAAGCTTCCGGAACACTTCTAAGGTAATTTCTTACCTAGAATGGAAGATCTAAAGAGAAGAAAGAAGGCCTAAGTGTTGAAACTTATCAACACTTGCGCGCCGACTTATTTCCTTCAATATAACTTGCACGTCCCTTTTCTGGAAGAACCTCAAGAGGATTCTAAAGGGTTTAAAAAAGAGTCGCTCAAATATTTCAATGCTGGTTGAAAATCGCGCAAGTACACCATGTGTCGCGCAGGTATACCTGCGCGACCAAAATTTTCGCACCCACGGAAGACTTGCGCGCCTTTCAAGACTTGCGCGCCCCTACCTTTTTGGGTGCCCATCTTGCCCATTTTACCCCTCTTAAGCCATTACACCTTTCCTTTTCAAGATTCAGTCTTCAAGACACTCTTCAAAGCCATTTATGGCATGATTTCTTGATTTGACTTCCTTATCTGAAAGGAATTATGTGGAATATCTCTCAAAACCTAGTGATTTAAATATCCTTATGTCACTAAATATAGAGAGTTCATTCGTTCAACCTCATCCTTTAAGATGAGAGAATCCTTAACTTGGGCATCCTTCTTTAGGAGTAAGCCCCAAATTCTTAAAGTTCCCAAACTTGGGCATCCTCCTCAGGAGTAAGCCCCAAAACTTAATTCCTAACCTGGGTCTCCTTTTCAGGAATAAGACTCAGTCATAATCTTGGGCATCCTTCTTCGGAGTAAGCCCCAAGTCCCCTAACCTGGGTCTCCCTTTTAGGAATAAGACTCAGTCATAACCTGGGCCTCCTTTTTTAGGAGTAAGTCCCAGTCATAATCTTGGGTTTCCTTTTCAGGAGTAAACCCCAAGCCCCCTTAAATTTATCTTAACCAGTCCTAAATTACCCTTGATTTGGGTTTCCTTTTCAGGAGTAAAACCCAATCATAAGTCCCCTCCTAACTTGGGCATCCTCCTTAGGAGTAAGCCCCAAGATTAGAGTATTCAAATCTCCATAAAGCACATATACCTTTATGGACCCTGTTCCTGGATTTTCTCCCTAAAAGTGAATCCTAAACCTTCATCTATCTGGGCAGTCATACATACCTAATCCCCAAACAATTTCTTATGATTGCATCTTTCATGGCACAATTGTCTAATTTTTACCAATACCTCTTGTTTCTCACACCGAGCATGACTCACGTGCTCTTAGAGTGTAAAAGTAATTATGACATTCTTCTTTGAGCCATCAATCATAAACATCATACTCCATTACTCGAACTACGTGGGTTCTGATTCCTTTTCCAAAACAAAGGATACGTAGGTAGCCCATTTATGGGTTCGATCCCAACTTTGAAATAATCCATGTCCTTCTGAATGACGATAAACTTCAAGTTCCCCACTGAGTGGCTTTAAAACCATCCTGGTCATCATAATGACCAAGAGACTTTTATATAAATGTTTTGAAGGATACCATTGACCAAGAATCTCTAAACAGATATAGATGATTCTCTATTGATGAAGAACCTCGAATACATATAAAAGATTCTCTAAATTTCTTTCATATTTAATCATTAATTGTTAAAAATAAAGGAAAGCACATTTTATACTTGGTAATGTAATAAGGATTCACGAACATAACTTAAATCTATAAAGAGAGTCCCGGAGTAGACAATAATTCCCCTCAAAAAGGTGTGATGAGTCGGACCTCCCATCCTCTCGACCAATGCAAATTCCTAAGCCGCATCAGTCCACAGGCTAATGAGCGCCTACCTTTGGAAAGTGGGTCCAAACGGATGTGGAATCATTGGATGTTTCCGGTTCTACGAACAAACCCGCTAGAAACCGATCGGAACGTTTGAATCTCCCGTCAAGGAGGTCATCCCCAAAATCCGTCGAGGAAACATTCATCCTTCTGGGTTTTGTATTCTTCATACAAATAAGACATGATAGTTTTCCCTTCATTCTCCAGTCAGATATCATTTCATAAGTAGGAAAATCATTTATCATCCATATAAGAACAACATGCATCTAAAATATGTATTTCATACATGCATCATAGGTGCGCACACCCACATTCCAAAGATTTTTCAACTCTTTTATTAAAGTTTCCATGTATACATATATATATATCACTATCATGATTAGAAGGTCCATATATGAGTATACTCATGAAAGTGAAATGTTTGTTCATACACATCCAAGGAGTATGGTTATAAATGTGTATGAAAGTTGGCCAAGTGTTGTGAAAAGTAAGCATATTCCCAAACAGATTAAATCCATTACATGAAAAACCCATCCTCACATTATGCACATTAGCTATGAAATCACAATATCAATCATCAAATCCCTTTCACACAAATTCATTTATAGGGCGAACCAACTCATCATTATTTTTATTTCTCTTGATATCATTCCAATGTATTTTTATTGATATTTCATCATAAATAAAGGGTTTATAGAATATTGGGATCAATGGAAAGTACCAAATTACTTTATGTGGTACACAATATGGTGTTAAATCTTCTTTTGGCTTCCATTGGGATGTCCCATATTATATACAATCATTTCATTCAGCAGTTTTCTCCTAGAATAAGATAAAATCTTTCAGACAAGCATGAATTTTGTTTTCTAAAAATCTAAGTTCCTGAACTAACTTTCATTCCATATAGTGGTTATAGGGAATATCTATATCATCTGGATGAAATTTCTTCAAAAATGTAATATTATAATTAATGGAAATATTATAATTCCCATACACTGTTTTCTCATAATACAATCAGATTAAAACTTCTAGCTTATTCATTTTACCATGTTGTCTTCATACTGGAGTCATGGAAGCATCATTCCATTTTTTTCATCCAATCAACAATCATTATTCTCATTATAAAAATCATGTGGGATTTTATCAATGTATTCTTAGGCCGGAATCCCTTCTTTCTTCTGATTATGAATATACCAAAAATGATCATCTAATAAATTATTCAATCCAGTCCTCTCATTTAGATCATGATCATTTTGAGGTTTCAATTTCTCCCCATTTTGATACCACACAAGGTAGTCTACTTGAAAACCACAAATTTTTATATTTCAAATAACTTCTTCATGGATCAAACAAGGTCTTCTAACATATTGATAACATGGGAAATGTATGTGGACACTATTTCAATCATTTTCAAATGAAAATTCTATAAATCTCTCCAACATTTTTTGAAAATATCTTGAGATCCGATTAGTTTTCTATATCAATATTCTATCCATTATGTAAATGAATTGGTATATGTCATTTCATAAAAGAAATTAAATATTATTGAAGTTTAATCAAACAAATTTTTAAGGAAAATAGAAATATTCAACTTATATGAAACCGTAAATATCAAACTAGTCAATATAAGAATCATAATATAAAATAATATGAAATACTATATATATAACAAAATACTATATATATAAAACAATAATATTGAATTCCATTATATCAATGAGTAATAATGTGTCAAATCCATCGAGAGTTAGATATTTAATTATAATTTGTTTTGTAATATAAATAACTATGGCTGTTATTTAAATGAGATGTTCTATATATAAGAATATATGTCAATACATCTACTGATAATCCCAGTAATTAGGAATAGATAATCCATAAAAATATTTTAATTTAAACACTAAAACTCCACACTCCATGTCCCTCACCTTCTCTAGGAAATTTCTATTACATAATTCTCATATACAAGGATGTTAATACATTTTAGATATTCTTAAGAATAATTGGAATATAATATGTTTACACATCTTAGATATTCATATTAAGTAATTTTTATTTTCTTATAATTACATGATGTGTATGGAGATATTACATTTTCAATAATTAAAAAGAATTATATAAGATATGTTATTATTATATTTAAGGAATTTCATGTAGATATAACTGTTTTTAAGATTATGTGTATTTACTCTGAAAACAACACATACTTTATATCATGTTTTTTCATGTAGGTATATATTCTATTTAATTATATAGTACACCTATATATTCATTCAAAATATTTCAAAAATTACATGTCCTATGGTGGAAGAAATTTAATAAATGGATGATCATGTGGATTACTGACTTATATATGTGTGGGTTTTCAATTTAATGTAATTAATTATTACATAGGTTTTTGAGATATCATTTTTAATGGAATAAAATATGATAACCTTCGTATATTCATTTCTTATTTTCTATTTATTTTCATGTGTTTCCCCAATTATTTTATATATCCATAGACACATAGTTCCCATCACCTATATGTGACTAAAAATTAATAAAGTAAGGTTCTCCTACGAATGTGATGACAGCTCCAGACAACATAAAGATGAAATCGTCTAATCAGAATACACTAGTTAATGGTGTAATGATGCAACTCTACCCTAACCCCGGATAATGGAGTTATATTAAATTATCTAGAGTCTATATATCATATTCTCAATATAATAACTTGGAGTGACATATCATGGTGATGAAAAATGTTTATTTTATATTATCTTATGTATACTTATTTATTTATGTGACATATTTCAATTTGAAAATGATTAAATAATTATTTTAAATATACTAAAAACTAAACTAATATAAAATAACTTTATTATAAGTAAATTATATTATCAATTCAGAGTTAATTAATGATTTTTTATACCTAAATTTGTATGAATTTAAAATAAAAATATAAGGATTGTACTAATTGGAACTAAAATGAAGTAGAAAAAACATTAATGAACTGATCCAGAAATTTTATAGAACTAACCCAAACTGAACCAAATTGTCGTTAGAAATAAATGTGAGAAGTACACCCCTATTCCTAAACATTAAATATTCTTCCATGTTCATGTTCATGTACATGTGACATTCCCATCCTAGTTAAAATTCAATGAAAACTGGATGAATAAAATAATAAAAGGGATGAATATAAAAAAGGTATGAATAAAAATAATATGGTGAACCTTAATTTCCAGTCTAGAACAAGAGTTAAATAATTCATTTATATAGCACACATCAGAGAAATTATAGGGAATGTTAAACATATATACATTATATATGGTGCATATTCTAGAGAAAAAAAGGAGTTCAAGATTCACAACTTGTAATTATGCTTGGAATGAAAACACTTTGGTATCATCCTTGTATTATAAAGATGCAATTATAGACCACTAATTGGACATAGGAATCTAATTGATCAATCTAGAATGGAAAACATAATTCATGTATAATGAAACTAGAGAACCTATCATGGTCCTAAGTCCTATATATCTAACAAGGATGTGATGTATGTAATGTTCCTTCCAAAACTACTTAATTGGACAAAAAATAATCATCCCCATTTGGGAGTCCTTTAACGAATCCATATACCTCAAAACCATTGAATGTTCTTGATACTATTACTAAGAGGGTTTTCACTCTTCTAGATCACCCATTATATATCTAGGACTAACACACACTTTATCACCTACTAAGGAGAGATTAAAAATAAATATGATGTTCAATACTCAATCCAATAATATCCCCATAGACACCTCTTAAAATAAACTATTTTAAAATAAATAGGATTAAAAATGTTCATAACCAATTAAAACTAAGGACGGATATTTCTTGGACCCAACATTATCAACACTGAAACATCTATTTTAGTGTTTTAGACACAAAATAAAATAAATCATGGTTTTTATAATACCTCAAAAATTCTGATACCACTAATTTAATATAAAAGAATACTCAAAGTAAATCACAAACAAGATCACTTGCCTTGTTGGGAATATAAGAAAGTACATGTAGCTAGAGATTGGAATTAAATTTGTAAGTGAGGAGGGGAGATTCACACGCTACTGTTGATTCAAGATTAGATCTAGATAGGAGTTATTATAGGGTTGAGAAGAGGGATATGTGCACAACACTGATGGTTTTGGAGGGAGGAGAGGAGACACACAAACATTATTTCTTATTCTGAAGGGAGAAGCGGAGACCAACACATGTGTCTATTGGTTCTGGAGGGTGGAGGGGAGATGCTCACATCGATAGGGTTATAGAAACAATAAGGGAGGGGGGTAGGGATCATGATGAGAGGAGTAAAGGTGTTATTAGATTTTAATAGGGATGAGAAATGGAATAGGCGAACCACAATTTTGGGGGAGGAGTTCCTGACTGTTTGTAAAAAATTGGATAGATTGGTTTTCCTAATGATTATTTTAAAACCGTTGGGAAAGCCTAATCCAACATAGAATATCCCAATGGTTTTGGAAAACTTTTGGGATAGGTGTGTTTCTATATCCAACTATCTTAGAAGTGATCCACCCTCAAATCCCTACTACTATGTACAAAATAATTTTTCCATCACTATACAAAAAACCAACCCCTCCATTACACACAAAGAATCAAACACTATATTCCTGATTTCTTATTTAATCATATTATTTATAATTTTATAATTTATATTTTACAAGACATTTTACATTCATTATGACATTAGTTCCCAAATTTACTAGAAAATAATTCACTTTCCAATAATCGTGCTTATCCCACACATTACGCATTCATTTCAAGAATTAAAAATATCATCCAAAATATATTAATATCTATAGAATAACTATTATAATATTGATAATTAAAATTCACCATCCATATCATTATAAACCTATAACACAACCCCATAATAATTAACCAACCATTGTAAAAACTTCCCCACACTACATGGAAATAGCCCCATAATTTATTTTAAACAATTCCCTTTCTATACCACCATCCATGCCACATAAAAACTCATCCATATTTCTAAACCACATAATAATCTATTCAATATATCCACATAATCAACCACATACCCCCATGAAACACAAGTAAAACTAGCCACAAAACCCACTAAGAAACTCAATAAGACACCCCAGAATATGCTACAACAACACCCAACTAAAATCATTCTAACAGTAGTAATATAACCACACACAACCAAAATAATCCATAGAAAAACTATCAATAAAATCAAATAAACCAATCACTTTTTAGGAATTCTTACATCATAATTAATTATTTCCAACATATAAAATATGACAAACACTATAGATTGTCAATAAACCACTTTGTTAGCATATTTAAATTACTAACCTTTTATAGAAGGTGATTTTATCAATTTAATTTTAAAAAAAATACACATATTAGTAGTAATAGAAAATAAACCATCAATTATAAATATTATCATAGAATCATATAAACACATCTTAATTACCTCTCCCATTCAACTTCTTTTATTACAAATCCTTATCTTAATTAAGTTTATACTTACCATCCAAAAAAATTAAAATAAAAGTCTATAACTCCTAAAAATGAATATAAATAAAAAGGGAGAGATCTTAAATCCTATACCTCAACCAAAGAATCAATAGTTTAATATGAAAGGATAAGAAGAAAAAAATAGTGACAAGGATTTGATCATTTGAGGAAAAGTTTGATCAACCAAGATCATAGTATCCTTATCAAATCTATGACAAAAAATCAAAAATTCAACTATTTTCATAGCCTCCCCAAGATGAATGATAGGTAAAAGGGTTAGGAGAAGGAAAATAAAATAATCCCAGATAATTGAATTAAAACTCACCTCAGATGACATATTTTGATATCACATTTCCAATCATCAAAAACATCCATAAAGGGATGAATGGTCTCTAAATATGATCCTTTGATCATTAGGAGTTCATGGAAGAGTAATAGAAACTAGAATAATTGTTTGGGATTCTGAATTTATATTAAAACTAGAAACTTTAGGATTCATGATGTGTCATACTATGGTCATTCCCTGATAGGGCTAAACCAGATAAATATCTAAAGTTTATATTTTGATCTACCTTATCACAACTATTTAAAACATGTTCATCCTGATTAATTTGGGATGGTAAAGGAAGTATATGATATGATTTACATCACCATGATGCAATATTGGAATTCTAAAATATCATGGAGGGACCTCAAATCAAGCCATTATGCAATAAAAACATCACGGTGTGATGACATCCTAATAGGAAGAATCAATGAATCCAGCCTCTAAGGATTCACCATGTGACCGTTCCAACCACACCACAACTATAATAGGGGAAAAGATAATATATAATAGTATAATTATTATACATAAATTTATAATAGTTTATAAGGGTTTTCCCATTTTCTTGAAATCATATCTCGTTCTCTTTACACTATGACCGAAGACGGTCATGCTGATACCCAACTTCCATCCCAAAATAGTATGGAACTAAACTATCAAGGCCTGAAACCACAGTCTGTTACACACTCTCACACCATGACACTAAAACAACATTATTACTCAAACCTTTATAGTATAACACACTATACTATACAATCATGATTTCTTATAGATATCCATGTATGTTGGAACACCCAATGCCACACCGTGACACCATCCTCTAGTAGAAAATTCTTCTCAAACTCCATCTTTTTTAATTCATTCTTCTCTTAACACATATAATACGCACAATACATAATATAATCAGACAATATTTTCCATGTCATTATATTAGATATCTTTCAGATGACCCCCATCCTTTAGAATCAAAACCAATCCTATAAGTAAAATCTTGCCCTCCAAAACCAAATACTCTCCATATGATGCCTCTTTAGTAAAGGAAATGAAATTTCAAAAGTATAAAGTAACATAGTAAAAAATTATTATCAATAAAAATATCCATAAACAATCATATTAATGAGTTTATCATAGAATAAAACATATCAAAATCTTGAAAAAATAGGGTTCAAAACAACGTAGGGTAATGAGTGTACATATACGACTCATGTTCCCATATAAATTCCTTTATTCTAGAATGCCTCCCCAAAATGTAAACTGAAGGAATTACATGCTAGTTAAACCACTTCTCCCAAAAAACATGAATCTCAATAACCTACTCCATTAAAATTGCATAATCCTCTATATTCAACTCTCCCTATTATATAATAATGGATTCATCATGAACATATCTATAATATAGTGACACAAGGTAAACATCATCTATAATATACCATAATGGGGGAAGAAATACTTGATATTACCCCTCATCATCATTATACAACACCTAAAATTACTAATAAATTAGTGTAAATATTACTACATTGGACAAAACTTGATTTCCCAGGATGTTGTGAAACCCTCAGTAATACATGATCTCTGACCTAAAACTTTAGAGGCCTCCTCCTAAATCATCATAATACTTTAATAAATAATACACCACCTTCATATTCACTTGAATAATATAAAACATAGTTATTGCTCTCTATACTAAATCTAGTCTAAGGACCTTAACTCTCCTTCCTCAATCCATAACAACAAATATTTATGAGTCCACTAACACAAATTCCCAAATAAATCCACAAAATATAAGAGTGATAGATATTATTATAATAAAACTAAACTAAGGGAAGGTTACTCACCCAAGATCCACAAAAATACAAAATAAAGGCACAAATAAATTTATAGAACATATTAATGGTTCAACCATTTTAAATATCCATATTTGGATGGATGGAAGTACTAAAGTGTAGTTAGTATCCAAAAGAACATTGATGGTGAAAAGATAATCTTGATCAGAGATGATATCCCAAAGTTCCAAAATAAGGCTCATTATCTCATCCATAAACTACCTTCCTAAAAAATCAATAGCACTCAAATCCTTATATCTATCTATATTTTATATCTCTAACCCAATTTCATCCATTATTTTATAGATTTAATGATACATTAGGATGATTTTCTTCATGATAAGATGAAACTTCAGAATATAAAATAAAGGGATTATACTTTTCCTATCACAAAAAATTAGTTCACTTTCTTTATTTCATCTAAGATCCTCAATAATACATTTAAACCACACCATTTACTCATTTTCTTCCATTTATACTTCATGTTATATTTCCATTATAGAGAGATAAATTAATGGTTTAAACCTAAACATTCATATGATCATGGTTCCATTGAAGTTAATAAAAACTAGTTTTTTTCTCAAGAATCTAAATCTTCCATAATGTTTTACTAATAATACCCAACCAATGTCTCATCATTTATAAATAAAAGGTTTTTATCTTCTATTAATTTAATATATCTCATAATCCACTTCATAATTTTCTATGAAAACATAACATATTATACTACACTAACATACAATACACCAAAGATGGTATCTCATGATAAGAAAATATTGAAAAATTCATTGGAGGGATATAATAATTTGGTCTTTCCCATCATATTCATATATCTACATATATAAGTGTTCTTTAAGAGGAAGATAACCCATATATTTATCATAGTCATGATAAACCCATGAGTAGGAAGTTTGTTTCAAAATCTCATTTCAAAGCATCACCAAAGGCTATATAATAAGGATTCGTAAGAGAAGGAGTTAAATCTGTTTGGATTTTCATATTTAAATAATGAAAAAAGGTCGTGAATATTGATTTTAAATTTAAATATAAAATTATTATTAATATCATATCACTTATGAGATATTTTATGAAATGAGTAACAGATCATTTTAAAGAATGAATGATCTTATTATTTTTCATTAAAAATGAATTAAAACATGAGGGATTTTAATAAAATTATTCTGATTTTTAAAATATTTTCATGTATAAAAATATTTTATGGAGGTGATATATGAAATGAAATAAGAAATTAGTAATTTCCTAAAAATGGATTTTACTTAAAATGTAGAATCATGAAGGGAAAAAACATGTATTTTCCCAAAAATGAGTGGTAAAATAAACTAGTTATATAATTATGGAATGTTTATAATAAATATGGTTGAAATTAATGAGAATAATATAGATGAAAAGTTATAAATAGAAAGAGAATGCGTAACCTTAATGTAATAAAGGTGGTACAGAGATCCCTTAACGCAGGTCTGGATTCTCACTATACGTGAGATTAACTTCTTGAAGAATAAATTTAAATTTATGAAAAACATTTTAAATAAAACTTATTATCTATATTTAATTTTATAAAGTCTATTTAATATCATTTTTTATTCATTTGATAAATAGTTTTAACTTACGGTCGTTACATGAGGTGGTATGGTCAATTTCTATAAAACTTCTTCAGTATATTGATCTTAGGAAAATGTGTTGTAAAATATTTTCATAATAATTATAATTTTATATTACTATTACTTTTATCATCCTATTTTCATAAAATATACACATTTTTATACGTATTCCCAAAATGGACACAAATTAAGTTAGGTTCCTTGAATGTTCATTTATGACTGTTAAATCTATTATGTCTGTTTATAGTTGTTATCACTTATAGAATGTTTAATATTATCATTACATAATATTAATAATATCAAAATTTTGTTATTTGTATAATGATTATATTTTTAAATTAAACCATTTTTTACAGTCATGGGAAACTAGATGTCTCATTTATGTGGATTTAGTAGTCTTTACGTACGCACAGATGACACATTCATTTCTTATAGTATGGGATGGGTAGTAAATGAAATAATATATACATAAAGAATAATAATCATTTTATAAATATAATATTTTTTAATTTAAAAACATTTTTAAGCATCTATGAAAATCATTGAGGAAAATTAAAACACATCATTCATGACGGTGATAGTCCTCATGTTTGTATGAAAACTTATTCATTTGTTGAATAGTTTTAAATGAAGGTATAAAATGGAAATTAATATAGTATAAAAAAATTTAAGAATGTTTATAAAATGAATGTTATAATTATTTCATATATAAAATATATTTGATGGTGAATAAAAATAATGAAATTAAGAGAGCTTTTTTTAAAGCATTACCTTCCCCTTTAGATGTTCTCTCTTGGGTAAAAACATGAAGATGATTTTCCTAGTCTTTTAAAAATTAACAAAAAATTATGATGTGGGTAGTGAGATGAGAATATACATGGGAAGAAATTTGGTCAAGATAATTCCTTATAATTATTGGATAAATGGGGTGGTTAAGGGTGGTATTTCTAAGTGAGACTAGTGACATTTTTGAAATAATATAAACATGAAATTCAATATTCAAGGGAAGTGGTTTTAATAAAGTAAAATAGTGTAGTGTGTAAAGGGTTAAAGTTTAAAATGAAAATAATTTAATTTTAAAACTTATTTTTAAAATACTTTTATTTCTTATACTATTTTATTAGTCATTTTTTATTTTTTATTTTACCATGGTACCTACATTTTTACATAAGTAATTAATTTTTTTCTACCAAATATTAAAATACACCTTATTATATAATTTATACATAATTATAAAAACTTTTAAATAAATAGTCTCAAATGAGATTTCAAAATATGGTGAAAATTAATTTAAATAATATCACACATAATGCATAATAATCCATTTATACCGAAATTATATTTTTAAGAATAAAAAATGTATATATTATATAATTATCAATGTTGTTGATATCTATGAAACCATTAATTTTATTATTAGCCAAATAATGTTTTATATCATCCATTGAAATGCAAAAAATATTTCTACCTTATTGAAATTTGAATAAAATAATCAGATAGGAAATAGTTTTTATTATAATTAAGGATTACTGAAGTTCCAAAATCATGATCATGTGTTTTATAAATTCAATAGTGTATTTTTTTTTTATTTTTTTTCATTTATAAATATATATTTTTATAAGAAAATTTTTAATAAACTTTTATATTATTATTGTACTATAAACATTCCACATAAGTGATAATATTTGAAAATTTATTATTTTTCATTATTCACGAACAATTCAACCTTTTTAGAAAAATCTAAAGAAACAATCCTATTATAATTTTAAGCAGCATTAAAATTGTTTCATATGAATTTCTATTTTAAATAATTTTAATATATTATATTATTTATGATGAAATTTTAATATTAGTAAAATTAATTTATTCAGAAAATATATAAAAAACAATAAAAAAATTAACGCGAAATAGAAATCATTTCAAAATTAAATCATATTAATTATTTATCCAAAAATTATAATCAATTTTAGATGAAGAATATATTTTTACTTACTATTTGATTTATTATACATATAATTTTATTAATGATATTGATTTAATATATCTTAAATTAATTTATTTTTTTGTTGAATATGAAAAAATATATCAAAAATATTACTAATTTAAAGAAATATATATATTGAAAAATATCATGTTGTTATATTGTCACACCTCCTTAAATAAATTTTGTATTTTCAATTTTAATTCTTCCTTAAAAATGTAAAAAATATAATGGAATCTAAAAGATATACAAACCCCAAGATATAATTCCTTAAGATATATAATCCCTGTGAATATTGGAGACATATCTCTTTCACCATAATAAGAGTATCCCCATTATTTATTTTTTTCTTAAACCATTCGATCCTAGAGCCAACCTATATTCGGTATCAATACCCAAATAATAAAATTTTCTTCTTAAGGGTGTTCATTATAATCTTGGCATACATAGACTATTATAGGTTCATATGAAATGTGATTTCTATATTTTTATACTTAATATAGATTTTGGGTGGATATGACCAATCCATATCCAAAATCACATCAAATTTATATATTTAAGGATAATGAACTTGACTAAAACATAATCCCACTCTCTCTAAAAGATAATTTTATACATTAGACTCATTAATGATACCACACCGAGTTTTTATATATAATTTTACATCTAATAGTTTTTGAAACTTATAAAATATAATACATTTGAAAATATAGAGTCGTGAAAACCTAGAACCACTCAATTATCACTATAAAATCTCATTATAGTCTTTTCATTGGCCTTTCCTTGTTCTTGTGGTCTAAGAAGTTTTTGTTGTCAATTTTCATCTTAATCCCAAGAATTAATACACTGGTTTTCATAATACCATAATTCCTCACATATTAAAAATCAATTTAATGGTAGATCCTTATGAATAAAATTATTTTTCCCAATAGTTCTAACTAATCTCTTCCTTTTTACACTATATATTTTTTCTCAATGCCCAATTTTACCATAAATAAATTATCTTCTTTTTCCTTTAATACATTCCCTAATTTTCATCTTTTTCTATTCTTGACATGAAGGAAATTTAATCTTATTTTCTTTATCATCTTCATCACCTAATCTTCTATGGGACTCCATCCTTTTCTTCTTTGTTGTGTTTGGAAACTCAATTAAGTTCAAATTCTTAATCATAATTTGTGATATCTGATTTGATATAACCACAAAATTTCTTACTCCATATATTATCTTGTTAACTTAATCATTTGAAAATTATCTTCACTATCCATTTTTTCTATTGTTAAAATGGTTCCTTTAGGATTCATCCACTAATAAAACCAAAATTTGTAATGGGGAGTGATAAAAAATTACATCATAATATAATTTTCATAAATCGTATCTTGAAAAATTCAACATTTAAATTTATTACTCTTTTAAACCATTACATTAGCATTTAACTCAACTTAATCCATTGTTTGTCCGTATAGGATTATTTAGGATATATGTTTACATATTCCTTGATCTGATTAATTAACATAATAAATCCTTTGTAATGGATCATAAAAATAGCATTATTGTTCAATGAATTTTCATCAGGACTGTCTAGCTAGGTGTACAGTCTTAGTCCCACTAATCATGCACCAAGTGGAGATTGAGTTGATACTCAAAAATACTTTTCATATCGATTACCCCTAGGTGCATATGATCTATAGTTTCATCCACTTTATAATATCTAAAAAATTAAATAATTTCTTGGAAACTGTGAAATATCATCATTTCCAAAACATTATGATATTATCTTATATATTGAAATATTTATAGTGCTCTCAATAAGGTTTTCTTATCTTAATGCATAAAATAAACTAAACTAATCCCAAAAAATAAATAAACCCTACTATAAAACAAATTGAAAAATCATGTACCTATGCTCCTAGGTTCGATGTAAAAGACACTATATTTAATAAATGGATTTTATAGCATCTTAGATGACCCAAGATGTACATATCTTTATTTAACATCATCTCTATAAGTTAAACATTACGTATTAAAAATAATCACTATATTATATGATTGGATGGATTATTTAATTTATGAACTAGCTACATAAGCAACTCATTTTATAATAATTGTGAACATTTCTCCATAATTTAGCCATAAAAGAGCCCTTATAGACTTCTAAAATGTTGTACTCATTTTTGTAATTTCTTGACCCAGATACCACTAAACTAGTTCTCCGAGTTAGTGGGATACGAGGCCTCAAGAACGCCAACATATATGCCAAAGGCTACCGACTAGAATTTACGACCTAGGGAGTGATTTTGGGGAGACTATACCCTCTTATTAGAGTAATATATTTTGAAAATATCTAGGTATCATACACAATTGAAAGTAAATAGACTGTAGAAGAAGAAAAAAACTAAAATAGAACAAGCTATAATAATAAATGAAATATTATAAATACCCTAACAACTATGTATTAAAATGAAACACTGGTCACCCACCGACCAACCATACAGATACAAGAATGTAAAAAACAATTAAAGTAATAGTACAGTCCATACCACATACCTAGTCTCTAGACACTATCGAACTGCAGCAGCCTAATAAAAATAACTCACACAACCAGAACTTATTGAACGTGTATCTCTGGGCCTCAACCCTATCCACCATGAAACAAGTGCTCAACCTAAAAATAAGACATATGGTCTACATGTACACTGTGGTGCACGTTAAAGGGTGATAAATAATCTCAGTAGGCCACCCTGACAAGAAAACTATAACTGTGCTTCTATAAGTGTATATAAAATCAATAGTGCTCAGTCTCACTAAGACACAACCAAAGGTAAGTAAACCAAATGTGAGACCACTGTTGAACCTTGAGTCTGTAATTCCGACCAATTGAGAAAGTTCCACCAAGGATGTTTATATCTATATACATATACATGTATAGTCCCATACCTATACATATATACATAAATATGAATATTCATGAGTATGTGAATCAAATAATATGAAATCAAATCAGTAGTCGATCATTGGATCTGTAATCCCAATTTCCTGAACATCATGTGCAAGGGCATTAATATGGACGTTGGGCCACTTAAGTCGTGTACCATCAAGTCAATCTTTGGGACTATAATCCCAATCAACATATACTTTCTTCTTCTGACATCATAAAATTACTTAAGAATGTTATGTCACCACATGGGGATACTCGTCCTACTCCTGGGTTCACCCATACTCTCCTCCAATAACCAAAACAGATACTATGCACCGACAGTCAATCCTATAAACAAGGATTCTTCATATCAACCTTCAATCCTATAAGTATTGATTCTATGGATTACGTCTAGACATCCTATAAAAGGTCACTGGGTTATACACAATGCTTTCTAGGCCTATCAATCCAGTCCAATTTCTAGGCCCTAGGTTTCATTACTTAAGTAGTCATGACATTTGAAACTCAAATGAACCTTAAGTGTCTTACCCTTAGGCAATCTACAAAGAGAACAATCACTAGTGAGACACCATGTTACACCCCTAGAGTCTTGTAACTGATCTGGAAGATCATAATCATTCCAATCATAGGCACGGGAGATCTTAATCATCCCAACCACTCTAGAGTGTGTAATCTACAATGATTCATCGGTTGTTGTGCTCATACCAAGAGATCTCACATATGAGATTCCATGTTACACCCCTCGAGTCTTGTAACTAATCTAGAATAGGATAATCATTCTGATCATATGATGATGATATCATAATCACCCCCACAACATACCATTAGGGACACCATGACCATATCAAGGAGGGAGTGATCATCCTCATCAATAATCATCAGAGACATCATGCCTATATATCAAAAACACAGGACAAGGAGAGCATCATCTTCCCCCACCACATATCACTAGCCTATGAGTCTTTCCTCATAATTCCTCCTACAGTGAATCTAAGTATTAATCAAGGCATAAAAATCAACATGTAATTCTCAACAGTTAGGTAACAAGAAACACCTTTAGACATCCCAAAAAAATATATATCACAATATATATATATACATCCAAGATCAACATCCATGTACTAGGTTGTACCTCATGTTTTACTAGTAAATATCATGAATATCATGGGCCATAATTCAAATCTTAGGTAATCACATCTAGGAATCCCAACAAGATATATAGATCCCAGTAATAATGTCCAAGAATCCCAACAGAGAGAAAGATGGCTCGTGTCTGGATCAACAGTAACCAAACAGAAATCACCTCTAGTAACTATCGTTGCATCAACAATAACCATGTCAAATCATATAAAAATGAGTGATGGTGGATCAAACACCCAACCTAAAACTCCAGCCACTGCCCCATGGGCTTACCAGTTTAGAACAGGTTCAACGGTGACACTCGATCCCCATCTCTACCCAAACCCAACGTACAACCTAGGATCGGTCAAATGATGGGAACCTACTGGTTTCATTAAGCAAAAAATTGAATAGGCATCAAACTCAAGATCCTCTAGTCTAAACATAAGAGAAGGTATCCTACTTAGGATCCTTAGCTGAAAAGGTGAAGGGGGAACCCTTCATAGAATCCTCTAATGGAAAACAATGGAAGCATCCTACAATGGATCCTCAAAACAAAACACAAGTGATCCTAAAAGGGACACCCTAGATCAAAATATAATCAAATGAATCCCTCAAGGTATCCTAAGTAACTATAAATAATATATATTTATCCTACATGGGATCCTCAATAACAATTATTATCATGGCCTCTTAGGCCTGAATGGAATATCTAACAAGAGAGACGTCCTCAAAGGAAAACCATAAAGTCCTCAACCATAAGATATATCTCTCATCTCATCATAAAACAAAGTCTCAAATTAGGTTGTTCCAAACACACAACCTGTCATTCATGCTAATTATCTCCCTCATCAGATATATAAAATTGATTACTAGAGGAAGAACCTCTCTATATAGATAGAATTCCTATAAAACCCATTAGGATTCCTCATAACACTCCAATGGGTTAAACACCGTGATCTACTAATAAAAATACTCATAATGGAGTAATATTAGGTCCAATTATTACTTATTGGAAACAAAACACAAAAACCCCTCAAAGGGTTGAAAAGGGGTAGTGCATAGGGTTTCACCCTTAGTAAACGATGTGTACTCCCAATGCACCACATGGGCGTGTACTCTCATTGGACTGGGTGTGTAAATGCCCCAAGTACACAACATGTAAGGTGGTTCCATGATGTGTACCCTACATGGGGTACATTCATGCATCCCTCAACTATCCTGGTTGGACACATGGGCAATTCGTGCACTTCTACACAATGTGCCACCCACACAGGTTCTTGTCGTGTACTCTACAAAAACATGTACCCATACATGGGTTTTTCTAGGTGAGAACTCATCGACAAAGACAAGTACCATTTCACAATGTTTACACCCCTTCAAAGAGTGTTTACTCCGTCAAACTTCATCTTCTCTTAATAGGAAGAAGACACAACGTGACACCCCAGTTTACACATTGTGTATCATAGTTTTCCCAAAAAAAATCCCTTAGATCACCTGAATCCCCTATTTTCACCCCCAAATCAATAGATCTGGCCACTCAGGTCCTCATACAATAAAAATAGGTCCTTATAAACTAAAAATTAATACTCTAAGGGGGGTTTTAGGTAAATATTAAAACTATCCTACCATTGGGCAAAAACCACCAAAGCTTTGTTTGATTTCGAGGACAACATTTGTCTAATGGCAATTTGGCACATTAAAGGCACTTTAGTGGATCCACATCAATTTCTCTCTCCCTTAATTTCTCACTCTACCTCTCCTCTCTCAGTCGTGTGGTGCATGATCCCTCGGAGTGGCATACATGAGGAGTATAATGAAGAAAGAAATAAAAGAAAAATAAAATAAAGGAAAAGAAGAAAATAAAAAAGGGGCCTGAGCTGGCCCAACATCCCCCTCGAGTTTAAGCATTTCCCTGGAAACAATTACCCATTATGGGGTCAACGGTAGAGACATAATAACAATATGACACTTCTTTAAAAATATATCACTAAACAAACCTGCACAAACAATTAAATATTTAATTTATTAATTATTAATTATTCTGCTAAAATTAGAATTGCTCATATTTCTTCCAAACTTATACCTTATGGAAGACCCTATTCCGAGACCAATGGAGTGGTATGAAAAAATATCTGAGATCATCTTCAATGGGGGAAAACCATTTTACACTTTTACAAGCATCTAACAGCAAAAAATATATTTTCTACTCAAAAATATAGTCTAAAAAAACATGAGTCAGTACAAACTGGCCACTATAAACCATCCCATCCCTAATAGACCAAGTGAAAATATTAGTATCTGTGATCTCAACCCAAGTATCTAAAAACCATGCTATCTAGACCATCTAATTACTAGCCTCACATAATGAAAAATTTCCTTCTACATGGATGAAGTTTAACTGTAACTGATCTAGTTCTTCCAACCATATGAATACACTTATCTTCATCTCAAAAGAAACACTTGATCCAAACGGCCCACTGAAAATACTGATGCTCAACTAAAAACAAGGTTCATTATCCTCAAATAGCTAATAGTGCACTCCCCACCATATGTCTTACCTTACACTACTCCTCAAGCACAACCTCAAAAGGCTCCCCCTCCACCAGAAAAAAACATTTATAAAGGAAAAGGACCATGTTGTAGGTTTGACTCTCTCTTAGCATACTCAAGAAGAATCAAGATAGTGTATGATCATCACTAATGGGATTACACTAAGATTTAACCAAGGGAATGTACAATTATTTATGATTCATGCTCATCATCCTATCAAAACCTGACCAGGTTTCAGCCATAGGTCAACCATATCATGGTCACCCCAAAATTTCAGGATGTCACCTCTACCACTAAGGTACATTCCATGCAACATCTAGGATCAAAGCTCACAGAAAGTCTAGGAAACATCGATCCTCGACTCCCACCCAGCCACTCACCGATTTATGATTCAAATGATACCATGTGAAACCAGTCTGTACCATTATCACCTGACTCATACTCTAGTAAATCATCCATCACAAGTCCAAGATGACTATGCTACATAGTACGTCAGTTTATTTTATCTAGAAGTTCCATTGGAACTCCACTTCAAAACAGAACACCAAACATATGCCACAATTTATTCCCCGACAACCCATCACCCAGTGTCATTCCAGTCACGAGTGTCTACCTCGGCTATAGCTACATTATAAAGAGAAGAAACACTAGATGATTAGGCCCAACACCCAAACAGTCATTTCTATTGAAGCCATCCTCAATACCAAAAACTTCCAAGGTGCTTCGTCAAAAGTTAAAGGCATAAACATGCCTATAACAAAGAACTTGAGCATATATCATGCATATATCTAAAAATGAGCATACAATAAATCTCAATTATAATAAAATAATCTAAAAAATTGGGGACAACCACTCACAAACATGTTTCCCTTGACCAAAATATATGTCAACCTCAAAAAGTACGATTCTAAACCATGTGCATCTATGTCTCCCACCAATACCAATATAACAGGCCTCACAACTAGGTCACATGATCTATCCACGTATCCCAAAATATTAAAACCCTTTAAAATCAGGTAAATATTATAATGACCTATGAGGGTCAAGCCTTAAAACACATCCTATGAGGCCCTAATCCTCTTTGATCATCCTCAGAAGGAACTACTCCCTAGATGTCACAAAACCAACATAGAGGACAAACTAAACTGAAACTCATTGGGAATCCGTATATGGTAATACCCCCTGGTGGTCCAATTTGAAAGAATATTCCTTGTATTCATCAACATCATACTCATTGATCGGACTACATAACAACATACTTGGGAAACAATACCATACAAGGGGTATTGTAACACCCCAAAAATTTATGAGATTTATTCTTTTTAATTTCTTTGATGCCTTGTGTTGTACTCTACACTAATATTTACTTGCTCTATATGCAACACCTATCATCTTTTAGTATACGCAACACTATTCTGGGATTGTGTTACACACAATTTCAAGTTCGTTTGATAGAATTTAGTTTACGCAACACTGAGTATAGATTTTTTTAATATATAAATGAACTAAGTTTGTATTATGTTATATGAAAAACAAAACGAAGCTTCCACTACACGTAACACTGACTTGGATTGCATTACATGCAAGATAGACCTTTCTCGATAGCTTCCACTGTACGTAATACCAAGTTTCACAAAACAACGATATATTATTAAAATATTGTTATTTAATGGGATATAAAATAACCATTTTGAATAGTATTAACCATATTTTGAATTTTTTATAACATTATAATTCATCTTATACATTTTCTTGAACATTATATGGTAACAAAATCAATTTTTCAGATAAAATATGTATTTTTCAAAAAATGTAGTTTTTCCGCCTTTTGATGGCGCACCCATTTTAAATATATTTTTTTATATTTTTATGTGTTAAATTTTAAAAAATACACATATTATTTGGAATAAGGATATAAAAATTTTAATTTTGTTGAATTTTTTTTATTTTTCTAATAAAATTAAAATTTTAATGAATAATGAAAAATACTACATTTTAATTCAAAACTGCCTTTTTATCTAATTTATTTATATAGTTAGATTATAATTTTAATTGGATTTAAAGTATAATTGGATTATATTTTCATCATTTAATAAAATTTTGGCCATTGGAGATAATTTCACTTTCAAATTTGACAAAAACAGATGTCAATCTTTTGATAGTTATTACTTCTTAAAAACTTGCTTTTTGGTTTTGACAACGGGAATAAATTTTAAATTAATTACTGCAATTTTAGTGTTTTAATTTGGAAAAATGGATTCCATATTTGGAATTATGAGGTCCAAATTATGAAAATAGGTACCTTTTATTTTTGGTATTATGAATGGAAACTTCAGTAAATATTTTATTAACCATGGTTAAAGTGTAAATCTTGTAAATAAGGGTAAAAAATAATACTTTAATAGTATAAAACTACCCTAAAACGTTTACTAATCCTATTGGATGAGATATTTCCGACCACGGGCATCCTTGGGTTGATTTTGGGACCCCATGGATTCACATGGAGGTGAAAATGACATTTTATAATAATTAATTTAAAGTAAAGATAGTTATAACCTAAACATATATATTTTACTAAATCGATTTTAACATAGGGTTATATAACTAATTTATATGACTCTAAGTAGTCAATATAAATCTAAAAATATTTCATACATCATGTTATTTTATTTATAATTTTTATACATTATATAAATATATTTATTTATGACACAATTATGATGTAGTGATTACCTCATTAATGAAAAAGTTCAAATAAATGAATTTATAAATATTAAAATAACTTTAATTTGAAAATTTTGATACCATCCACGAATTTTATGGATTAAATTAACATATTAGGGGTGATTTAATACCTTTTTTTCGAAGGAATCAGGTTGTTATGAATTTTTTCAAAAATCAAGTAAGAATAGTGTCCAAAATTGACAAAATTCATAACTTCTAATATAAAACATTTTATTAAATGATGTTAAATTCCTAAAAATATAACATTATAATAAATGGTTAATATAAGTAAAAATATGTCATAAATAACTATTTTTGGGTCTTTTTACATGATATGGTAATTACATTAACTCACAATGTGTAAATAACATGATATTACAGTAAGATTAAAAAGGGTAAAATAACGGTTAAACCAAAAAGATAAGGGTAAAGAAATATTCAAAACTTGTCAAAAAATTATTATATAATGGGTATTAGAACCAAAATAATCTTATATTAGAATTAAATAAGTTTTGGGACTTTATAAATCGATTTTTAATTTATAATAAATTAATATTTTAGTTCTTTCCTAAAGTGCCCCTCTTCTCTCTTATTAAAGGGAACCTCCTCCCTCTCTTATTCACTCAATTTTGAGCCTTAAAGATCAGAAAACACCATCCAATTTCTATTTTGAACTTACATAGTTGTATTATAGAGGTTATGGTCTTCTCAAAAGACCAACTCTAGTTCCCTAATAGGAAATTTAAAGGAGGCATGTCGAGGAAGAGGTAATCTCTTCTACCAATTATTTCAAATTTCTTTCTTCTTATACTTTATCTTAATTAGTTTTTTAATTATAAAGTAATAAAATCTGTATCAATAATATAACGATATGTTATTATAAATATTAAATGATCCTATTTCACCTTTTATCCATCCTACAAAAAATGAAATATTCGCACGTGCATATGTTCGGCTTACCGTCTCCATGTCGTGGTGTAATCTATTTTTTCAACACCACCTTACATGGATGGGTATAATAGTGGAAATAGTAACTATATATTATTAATATAAAATGATACTAATTATGAGATATTATACACTATCCAATTAAATACCATTCAACAATTATGTGAATGATATTGTCGCTCGTGTGTATGTACGATTTACCGTCTCCACGACGTGATGAGATTATTTATCCTCATTAACCATTCAAGAATGATTCTAAAGTATATATAACAAATAATCATGAAATATATGACATAATAATGCTAATGGATTTATTTATATATATATATATATATTTCATATAATTACTTCCATTCAATTTAATAAGGCAACAAAAATAGCTTTCATCTGTACGTACGGCCTACCGTCTCCATGAACGGTGTATTCCATTTAATTTATCTATCTATTATATATATTTATATACTTAATATATATAATATATAAATAATGTTTTATATTCTTTAAAAAATTAAATTATGATTTATGTAATAATATAAAGAATAACAATTCAAAACACGTGCGATAAATAAAATGATTATTACCCAAAATTTTGCTTTAACATGGGATTGACTAATGAACGGGTAATATAAAGTCATAAGTGAATCATATATGATATAATAAATATTATTATGGTTCTTTTACAAGATAATAATATGTTGAAACCCACTATTTTGGAGATTTGGACACATACGGATGAAATCATACCTAATGTAAGGGATATTTTTCAATATCATTTTTATCCAAGATTGTTTATACGTAAGTATTTTCTGGGGATATATTTATCATCCATGTCTATGTTTTATAAAAAATAATTATTTTTTGATATTATTTTATGTATGTCTAAAGTCATTTTTACCCATTTTGTAATTCTACTACATAGTATGGAAGGAATCTTTCTTCTTTTTACCATTCAAGGTAATTTTTGACCATTCTGGTAAAAGTATGAGAAAAATCATTTTTTAACTTATAAAGTATGAATTTATTTTTATATATTATTAACACCTTATTTCCATGAAGCTTCCTCTACACTATTTCAAGTTTTTTTTCAACTAAATTTTTTTCTTTTAATATTTTGCAACATTTTGAAAAAAGAAAACATTTTTAAATAATAAAGGATATATTCTTTAGGAATTAAGTTCAAGTGTTTTATCAAAATTATTTTCCATCTAAGATGAAAAATGTTTATGTATATATCCCTATTATTACTTTTATTTTATTTTTTTATAATGGATTTATTTTTATGAAGTCCATTTATCTTTTATGTATTATGTTATGATTCAATGATGTTTAAGAAACTCATTTTATTTCATCGGTTATGCTATGATGAATGATTTATGTTTTTGTGTCACATGTAAGAATGATTTCATTATGAGATGGGTGGGACCAATATCTCCTTTAAATGCATTGGCTAAAGATTTATATCTCGTGATATATACATGAATATAATGGAAACTAAATCTTGTTCAGTTATGAAGGGCTAAAATGCCAAGTAAATCTGGTTCCATAATACATGTCTAGAACGGCAAGTAAACCCAGTTTAGTAATGGACTATGTCCACTATAATGGTCTTGGAAGAAATGACTTGGCTACTATGGAAATCATGTTATGTATTTATTATATTTCAAACATTACATGTTTTATTCCAATGATATTCTATCATGATTAATGTTCCTTAATGATCTATGCCTTACGTACTGCCATGATTTGTTTCCTGACTCAAGATTTTTATTTTTAAACTTTATGTACATGTTTTTACATTCCAATTTTTATGGTTTGTTTTATATTCTCCATGTTTACCCTTACTCAGAATTTGAGATCACCCTTTTTATGTTTTATTTTCCCCAAGATATAAATAAAGTTTTTAGGTAGGAAAACAAAAGGATAGGATCTTTATGTGAGATGTTGAAGTTCTTTCACAATGATTAGAAGATTATATTATGAGTTTCCAATAGCACTAAAATAATACGGTCTTTGGGAGTCTATTTGTATCATTTATTAAGTATTCCAAAAAATAATTGTAATTTCCATGTATGTAAAGTTAGGTTCTCTACAGTTGGAATCAGATTGAAGGTTTTGTTAACCTTTGGAAACTAGGATGCGAAAACTTTAGTGAGATCCATAGAGATATTTCTAAGGTATGTATATGGATATCTCTAAGGGTAAGTCTAACTATAGATTACAGTCCTTGAATTATGGTAACAATCATCAACAACCTAGGATTAAACCTAAGATGTTATAGATTTAAATCACTCCCCCTTTATTATGTTGTTTTCCTAGTATGATTTTTTCCTCTCAAACTATTCTTTTTGGGTTTTAGAAAAATGGTTAGAAACAGGAGGATTCAGGATAATGGATAATATTATGGACAATGTAATGATATTATTCATGAGAAACCAAGTGAAATAAGAGTTGGAAGGAGAAAAAGAATTATTATTCATAATCAACAATCTCATAATATGATCAATAATCTCAACATTAGTGAGTTTCCTGAAGTAGTTAATAAGAGAAAGATGGAGTTTCAAGGTGATCATAGAGGAAATAATTTCAATTTTCCTCATGTAAATCATGTGGGAAGAGGCATCAAGGATAATATTTCAAAGGAACTGTAAGATGATTTTCCTATGGAAAAGAAGGAGACAAATCCAGTAATTGTAGAGGAAAATGTTATGTTAACAAAATAGAAAAGGATAATAATATTACTAAGGCATCAACAATGGTTAAATGTTTTGAATGTGGAATCTATGGGCATTATGAAAATTTAATCCCTAAGGTAAAATCTCATGAAGAGAATCAGCATGGTTATATGGGCAGTATTTATGTTTCTGATGTTTAAGAGACTGCAAATGATATGTGAGATGAAATAAGTGTTAAGGAATAAAAAGATGAAGATTGGTCAATGGTTTAAGAAGGTAGTGGAATGATTACATGTTTATCAAGAGTAATATTGTATAAGTAATTTAATGGTGAAATGGAATAAATAAACATCTAAGGATTGTTACACTTTTGTTTTTCCTCAAGTATTTGAAATTATTTGTTAACTGGTACAGGTAACCATGAAAGGTTATTCGGATATTTTTGGAAAGCACATGTTATGTGCATAATGTAGGGATAAAGAGATAATGATATGTTTGATAGTATTAATGAGATCATGAATGATATAAGGGGAAAGCTATATCACGGTTTGAGTATATAGAATTTTGTTGGATTTTGGTATGTAGAAGGAGTTAACTTTTTACAGTATTCATGCTTTCACTAAGGTTCTATGGTAATTCATGTTTCAATATAATATATGATTATGGTATTCACATGTTTGGAATGTGACAGCCAATAACAACCTTATGAGATATAGGAGACAAATATTAAGTAGATTTAAAGTTTTCTATTTTTAATTTTTGGAAGGACTGTAATGTTATCCATTTATGGATAATTTAAGTTATTTTTCTTTTTATTTTTGTTACATTAATATATTATCTCACTATAGGTGGACTTATGCTTATTTGATAAGTTGTTTGAACCTTTTTACTGAGACACATGGAATGACCTATAATTCAATCATATGATCTTCTAACACTTCACGAATGAAAAATTCAACTTCATTTCTTTAAGAGATGAATTGGAAATTTTTCAAGGCATGAACAATGGTGTGATTGTACCAAAATCAAGTAAGTATTTATTCTTATGAAAAAAATTTAAACATTAGGAAAAGGATCTGGAACACCAAAAATGTTAACCAAGTACCTTCTTATTTTATGAATCAAATGGCCCCTCAAATCATCACATATTTATGGATTTCTGGTACTTAACTTTCTCCAAACCTTATTCTCTATCAATATCCATCAGAACATGATGGTTAGATTTCTCTTCCATATCCATGTTTTCACTTCCTACTTATGTTATCCTATGTGGAAACCAAATGAACAGTTACTTTGGGTAACTGTTATGTTTCTAACTTTCATTTTTGAAGTAAAATTTTAATTTCCCTTTTTACGATGTGGGTTTTTATGAAAGAAACATTCAAGTAGTAAACCATTTATAACCCCAATGAGTTTTGAGGGAGAAATTCCTTTTAAGGTGGGTAGAATGTAATACCCTGAGAATTTATGAGATATATTATTTTTAATTTCTTCGATGTCATGTGTTTTACGCTAAAACAAGATTATCTTGTGATATACGCAACACTGTTTTAGCTTGCAGTATACGAAACACTATTCTTGGCTTGTGTTACACATAATTTCAAGTTTGTTTGATAGAATTATTTTACGCAACACTAAGTATAGATTTTGTTCAATGTATAATTGAACTAAGTTTGGATTATGTTATACCCAAAACCAAAGTAATATTTCACTACACACAACACTACCTTGGCTTATGTTACATGCAAGTGAGACCTTCCTCGATAGCATGCATTGTCCATAATACTGAGTTTCACTAAACAACGATATATTATTAAAATATTATTATTCAATGATATATAAACTAGCTGTTATGAATAGTATTAACCACATTTTGGATTTTCTGAAACATTATAATTCATCTTACAAATTTTCTTGAACATCATCTAATAACAAAATCAATTTTTTCTGATAAAAGAAGTATTTTTTAAAAAAAATACATTTTTACTGCCTTTTGATGGTGCACCCATTTTAAATATAGTTTTTTACAATTTTATAAGTGAAATTGCACAAAATAAACTTTTTCTAGGGAATAGGGACATAAAAATTTACATTTTTTTAATTTTTTGGTATTTTTCTAATAAAATTGAAATTTTAAGGAATAGTGAAAAATACAGCTTTTTAATTCAAAACTAAATTTCTATCTAATTTATTAATGTAGTTATATTGTAATTTTAATTGGTTTTAAAGTATAATTGGATTATATTTTTATCATTTAATCCAATTTTGGTCATTTTAAGGAATTTTACATTCAAATAGGACATAAATAGATGTCAATCTTTTGATAGTTATTACTTTTTAAAACCCCACTTTTTGGTTTTAACAACAGGAATTAATTTTAAATTAATTACAATAACTTCTATGTTTGAATTTAGAAAAATGGATTCCATGTTTATAATCAAGAGGTCCAAATTTTGTAAATATGTACCTTTTATTTTTGGACATTATGAATAGTAACTTCAGTAAATATTATATTTACCATAGTTAAAGGGTAAATATGGTAAATAAGGGTAAAAATATTAATTTAATAGTATAAACTACCCTAAAACGTGTTATAATCTTATTATATGAGATATTTATGACCATGATCATCCTTGGGTCGATTTTGGGACCCCATAGATTCACATGAATGTGAAAATGACATTTTATAAGAATTAATTTAAATTAAAGATAATTATAACCTAAACATATGTCTTTTACTAAATTGATTTTAATATATTATTATATAACTTATATATATATATATATATAAATATTAATTATAAATATAAAAAGATTTAATAAATCATTTTATTTATTTATATTTTTTAGACAATATATAAATATATTTATTTATGACACAATTATGATGTAGTGATTACCTCATTAATGAAAGATTCAAATAAATGAATTTGTAAATATTAAAATAAATTAAATTTGAACATTTTGATGCCACCCACAAATTTTATAGATTATATTGACATATTATGGATAATTTAATTCCATTGGTTTGAAGGACTCTGTTTGTTATGAATTATTAAAAACTCAAGTATGAATAGTGTCCAAAATTGACATAATTCATAACTTAAAAAATAAAATAGTTTATTAAATGATATTAAATTCCTAAAAAACTAATATTAGTCAAAATGGTTAATATAAGTCAAAATATGTCATAAATAACATTTTTTGGGTCATTTTACATGATATGGTACTTACATTAACCCACAATGTGTAAATAACATGATATCACATTAAGATTAAAAAGGGTAAAATAAGGGCTAAACCAAAAAGATAAGGATAAAAAAATATTAAAAACTTGTATAAACATTATTTGATGATTTTTATTCTAACCAAAATCATCTTAACTTCTAATTAAATAATTATTGTACCATTTTAAATTTAATTTGAATTTAAAATAAATTAATATTTTAGGACTTTCTTAAAGTGCCCCTCTCCTCTTATAAAAGGGCACCTCCTCCCTCTCCTTTTCACTCCATTTTGAGCCTTCATGCTCAAAAAAACCTAGAAAATTTACCTTATCAACTTAACTAGTTATATTCTACAGGTTCTGGTCTTCTCAAAAGACCAACTCGGGTGCCCTCAGAGGAAATTTAAAGGAGGCATGTTGAGGAAGAGGTAATCTCTTCTACCGATTATTTTAAATTTATTTCTTATTATACTTCCACTTAATTAGTTATTTAACTATAAATTAATAAAATATATATCACTTATATAGTGATATGTTATTATAAATATTAAACAACACTATTTCACCTTCTATCTATCCTATGAAAAATGAAATCACAGCGTGTGCGTATGTACAGTTTACCATCTCCACGCTGTGTTGTAATCTGTTTTTTAACCCCACCATACTTGGATGGGTATAATGGTGAAAATAATAGATATATATTATTATTATAACATGATACTAATTTTGAGATATTATACCCTATCCACTTCAATACCATTCAACAATTATTGGAACGATATCATCGCTCGTGCGTACGTACAACTTACCATCTCCACGACGCGATGAGGTTCATTCTCTTCATTAACCATTCAAGAATGATTATAAAGTATATATAATAAATAATCATGAAATATATAAAATAATAATTCTACTGGGTTTATGTATATATATATGTTATTTACTTACTTTCATTCAATTTAATAAGGAAACGAAAATAGCCTTCATACATACATACGACCCACTATCTCCATAAATGGTGTATTTCATTTCATTTATCTATCTATTATATATATATTTATTTATTTATTTATTTATTTATATACTAAATATACATAATATATAAATCATGTTTTAAATTATTTAAGTAATTAAATCATGATATAATTAATAATATCAAAAAAAACAATTCAAATCATGTACGATAAATAAAACGATTATTACCCAAAACGTTTCTTTAACGTGTAATTGAAAAGTGAACGGGTAATATAAAGTCATAAGTGAATCATATATGATATCATAAATATTATTATGGTTCTATTACAAGTTAATAATATGTTTAAACCCACTATTAGGGGGTTTGGGACACATATATAAGAAATCAGACCTAAGGTAAGGGATAATTTTTCAATCTCATTTTTATCTGAGATTGTTTATACATTAGTATTTTATGGGGATATATTTATCATCCATGTCCATGTTTTATATAAAAAATTCATAAAATTTTTAATATTATTATATGTGTTTTTAATCATTTTCACCTATTTTTGAAATTTACTACATGGTATGGAAGAGATCTTTCTTTTGTTTACCATACGAGGTATTTTTTGACTTTTCTGGTAAAAGTATGATGAGAATTTTTTTTAACTTATATGGAATTAACGGATTTTTACATCTTCTTAATGCCTTATTTCCATGGATATTTCTCTACACTATTTCAAGTTAAATTTCAAATAAGTTTTTTTCTTTTAATATTTCATAGCATTTTGAGAAAAGAAAACATTTTTAAAAAAGAAATGATATTTTCCTTAGGAATTAAGTTCAAGTGTTTTTTCAAAATTATTTTCCAACTAAGATGAAATAGGGTTATGTCTCTATCCATATTATTACTTTTATTTTATTGTGTTTATGATGGAATTATTTTTATGGTGTCTATTTATCTTTTATGGATTATGTTATGATGGTATGATGTTTAAGAAACCTGTATTATTTCATGGGTTCTGCTATAATAAATGATTTATGATTTTGTGGCATGTGTAAGAATTATTTCATTATGTGATGGGTGGGACCTATATATCTATCCAATATATTGGGTAAATATTTATATATCCTGAGATATACATGACTGGAATGGAAAGTAAATCTATTTCAGTAATGCAGGGCTATAATGGAAAGTAAATCTGGTTCAGTAATACATGGCTGGAATGGCATGTAAACTCAGTTCAGTAATAGACTTTGTCCACTATTATGGTATTGGTATCAATTCCTTGGATACTATAGAAATCATATTATGTTCTTATTAGATTTTAAAAATTACATGTTTTATACCAATGTTATTCTATCATGATTAATGTTCAATTTTGAATACATAAATATTTTGAAAGTCATTTTATTTGAAAATAAATTTTAAAACCTAAAAATTTTAAATGTATTAGGAATATAATTTTCTTTAAAAACATCCTTTTAAACTTTTTAATGAATCTTTAAGTAAATTAATGAAATATCGGTGTGTAATTCTGTAAATGTCATTCAAGTTAAAAAAAACATTCATTTTGCACAATAAAAAAGATAGAAAAGTGTCTTGTTCAAAAAAAAAATACGAACATACCCTTAAAATATTTTTTTAAAAATAAAAAATGGGTAAAATATTAATTAATAAAATAATTTTAAAAGGTCAAAATAATTTTTTAATACATTTTTAGAAAATAATTTTTTTGATGAAAACTGATTTCCAACCAATAAGAGAAAATGATGTCATATTTTCTTGAAAAAATTCTACAGAATTAATTTGATGAAAAAAATATGGAAATGGTACCATTAATTGGAAATTTCATAAATAACTAGATTATACTTAAATTAAAATGATTATAATATAATGATCAAATTATTTCCATCAAGGAAAATTCAATTGTAAACAATCTTGATTTAAATGAGATTGTGAAATAAACCCTCGCAATGATCATGATATTGAAGTGTGAGTTAACAAATGAATCAATTATATGAATAAAATGTAAATACACATAATAAATTATAAATATATAAATATATATTAAAATTTAGTTACATATATAATCATATAATATTAAATAAATGAATGTGTAATATAACCCAGGGAAAAAATGATTTTGAAAATTCATTACCACTTGATAATTATAATGTCAAACCCCCTTAGATAAAATAATTAAAATTTGAACTTAAAATACCATGAATAATTAATTATTAATGATATTACTTATAAAAGGGATATTATATACACTAGGTAAATGAAACTATGTTCATAATATTACAATATCCTTCTATCAAATTAAATTAAGATGAAATACATTACCTCATGGTTACCTTTGGTTGAAAATGATTTGTCCTTCTATATAGTGGTTTCAAGCATGTTGATAACTTATAAAAAAACATTATTAATATTTATAATATAATATATTTTGCTTTTATAACATCTTATCACTTGTTCGTTAATAACCATTCATTATTTTTATTGTTTTGGGGGTTAATTGGATTGTTTTCTCATTGGTGCATTATCATGAATGTTCTGGTTATTGTGCATATATTCTCATGATCTAAAAATAATAATTAATGAAAAATTATTATTTATTTGCATCAATTATACCTTTAAACCCAATTTTTAAATATGGTTATAAAAAATGAACTATGTTACAATCATAGAGACAGTAAATCATATGCACGCATGAGTAACATTTCAATTTTTCAATGATTATCATGGAAAGGTGGTAATTAATATTTTATCATTTTAGATTTATAATAATATCCTAAATACCATATTATTTCATTAAACATAATTATATGTATCATTTTTGTGGTGTGAGGATAAAAATAAACTGAGATCATTTTGTGTGGGTGGTGTCCAAACATTCATGAACGACATAATCATTTTTCATTTGGTGAAAAAGTAAGAAAGAAAATGATATATATAAACTTTTCCTAATGATAAAAATGTCCAAAATATCACAATTATGTCATAAATATATAACCATTAACTTTATCCTAATTTCATTCTATGTAAAGGTTTAGGGAAAGATGAATCCCATCGCTTCATGAGGCAGTAATCTGCCATAGACATGATCGATGTTATCATATCCCCTAAGGAATTGAATATAAAAAGGTATATATGAGATAATAAATCCATGTATATAATTATTTTATAAATATAATATATTTAATTTCCATCTATCATCATACCCAATCGTGAGAGGTGTTACTAGAAAAAACGAATGACAATTGTTCGTGAGGTTGTAGTCCATCGTACACAGAAATGATGATTTCATAACCCATTTAATGGAAGTGGGGATGGTTGTAGGTAATTAAAATAATATAAAAACATATTCATATATGTAAGATATTTAGGTTATTATAACAGCACATTTTAATAATAATCTGGGGATAAGGTGAAATTAATAAAATAAATAAACTCGTTGAAGAACATTACCTCTTCTTCTGGTATCCTCCTTAGTTTAGACCAAAAACATACCTAGGGTGGATTTTTTCCAAAATTAAGGCTTATAGGATTATAGGAAGGGATTTTAGAAGTTATTTAAGTGGTTATTTTCTAAAATACCTAGGTTTGAAGGTGTGAATAAGATAGGATATTTGTGGCCTTTTATAAGTGAGGTGAGTAGCAAACTTGTTATTTTTGAAGAGAATAACTTCCAACCACATTTTATTTATGCAATAAGGATGAAATAGTAGTAAATTCTTGATAACATAAGCTATATGGTGTAAATTTTCCATAAAATATATTTTATACAAATTTTTAGGTCATTTTAACACTTATCATTTTATTTTAACTCAAGATAAACTCATTTTTAACGTAACAGTGATAATTACATTTTATTATTTTCAGTATTCATTTTGTTCAAAAATTAATTTTACCTTATTAGAAATTATAAATTATTCTATTTATAAATATAATATACATTTTTTTCCAAATTCAATTCATATATGTGGATTGTTTAAATTTATAATTAATTGTGAAGATGTGATGAGAAAGTGAGTGTTCAAAGAGAAAATGATCAAATGTTTAGAATGTTTTTATATCAAGATTCAATATGAAAATTGTTTTAATTAACTAAATTGGATTAAATGATATAAAATTTAACTAAAATTATATTAAAACGAAGTAATAATATAATTTAATATAATAAATTATTTAATTTAAAAGGAATTATTCAATTACAATTTAGTATTTTTTTTTTACTATTTATCAAAAAATGAATCAATTCAGAACAATACCAAATATTTTTAATAATATAATATTGGTATTATCATTAAAAATTAAGTTTATTTTTTCAAATAAATTTTCTATAATTATTAAAAATTAATTTTATATTATGTGTTCAATGCGTGACTAAATTTTCTATCAGAAAAAATACAGTTCTTAGGAAAACATTTGTTTTTCTTTTAAATGATGATATTTAAATTTATAATCAATGGATAACTGATAAAAAAATTAAATTATATATTTTCATAGGTTACATAATACTATTCATACACATCCTTGTAATTTCTATGGTATATATTTAATAATAATTTTAATAGAATATTATTTTTTGGTAAAACTTGGTCAAGCAACTAATGAAAATAATCAAAGATACTCGTTGTTTTGTGTTGTGAAATATAAACCAAGTATTGGTTGTAATTAAATATATTTAATATATTTAATTAACTTAAAAATGAATATATCATAAAGTATAGGGGTGTAATATTAATTCTAATCTTGGTGTTGTGTGTCATGTATTCTATAAAATATAATTTTCTTCTTTTGGAATTTCAAGGTGTTAAATTCTTCCCACAATAAATAAACTGTGAACTCACAATTTAAACATGTTCTTAGTAAAAAAGGCTTTGATATGTAAAAATAACTTTATTTAAATCCCAATTTATGAGAATTTTTGACAATACATCCTCTTAATAAGAGAGAATAGAAAGTATAAAGTTCCAATGGAATAAAACATAACTAGGTTTTCAATTAAGATAACATTGGTGGAATGAAAAGATATAGACATAGAGAAAAAGTTCTATTAATTATATAGAGTTTTTTAGGTCATTGATAAAAAGTAATTAAATGATCAATGGAAAGTTAAGGACCCTAAAACCATAAATCTTTGAAGATTTAAAATACAATATTATTCACAAATATGAATGTAATAGAATAACATTTTTCTTTAAAGACCCCTTTCCTAAAGTTAACGAATTCTTTTACTATCTATGAATATAATAAAATATACATGATAAGTTTCTATTTTATAAGAATAATTTCATCCTTTGTTTTTTATTTGATTGATTTAAAATTGATCCCTTATTCTAAGAAATTAATATCCAAAAATGAATTTTTTATTACTAAAACACTAAAATTTACTTCTAACTGATCATAAGATTCTTTAAAGAGTGAAAAGTCTTTCTCTGTGTATCTAAATATTTTCCAAAATGAATATAGTTAGCACAATTTTTTCAATATATCTAATCTATAAACTTAAAATGTAATACCACTGGTCCATGATTAGTATTTATTTATCAAATCGGTTTACTACAAACAATGACATATTAATAAGGAAATTACATTGGCAAATGGTAAGAACTAAACCCATATCATCCTTTTGTCATGGTATCAATCCTGCATCCTTTCTATATGTGATGGGTTGTCACCCTAAATGTGGGTTTTCCTTTTCTAAGATTATATTAATATAATTTCTATAATGTTACCAAAAATATGGTAGACATATTTTAAATAAAGGTTAACATCAAATAACCTTTTTATTGTCATTTTTACTATAAATTAGTTTCTTAAAAAGTCTAAAAATATATTTTTTTGACTATTATTAAATTTTAATTAATGAAAATATTAAACATAAAGTTTATCAATACATTTAAACTTATTTTTACAAAATTTAAAGACATTATTATTCAAATAACTTTTCCATTAAAATATATGTTTGTTGTAAATTTCTCCCAAAATATCCTTAAAATTGGTAGAACCCCATCATATAAAATCCAAAAAGTAGTGTTTGAGGATTTGAACTTATGATAAATCTTAAAACCACTAACCCAAGATGGACTTCATATCTCTTAAGTTAATGAATACACAAATTCATCTAAAATTTAACAAAATACTTAGATTCTTCATGATTCTTATAACCAAAATACCATTGGTAAAATTCATTGAAAATTTAATTCATGAATCATAATACATTAAAAATTAATTTGTCTTATTTCAACATAGTTTCTTCATTGGTCTAGGAGATAACATATGTCATTAATTGTCATTATCTATTCAAATCAATCATAATGTTTGGTAAAGAAAATGTGAATTATCATGAGCATATCCCACCGGAGTGTCAAACCCTGTGTGCAGTAATGTATGTTGTCATACACAAAGTGATTATTAGGTTAATCCAAATGCACCCTTTTCATATTTAGAATCCATAGGTACATATTTTCTATAACCATGTCCACATATATTATCTATACAAGGATGTGTTTCTAGGAAAAACAACATATTATTTACCTTACCAAAATGTTAGGATGTTCTTATATAATTATTATCAAATTAAATCATATATATATGTTCCCTAATTTTTGCGTTAATTAATCTAGTTCCAAAATATTCTACTAAACTTCCTGTAATACCAAATTTAGTGATAAAGACCTCAATATCCCATATCTAGTGTGTTCTTTAATACAATGTCTTAAGATACAAGGAATCCCATCTAGTAGGACTGAAGAGTTTATTAGTCTTTGTAAACTAGATACATACATGATTCCCATATAAAATTTCAATGCACAAATTAAAACATAATTTTTATTAAATAATATCTTTATTCCCTATAACATATTCTTGTCTATCATTCACATTGCACTTCTTGGATTCCTGGGAAAGGAAACAAAATAAGGGTGAGTTCAAATGCTTAGTAATGGTTAAGTACAACAAAAACTATCATGTATCAGTAATGAATAATCAACATTTCAATTTAAATAAATGAAAACTAATTACATTTAAAAAAATATCTGGGATAGCATAATTTTACAAGGAGTAATCAATATGGAATAGTAAATAACTGAAAACATGTGCCACTTAATCAATAATCTAATAATGAAATGCATCCATAGATAATATCATTTTCAAAATCTCATGGATAATAATAACTAAATTATTAATGGATAAAACTATTAATTATTATACGTCATGATCTCAAGTGTCATTATACATCAATTATCAATACCTTTCACAAGAGAGTTTAATCTTTTGTATACAAACCCATTGGGTTTGGCAAATGGATTTTAGGCTAACTTATCGATTCACCTCCTAAGAAAAATAATGAATTGAGGGGATATGTATAACCAGTACCCACCGGTGTCTCCATTTCCAAAGAATTACCCATATGTCAAATAATAAATTTAGTTTATAAATAATTTTTCTTATCATCAAATATATGTATTGAGTAAATAATATAGATTTATCAATATTTTCTCGATAAAAAAAATTGCATTAAATGTTTAACATTGTATATAGAAGTCATTTATGGGTTTATCAATAAACATATCCATGATAAATAATATTGATATTTTGAGAAAATATAATTTAAATTGTAATAAGAAATTGAACATTTTAAGGGAAATTTATTGACTGCAAAAATGAATCAAGGATGTGAATGTCAATACTATCCTTGGTCAAAATAATCATAAACTCTCCGTGTGAATAATAAGCCTATTATCAAAAAAATATACACCCATTTGATTAATAATAATAGGTTACTATCACAGATTAATAGAAATAAAAAAAATCCTTTAAAATCATTCTTGAAGAAAATATAGTATTTTTATTGAAAATCATTATTTAACAGATAAAACATAATAAAAACACATTTCTCCCCAAATAAATTTTAGAAATTAATAATTTAAATAGTATTAAGAAAAAATAATTAAAAATTACATTTTAATGTTACAAAACAAGCATAAAATAAATCATGGTCAGGTCCTCGGGTAATTACTTATATAACATACAAGTTAAAAAGAACATTAATTTTGAAATATAAAAGGTTAGAAAAGAACTTCTTTCAGAAGATGAACGGAATATTACATTGAAAAAAATTAAAATAGAAAATGGGGAAATATCTTTAAAAATATATTTTTAAATTTTTAGATACTTTTTTGAAAACATTTTAAGAAAAAATTCTTTTGGAAGAAAAAATATTCCTAACTGAAGAGAGAAATAAAGTCGGATTTTCTTAAAACCATTTTTTCAATTATTTTAAGTACCCACAAGTGGAAAAATTGAACTATTAAATTAAAATATTAGTAATATACATAAGATAAGAAAAATATTTTTTTATTATATAATGGTAAAATGATTCCCTTCAATTTAAATTCAAGAATAAACAAATCTAAAAAAAATGAGGTTGTAAAATAAACCCTTACAGAGATCAGTATGTTGTAATGAGAATTAACCAATGAATCAATTATGTGCATCAAATGTAAATCCACAAAAAAATAGAAATAAAACAATATATAGTCATATGTAATTATATAAATATTATTATAATATCAAATATAATAAATTAGTTAAATAACTAAATGAAAAGAAATTGAGTTGTGAAATTCATTACCATTGGGTAATTCTCATTTCAAAACTCCTTAGATGAAATAATTAAAATAAAAACATCAATAAAATGAATAATTAGTTAAAAATGATATTAAGAGGAAAAGGGGTATTATATTAACTATATAAAATAAACTGTGTGTATAATATTACAATATGAATCAATGAAATGAAATACAGACAAAATCCCTTACATCATGCTTCCTTTTGATTAAATATGATCTAACCTCTAGTATAATGGTCTTAAACATGTTATTAGCCTATAATAGAACCATATTAGTATTTATCGTATCATATGTGATCATTTTATGACATATTATCCTTATTTGTTAATAATATTTCATTATTTTTATTATTTCAGGTGTTAATTGTCATGTTTCCTCATTCCTTCTTTTTTAGGAAAGTTTATGTTCTTATGAATATAGTTACATCATATCCATAATTACAATCAATAATTAATTATCATATTTCCAAATCAATTATACCTTTAAAAAAATATTAATTATGGTTATGAAAAATGAACAATGTAACGATCATGGACACGTTAGGTCATACGTACTCATGAGTAACATTTCCATTTTTCATTTATCATTATAGAAAGATGGTAAGTAATATTTTATCTTTAAATAATAAAATTAATTTCATAAATTCCATATTATTTCTTAAAATATACTTATATATATCATCCATGTGGTGTGGTGATGAAAAGAGAGTCACATCATTTTTTGAAGGCGATATTACACATGTACACGAACGACATTATCAAAATTCATTGAGTGGAAAGGTAAGAAATAAAATGATATATATTATATATTTAGAAAGATAAATATTTCAGGAATATAATAATTATTTTATTTATATATTATAATTAACTTTACCCTTTTTACCTTCCAATAAAACTATTTTTCAAGACGAATCACATTGCTTCATGAGGCGGTAGTCTATCGTGCCCAAGAGTGAGGTTATTGTATCCCCTACGGAATGGAAATTAAAAAATGTATATATAATATAATGACTCTATAGGTATAATTATGTTATAAATATCATATATCTACTTTATATCCATCATAATTCCCAACCTTGAGAGGTGAAAACGGTAAACCGAATGACATTAGTTTGCAAGACGGTTGTCTATTGTACACAGGAATGAAGATTTTATTACCCATTTAATGGAAGTGAGGATGGTTTTATGTCATTAACTTATAATAAAAAAAATATAATTATTTTTATGATACTGAGGTTATTATATCATCATGGTTTTATAGGTATTTAAGTATGTGTATAAAAAAATAAAATAAAGACGCTCATTGAAGAACAATACCTCTTCTTTGGGTACCCTCCTTTGGATTGCACCAAAATATTTTATAGTTTGGATTTATGAAAAAAATAAGGATTATAGGATTATAGGAAGAATTTTTTGAAGTTATTGTTTCATTTATTTTCTTAACCAATAATTTTTTAAGGTGTGAAGAAGATAGGAGAGGGGTGGCCTTTTATAACACTTTTGATTATTTGAAAGAAGGTATTCCACCCATATTTTTTCAAATAAAAATTATCAAATAATGGAAAATTTTAGATAATAAAGGAAATAAGATATAAATATGGGAATACTATATATTTTAGAAAAGTTTTTTTTTCATTTTAACCATTAACTTTTTAGTTTAACCCTAGTTAAACCCATTTTGACCCTAACCACTATAATTAATTTTTATTGTTGTCACTGTTCATTTTGTTCAAAATTTTACTTGAAATTATTATAAATTATAAATTATTATGACTCTAAATATTTAATCCATTTTTACAAATTCAATTGATATAATGGGTAAATTTTTATTTAAGATTAATCCCATGGACGTGACCAGAAAGTGGGTATTGAAAGAGAAAATGTTCAAAAGATTAGAATCTTTTTATATGAAAATTAAATATGAAAATCAATACAATAACATTAATTGTATTAATTTTTAAAATAATTAACTAATTTTACTTTATAATAACATAAATATATAATATAAAATAACAAATTATTTAAATGGAAGGTAATTTTTCAATTAAAATTTAGTATTTTTCTCTGTTTATCGAAATATAAAACATTTTAGAAAAATCACCAAAATTCACCCTAAGATAATTTTCATATTATGAATTCAAAAATAATGCTTATTTTTTCAAATAAATATGCTAAAACGTTTTAAAATTTTTTTAAATTATGTGCATAAAGCGAGACTAAACCATATTTTAGATGAAACAATATTTTTCATAGAATATTTATTATTCTTTTAAATGATTATTATTTTATTTATAATCAATAGATAACTAATAAACATGTGTAAACTATATATCTTCATATTTTAGTTAATCTTATTCATGTATTCCATTATATCATATGGAGATATATTAAATTATATTTTTAATTGTATATTGTTGTATGGTAAAACTTAGTATTGTGAGTAACACAAGTTATAGAAGAAAAACATTTCTTCATGTAATGCAACCTAAACTCAATTTTGTTAGTAATTAATGATATTTATGAGATTTAATTTATTTAAAAATAAATATATCATAATTTATATGGGTGTATTATTTTATTCTAAGCTTGGTGTTGCATGTCATGTATGCTATCAAATACAATGTTCTTCTTTTAGAATTTTGTGGTGTTATCTGTATAATTTTGATTGACTTTCATATTTGGAAGTAAACTCATGTGTAATAATTTTGGTTATTTTCATTCAATTTGTTCAAAATATTTATTCACTCTTGATTGAGGTGTGTACTACACTTACATTGTAGAGGTGAGACCTAATATGCAAGGGAGATCTCTCTGGTGTGTTAGGCCCCACAACATTTCTATAATGATATAAATAAATAAATTATTTTTAACTGGTTATTGAACTAAATTTAATTAAACAAAAAATACTGAATGAATCAATAATAACCATGAGATAATTATTCTTTCTTGAAAATACTTATGTAGTGTTAATTAGATTCAATTATATATATTGTTTATTATAACACATCAAACCATATTCCTTCAAAATCGAAAGTATTTAATTTTCTTGATATTACCTATTTTTAACTAGGTTTAGAGGGGAACACATAAATGTCCTGAAAGGTCCATAATACAGGGTCCAAAGACCCCAAAGTATGTGTTTCAAATACTAATCATAACTATCACCTAATCTATAACATCCCCTCCCACTATTTGTTTGTCTTCCAACCAGATTATTTAACATCACAACTGTATCCTACCATCATTCACACAATGCTAAGGCTCTAGGTGTTTTTTTATAGCCATTCACTTTATCCTATAACCAGTCTCATAGATAATAATCCTTTCTCTTTCTTATATTTTGACTAAATCACACCATTTCATCCACCATTAGAATCTACTATAGATAGCATAAAGTCCATTGAATGGTCACTCAAATTCTATATGATCTGAAGGCCAAATATAAGGCATGAACTCCCATTTCATATTAATAGTTCCACTATTAAAATTACCCACTTCATTGATTTTTACAACACTCATTCATATAGAGCGGTACAGTACTACTACAGTACCACATAAATCTCATCCTCCTGTGTTTAATCCCAGGTTTTGTACATGATTATGGGATTACCATTCCACTCATGCCAACCCCCAACTTCTACACCCCATTTCCTGATTTTCAATATAATTTAAGAAATAAAAAATATAAATAAGGTAATTATAATAGTGGGTAACCAATCAAATATCTTTATGAAATGGGAAAATTCAACCTTTATATTTTACTAGGAGTTATGTGTGTGTGTGTGTGTGTTGATTTAATGGACCAAAAAAGTATTAACATATATATCCCCTAAATGATATTGGAAAATAACACTCAATTATCATAAATTAATCCATGTCTAGCAGGTTTTGATTGCTCATTCTAGATACACCATTCTACTATATTTTCTAATGTGGAATGATCTATAAAACAATTCCATAATCTATAAGAAGGTAAATATATTCCTAAATCAACTATTCACCTCCTTGTTATGATTATAGTATATTACTACTCTTTCCTAGTTTATTTTAAATTAAATTTTGAAGCCAAATATATTTTAAAATATTTCAAACTTTTGTTTAATAAGTTACACGTAACCATAAAAACTAAATTATTCAATAAATTTTAGGAATTACTTATAACTAGCATGTTCTTGAGCACTCGTTATTCCACATAAATAACTATATATAAGATATAATAGTCCACTATTTCTGGCACCTTTTTAAAAAAATGTTCATTTATCATTTTTCATCATAAAATAGAACAATTATAAAATAATTGAAATTTGAATAATTATAATAATTCATCTATATGGTGTCTTTTGATATTCTTCTCTTCTATACTTCCAAAGAAATGATAAAAAATTAAAATTGTGTTAGAAATTTTTTTGATAATTTTAACTTAATTTTTATAAATTGTATTATACATGTCAATAATGTATAAACCAGTCATTATCATCCCATATCCAAAAACATTTCAATAATACATATAGAATAACTCTTTTTCTTATAAATAAATGATAAATATTTCTTTCCCAAAAAAATATGAAATTAAATTTTTTTTGTGGAAACATAGTCCAGGTTTTTTAAATTAAGAACTAACCAACATGGTAAAGTTATATCCTATGTTCCAACATCTAATGTACAACCATTTCCATAATTATATTATATAAATATATTTACTATTCATAAATTTTCTCTCATTTATTATTTTATATTTGTCATTAAAAATGTATAATATTTACCTAGTATATGATACCCATGAGTTGAAATTCAAGTAATTTATTTCTATAGATTTCACATCCGTATGGTCAAAATGTTTTTCATTGAGATTACTTATCATCCTTATATACTAATATTAAATTAATTTATAAATAATACATATATAATATATCATAATGATAATCATTATTCATTTATAATGTACAATAATAATATATCTATGACAATGTTCCATGTTTCATATTTTTTCAAGAAGGAACTTTAATAAAATTATTCCCACAAAAAATGATAACCCTCTACATAATATCAATTTAGTGGGCCATGATCCATATTTTATTATAACTTAACCTAGAAAAAAATGAAACTTATTTCATGACCATATCCTATTTAAAATTATGTTAATCATGTCATATATTACTCATTGGTTGATAAGTGAAAAACTCATTGTCCAATTCATCACATAAATTATCCTCACTCTCTTCATCTGGGAATATAATAGTTAGGGACATATGAATAAATGTAACCTATATTTGACATAAAATATATGAACCAAATAGTTATTTTACCCAATAATAGGTTTTATTGAAAAATGAGAATATATAGGCACATAATAGTTTGGTCACCTATATTTAATGATTGATGTCTAAACATGTGATTTCTTTGGAAGGATTATCGCATTTAGTATTTGGGGGGGATTTCATAGTTTTTATATTTCAATAATTATCATATGCATATCATACTTAACTATTGCATCCTATGAAATATTTACATATAATATAATCTCAATATGTATGTATTATTCTAGATATTTGGTATTGGAACCAATATGTTGAGAATCTTGTACAAACTTCAGACACTAGATGTTTTTCACTTGAAGAACACAATGGAATAAGCTGGAGACCAAATGGAGTTCTCCAAATGTTAGTGTACTGGGATATGGGAGAATTTATTCACCCAAATAAACACATTAGGTTTCACTACTCATTATTTTTTACTCATAAAAATATATAATCATTCAATGTAATAAAAGAAAATAAATGTTAATAAATAATACATGACCTTTTACATGGTTTGGATTTTACCCTATGTCCATGGGGAGAAGAAATAAAATCATTCATTTCATTAAAAGTAATAAATATATTATCATAATAACATGGTTTTCATTCATATTATTAACTCATTTTAATTCTCAAGAACTCATCAAGAGGTCCACCCCCCCCCCCCTTGAGAAGGTCTCATCTAATCCAAAGGTTTCACTGATCTCCTACAGTTTTGGGGGTCTATCTGTTGTAGTATGAAATTTCCAATATCTATGAACCTTCCACATCCTGTCCTACAACCACTATTAAATGATTATTTTTTATCAAAAAAACTCCCTATACTTTATCATATATGGAATATATGATGCAAACAGAAGCATGTTCATTCTTTTAGTGAATAGACTCTATCTCTTAAAGAGGCTTCACATTACAAAGAATCTCTTACTTGAAGATCTATTCAGGGATTCCAAATAATCTTATAACATTTTTTCAAAAATAAACATCTAAACTTCCACTTCATGTAATCCACCTTCATTAACCTTCACATTCTCCTAAATCCCACTGAGAATAAATATTAACTCATATTTTGATGGACTAAAAACTTAGTAAACATATTAGCAGGGTTTTAGAATTTATATATCTTACATAACCCCATCACTCCATCATCAAGAATATTCCTTCTATAATGGTACTTTTTTATGTGTTTCATCCATGTATGAAACATTCAAATTTTTTCCTAGTGTATTGAACTATATCTATCACAATATATAAATGAATAGTCCTCTCTTATTTTGATATCTTTAATAATATTTTTCGACCTTAACATCTTCTTTTTTGCTTCCATTGATGCAACATACTCAAATAATATGCTGGAAAAAGAAATAACTAGTGGTATCTTCGATATCTTATTTCTTGTAGTTATACCAAAAGTAAAAAAAAACATAACATGTTCTGCTATTCTTTGAGTCAGAGTCTCCCTGAAAGTCTCATCAATCAACCCATTCAATGGATAATCATATATAAGGAAAAAAGTGTATCATCTAATCCTTTTATATATTATATAATCCTATTCATGGAATTCTGATATTCTTTCAGTGGATTTTATATGAGTAGATAAACAACTCCTTCCACATGGGAAATGACATTTCAAGTTCACATCAGTGAATAAATGAAACTTCACAGTGTTGATTCATACATTATTATCCCATTTTTATTTTCTTATTACTTTATTTTTGGTTCTTATTCATTCAAGATTTTAAAGTTACTATAAATATGAGTTGAAAAAGATATTCACCAGATCATCAAACAAATTCTATGATCATTCAAATATACACTTTTTAATATAATGCAAATATTTGAGTCTCCCTACCATGAACGATCCTCATTTTAAAAAATTTATTAGAACCACCAACATTATTTATTTAAAATCCTCCAAAAAAAGTCATTTTTTTAACTTGAATCTATTGAATTTATAAAGAAAACCATATAAAATTATCCACATAAAAAATAATGATAAATTCCCCATTACCTTACTCTTTTTTATAAAAAATGTTCTAATTTTTTTCATGAAACAATTATCCCCTATAATGAGTAAAATTTTTAGTTCTATAGTCTTAGTTATTTTTTCAAACCATAGATATTTTTCCAGAGTTTTCACACCATTAAGTAATTCAATTGATCCAAAAAAACAAAATGTTTCTTATTATAGATTTATTCCTTAATATCCCCATGAAAAAAAATCATATTCACGTCTATTTATTCGATATATATTCCTCTATAAGCAACCAAACTCAACATGGTTTGAATGGAAATATTTTTTTATACCGAATAAAACAATTCATAGAAGTCAACTCCCTACTTATGTTGAAATACCTTAACCATTAGCCTAACCTTATAAATTATACTTCCATTATCTAATATTTTTATTGGAAACCCATATGTTTTCATATTACTTATTTCCTAGTGAAAATCCAATATATCTTTGGTATAGATTTTGAGAAGTGAATCTATCTCTTACATTATGGCCAACCCTTAATTAACAGAATCACCATGGGTAGACTCTTCTTTCAAGATTTTTGGTTATGTACCATTTTAAAATTTAACTAGGTCAAGTCATCTCCATACCTTTGTACAATTTGTTTGTCCCTTTTGACCTCCATTATTTAACTAGTTGATTTTTTTCTCTAGAACTTGACGGTATAGAATTTCAACCATTGAAACTCTTGACCAATCCTTACCAGTTATTTTTTTTAGGTATACCTTCAATTGGTTTTGAGGTTGACCATTTGAATCTATCATCTAAACATTTCTCTATAATTTTCAAACGTTGTGTAGACTCAAATACATTTGAATTGCCCATTATTTTTGAACTTATAGAAACTCCATTAAAATCAATATAGATTGAATTTTATTATTTACATTCAATAAAATTTTCCTCCAAATTATTATTCTTCCATAGAAGTACTGATGACTACTAGTATTTTTAATTCTAATTAATTACCTCTTATCATCATCTTAATTTCAAAATACATGATCTTCATATAAAATTATTGTAAAGAAACATTTTAAATAATTAGCTTCAATATTATCATAATAATTGGAATTATAATATATATAAGAAAAACATTTAAAGACATTTAGGATAAATATATCCATTGATTTTAATATCCAATGATAATTCAGAAGTTCGTGTCCAATTGGTGAAGTGGGTCTATTATTGATTAATTAATCTTCAGAATGTACTTCTTCCACCCAAAATGGATTTGGAATTAATAAATTCAACTGTATACTTTGTGTCTTTTCCATAAATATCTAATTCATCCATCTATATATTCTAATTTTCTTATGCATCCTAATTAAAATATTCTCATTCATAATTCCCATATACCTAGAGAAATTTTAGAAAATTCATTTAGTCTACTCACCACCATTGTCTAGACTTAAGTATTTCATCTTGTATATCTTTTCCCTTTGGATCATATATTTCTATAACACAACAAAAATCTGATTATTGTTTTAGGAATCATACTCATAATTTCCTTATAAAAATCATTAATCAAAGTCATCATGTATTATAAAAATCCATAAGATCTAAATTAGGATGGTCACCTAACATCTATATGCATAAACATTAGCATATGGAATTCTTGTGTTCTTCCACTCAAGTTTAATCTCAGGTTTTTTTGCATACTATGTATTAACTCTCAACTTCAGAAAACTGAATGATCTAACATTAACAATCCTTTTCTGCAGTAAAATATTCATAAATTTCTTTCTAAGGTTCCCAGTTTGGTAGTTCTGTAAATATAAAGTTTTAAAAGTTGTTTGTTTTCATGTTTAGATCCCAATTTCCTTCGAGTAAGATAACTTGTTTCATTTTTTACAACAATATTTATAACCAAGGGTACTTTTTTGATTAATAACACAACATGAGCCAAGTTTTTTCCATATCAAACTCAATCCAACTATCCTGATGAATTCATATTCATTTGAATACCAAGAATTTATCTAAATCCTTTTAACTCAAGGATATTTTCATGGACCCACCCTCCAAATTTACCCCTCTTGGACTGGTAATGAAAAAAGGGAGATAATGACCCTTGAATCCCTATAGAAATAGGTTGTGGGTTAGTGACTAGTACCTAAGGTACAGCAAACACACACATGGGAGGCATTAACATCATTTAAGATTTAAGGAATAATTTATAATACGAGAAAACCATTAACCTACACCATAGAATAAATGAAACACCCAAATAAAATACATGATAAGACTAGTACATGAATATAATTTCATACATAAAAAAACTAAATTTATTATAAAAAATCTTCATTAGTGACCAAAAACTATAAAAAATATTGAACAAATCATTAAACTATAAATTTCTAGCATGATCACCAACTAGATCCTACATACTTGAACAATTCTATATATATATATAGTGATCATAGCTTGAATACTGATAAAGATCCTCCTCAAAACCACTTGTGAAAAATATGTAAGAAGAATACTAAATATCAGTGAATAAATAAATTTAAATAACTCATCACCTATATAGGAAATTTTATATTTTTATTATCTTGACTATAGATTACTCAATATGAAATTAATATAATTAAAACATTATATATTATAATAATATATATAAATAATGGTATCATGCTTCTACTTCCCCATTGGTTTGTCTCTCTAACACCCTAATAATTATGTATTGTTGTTGTCGTTTCCATAAGTCATCATGAACCATATACAATCATATCATATATATTGTTGCATCCACTGAAACTGAGTACCTCATCATCATCATCATTCAATCTGTATCCAAGTTTATTCTTAGTAACAACTACATTATGTGAAAATTCAGTATACCTCAAGCCATCATAGACCAAATATATACACCTTTTGGGAAATTGGATCCACCGTGTCAAGGAAGAAGTATGTATTGTATCTAAAATCCTTTCATCCCACACAAAAATATATAGTAAAACATCGATCCATCACATACTAGTTGTGAATTAACCGTAGACCTTACAACAATATAGAATGGGATATGAATTCCCTGACTATATTTTAAGGGATAGTGGGGGAGTGGGAGAAGTCATATATTTTTTCCATCACCAACATGAATGGTGATGAACCCCCCCCCCCAACAGGTTAGTGCCGGTTTTCCTACCAACATGGGTGGGATAGAGTATGAAATTAGAAACTATATAATAATATTAGGCACATCCTAACTAAGGGAAACTATTGATCCTTAGATACATATGTCGTTATCAGTGCACAACACACTTGGTTTCTAATAATAAATACTATATATAAAATATTCCTACAGACCATAATTTTATTATAAAATAATTTATTCACTATTAATTAATATTGTTTCTAATTTATTTCAATGATTATCATTTTAATTTTTTAATGAAAGTTTCTATTAAATTATTTATTTTTTTATACTATCATGTATGTTATCATCATCTATTAACATAATGACCCAGCCCCATTAAATTATATTTTTAAATTATCTTTTCATATTTCATTCAAGTATGTTAGGACTCATCCTAAGATACCGTATCAAAAATTTTAATGTCATGCATAGAGTCCAACTATGACAAGCTTTTGGAAAGCAATAATATAAATAATATTCTTCCAACTATTCATTAATAATTCATCAAGGAAGAAATATTCAAAATTAAATATACTAACCTGTTAGCTTCGCTTAAAACTCATCTTGACTTCTCTAGTTTATTTTCCACAACATTTTTCATAAGTATAATTTATCCATTTATAACCATTATCTACTATCATTGTAGCCTGGGCTCCCAACCCATTGTTAATAGAGGTTCAATCATTATATAGTCTGGATCCATAATCCCATTTCTAATCAAATATTGTAACCACATAAGGTTATCAATGAATCACATAAATGATTACATCAAACCACAATAAGTCTCTAAGAATAATAGAGAATACATACATACTAAATTTATTATTCTCACATAATTTAATGTCAACTAATGTCATTTCATTGAGGTAGTCATACATTAACAATCAATAATGGTCTAACTTAGCCTAAATCATTTATTTTTTAATAAATATCCATTTTAATTCTATATTAAATTAAAAGGTTTATTATTCATAGATTTTATGCTTTAAGAATCCCATAGTTTATAGCTAATAATATCTAAAAATCAACATAAAAAGCTCCATTCATTGATTTTGTATTTAATAAATTTCAAAAATGGAAATAATTATTCTACTCAATACTCTCGTTAAATTATAATGTCATAAAAATTTACATTTTTTATTATTTAAACAAGTTAAACATGTTAAACAATTATTGGTCAGAGTAGAGTACTCAAGAGGGGGGAGAACTGATTATATATAAAAAATTTGTTTAAAAAGTATTCGTAAAAAGGTTCCCTAATAAATTTAAATATATCCTAGTTAATCAAAGTAATATGGTTATGAAATTTTTAATGTTTAAATAACTTCTTAGAAGATTGATTAATTCTCAATAATCTTAATATCAGTTATTAAAATTACTTTTGAAGCTATCCTAATAAGGCAAAACAATTATAACTTCCTTCCAAGATTAACTATCAAAGTAAATTTAGTGATTTTTGAATTAAATAGTAAAATAGAGAAAACTAAATTAGACAGCACAGCAGATATGAAACAAGTGGTTTAGTCTCAAGCCGAGACTTAATCCACTCCACTTGGTGATCACCTTCCACCAAGAAATTTATATAAATAAACTTGATCCACACCCTGGATCAATGTTAACAACAGTTCCCAAGATTGTCCAGGTCACATGACCTCTTCCACAGTTCTTCGTCGGTATGAACTAATAGGTCACACTGGGACCTCTTCCACACTTATCTATGGGAATACACAAGTATAAAAAGATGTAAGAGAAAGGATATATTCTATCTTTTATTTTAATTTAGGAGATAGTGTGTGTTTCTATACAGACACACACACTGCTCGAAAGATAAAAATAATACACAACAGAGAGAAAATGATGAAATACGTTTAGAAGTGCTCTGTGTGTTAGTCTTTGCAGCTCTGGACTTCTGGGATGAAGTAGATATAAAAATCGAGTCCTCTCACGGAAAACATAGTATCGTAAGTCAGCTAGATCTAGCTTGTGTTCTCCATGGAGTTAATAGTACGGAAATGTTCTCAAATCTAGGATTCGAGTATGCTTTTTGTGTTCTTCAGTAGTGTCGGGTTTTGTGTAATGGTTCTTATTTCATGAATTCTCATACTTCTTCGTTATCACGCACACACTTGTTTCTCTATTTCCACAATTTTTTCCATAGTCACCTCATTTTCTTCTAGACATTTTGTTATTTTTATTCTTAGAATGCATGTGTTGGAGCTGGCAGGATGCATTTATTATGCACCTCATACCTCATACTGTCAGGTGACATGTCTACAAAGAAACATTAATTGTGTCAATTCATTTAAAAACTTCCAATATGACCATTAGAAATTAAATTTAAAAATGAAAAAACAGATTAAGAAATGGTGTCACAATCTATATGTAAATGGCGTCTCCATGAAATGGTGTCTTCTGGAAATGGTGTCTCCTCTTTTGTCTTTGAGCGGTGAGACTGCTATGATGGCATAGTTTTATAAATATCATGAACTGGTAACACAGATGTGGTGTTAAGATCACAGTGTCTCATCACGATGTCTGGATGGTCATGGTGTCTAGATGGTCACGGTGTTTGGATGGTCATGGTGTTTGGATGGTCACAGTGTCTGGATGGTCACAGTGTCTGGTCATGGGTTCTAGGTCCTTTTCTAGAAAAACACAACTAGTGGCAGACTCACGGTTTCTCAAACATTGACAAATATCTGTATACAAACTTAAACAGTGATATTAATATATTGAATTAAACTTAATCATTCATAAGATAATTTCATTACAAAAAAATAGTTTACAATAATTATTTAAGTCATAAAGAAACTAATCATTGGTACACATGATTTTAGATAGATTAGATAGGATTAATAATCTTTATAGAATGTATGGGATTTGTGATAATTAAAACATGATTAACACATGAATAATCCAATAATATCCCCCTTTTTGATGATCACAAATCATGTGAGTGAGATATCTGATTGTAGTGAATGTGCCACTTCCTTAGTGTTTATATAGAATACATATTTCTCCCCCTTTTGGGATTATCATAAAGAGTGGAAAATAAAAGTTCATATTGCATTAGATGGATAAAAATCATTATAAATAGTAAGAAACAAGAATACAGAAAAAAAACATCCCTATTAAAAGATAGTAGTCACTGTTATACAACACTAGCTTGTCTTATCTTTTCCCTTAGTAGTAGAATCATAAGAGGAAGCCATAGGAGCAGAGGTAGAATCGGAAGAAGGGAGTAAACCAATTGACCGAGAAGGTAAATAAAGTACTTCAAAAATAGAAGGGGATAAGGTAGGTGCAGTGGAAGACCGAGGAAACTATAGATCAAGGATAACAGGACTGATCTGACTCAATACTTGAGAGACATACATAGATGTAGAGTCAAGGGAAGAGGATGAGAAGGTAGGCAAACCAGATCTCAGGGGTTCAGCTGCAAGAGCGATAATTGCAGTACTTTGGACATGAAGATAAGGCCTCAAAATATTGATGAAATCAGGAATGATCTCTCCACCATATATCGTGGATTTTTCAAAGACATCATTTTTTTCCATAAACTTATCCAACAAAGGAGTGAAATCTTTGAGCTTTTGGACTTGAATCTGGAAAGCTTGAATAACAAGAGGAAATCTCAGATTCTCTACGAGGTACTTAGAGTGTTTGGTCATTTCGTTCCTAGAGAAGATTAGATTGAATTATAAATCCATATTCTTATCAATTTATTGCTATACATAATTTTAAATCTTGGAATGAATTCTCACTAAATCAAGAACTCAGTCATTGTTCTTGACAAATTCATATAAAGATTATTTCTCAAAACCACTAATCATTCATTAAACGTTGCATTTTTATTAAACACAGAGGAAAAACTACAACAAAAAGGAATTTAACATGGAAGAAAATAAAGAAAACCTAACTAGGGGGGGCCTAAAATAAAATATACCCAACTAATCCCCCCTAATAAAATTAACCCCCTCCAAATCCAATTTTAAAGAACTAGAAAAACAAATGACATGATTACCTTGATCTACCAACACCAATGAAGCAAGATAATCAGCCACTTTGTTACCCTCCCACCACACATGAGAAATCCAAATGTTGATGTTGTTGAGGATATATTTCCAATTCTTTATAGGGTAGGCTATCGACCAAGGATTTGTAATTTTACCATGAATTTCATCATGAACAATTAAGGAATCAGTTTCAACCTGACTGGGAATAATATTTTTATGGATGCACAAAACAAGACCCATTTACATAGCTTTAGATTCTACTTGAATTGAATTTACCCTCCCAAAATATGCAGAATATGAAAGTTGGACACTCCCCCATGCATCAAGAACCACCCCTCCTCCTCACATATTACCTAGCAAGCAAGAACCATCAAAATTCAACTTCAAACTTGTGTTTGGAGCCATCCACTAGACCCAATTTCCTCTTATCACATTAACAGGATTCTGAATCATAGAAACATTCCCCTGCAAGAATATCAAAGAAGGATCATCATTCCATTTATTAATACCATTAACCATATCAATCAGTAGTGATCTCGTCTTCATAAAAATAGACCATTCTGTGGCAATAATACCTTCAAACCTGGCCCTATTCCTTTCCCACCAGATGCACCAACAACCTGCACTTAATATTATAGATCTGGCCATTTTTTCTGATACCTCACCTTTAATGCCATGGAACCATCTTTCCATAAAATATTTTTAGCAAGACCAATGGAAAAAATACCAGTAAACTCTCCAAAGAATCTCCATACTACTCTGGTCCAATCACTCTCAAAGAAAAGGTGGTTATTGTCTTCCTCCCTGTATAACTTACAGCATGGACATTTAAAAGACAAGTTAATTCCCATCTTCCTCACATTCTCATCTTTAGGAATATCCTGGTTTCTTATCTACCATACAAGAAATTGAATTTATTGGGAATACATCTACACCATACCATTTTATTCCAATTATCATGTTGCCCTTGTGGAGTTGAAATCTGGTTGAAGTCCATTAAAGAAAAATCCCATGTACTGGAAGTAGTAAACACAGACTTATCCATATCAGAATTTAAAATAATATCATCAAAATCCTCCCTTTGACCCTCATCCATAATTTCATCAATAAAACTGAGATGTTAACTAACCTCCTTGAAATAAATAAAAGGTCCAAGACATCCCAGATAGCCCAAAATTGAACCTTCCCAGTTATTAAACTAAAAATATAACTCCCCCTTCCCTAAAATCCATCTTTAATGTTTCTGAATAATCAGAAGAAACTCCTGGATGAAGGATCAAAAGGGATATCCATTTGAAACATGATTTTCCTCATAACTAGTCCCTTTATAGGACATAATATTCCCCCAAAAAGTTCTCTCCTTCCCCACTTCCCATGAAAGTTTTGCATGCATACAGTGGATGATATTAGCCAAAATTCTCACTCCAATCCCACTTTCTTGGACAGTTCTTTCCATTCTATCCCATGATGCCCAATGGTGATTCCCCTCAGATAAATAATCCCAAATGAACCCTACCAATACTTTATCAATGTAAGAAAAGACTCCCTTAGGGACACAGCTGGCCGAAAGAGCATGAATAGGGATGGAAGTTAACACATTGTTTGTTAGATTTATCCAGCCTCAAAAGGATAAAAAGAAATTTTTCTAGTTCAACACATGATTCACAATCCTACTCACAATATAATCAAAGTCCTGAATTTGAGGACGACTAGGAACAATAGTAGATCCAAGATATTCCATCAGAAAACAGCCCTTCTGAATATCCATTCTACTATACAGGGATGAAATCTACCTATCACTACACTTATTAGAGATAAAAATACTACTCTTGAATCTATTAATCACCTGACCACTCCATAAAAAAATATTCATCTAGGATCGTAGATAAACCACCAACCGATCTTCCATTAGCATTATAGAAAATTAAAGTACCATTCACAAACATTAGATGAGAATTCGAAGGTTGATTCGTTTTTCTACGATATTGAAGAATACTTATCATGGACATCTTTTTATTAATAAGGCCATTTAAATTATCTTGTATAAGAATAAAAAGAGTTGGAGAAATTGGATCCCCTTGTCTAAGACAACAAGAAGACTTGAAAATACTATAGGTTCTCCCCAAACTGCCATCCATGAAGAGCTAAAACATCTAAAAATGATATCCATAGAACAAGGGGAAAGGCCCATACCTTTGAGTACCCTGTTGATAAATCCCCATTCCATTCATTCATAAGACTTGTTCATATCAAGCTTAAAATCCATATTTGAACCATGAGTTTTGAAGTTAATATCCCGAATCATTTCTTAGTCCAAAGCCAATGTACCCTAATTGGAATGGACTTTAACAAAACCATGTTGCTCTTAAGAACCCCACTGAGGCACATACTTGGAAAGCTACCTATTGACAATACTAGAAAGGATCTTATAGGGAAACTTACACATACTAATCAGCCTATAATCAAGAATAGAAACTGGATTTTTAATTTTATGGAGCATCACCAAAGTAGTATCCCCCACCACTCTTGGTAAGGAACCACCCCAAAAGAAATCTTGAATGGGCATAATGATATCAGATTTTATAATCTCCCAAGACCCCCTATAAAATGAACCATGAAAACTATCCGAGACCAAAGCACTTTCTGGATCAAGACCCATCACAACATAAAAAATCTCACTTTCATCTGCAATGGATTCTAACACTGCATTATCATTATCAGACAGCATGTTGGGAATCACCTCAAATAGCTCAGAATTTCCTTTCGAATAACCATTTAGTATATTCAAATTGGGACCTGCAAGTAAATTTTTAAAAAATGAAAAATCCATATTTCCAATCACCCCTCTATCATCTGAATAAGACCCATCTTCAAGCAGAATATTTGGTTTAAATAACCTCCTCCTTTCTTTAATGCAAGTATGAAAATAGGATGAGTTTTTATCAACTTCACGAATCCATTTCACTCTTGCACCTTCCCTTGCAACACGTTCCTATTTTAAAACTAGATCAGATAACAGGTTTTTCTTAGTATATAGCACCTTATAATTTTCCACATCCCATGCATCTTTAAGGGATCTCTCCAATATTTCAACTTCCTATTTTAAAATTTCCACATGCTGGTCCAAAGGAGGAATATTCTTTTCCCAGACCTAAAGTTTATTTTTCAAATGCCTCAGCTTGTTGTTTAAAGCAACCCAAGCATATCCTTGACTATATTCTCCCCAACTATCCTTAACCAACAATTGATACCCCTGTATACCAACCCATTTATTACAGAATCTAAACCTCTTAGAACCACCCTATCTTTGAGGAAAAGAAATTAACAGCGGCGAATGGTCTGAGATACCATGAACACAATGTTCCACCTTAGCATTGGGAAACCTTTCAATAGCATGAGAATTTTCCAAACACCTATCCAGCCGACTCCAGCATCTACGATCACCTTTCTGATTGTTACACCAAGTAAAACAATCACCAGAATAACCCATGTCCATAATCCCTTTTCACGCCATAAAATGAAAAAACATCATGCTAGCCATACTAGGAAATATACCCCGACCCTTCTTCTCATCTGGTTTATAAATAATATTAAAATCTACAATAATAAATCACGGGAATTCTTCCAGATCAAAGATATACAAATCCTACCATAAAACCTCCCATTTTTTATCCTCACAACTCCCATACACAAAGGATATATACATCAACTACACACCTGTATTGACTTTTACCATAATATATCGATCACCAGCTTTAATCAGATCCATCATCATTTGCTTCTTCCAAAAAATCCATATATGATAATTATCTGGTTCTCTATATAAACCAGTATGCATTCTGAGTCTATAAGCAAACTCATTTACTCTTGACATGTTCTCCTTGTGGTCTAGAATAGTAGCAATACAAAACTTGTGTTTTTTTATTTCCATGGCTAGAAAATATGTCTTCACCCGAGCACTAATGCCACGACTATTCCATATTAGGAACAGAATCATTATAATATATTTAGCCTGGATTTGACCCCAGGTGTCTTGGTCACATTAGGATGAGAAGATAATAGTTCTAAGTAGATCAATTTCTAAAGAATGATTACATAGTTGTCCATAAGTACGAGAAGCAGTAACAATCGAGGTAAGGGATTTTAGTTGATTTAGAACATTCTGTAGATAGCCCCTATACTAATCAGTTAACTTTTTAAGATCAATAACATGTTCACGCATCTCTTGAACAATATTCTTGTTTCTTTTAGCGACCTTTTTATCCAAGGAGGTTAGATTAGGTTGAATCAGTGAGGATACTTCATGTGGAGTCTGACTAACAATATCCTCAATAGGATAAGAAACAGGTTCTAGTCTTGAGTTCATCACTCTCTTTATATCTCCAACCATAACTCTGAGAGTTCTTACTTCATCACTGAGCTTTCTGTTTTCAACTATGAATTCTTGAATCTCATGAAGAAACTTAGGTTTAATCTTCCATGTGATATTTTCCAACAATAGGGAAGCATCCATTTCACTTAAATTGGTTATGGGATCCGGTTGGTTATTCTTGGGTTTTTCAACTCCATCTAATAGGGTAGATCCAAATTCTTTCATATCATCCTTATTCACCATGTTTGGGGGTTCTTGTGAAGGTTTAGGGATAGAATCTAAGACAGGATTTGGTTCCTTGGTAGACATATCTTCAGGAGCAGATTCCAGCTTCAAATGAAACATAGTAGACCGGTCAATTCCTTTAATTGAGACTTCATAGGAATCAGTCACATCAAAATAAATAGGGAATTTATACCATGTGTCCACTGAGCTTGGATCAATCGGATTAAGTAATTCAATACTTTTCAAATTGGGGGGTTTCTCCCCCTTAATAGGTGCATCTTTATTAGGACTGATAGATTTAAATCCTTGATCTATTTACACGATTTCATCCCTAATTTTCACACCCATTTTCTATCTTTAAAACTAAAAGGCTTTCTCTATTCTCTCTTCAACAGATGGAATAATTTCAGGATCAACTAGTTCCTTTGGGTGTTCCTCAAGAACAGCTTCTTGCATGAGAGAAAGATTTTATTCTATATGATCTTATACAACATCCTTTTCACTTACCTTAGCAATAGATTCTTCTTCATCAGCAGGTTGTTCTTTCAAATCAGAAACTTCTTCAGGAACATGTATTTCCTTCTGAATTAAGACTTGAGGAGAAGATTCATTGTCTTCCTCAACCAGAACAGTTTCTCTCGGAGGTAGAATAGCCTCTTCTTCTTCTTCCTCATCAGAATACTCAACAAGTTCATCTGAATCCAGACTAGGATCATAAATACCCTTAGTTCTTGAAGGGTGTTTCACCGGATTAAACTTTTCATAAACCCTGCCATTATATTCCACTCATGATTTTCTCCATGGATTCCAACTGATTTTCATTCTCTTTACTGTAACTTTCGAAAGACAGAACTCATAGTCCTTAATGGATTCTTGATCTGGTCCAACCAATCCTTTTGCATGAATCATAGTTGAGATAAGACTTGAATAGAACAGGAAGGTTGACTTGGAGGTTGTTTTGATCAACTCACACATATAGTGTATAACATACTTTCATAGGTTGATCTTATGTACATTATTTGTGAGATGTATCTGAAAATACATTCTGATACTTGAGTATAGAAAAATCACCTTTTTTGGGGCTAATCAAATTCGGAACAAACTTAAACAAGAGTCTGGTTTCACCATCTAGCTTAGCAGTTATGGATCTTCTCTTTATTTCATTCCCAATTAAACTTTTCAATGCTTCTTCCAAAACAAATAACTCACTTGGATTTGTAGGACCTCTCTGGTAGTCCTCAAAAATACCATCATGAGGTATCCTAAGCCATGAAGCCCCTAAACTTGAAGAAATTGTGAATCTCAAGCCATTGATCCAACTTCACACAACATATCCATCTTCTGAATCAAAAGAGAATTGAACAAACTGATAAAATTGTGCAACTAGATTTGGGTAAATTGACATATCCTACTTTTTTATCCAATCCATCCATCCTTGCTCTGTTATCACTTTCAATACCAAATAATTACTTGAAAAAATCCACTTGGGGAAAATTTCATTTTCAGGCGCAACTACTTTTTTCAGGATATTCGGATTCGTAGGACCTTTGGGCGCTATATTTAGCACATTTTTTAACTTCTTCTTCGATCTTCACATATCAGGAGTTGACATCAATGGTTGTTTTATTCTGGGAATTCATCGAAGGTTTGATAGAGAGAATGGTTGAAATAGGGTTTACGGTTTGAGAGAAGAGAGTTTGGGTGAATAAGCAGTGAAACTTATTTAATTTTTATCATTTAGGGATACTGAGTATTGAAAAATAAAAAGAGAAGGAAAGAAATAAGAATAAAACAATTAATTGTCGCAATAAGGGTTATAATACATAAAATAATAAAATATTTTGGTGATTAGACCATAACTGGATTTCACAGTGAGATTGTAACAAGTTTTCATGGTGAGAACGTAACAAGAATTCATGGTGAGACCATAACAGTGTGATTTCTAAATTGTGCGATCGTATTGTTTGAGACAGTAACTATCAGACAGTAACTAAGAAATAGTAACTGTGAGACCATAAGCATGAAACATCAACTCTTAAAATAGTAAAATTGTAGAACTGTTAGAGTTAAATAGTAATCTTAAGACAGTGACTTGTGAAACCATAAATTGTGAAACAGTATACTTACTACTTAAGATTTATCATTCCCAATTCATGTATGATTTAATCTATTCTTTTAGAATTTTATGGTTTGGTGAATATTTCAGCAAGTTGATATTTAGTTCTAATGAATTCCAAATTGATTTCACCTTTTTGATAATGATCTCTAAAAAAGTGATGTCTTACATCAATATGTTTTGTCCTATAGTATGAAACGAAATTTTTTGAGATGTTAATAGCACTTGTATTATCAGAATTTATAGGCACATGTCTGAATTGATATCCATAATATATTAATGTGTGTTTCATCCCCAAAATTTTTGCACAACAACTACCAGCAGCTATGTATTCAGCTTCTATAGTATATAATGCAATAGAGTTTTGTTTCTTACTACACCATGATACAAGTGACTTGCCTAAAAAGTGACATGTTCCATAGGTTCTTTTTCTATCTAACTTACAACCACCGATGTTAGCATCAGAATAACTCACTAACTCAAATAATTTTCCTCTAGAATAGAACGGTCCTAGATTGGGTGCATGCTTGAGGTATTTAAAGTTTCTTTTAACATCATTTAAATGAGATTCCTTTGGATTTTCTTGAAAACGATCACACATACACACACTAAACATAATGTTAGGTCAGCTAGTAGTTAAGTAGAGTAATCTTCCAATCATTCCTTGGTAAGTGGTTTGATCAATAGATTTTCCATCTTCATCAATATCCAACTTACAAGCAGTACTCATTGGAGTGTCACTACATTTAGTGATATCCAAATCAAAACTTTTTAAAATATCTCTAGTATATTTTCGTTGATTTAAAATAATACAATTATTATTTTGAATGATTTGAAATCCAAGAAATAATTTTAGTTCACCCATTATACTCATTTGAAATTCATTTTTCATCATTTTATAAAATTCAATACTTAAATAATTTTTTGAAGATCCAAAGATAATGTCATCTACATAGATTTGAACTTATAAAACATCATTTGAAATTAGTTTTTTAAAAAGGGGAGGATAAATTATTCCTTTTGTAAAACATTTGGAAATAAGAAAAGTACTCAGTCTATCATACCAAGCACTTAGAGCCTATTTTAAACCATATAAATCTTTTGATAATTTAAAAAAATGGTTTGGAAAATGAGGGTTCGTAAAACCAAGGGTTTATCAACAAAGAAATCCTCAGCTATATACCCATTTAGAAATTCACTTTTTACATCCATTTTATATTGTTTGAAATTCCAATGTGCAGCATAAGAAAGCAGAATTCTATTGGCTTCAAGTCTAGCTACTGGTGAAAAGGTATCTTCATAGTCAATTCCATATTCTTGAATATAGTCTTGTGAAACTAATCTAGACTTGTTTCTAACTATATTACCAGCTTCATCTACCTTATTTCTAAACACCCATTTAGTGCCTATGGTGAATGTATCTTTGGGTCTATCAAAAAGTTTCGAAACATCATTCATTTCAAACTGATTAAGTTCTTCTAGCATAGCCATTACCCAAAATTCATTATTGATGGAATTATTAATGTTTTTAGGTTCAAGCTATGACAAGAAGACTTGATGTTCAACCTGATTTATAAGAGAATCTCTAGTTTGTGTTCCTTTATCTAAGTCTCCAAAAACATCATCTAAAGGATGGTTCTTGATAGTTCTAACAGGTCTAGAAAAAGGACTAGTAATTTTAGGTTCTTCAACAGGGTCAGGTTCATTGTGACCTGAATCTAAAGAATTTGAAGAACTAGTGGTTTTCACAGATTCCTTTATAGGATGCTTAGAGGATTTTTAATTGACGTTCTGATTTAATACATCATCCTCCAGGTTCTCTAGAGTGGCCTTCGTCTCATGTGGATCTATTTCATTAAATTTGACATGGATATATTATTCCACACATTAAGTTCTTCTATTAAAAACTATATAGGATTTACTAGAAATTTAATATCCTAATAATATTCCTTCATCACTCTTGGATGAAAATTTCTCAAGATTTTCCTTAGTACTATGGATATATAATTTTCATCCAAATACTTTGAAGTATATAACTTTGGGTTTTCTAGTGTTCCACAACTCATATGGAGTTCTTTTAAGAATATGTCTAATCAACACTCTTTTGCTAATATAACATGTTGTATTTACATCTTCACCCCAAAAAATAAATAGGTAAGTTATATTAACTAATAATGGTTCTAGAAATATCTTGCGGGGTTCTATTTCTTCTTTCTACAAATCCATTCTGTTGAGGTGCTCTAAGGGAAGAAAAATTATGACTATTGCCATTTTGTGAGGAAAAAATATTCAAACTCTTGATTTTAAAACTCACATCCATGATCACTTCTTAAGGATTTAATTTTAATTCCACTAAGATTTTCTATAGTTTTGGTATATTTCGTAAAATGATAGAAAGCTTCACTTTTGTGAGCCAAAAATAATGTCCAAGTATATCTAGAAAATTCATCTACAAGAACATAAACACAGTCCATACCATTTATGCTAGAAACTCTAGATGGTCCAAACAAATCCTTGTGAACTAATTCAATATGTTGAGAAGTTGACACTTCATTCTTTTCTTTTAAAGAAATTTTGTGCTGCTTGCCCTTTTGACAAGGATTATACATTTTATCATTTGGAAACTCAAGTTTGGGTAGGTCTTTGACTAAGCTTTTCTAGTTAACTTTCTAATAGAGTGAGTATTACAGTGTCCTAGTCTCCTATTCCAAATCCAATACTCTTTTTGAAACACACTTAAGCATGAAGCATTTTGAGAATCTAAAGAATGTAAGTTAACAGAATATACATTATCATTTCATAATGCAGAAACCACTCATTCATTTTTAGAATTAAAAATATTCCAAGAATCATTTTTAAATTTAACATGAAATCCATCATCACATAGTTGTGAAATACTAATCATATGACATTCCAATCTATCAACAAAAAAGTAATTTGGAAATCAAAACAGAGTTAGAGTTACCAAATTGTCTAAGAGAAATAATCTTTCCTCTATCATTGTCACCAAAGGTGACATGTCCTCCATCAATTTTTATTAAGTTGTTGAAGCATGAATAGTCTCATGTCATGTGTCTTGAACACCCATTGTCCAAGTACTATATGCTTTTACAAGAACTCTTTATGCAACTTTCCAACAAAATAGTCAAAAAAATAGATTTTCATACCCATACCTGTTTGGGTCCAATAATATTAGTGACTAGTGCCTTAGGAACCCATATCTTCATCATAGGTTTCCTATATGAATTATGTAAAGTAATTGAAAAATAAACTTTATTTGGTCCATAAAAGATTGAAACAGTAGAGAGTGTATCGTAACTTGAACTAGATTAATGTTTTATAGGACTAGTATTAAAGTTGCATGACCTAGATTTAGAAAAAAAACAGTTCTTCCAAAAATTATTTTACCAGGTAGATAGCCAATGCCATTAGTATATTTAGTAGAAATCTATTTACCTAGAATTTTTACCAAGTTATCTTTACCATTAGTAAAATTTTCACGATCCTTTTTCAATTTCTCATTTTATATCTTTAGTTCATTGTTCTCTTTAAGTAATTGAGCATTTTTCTACCTTTCTTTTCTAAGCTCATTTTTAACAGTTAAGGTAAGAGCATGTTGTTTCATTAAAGAATTGTATTTATCTTTTAGTTTATTGAATGTCTCTTCAAGAATATTACAATACTCAAACATTTCTTTATTATACATATTTTCATATTCACTCTCATCTCCATAATAATAGGAATTGTGTAGAACAGATTGCATTGTTACCTCAGATGTGTTTGTCATAAAATACATATTGGATTTGTTAAATTGTTCATCATGTGAAGATTCTGAGTCACTTGAACTATCGTCAGAAGCACTCCATGTTTCTTTTATTTCCTTTTTATACATTCTATCTTTGTCCTCATATTTTTTTTTACTTGAGCTAGGGACAGTTAGCCTTGATATGTCCCTTCCGCTTACATTAATAGAAGACAAGCTCATCAGACTTGTCACTTCTTTTCCAATATTTCTTCACACTTCATTTGTGATCATATATACCCTTGAAGTTAGGATTTCTGAAAAAATTCGTATTCCTATAAAATCTCTTAAACATTCTGGCTAATTGATCCTTATCCTCATCATTTTCAAGTGATGATTTTTCACTAGTGGAACTTTATACAGAAACTTCTAATTTCCCTTTCTCTTTGAGTTTAGAGGTGGTGGTCTTGAATGCATCTGATTTTATTTTGGGTCCATCCTCCTCTTCCTTGTTGACTTCCATATCCACTTCATACATCATCAGTTTTATAATGAGTTATTTTACAGGTAGCTTGCTGATGTCATATGAGTATCTAATAGAGGAAGAGGTTCCTCTCCATCTTTCAGGTAGGCATCTGAGAACCCTCATGATTTGTTCATTGATAGTGACTTATCTTCCAAGAGAAATCATTGTGTTAAAATTTTAGTTGAACCTGAGATACATTCCAGAAATAGGATCATCAGGTTTCATTTTAAAGTTATCATTTTTAATATTATAAGTATTAAGTCTCATTTCTTTTACACTAGAAGTTCCTTCATGTTAAACAGACAAGGTATCCCAAATTTCATAGGCAGTTTTACATGCAGAAATTCTATTAAATTCCTAATCTCCTAAAGATTAGAATAAATAATTCTTAGCATTTCAATTGTGATTTTAGGTAGTTTTGGCAGGTTCATCCCAATTGATTATATCAGTAGAAGTAATTTTATACTCATCTATAATTGAAGACCATATTTCAAAGCTCATACTTTCTAAATGCATTTTCATTTTAATTTTCCATTGAGCATAATTTGTTACATTAAAGAATGGTGGTTTGTTTGTTGCAGAACCTTCCAATATATTATCCATAATAAATAAATACGTTAAAAGAGCTATAAATATTGAATTAACAGAAATTTACAGATCTTTAAAGTACAACTACAATCCTAGTTAAATAGGGTCAAAAATAGAGTCTTAATAAACAAACCTATGATACCAAATGTTGGTCGGAGTAGAGTACTTAAGAGGGTGGTTAATGGATTATCTATAAAAATGAATGTTTAAAAAGTATTATTAAAAAGGTTCCCCAAAAAATTTAAATACATCTCAGTTAATCAAAGTAATACGGTTATGAAAGTTTGACTGTTTAAATAACTTCTTAGATGATTGATTAATTCTCAGTAATCTAAATATCAGTTATTAAAATTACTTTTGAAGTTATTATAATAAGGAAAAACATTTATAAATTCTTTCCAAGATTAACTATCAAAGTAAATTTAGCGATTTTTTAATTAAACATTAAAATAGAGAAAACTAAATTAGACTGCACAGTGGATATAAAACAAGTGGTTCAGTCTCAAGCCGAGACCTAATCCACTCCACTTGGTGATCACCTGCCACCAATTATTTTATATAAATAAACTTGATCCACACCCTAGATCAGGGTTAACAACAGTACACAAAACTGTCTAGGTCACATGACCTCTTCCATAGTTCTTCATGGGTATGAAGTAACAGGTCACACAAGGACCTATTCCACACTTATCTATGGGAATACACAATTATAAAAAGATATAAGATAACTGATATCTTGTATCCTTCAGTTTGATGTAGAAGAAAATGCGTGTTTTTATACAGACACACACACTTATCGAAAGATAAAAAAATACAAAATAGAGTAGAAATGATTAAATAAGGTTATAAGTGCCCTAAGTGTTAGTATTTATAGCTCTGGACTTCTGGGATAAAGAAGATGCAGAAATCGAGCCCTCTCGTATAAAACCAAGTATCATAAGTCAGCTAGATTTGGCTCGTTTTCTCCATGGATTTGATAGTGCAGAAATTTTCTCAACTCTAGGATTTGAGTATTCTTCGTGTGTTCTTCATTAGCGTTGTGTTTCATGTATCGGTTCTTCTTTATTTAATTCCCATACTTCTTAGTTATCGCACACACACTTGTTTTTATATTTCCACTATTGTTGCTATAGTCACCTCCTTTTCTTCTGGAAATGCTGTTCTTTTTATTCCTACAATGTATGTGTTGGGGCTGACATGATTCATTTATGCTGAACCTCATACCTTGTAATATCAAATGACATGTCTACAAAGTAACATTAATTATGTCAGTGCATTTAAAAACTTCAAATATGACCATTAGAAATTAAGTTGAAAAATGAAAAAACAGATTAAGAAATGGTGTCACAGTCTGTTTGTAAATAGTGTCTCCATGAAACCGTGTCTCCTTGAAATGGGGTCTCATTCTTTGTCTTTGAGCGGTGAGATACCTATGATAGAATAGTTGTATAAAATGGGCAGGGTGTCTAGATGGTCACGTTGTATGGATGGTCATGGTTTCTGGATGGTCATGGTGTCTGGTCACAGTGTTTGGGTCCTTTTCCAGAAAAACACAACCGGTGGCAGACTCACAGTTTCTCAGACTTAGCCAAATATCTGTATATAGACTTAAACAGTGTTATTCATAAAATGAATTAAACTTAATCATTCATAATAGAATATCATTATAAATAAAATAGTTTACAATAATTATTTAAGGCATAAAGAAACTAATCATCGGTAGACATGATTTTAGATAGATTAGATAGGATTAACAATCTTTACTGAATGTATGGGATTTGTGATCGTTAAAATCTGATTAACACATGAGGATTCCAACAACAATTAATTAAAATACAGATAGATATATATCACATTATCTAGTAAATAAATATGTAACTTCCACAAATCATAATACACATTCAATAATAATAGAACAATTCATTATTTAATCCCAACCTCATGAAATATTAATTATATAAACAATATATAATTTATATCTCAATTCAGTAATATCTAGAATTATAATAATGATTCCGAGCCTAAAATATTTGAAAATATTACTGCAATATTTCACTATCTAATTTCCAAAATCCAATTTATCTTTGAGTATTATACATGTGATTATTGATAATCTATTTTATAGATAATTTCCAAAATATTATTATTATTTAACAACATGATATGATCTTATAAAATAAAACCAAATGACATGTTTTCATTGGTTATATATCACTAGGATAATTTATATAATTTAAATAATTATCAATAATATTAACAATATATTTCATCATTTTATTTTCCAAAATTAAAATATAATCACAGTGATCTATATAATGTGAAAATATTTCTAATTAAATTATAAAAAATAATAATATTATAATGAAAATAATTTACTGTATCAAATAATACTTTCTTATTTATTCTTATATTCTAGAATAATGTGACAATATTATTTACACTACATATGATTTCGTGTTTATAAAAAAACTAATATTATTAAACCACATTCTAATTTCATATTTTAATAATAAAAATCAATCTTAATTATGGGATCATGTTCTTCTTTTCTTCCAATAATTCTAGAAATAAAATTTCCATCTTATATCATGATTTAAATTTTAATAGAATAAATTAGAGTATATCATGTGTTATTGATTTTATGTCGAACCTTGGAATATCAAGAGAATATCATGACCATGAGATTAATCCCAACAATTAATTTAAAAAAACAAGGTATTAAAGAATCTACTTTGATTACATATTTCCATATTATTGAATAATAATTCTTCATATGATTCATTTATTGATTTTAATCTTATTATGTCCAATCAAACCCATTTAATTAAAGTAAAATAAATCAAGATAATTTCCCAAATATACTAATTTAGATAGAATATTTGGATCCCCTTCCAGGAGAAGTGTTACACATACTATAGAACTAAAACATAGAAGAGATAAAAAGGATTATCAATAATGGAAAAATTATACCAAGGATTGAATAATTTTTATAAGATTCCCAAGTCTTGAATATAGATATCATGATCATCTGAACTTAATATAAATTAATGAAACCCAAATGAGGTAAATGAACTCTCCATTCATGATTTTATAAATAGAAGATATGTTCTCAGATATTTTCCAGAATACATAGTCAATATTTATATTGTAATCCATAATTAATTCTATTTACCATTTTATCCCCTCACAGAAAACATTTATCCCGCCTAAAATTAAGTAAATTCAATTATGTAATTCAATATATACAAAATAAATATTAAAAAATTATTTTTTCCACTATTTTAATAAAAAAATGTGAGATGGAAGTTACAATATAGAATTTGGAAGAAAACCATGTTTTATATATTTCAAATGTTACCCTTACCTATGGGAAATGTTCTACATAATGGTAATTAATTTTATACTTATGTAGTCAAGTTTAGAGTGACCTTTACATGAGAATAATAACTCTTGGTTTACCCTTCTCTTATAAGGATTTATAAGTGACTTTTGTAAAAGATAAGGAATAGGAGTTTTACTATTACACAGCTAATAGAAAATGTGATTTACCATTACCTGGAGTAAAAAAACCATAGGTACCCTTATGTATCTATTAGAAAGGATATTTTACCTTTACAAAAATGGTAAAAATACCAGTTACATTTATTCATGGTTTTTTTAAAAAAATTACACATATACATAGAATATTGGTTGCATAAGAGTAATAATTTTTTTACAAAAGTAAATTTTTAATTAAACTAACTTATAAAGAGTTAATACACGGTTTTAATATATTATCAAGAATTATAAATAACTTCAAAAATTAATTGAATCACTTCAAAAACATCAAAATTGCTTTATATATAAACTTTTAAAAACATTAAATTAAATTATAAATCACAAAACCATTTTTAATGAAATATTTTAAAATTCAAAAACTCTCATAAACAATCGAACATCCAATTATGACAAAGTAATGGCTTAGGTAAATCTAGACCCTTATATAAAATACATCTCAAACAATTCTTTTTCTATATAATTTAAAACAAAACAAGGAAGGGGTGCGAATAATGGTGGAAATCAACCACCCAATGAGATACCTCTCTTAGATCTCACTATATTTGAAAGATAGTAATCACTCCAAAGGGATAAAGAGCATAACCATAAAAAATTATCAAAAACATACCATGAAGAAAATAATTCCCAAAAAAGATCATTTTGTTTATCAAAAAATTACATTTCAGAGGATAAGTAATCCCATATATCATGAGTTCGAATGCATCATCTCAAAAAAATCAAATTTCATACAATTTGGGATAATCATCATGCATTTGCGACTCTCATTTCAAATAAACATAACAAAAATAAAAAAAAATTACATAGAAGCAACCATATAACACCAAACACGCGCTACATGTCAATTAGTCATTATAGAAAATATAAACACAAAAATAGAAATAAAAACATTTAGAAACAATCACATCACATTGATTTTAAAATGCATGAATCTTCATTTAGGAGAAAACAACTTTATATCTATCCATTCAAAAAAAATTTCTTAGGTGTGATTTCAAATGAAAATTGATACATTCTCCATCCTTATATATTATGATATCAATGCTTACATCATATTGATTATTCTATATTACATTTTTTATTAACAAATTTTCATTCATTTTATTTATCACTTAATTTCCACATGTTCCCTTTTCATGAGTTACTCTTAATCATAATGTGGGACAATAATCATGAAGCTTATTTAATTAATCACATTTTTAACTTATCATAATTTTCATGTCCTAAAAAAATTAGACTATCATGATTTTATAATTATTTATTATAAATGTTAGGTATATTACTTACAATGATTCATTAATTCATGTTGGTTATAGAGTTAAAAACTTAATTAGTCCTTTAAAATGTTCTATTACAATCTTCACATACATCAAAAATTTTCTAAATAAAACATGTTAAAATTATAAAACATACTTCTAAGGATTTGTTACAAATAAATTTTCATTTAAAATATTATAGTTTGGAAAAACATTAATTAAAACCATTTAATACTTATTCAATATAAGGTTACACCAAAATAAATTCTATAAAAACTCACGCTATTGTTTTTTTAAAATAGAATAAAAGGATGTTTTGTTAAAGAGATGTTATTTTTATCCACCAAAAATAAATTTATCATGTGATTGTCTCTTATTAATACAACACATATTATCACATAACATGGAATAAATTCCCAAATATGAAAAACCCTATGCAGATTTTTAGTTTCTAAAAAATCATTAATAATTAATTAAACCAAACTAGTTGATAAATTAACTAGTTTATTTTATCATGCATACTATAGCTTAATTAATCCACCAACTAATTTAATTTAAAATTTTGAAATGTTTCATTTTAAACCAAAAAGTATTTGTGAGAAATAAATAGATTCCAATCATGATTTATAGAATTAAATATTTACATACTTTCTAAAATAACATAAATATATATAAAATCATCCTGATTTTGTAAAATTTATTTTATTTTATTAACAATACCATAAAATGTTCTATATCTTGTTAATTATAATTTAAATAACATCAGAATTAGATAACCAAATTTAAAAAATAACATGAATCATAAATAAGAACTGAGGATGGAAGAAACCACTTTATCTATCTTTAAAATCCTCTATGTTAGTTAGAATTTTTTCAATTAACAATAACTCATTGATGTAATACCAAAAAATATTTAATATTCTATTTACTATTTAATATATTCGGATTATCTTCAAGTTATTTAAATAACACCAAATAATATTCTATGATCAACACAAGCACTATCATCGATATAAGCGAAACTATCATGAGAATGAAAACCATGGAAATCCATCTTCTGTGTCCTGATATTTTAAGCATTGGGCGACATTTTCTAACCCACATGGTTTTAAAAATTAATCACAAAAAATAACATTTCATGATGGGTGAATTGTCCCTCATCTTAATATGTTTGAGACTATAACATAAGTTACCATTGCAATGGAAATCCATCCATAAATACAAGTACATAATATAACTGATACATCAAAAATAGATTCATTCATATAAATTATGGAAAGTGATGATTTAATTTAACAAAAAGTGAAAATAATATTGTACTATGAAAAAATTAAAATAATTATAAAAAAACTATATAACATACCCATTAACTAGACCTGATATTACTGAGATCGAGGGAATAATATATTGATTAAAATAAAAAAAACATATAAGAACCCCTTCCCTCAGAAAAAATCAATCACTCCTAGCCCAAGATAATATTTATATAATGAATATGATGATAGAATCCCCTACCCTTAGATAATATCTTCACAACATCAATCTTAAGGTGATATTTGTGGAATTATATAAGCATAATCAGATAAACCCTTTTCCCCTAACCATATCTCAACCTCAACATCGGGCCTATGAAATGAGTTATACATACCATCTATGAAGGTAATTCAGATGTAGTTTGGTTTTTAAAGGATAAATTTTTATAAATAATCATTGATTAATCACTCAATATGCAAGTTTCTATCAAAGACTGTTTTGAAAGAACTCAAAATCCAAGATAAAGGGTTGATAATAAAATAATGTTGATAATACAATTCATTAACTTCATGGATATAATAGTAAGGGTTTCAAGCTCAATAAATATATTAAATCATCTAAAAATATATCAAGATCATAAATCAAAAATTCCTAAGAGGATGGAAAGAATCACCGGATGGTTAACCACTTTTTTGGCAAAGATAGAAACATTTCCTGAAACTGATCTTGTAACATCCCCAACAAAAAAACCAAATCTTTACAATCCATGGGGAATAACAACCATAATTATTAAGTTGACCCAGGTATAATTATCACATCTAAAGAAACTTAGTGTTCCCTTAAATAAATAATCAAAATGATGGCTATCTCCACCACTTCCATCCAATCCACTGACCCCTGATCTTAAATGAATCCCACATACTTCGGTAGATTCTAGTGCTAAAACTTTTAGAATTTCCTTCTCTATGTGAAATCATTGGTGACTTCAATAATATCGTGATTGATCGATACATTTTTCTAACATCAATAGTATGAAGCTAATAGGAAGATCATTATGGAGTTATTTCTCCAAAAAATATTATGGACTCCTAACATGGGATATAGATTATTTTAGGTTAGATAATTAATTCATTTGAAAAATATTTCCCATTGTATACCTAATTAAAACATAAGCACAAAAAATCAGGATGCATGATCCTTAACTGGGCCTCTACCCTAAAAGACGCATCACTTATCCAAGTACATTAAGTAAATGTTAATTTTTTTCATCAGATCATAAGGGAACCTAAAATTCTATTTCATAGTCAATAAAAAATTTTACACAATGTACTATGCTCAAGTGATACTGCATCCCAACCATCCCATGAATCATCACTATTTCCTAACTCTAAACACCATCTTATCACTCAACCATCATCCCTGACACCACATCATCGCAACCCCTCCATTTAAAGGTACCCCTCAGGGGGTACAAATGATGAATGGGATATAATGACCCCCTGAATCACACCCCTAATAATTCATGGTATGATAACTAGTGATAAATATATATCAAGCACACACATGGGTGGTATTACCGTCATTATAGATTTTTCAAAATAGAGATAAGTTGAGAAAACTACCATTAAAAATCATAAAAAAAAAGAAATAAATATCCCAATACAATACAAGATAATCCCAGTACATGTACATAATGTCATATATAAACTAAAAACACGTAATGTATTAAACGTAATCCTCAGTAGTGACTATAAATCTTCAATAGCTCCTGATAAATACCTCAAACTAGTAATATCCAAATTCATCACCAAACAACTCCTGCAAATAAAAAAAAGTTTATTCACATAGGGTGAGGATATCATGTATACATTATAGGATCCTCGTAGAAACCTCTCCAGAAAAATGTGGAAGAAAATAATAAATCATAGGGAATAGATAAATGAAACCAATTCATCCCCAAAAACAAGTAATACTATATTTTTATATCCTCTCCATGGATTACTCACAAATAAACACATAGAAACAAAATATTCTATATCAAAATCATATATATAAATGATTATTTAATGATTATACTTCTACATCGGTTTATTACTCTCACACCCCATAAAATACATCATGTGTTCATCTCTTCTATAAGTGATTTTTCATCTTGTGTAATGGTAGTATAACCATTTTTTCATCCAATACAACTTGGAACCTCATCATCTTCCACATCATCCCACTTGTAAATAATTGTATGCCTGAAATCCACTAAACTATATGTAAATTCATTATACCTCAATCCATATCATCGAATGCGTGAAACCCAATGTAAGCTCAAGCCACCACATCCAAATACAATAATTTTTTATACCTATATTCAGTATAGTCCACATTACAATGTATGGTAAAAATGAGAACCGTCATGGACATGTTTGGAACGTACCCTATTCTATAATCCATTCTCACCCTATATACCCCTAATTATACTAAGTCTTAATTGAGATTAAGGAATATATATAAGATATCCATCTTGTATATTAGAGAAAACATCCCCCAAAACATTTGGGTATTAGTTTCCCTACCAACGTGTGGGGGGTACCAAATGAAATCAGAAAATAAATAGAAATATCATGGATAACCACACTATGGGAAACTACCTATCCATAGACTCATTTGTCGTTGTCATCATAATGTACCCTCGGCTACCACTGATAAGGACTAGATATCAAAAAAGTATACAAGAATCTAATTTATTCCAAAATGATTTATTTAACCTAAATTAAAAAATTCATTATTCATTTCAAAGATTAATATTTTAATATTTTAGGCCAAGTGTTGACGGAACTATTTATTCTATTCTTACATTCATAGGTATTTCATCAGCATCTATGAACACCATGATTCAAACTCATTCATATATTAGTACAAATTATTAATTTATAATTCATCTATGTATAATATGACTCAATTTAAGCTGCCATATCAAAAATGCACATGTCATGCTTAGAGCCTAACTGTGTTAAGAAGTTGGAAAACAATCATATGTATATCATCTATCTATCTGGACATCAAGAAAAAAAATAATGTATTAAGAAATATTAATTATATCAATGGGTATGCCCTAAAATGATATTTCCCCAACCATTATGGTCTCATTTCTACACTGTTTTTCATTAATAAAATTTATCCCTCCATCATTGACATCAATCATCACTATATCTCGAGCTCTCATTCCATTTCTTATCATATAATCAACCATTAGTATAACCCCATGCCTCAACCCTATCACTTATTAAACATTTCAACCACACAAGGTTATCAATCAATCACATCAAGGTTCACATCAATCCACAAAATGTTTCTAATCATCATATAGCATACAAACATGGTAAATATATTTTATATGCACAATATTAATGAAACTACAGAAATAATGTCATCGTATTCAAGCCTACAACAAACAATAATGATATCACTCGGTGAAAAAAAATTCTTCTTTAATAAATAAATAGTTCAATTCCATATGGAATTAATAGGTTTATATTTCATTTGTCTTATACATCATGAAACCTATAGGTAACAGGTATTAATAGCAACAAATCAGCTTAAAATTCTTCAATCATTGATTTTTTATTTAATCAATTCTATGAAGACTAGTATTTATTCTTCTTGTGCATCTAATTAAATTATAACTTCATCTTGATTTAAATTGTTTAACATATTTAAAAAAATAACCACGGAAAACATTACAACACAATACTACCAGACAAATGGAACACTTTCTAATAAATAAAAAGACAAAAATAATGAATCATAAAACACATACGATCATAATAGCCTAACAAATTACTTAATATCCACATTATGAAATATTAATTTTCTTAACATGTCATAATTATAATTTCAATTATTTAATATCTAGGATTATACTTATCATTCTAGTCATAAAATAATTTACAAATAACACTAACACATGTGATTATCAAATTCCCATGCTTTAATTTAACTTTGAGTATTTGTAAATCAATTATTGATTTTCTATTTCTTAGATAATTTCTTTAACAATTATCATTATTAAACAACATTTTATAATCTCAACAATTAAAACCTATTATCTTATGAAAATTGTTTTTCTCTCTCACATATAATTTTTATAATTTAAATTATCAATAATAATAGTAATAATATATTTCAACATGTGATTTTCCAATATCTTTTTTTAATAAAAATTATCTACAATAAGATATATTATTTGTAATTCATTTATAGAAATAATAATATTATAATAAATTTAATTTAATACATGAAATAATATTGTCTTATTTATTCTTAAATTCCTAAATAATGTTGAAATGTAATTTAAAATATATGTGATTTGTAGTTTAAGAAAACAATATTAATTAATTGTATGAAAATTATATATTTAAATAATAAAATCAATCTAATGAATGTTACCATATATTCTGTTTCTTACAATAATTTTGTTAATGAAATTATTATCTTACATCATGGTTTAAATTTTAACATAATAAATTAGACAACAACATACATAATTTCTTTTATTTGAAACCATAGAATATAAATATATTATCAATAGCATGTGATTAATCCCAACAATTAATTTAAACAGAATCATGTGTTATTAATAAATTCTTCATCTTTATTTACATGTCTTTAAATTATTTAATATTCTTTATTAATTAAACTATTTTCTATATTATTATCTTATTATGTTTAATTGGACCCATTTAAACATATGATACTAAAACATGTTAATTTCACACATCAACTTGTTAAAAGATAAGTTTTAGATACCCTACCTTGAAGATTTACACACACCACAGCACCAAAGTATAGGATAAAGATAAAGGTTGATTGAGATTTAAAAACTCATAGGAATGCATGAATGATTTATAGATGATTCAAAGTTATTGAATAGTGATTTCCTGATTATGTAGACTCAATAGAAAAGAAGGAAACCTAAATGATGTCAAACTACTCACCCTTAAGGATTTTAGAAATAAAATTTATGTTCTCATAGATTTTACAGAAAATATGACCAATCATTGTATTTTTTCATATTAAATTCTGTTTCAATTTTAATCCTCTCATGAAAGGATTTCAAAACATATATATTTAAGTAATGTAAAATACTTAAATCAGTATTTTATAAATGGATAGTAAATCCTATATTTTCAGTCCTAATTATCATTAAAAATGTGATAAGGAAGTTCCATAATGTATACTATAAGAAAATTAGAATTTATAGATTTAATATCATTCCCTTACATATAGTGTATATGTTATAGTATGGAAATTCATTTAACCCTTACATAGCTTGGTCAAGAATGAAATGTACATTAGAATGTGAAATATTGGTTTCCCTTGATGAAACTATAAATACTCCCATGTAAAATTTATACAAGAAAAGGAATTAGTGATTTATCCTTATACATCCAAGAAAATCCATTCTTTACCTATACATGGAGAAAGAAAATTATAGGTAACCTTATGTTCATATTATAAAAGATGATCTACCATTAAATGGATAAGGGAAATCCTAGATACATTTACCCATAGTTTTAAAAAAACATGTTTCCCATTTTCGTGGAAGAAAGTTTGTGTGCTGGTAAGAAATTTTTTATAAAATGTAAATTTTCAATAAAAAAACATATAAATAATAAAAATAAGGGTTTAATATAATTCCCAAAATTATAAATCACATAAAATTTAATTGAATCACATAAAAATAAAAATTAATTTCAAAATATCCTTTAAAAAATTGAAATATCATAAGAAATTCCAAAAATATTTCTTTAAAAAAAATTCATAAAAATTGAGAATTATCTCTAACCACTGGACACCCTAGAATGAAAAAGTAAAGGCTAGGGTAAATCAAGAACCCTATAGATACTCTTATTCCTCAACCAGATTATCACATCCCCTTTTCTATAATTTTAATATATTCATCATTCAATAGAGGAATTCATCCAAATATTCTAGAAATATAATTCAATACAAATACCTTTTCACCAATGAAGTTAAAAGATACCCCAAAAACTATAATAAATGATTCTATAGATATTTTGAAAATTTGGAGTAGGTTTTAACAACTATACCCATTTGAATGAAAAAAACATAATCCTCAAGAAGTTAATCTTTTAGTGTTTTATTTTTGTTCACAATAATCCTTCATGAGATGACCCTTTTTACCATTGTCCTAGAAGACTAGGTCAGGCCTTATAAACATACCAATAATTATTTCTCCAAACATATCTTCTCATCGTATTCCATATCTTCTATGATGAGTGTTCCCTATATATAAATTGAATACATCTCTTATGGGTTTTTAATCTACCTTCTGTAGATCTATTCATTAGGAATCACTCTTTAAACATTCTTAAATATCAAATCTCTCTTTCTATAGGGGTTTCTAATTATTATCACCATTACAGTCCATGATTCTAGAAATAGTGAAAATAGTTGTAGGACTCAAACATAATCAAAAAATGCTACCTTCCCATAATCTAGATGTTTATGAATAAAATTGAAATAATTAACATGATCGATTACAAATTATCCATATAATAGACACAATATGAACATATGTCACATCAAACACACTTTGTTAAGTAAAGTACGTTTCTCATAAATTTATAACTCTATTTCCATCAACTCTACTATATTCTTTTTCTAATGAATGTTTTGATCCACATCCAATATAATGATATCCTCACCATACCCAATCCCATTATATCATACCTTTCAAATTCACATTTATCCATGATATCTGGCTAAACTCCTTTCAGTGAAACTTCCATTTTCTTCATGTAGTTCATACTTCCATCAAAAATACAAGGGGGAAGCATCAAAATCATTCATTATATCATAAGTACAATTTTATAATCATTGTAACATAAAAAAATATAGCAATAACCCATAAGATCTATTATCACTTCAAAAATTGTTCTAACACACTCCCAACCCCACCCTCATGCTTTAGATAGGGTTTCACCCAGTCAATAGGTTGCACCAAACTCCTAAAATTGTGAGGGGATATACGTTGCACTATGAAAATGTAAATAAAAATAAATTTTCATTATCAAGACCACAATTCACTATTAGACAAATAATGAACTCAACACCACACTCTTTTATGTAAAATCCATGAAAATGGTGATCCATGCCTATAAAAAAATTCCATTTGGTGATATCTTCATATGTTGAACTTATAGGGTATTAAAAACGTTTTTGAGCATCCATCAAAAATTAAATACTTCTGACATCTTAAAATCCAACCTATTAAAAACACTCAATGTTTATGATCTAACAAGGCCGAAGGGTTCTCTAGAGGTATTTATTTCACTAAAATGAATCCATATCTTGAAGAGGATTTAAAATACCAATATGTCATTCATTCATCCAAATTAATATGTTCAACCCATATTAATGTGTAACTCTTTACATAAATCACATTTCATGTTTAAAAACCTAAAATAAAAGAAAAATAAATCTATATATATCTAAATAAATCACATGAATAAGGTAAAAAAACCCTTTCATATAAATCCTTTGAGTTATATGAAATAAAAACTACACAAAATAGTTGGCACGGGGTGATGGGAAACCAACCAAAATTTTTCAAGATAGAGCATAAGCTCCTAGGAAACTAAGAAATAAAAACAAATATCAATTACTTTTGGTTATTTACTAAATGGACATCTCAATTTAATCATAATTTTAACAACTAATATTAATTTTATATATTCAAGCTTATACCCACATGATAAACTGATGTCAAGTTAGAATAAAACCAAATCATATGTTATTAGACATGTTATGTAATACATGGTATGGAAATTTATATGAGTTAATAATTCAGATAAATTAAATAATATATATTGTTAATATTAAATAAAAATTTCGTATACAATAATTTTTAAATCGGTATTTCATAAATAAACAAAACCTTTCTATATTTAGATTCATATATAATAATTGAATGAAATTTTAATAATCAAAATCACTGTTAATACATATTATTATCATTTTTATATGATGTGGGGCCCAATAGTTCATATTATTGAAAGGTTTTATGAAAAAAAAAATATTATATTTCTAAAGGCAATATCCTACCACTTTGACATTGTTGAGTTTTCCACACTATTTACAATAATGTGTAGCAATAATGGGCCCTGAAATAATATATACTCACACACTGTTTGGTTATTTGGTAACACCAATAATATCAATAGGTCAACATACACCACCATGTGGTTTTTATTTATAGTGGATTTTTATAAAACAAATTAGTTAACTGGAAACATCATAGTGATATTGAAAATGAAAAAAGAAGTTTTATTGTTAGAAATTTATACCATTTTTCTTAAAAGTATGAAATTTTCACCATAATACTATCATACAATGACATGGTAATCAGTATACTGTGTCATTTTTTAAATAACACAAACCATGATCTGGTCATATAACAATGATTATAGTTTTGGAAAACACACTAAAAAAATTTCAAATACTAATTTCTTCTTATTGAATTAACAACAGTGCTTTCTGTAATACAACTAAAGGGTTTCATGATTCATATATATTCTAACAAGTATTAATAGAAAAAAAAATGCATGACATGATTGATTGAAAATTGAATAAACAATATAATGTATGAAAAACATAAAACAATTATACCTCATTGTCCATGATTTTAATCATAATTGGAATTACATTTAATCAAGATCCCTCAAAAAAACATATAGTTCCTTTCCTTAAAAGGTATACATATTCTAATGTAATTGTATAATCTGTATCTATTCCCATAAGTAGTGTAATTAGAAACAAAACTCATTCAATGTTTGAATAAGATTGAAATCAATAAGATAAATTATTAAAATAATAAAGTAACCATACCTTAATTCTGATGATTTTAATATTCAATAATAATGAGTTTGATTAATATCCCTAAGAAACAACCTATAGATTCTTGCCTTAAAAGGTATCAATTATCCATAGAATTTATAGAACATCTTCATAGGATATATTCTCAAAAATGGTGTGGTAGAACCTCCTCTTCGAAGGAAATGGTGTGAAGAGAAATAAATATAGTTTTTCTACTACGTAATAGACTCCATTAATGAAAATGAGGGCCAAATTTTATCAATTTATAGTACTCATTAATTAAGTAATGAATCATCTTAGAGTTCTAAAATTTCATATGAATTAAATTTATAAACAATTTATATTTCACCTCATTGACTTTTTAATTGTTAAAATCATTTAATATTGACTCCCATACTTTCCATATATAGATGTCACATATTAATAGAGTAATATTCATTAAATAAAATAAAAATCAATAGTAGAATCATATTTGGATAGTATATTTAGAGACATTGATACATAAACAATTGGTTCATAAGTGAACTTCATCATGTCCCATTAATTTCTTCATAACTGGCACCCTTCTTAGTCATATCATACATAATACCATTATTAAAATTATAGATAAAGGAAACATAATAAAGGATCATCTGAGATGACTAGTAAGGGTAAATAAGTGGGATATTAACATAACATAATTATAAGTGTATGAGAACATGATAATAAAATTTTGAAACCATACCCTATATATCATAGATCATAAAATTAAGTTGTGTAATAAATTTTGGTATTTAATAACACTTTAATCATAAAGTAATCAAAGAAAATAATCCACGAGAGATTATCATTAGAATAAGACACATATTTGTGGCCTGAACATAATTATAGAAAGTATCATGTCAAGGATACCCGCCAAGACATTCATAACATTTTAGGATTGGGCTAACCACCCATGCACCTTTTTTGGTATTATGGTAACCTCCCCTATACACTCTTTTGGGTAAGATAAAACCTCATGTGTACCCTCTTTTTTTAGGATTGGGATAACCTACCATATACCCTGTTTTTTAAGATTTGTATATCCTCTCATGTACTATTTGATATCATAAAACATTAATATTTACCAAATTAATTGGTTGGGCATATAATTCAAGGTAAAACAATCACATAATAAAAAATATAAATATATGTTCTAAAATATCATAAATTATTAATCATTTTATTAAACAAGAAAATTAAGAAGGGTTCATAATCATTTAATCATTGAAAAATCCATGTAAATGAAATGGTTTTCATAAAAATATTGTAATGATAATCGTAAAGTATCTAAATAAAGGATATGGATGGTATAATTTGGTCATATCCCATATAATACATAAGAAACATACAAGGTTATTTTTCTTAATGAAAATAAATGCTATAAAAATATAATTTAATCATTCTTGAGAAAAATATCCTTTCCATTTGGAATCCCATTTTTTAAATATAAAAATTTATCAAATATTAACAAAAACATTTATTTCTAAAATAACCATATAAACTTGTATGGGAAGCTTTTAATCATTGATAGGTGATGATGGTGGAAAATAAAATTCATATTGTACAAGTTAAAACAAAAAATCATTTCATATTTTTGTTAAAATATAAAAATTATCTTTCCTAGAAAAATATAATAATATTACTTTTATAGAGTTTTTTAGAAATCTAATCGTGGGTAAAAATGAATTTATACAATCATTGGAGAAGAGTAAAAAATTATTGAAAAATGTTTTAGAAAGCATGGACATAGAAGAGAAAGGATTTTCAACCGAAGAGAGAAATAAATTCGATTATTCATTAAAAATTTAATTTAATTATATTTAGTACTTAAATAGAGGAAAATTATAATAAAACATGTATTATAAGGAAATTACTGGAGGATAAGAAAATTCATGAGTTTCAGTGATAGATCATAATATTTCATTATCAGAATCATTTTTATAAAAGTCATGGTAAATGGACGGATTGTATAAAAAAACCATTACCACATTGGTAACATTTTAATAATAAGAACCATAAAATAAATAACCCTATATGTATTTTTATATCCCATAATTTTAATTATTACATTATTAAAATACATTCATGGGTATTATATAAACCACACAGAATAAATAAATAATGAATATGAAATATATACCAATGAAATAAATGTGAGATGAAAATACCTTAAATAAAGTCTCTAATTCCATCATAAATATAATATATATTAAATATACAAATAATTAGATTCATCCATATAATTTAAGGACAATAAAATGAATTAAACCATTTATGGAGATAGTAGATAGTACTTACAAATGAATGTTCTTTACATTTTTTCAACTAATGGAATGAAAGAATGGTATATAATAATTCAAAATTACTTAATTATTATTATATAAAATATATTATATATATATTTTAAAAATATATCCTTATTACCATCCATGTAAAAATTAAATATAATATGTATTACATCGCTCATGGAGACAGTAGTCCACACGTACGCACGAGTGATGTCATCAATTTTCAAATCATTTGAATGTAAGATTTTATATGTGATATTATTCATAAATAAGTATAATAATTTAATTAAATTATTTTATATAATTAAAATCCATCAATAAATCCATATGTGAGAGGTGGTGATAGAAATACAAATTAAATCAATTCTTGAGGTTGTAGTCTGTTGTATACATGATTGATGGTTATGTTTCTCTTTTAATGGAATATGAGATGGATATAGGTTATTACATTAAAACAATAACATCTATTTATATTTAATATACTAGTGCTTTTATTTTAGTGTATTTGAATAATATTTTATAGAGGTGGAATAAAAAATAAAATGATAACATAAGGTTAATAACTATACATCTTCTTTGGAGAACCTCATTCGGTTTATAACTGAATCCTTTCTAGGATTGTTTTTTATAAATAAAAGGACTCTATATAATGTATATGTATTTAAATAAGGTATTTGGGTATGTGTTTGGTGAACCAAAATTCTTTTTAATTGTTAATATAAGAGTATAGGGATTCCCTTTTATAATTAAGGTGAGTGGCACACTTGTAATTTTTGAAATTTTACAATAATTTTGTGACACTTTATTGGAAACAAGGATCCAAAATGGTTCGTCTTAGATCCTTAGATGACATAACATCTAAATATTTCCATAAAATATGAATTATACAAACCCTTACCTTTTTAGTTCAACCCCCAGGTAAACTCGTTCTAACCTTAAAGGTATTAATTAATTTTTAATGTGTTTAATATTCATTATGATAAAAAATTATGTTGTCCATATTGCATAATATTAATTATTTTGATTAAAAAAAAGTAATAAATATTACCAAATTGAATTCACATAAGTGGTAGAGTTCAATTTTAAAATATAACATGTATACATGATGAAAGCAAAGTTTTTTTATGGAAAATTGTACCTAAGCATAAACAGTTTTTATATAAAAATTCAACATGAAGTTAATTACAATGAAATAAATTAGATTAATAAAAATATAATTGAAATTATTTTATTTGTAAAATATTTTAAAACAAGATTTAATTTATGTAAATACTTTAAACAAAAAGGGAGTTTTTAATAAAAATTATTATTTTTTCGCTATTAATTAAAAAATTAATCTTTTCATAAAATTACAAAATAGATAACTCTATAATAATTTTGAAATATTTTTTTCCGTAAATGATGTTAATTTTTATGAAAAAATTTTCTAATGGGAAATTTTTAATTTTAAAATAATTTTTCAAAATACGATGAAACCACTTTTAGAAAAATATTAGTTTTAAGAATAAAACTAAATTTATCTTTTCTGAGGCCTATAAAAATATAATTGATGAGTGATAAAAAATTATTTAATATATAATATATAAACTTCATTAAAATCATTCACTAATAGTGATTAATTTAATTTATTAATATAAAAACACAATGCTTCATTTTAAATAGTTTTTCAGAATAAAAAATATTTTACTTTCAAATGATTATTATTTTCATTTATAATCAATTAATAAAAAACTAATTAATTTAATAAATGTTTAAAGAATATAATTTTTATAATTTAGTTACTATTATTCATTATTACCAATTTAAAATTTATTTTATAACTATCACCTTAAATTATAATATTTTAATATTATATCATTGTTCGTTTAAACTAGGTGTTGTGTATAACACAAGTTATCAATGAAATTTGATTTATTTGAAAATATATATTTCAAAAAATCTAGGATTGTTAAATTATACCCACTATAAACTGAATTTTTCCATTGAAATTTTATCACTCTAATACAAACAATTGAGGATACCTCTATAACATCATATAATCAGGTTCTCATATAGCTTCCTCAAAATGGGGGTTTTACCACAAAACTTTAACCATGTGAAATGTCTTGTTTTGTAGAAAATTATATCTATGATCTAGAATCATCATCAGTTTTCAATGAAATGAATGATATTTATCTATTGGTATGACCTCTATGTTCATTACTTGTGATGGTTCAGGTATGTACTTCCTAATGAGACATACATGGAACACATCATTAACTTGAGAGAGGTTCGATGGGAGTGTCAAGCCATGATCCACCGTCTCTACTCAAAAGAGAATATTTAAAGGAAAAATATACATAGGTATTATATTTCCCTTATTTTCAGGTATCATTACTTTATTACATTGATATATTCATAGAAATACCTTGTTTCTAACTTCGAACTCCAGATCTCATGGATGAATTTTGGAATAACTTTTTGATTGACTTTGTTATACCCTTATGTGTTGCTGAATGGATCTAATATTCTCTTCCATTTCATTATAGTTAAGTTCTAAATATATTTCTCTCTTTAACTTTATCCCAACACATTGTAGTTCTATACTTCTTTCCATATAGGGATTCATAATGCGTAATCTGGATTCTTGAGTGAAAGCTATTATTGTAAGAAAACTATAATAAAAGAAGTATTTTGTCCCAATAACCTTTTAAATACTAATAAAAATATCTCAGCATGTCCTCTAGAGTTTTAAGGGTTATATTAGAATATCCATCTATTTAAGGATGATACACTGTGTTGAAACCTAACTCCATATCAAGAGCCTAATGAGGACTGCACCATAACTTCATGGTAAACCTCATATATAAATCATATACAATAGAATGTGGTACTCCATACAACCTCACCAATTAATTAATATATATTACTAAATGATGAACCAGATATAAATCGTCTCTTATATAAATGAAGTTTTTTAACTTTATATGGTAATCAAATTTAACTTGAATTACATTATGGGATTTAGATGTTTTGGGGATTCTGATGAAAAAATCTATAGTCATGTTTTCCAATTTTCAATCTAGTATAGGTAATATTTATAAATCACCTTTTACTTTTTTTCTCTCAACCATAATACAATGATATACAAAGAACTAAGATACAGAATTAGTGATATCCCTCTTCATAACATCTCAATATAAATAATCATTAAAATCTATAAATATATTCATACTTCTAGTATAAATATAGAATAATGAACTATGAGCCTAATCCAATAGATCCTTTTTTAAATATAGTATATATGGAACACATATATGGTTTCTATATATTATCATTCCATTATAATCAATGTTAAATATAGGAACATTTCTAAACTTCTTATGAATCTTTGCATCTTACTTTTTAGCCTCTTTAATGTTCACGTAGATAGATAGTTGAAAACTCATTTCAAAAAGATAGGTCCCCCCTTCTTAATGATTTTTAGAACCATGCTTTAAAATCCATAAATATTGTATCTTTTGTGACCCTCATCATGGATAATCTATCATGATCCTTTCAAATCAATGTATAATAAACCTTGTTCTCTTTCCTAGGGTGGTAATGTATTGAGAAATCATAAACATTAATCAGTTAAAACGATCTTCTCTGGCACATATTCAACTCCATATGTGTGAATATATACATTAATATTTTATAATTAGTATATATATATATAACATTATTCATTATAAATATAATTCCTCTATATATTTAATAAAAAAATCTACATTTAACTCCAAATCATGAGTTGTGTATTTTTTCTCATTAACCATTAATTTTCATGAGTCGTACTCTACAACCATATTATTATGCCCGATAATGCATCATAATCCTTCTTCAATGCATCAATATAGATTATAAAAACATATCCAAAATAGGTAATTGTATGAATAGGTTATTTGACTAAGCCTCTCTTTAGTTCCATGAAATTTTCTTTACATTCATTTCATTAAAGTATCTTTGATCCCTTTTGAGTTAACTTGGTGGGTGGATTGGAAAATCACGATAAGTTTTCCAAAAAAATGATAATATCCAGTAAAATAAAGAAAACATAAGATCTCAATCACAGTGGTGGGTCTTGAACAACATTCAGTTACTTAGGTCTTTGAAGGATCTACAGATATACCCTCTTATGAGATTATATGACCCTAAAATGAAACCTTTCATATCCAAAATTCACACTCTGTAATTTTTTCATAGATATTATCCTTCATTTTGGTATTCAACACAATTCTTATGTGGTCTTTATTCTCTTATTTATCTTTCAATATATAATAATATCATCTATAAAGGTATCCACATAAAAATAAAGATAATATTTAAAGACTCTATTCATCAAATTAAAAAATATTGTGGATGTATTAATAAGACCAAATGGCATCAATATATATTCATAGATTGAACACATTGTACATAATTCTATATTTGGTAAATCCTATTTTTTGACCCTCAATTTATGATATCTAGATTGAATATAAATTTTGGAAATGATTTTATCTCTATGAAATTAATCAAACAATCTATCAGAATAGGGTATAAGATACTTGTTATTGCTTGTGATCTTTTCCAGTTCCCAATAATCAATATTGAACCAAATTGATCCATATTTCTTTTTAAGAAAAAGAATAGGTGAACCCAAAGTTGGATAGCTTAGACTAATGAACTCCTTTTTTATTTAATCTGCAACCATCTAAGATATGAAAAACTTTTGAATAGGAATCAATTCCAATATAATGTATTTTATTTCCATTGGATGTTTATATGTATCATCGCAATGATTTATAGTCACATGTTGGTTTGGAATAACAAACATGACATCCTTCCATAGAAATTTAAGTAGGATTTATATAGATAAATCCAATCCATTCCTCTTATAACATAAAATTTTAACCAGGGAAAGAATAAATAGATTTATACAAATCACATTCACATAATCTTAAATTGGAGAAGAATCATAACTTGAGATGTTATCATCATACCATTAGGGGTTTTCACGGATAATTAATCATCTAATCAGTAAGGTAAGGTGGTACTATAATACCCTTATAAAAATAACTACATAAAAAATATTTGGTATATCCAAAATTAATTAAGGAATTAGTAGTTCTAGAGTGGATAACAAGTGTACCTTTCTCCACATCATTATCATATCCCTCATTATAAATACCGATCACATGATGTTTAAAATTTTATCTCTACATAAGATTTTTTTAATTTTGATCATCATCATTAAACTTCATATTCAATCACTAGTTAGTGTATCACCCATACACCTTGTCTTTGAAACACTGGGGTGTGGGTGGTGCATTCTATGGAGTATTCTATCTATTTGAATCATTAGCTAACATTTACCCATAAATTCATCATTAATTTTCATAATGACCTTAAATTATACACATAAACATTTACTAGTACCCTTATGATAGTTTTTTTCAAATTTACTTATACACTTTTAGGATAAAAGGAAAGATCATCTTCTTCTCTCCATGCTATATAGAGTTTCTTTTTAATTCCATATTTTTGTTCCCATAAAAACCATGATATTGATGGGTAACTTAAATCTCCATTTACACCTTGACATATCAAATAATGATTTAGTTATTAGTACTTAATTACAATATAGTATACACCATTTGGATACTTCATATTAAGACACTTGGGAATCGATCAATATTACTTTTTGGTTGGATAATAATACTAGAAGCATACCTCGCAAGTCTTGTAAAATTTCCTTCTTAGGTACCAAAAGACTCATCGTCCTTATTATTTTACTCAAGGAATTACTTCTTCATTTTCATATGAAAAATAAAAGGAATGTACTTATTAAAAAATCTCTAAAACTCGTCATGCTCTACCAAGTCAATTTCTTCATGATGTCTCATATTCTTTATAAGGACTCGTCCTTAAACATTACTTATTATTGAATTAAATTAATAATTCACATTGAGGATCTTTTCAGGTTTAGAGTTTTGTATAATTAGGACATAACTATTACATCTCAAATGTTACAAAGTAGACACATCTACTCAGCTTCCATTTTTTCACAAAAATAAAAACTCTTGAACAAAAGAGTCATGTCTAGTTCCTTGTTTTAGACAGCCTGACATTTCCTTGATCCCATCTTTGACCTTATTCAACTTTATGTCCTGTGAAAAACATTTCAAAAAAAACATGGGATGAGCATAAAAAGCTCAGTAAGTGTTATAATAATAAGGAATTAAAACATTAGTCCATTTATACATAAGAATCAATGAAATCATACTTTACTCATAAAACATAATCACGTTAACATACCTCATGAAATAATAGTATTTATGAATAACTCATAGAAATCATAAGACACAAAGGTAACTTGAGGCATTCATAACATTCTTATGTAGGGAGTAACCCTCATGGTTACGTTTGGAATACCCATCATAGTATATTCCCTAAATCTCTTAAGAGAAACCTTAACGTTTAACTCCTTCGTGTTACCCAACGCATTGGAGAGCTATATCAGGCACACCCGCCCTTAGTTTATCACGAAACCACCCGTTTTCATAAACAATGTCTAAGAAACATAACATAATCATAGAACATAACTGAAGCATAAAGGAAAGATAAAATTCCCACATTGAAATAACAATATAACGTCTTAAGATATTGAAATAATGAATCCATTCAAAAAAACCATTTTCAAAACCATTTAAAACACTTAATAAAGAGATTTTTGAATCAAAGTGTCCCATACCACCTTGAAGATTTTATCATTTTAAACCATTAATATCCATATATATAAATCCTTAAAACCATTTTTAAAACATGGATATTAATGAGAAATATTTATAATAACAAATCATTAAAACATTTAAAGCGATATTTTAGTTAAAGGGTTTTTACCAAAATTAGATACACTTGAATACAATAATTGAGGAATAACATTTTATCGGAACTTTATAATATCATGAGAATAAATGGATTCATGATATAATATTCCAAATCACAGTATATAAACCATATAAGAGTGAATTGGTGAATAACAACAATAAAGTCTCAATAGAAATGTAAAATGAGATGAAATCCCTTATAAAAAAGGTATCCTTAAATTAAGGATAAACCAATCTCATAATTATGTGTGAAAAATATAACTACACCCAATATAAGTGGATATTAAGTGTAAAAAAATCAAAGGTCATTCAAACATATTCAAAGGATGACATATTCAATAACTACAATTTGAACCCAAAGAAATCGAAATTGGGTTAAAAAGTTCCCTTGTAAAAATTCGACAGCCTAACGGCGTCACTTTAAAATTCAGAAAATGAGTTGATAAAACAAAAATGGTATATCATCACTTGGAAATAAATTTTACATAAATAAGTATGTAGAAGAACATATCCCAACATAATAAGATGTAAATTAAAAGACCAAACAAAAGGAAGTCTTTTAAAAAGAGGAGGGTGAAAGGTTCCCTTACCGACTTGGGTAACTTTCGAAACGTACACCCCATGAAAGAAGGAATATAAAACCTTGATTTAAATGCTCATAAACGAAATTATATTACAAAAAGATTAGAATAGTGTATATTACATACACCACTCAAAGTAAATGGTGGCAAATGTAGCATAAATATCACAGGATTAAAATTGAGCTGAAAAACCCCTTACCACATTGTAATCAATCGAGACATATGACCCAAAGTTAATAACCACCAAATGAATCATAGAATACCATGAATATAATGATAGTCATGATAATATATATCAAAATTCAGTACACAATACACCACATGAAATAAATAATTGGTGAATAATGGAAATCTCATGAAATTAAAAGTGAGATAAGAAATCCCTTACAAAAATTCGGCAGCCTAACGGCACCACTTAAGACTTTCAAAAATGGTTTGATGAGATCAAATAGGGTCTCTCTTCATATTAACATATAAATTACAGAAATATTAATATAAAATAACATCCCCAAACATAATAAATAGGAGTTTAAAGTAAGTTACATAAAAAAAGTACTTAAAAAGAAAGAGAGAGGTAGGATCCCTTACCTCAAGTCCAACTTGTCTTGTTCGTTTCTTTATATTCCTAAATAATAAACTTTTGTCAATTTATAATTTATTAAGTAACTTTTTAAAATTTTATTATTCAATTCATATCACATATTATAATTTTATAATAATTAGTTAATTATGTGAGTTCATATCAAATGTTTTTGTCGATGTTTGGTACATGAGTCAAAAATGAACTTGTTTGAAAAGAATTGTCCATGTAGTTATAAGTACATAATCTCCAGAATATTATTAATGATTTAAATATCATATATATCCATTATATATTCATTTTATACTATTCCATAACATTTTTAGATAAAAATAAATGAAATGCACCATTCATGGAGACGGTAGGGCGTACGTACGCATGAACGCTACTTTCATTTCTTTGTCATATTAATGGAATTAAAAATAATTGAGAGATATATATATTATAATTACAGTATAATATATATTTTATATAGGTCACATAAGTTCATTAATTTCATTCTTTATACATTCCATGTATTGCATGAATGAGTCACATCACTTGAGGGGGTAGTAGTCCACACTTCCTCGTATGAAATTATCGCATTTGCACAACATGTAAAGCATAAAGGCGTGTTTTAAATATAAAATACAGAAGAATATAGGAAACATAAATACCATATATATAATATTTAAAATACATTGACATCATAATGGCCACCATGAATGGTGTTAAGAGAATATTGAACAATCATCATTTCGTGAGGCAGTAATTCGCCATCCACAGAAACAGTATGTTCTTTAACCATTAGACGAAGGTGTGTGTAATTGTAGCTCAAATAATTCATATAAAAACATCCTAGTATATTTAATATACTTTTTTTGTTACAAAAGAAAGGAATAAAAAGAGTTTAGGGGTTTCGAGATGAAAAATAAAACAAGAGAACACAAGTGAAGACATTACCTTTAAATCGGGTAACTCCTCTTGGTTTGAACCAAAAGGGTTTCTTGAAGAGAATTATGCCAAAGTTGAGGATTCAATTATGAATAGAGGGATGTGGAGAGATGAAATGGGCAGGTTTTGGCCGAGCCAAAGTCTTGAGGGGTGTGGGTAAGGTGGTAGAGGTGGGGGGCCTTTTATAAGAGGAGAGGAGGGGAACTCATTGAAAGTCAAGAAAAGTTACTTTATTATAAAATTATTTTCGTATTTTAAAGGTCCCACATTGATATATTTCGAGTATAAGATGATAAGGGTGAGAAATATACTCATCCAATAGGGTTTTTCCAAGTGTAAGTCTTAGATTTTACATTATATTTTCATTTTATTTAAATCGTTCAATAATGAGGTAATCGCTGCATCATCATGATATCAAAAATAATTTAATTTATTTAATGTCTAAAAATTATAAAACAAATACTATGATGTAGGAAATATTTTTAGATTTCCAATTACTATTTATAGACAATTATATCGTTTATGTAGACAAAATTAAAATTATTTTACTTAGGTGTTACATACTTTGGTTACATTTTCCTTTCTTTAAAAAAAATATGATAAAAGGTCACTATCACACTAAAGTGATTCCATGGGGTCCCAAGGTTGGTGTAAGGCATCCCATGGTCGGCCATGACACCACCAATATCATTATGACACATGGTGGGGTCATTTTATATTTTTATGATATTATTTTCTTACCCTTAATTACCCGATTACTAATTAAACACGATAATTAAAGATAATTACCGTTGTTACTATTCATAATGTCCAAAAACAAAAGAGTATTAATTACATAATTTGGACCTTATTATTCCAAATATGGAATCCATTTTATCAAATTCAAAACACATAAATTGTAGTAATTAATTTAAAAGTAAATCCCGTTGTCAAAACAAAAGATGGGTTTTTAAGAAGTAAAATTTATCAAACGATTGACTTGTTTTTACATCCAATTGAAAAGTGAAATTACTTCCAATGAACAAAATTTTATTAAGTGATAAAAACATAATTCAATTATACTTTAAAAACAATTAAAATGACAATATAAATATATAAATAAATTGGATGAAAAGGCAGTTTTGAATTAAAAACTATATTTTTCACTATTCATTACAAAAAGCATTATAAGAAAAATACCAAAAATTAACCCTAAGATATATTTGATATTTCAAATTAAGAAATGATTTCCATTTTACCAAATTCAAAACATATAAGTTTCATTAATAAATCATAAAGTTAATTCCCGCAGTCAAAACAAATAGCGGGTTTTTTGGAAGCAATATCTATGAAACGTTTGGCACTTGTTTATGTCCATTTTCAAAGTGAAATTAATTATAATGACCACCATTGAATTAAATTGTAAAAATATATTCTAATTCAACTTTAAAACCAATTAAAAAGATAATCTAACCATATATTTAAATTAGATGAAAAAGTAATTTTGATGTAAAATTCAATATTTTCACTATTCATTAAAAAATATGAACATCGTCGGAAACATATCAAAAATTTAACCAAAGTAAATTTCAATATCCCAATCATAAATAATAAGTTTATTTTGACAAATAGAGCTTATAAAATTGTCAAAAGTTAGATTTAAAAAAATATCTCCATCAAAAGGTGGAAAAACAATCTTTTAAAAATATTAGAGTATTTATTCTTAAAATAGGATTCATTTAGATTTTAAGCCTCTAAAATTTATTGGATAAATGTAAAAATATTTAACAAACATATGTAATCATTTTGTAGTTATTTTTGTCCATTCCCTCCATTACAACGGCTAAGCGTTAACTATTTTAATATTGTTATATTATTAGTGTGCAACGTAAGATTTCAAAAAAACTTGTTGTTGCGTATTGGGTATGCCATAGATCATAGCATTCCCTTTAAAGTATTATTAACATTTTATTCACAAATATTGATAAACATTAGAATGTAATATTATTTATTTACCTGGGACATTACATCCTTCCCCCTTTTGAGAATTGCGTACTCACAATTTCAAAATTGGGCTTGGAAACTTCATTGAAAGTCCCACATTGGAACAAGAGTCTGTAAAAATATCACTTTAAAAGAAAGGGAGAGAAGTACAATGGTCACCTGAGTTAACCCATACTAGTATTACAAGTTGGAAAATATATATATGTAAGAAAAAACAAAGGGTCATGTTCTGAGGGAGAGTGATAGAAAACATGTTTAGGAGAAAGTCAACCACCAGAAAATCACAAACTGGTGATGGGTTAAACAGTATTTGATTCCCCAGTAGGAAAAGTTAACGTACAACATTTTTGTTTTAAGTTACTTTTCATTGATGAATTTATTTTTGAGATTAACTAAATCATAAGGAAATATACTTACTTGTCATGTTGACTTTCAACTTTTACTAGATTTCTTACACAAACTCATACTTTCTCCAAATGATTAGTATTTAGGAAGACTTGTTCACATTAAGAGTACTATAATCAACTTCTTGAGAATAACCTAATCCAAAAAAGAGAACTACATACTTCCCATGTCTTTAGACCTTAACCAAAACCAAAACCAAAAAAGTTATTACAAGATCAGATAATACCCAAAAAGTATAATCCTTTTTTTTAATCAAATATATTCTTAATCTCCAAAATTTGTCAAACAATACCCAAAGTTCAACAAAGACCATTCAATAAACATCTATCCATAAAATTCTTCAATGTAAACCAAACTAAGATTGAAACCCAAATCTCTGAAGGATTTAATCACATAGTCTCCTAAGATAAATCTTAACATTTTTCACCAAAATAACATCAGTTACTCTTACACTCTCATACTGAAAAGTAATTCACCTAATCACATATCCTCCATGATAGGCTAATCATTTCAATTGATAACCCAAAATCAACTTACTCTTAATTCATAAAATCATCTAACTAAAAATAATTAGTCAAACTAACCAGGGACTTCTCGTAGTCCAGTGGTAGGAAATAAATAACAGTCGCACTTTGGTTGTGGGTTCGATTCCCGCAGCTTCATCCGACGAGACTGGTTGTCACACGTTCTACGTGTTGTCCTTTTTCCAAAACTACATGATTCTTATAACATTCCCCAAAAAGCAATAAAATCTTCAATAATAACCATAACATAATTTAACCTCCAGTTTATCTCATGCCTTCCATTTTCCATCATAACTTATAATAACCCATAATTACCTCAAAAGTAAGGACCATATAAAACCTAATGGTTACCTTTATAATTATTACCTGAACTTCCACATCGATTTGGTCATCTCGTACATGATGCATTTGAGAACTCACAAAGGTTCAAGTGGTTGATCATGACTCCTGATAGTGGGTTTAAAATAACCACGAGATTTCTCATTGAATCCCCCATTTCATCCAGTCTCTTAATCAGAGAACCACCATAGCTTCCTTCAAATCCATTGTCACTTTGGCGCCTGCTAGATCCATCCATTTACTAAAACTAAAAATGTCAGTGTGAGTATATCAACAAAATCATCATGTACTAATGAGGAAGATAAATACTAAGATATACTTACTCATTCACTTTATCTAAAAACTATGACTCTTTTTAAAATCCTAACCATTATGGAAATGCCACTTATGCTTAGATAATACCATAACCTCTAAAGTTATCTAAACCAACCTCTGATACCAACTATAAGGACTCGGCCTTAAACATTACTTATTATTGAATTAAATGAATAATTCACATTGATGATATTTTTAGGTTTATAGTTTTAGAGAATTAGGTCATAACTATTACATCTCAAAGGTTACAAAGTAGACACATCTACTCAGCTTCCATTTTAATCACAAAAATAAAAACTCTTGAACAAAAGAGTCATGTCTAGTTCCTTGTTTTAGATATCCTGGCATTTCCTTGATCCCATCTTTGACCCTATTCAACTTTATGTCCTGTGAAAAACATTTCAAAAAAAACTTTGGATGAGCATAAAAAGATCAGTAAGGGTTATAACAATACGGAAAGAAAACATTAGTCCATGTATACATAAGAATCAATGAAATCATACTTTACTCATAAAACATAATCACGTTAACATACCTCATGAAATTATAAGATTTATGAATAACTCATATAAATCATAAGACATAAAGGTAACTTGAGGCATTCATAACATTATTACGTAGGGAGTAACCCTCATGGTTAAGTTTTGAATACCCATCACAGTATATTCCCTAAATCTCTTCAGAGAAACCTTAACGTTTAACTCCTTCGCGTTACCCAATGTATTAGAGAGCTATATCGGGCTCACCCACCCTTAGTTTATCACAGAACCACCCGTTTTCATAAAAAATGCCCAAGAAACATAACATAATCATACCACATAACTTAAGCATAATGGAAATATAAAATTCCCACATTGAAATAACAATATAACATTTTAAGATATTGAAATAATGAATCAATTCAAAAAAAACCATTTTCAAAACCATTTAAAACATTTAATAAAGAGATTTTTGAATCAAAGTGTCTCATACCACCTTGAAGCTTTTAACATTTTAAACCATTAATATCCATATAAATAAATCCTTAAAACCACTTTTAAAACATGGATATTAATGAGAAATATTTATAAGAACAAATCATTAAAAAATTTAAAGTGATATTTTAGTTAAAGGGTTTTTACCAAAATTAGAGACACTTGAATACAATAATTGAGGAATAACATTTAATCAGAACTTTATAATATCATGAGAATAAATGGATTCATGATATAATATTCCAAAGGACAGTATATACACCATATAAGAGTGAATTGGTGCATAACAACAATAAAGTCTCAATAGAAATGTAAAATGAGATGAAATCCCTTATAAAGAAGGTATCCTTAAATTAAGGATAAACCAATCTCATAATTATGTGTTACAAATATAAATACACCCAATATAAGTGGATATTAAGTGTAAAAAAATCAAATTTCATTCACACATATTCAAAGGATGACATATTCAATAACTATAAGTTGAACCCAAAGATATTGAAATTGGGTTAAAAAGTTCCCTTGTAAAAATTCGACACCCTAACGGCGTCACTTTAAAATTCAGAAATTGAGTTGATGAAACAAAAAGGGTATATCATCACTTGGAAATAAATTTTACATCAATAAGGATGTATAATAACATATCCCAACATAATAATATGTAAATTAAAAGACCAAACAAAAATAAGTCTTTTAAAAAGAGGAGGGTGAAAGGTTCCCTTACCGACTTGGGTAACTTTCGAAACGTACACCCCATGAAAGAAGGACTATAAAACCTTGATGTAAATACTCATAAACGAAATTATATTACACAAAGAGTATAATAGGGGTAAGTACATACACCACTCATAGGAAATGGTGGAAAATGTATCATAAATCTCACGGGAATAAAATTGAGATGAAAAAACCCCTTACCATATTGTAATCAATCGAGACGTATGACCCAAAGTTAATAACCACCAAATGAATCACAGAATACCATGAATATAATGATAGTAATGATAATATATATCAAAATTCTGTAAACAATACACCACATTCAATAAATAAGTGGCAAACGATGGAAATCTCATGAAATTAAAAGTGAGATAAGAAATCCCTTACGAAAATTTGGCAGCCTAACGGCGCCACATAAAACTTCCAAAAATGGTTGTATGAGATCAAATAGGGTATCTCTTCATATTAACATAGAAATTATAGAAATTGGAATTTAAAAGAACATCCCCCAACATAAGAAATAGGGGTTTAAATTAAGTAACATAAAAAAAGTAATTAAAAAGAAAGAGAGAGGTAGGATCCCTTACCTCAAGTCTGACTTATCTTGTTCGTTTCTTTATATTCCTAAATAATAAACTTTTGTAAATTTATAATTTCTTAAGGACCTTATTTAAAGTTTATTATTCAATTCATATCACATATTATAATTTTATAATAATTAGTTAATTATGTGAGTTCATATCAAATGTTTTTATCGATGTTTGGTACATGAGTCAAAAATGAACTTATTTGAAAATAATTTTCCATGTAGTTATAAGTACATCATATCTAGAATAGTATTAATGATTTAAATATCATATATATCCATTACATATTCATTTTATACTATTCCATAACATTTGGAGATAAAAATAAATGAAATACACCGTTCATGGAGACGGTAGGCCATACGTACGCATGAACGCTACTTTCATTTCTTTGTCATATTAATGGAATTAAAAATAATTTAGAGATATATATATTATAATTCCAGTATAATATATATGTTATATAGGTCACATAAGTTCATTAATTTCATTCTTTATACATTCCATGTATTGCATGAACGAGTCACGTCACTTGAGGGGGCGGTAGTCCACACTTCCTCGTATGAAATTATCGCATTTGCACAACATGCAAAGCATAAAGGCATGTTTTAAATATATAATACAGAAGAATATAGGAAACATAAATACCATATATATCATATATAAAATAAAGTTACATCATAATGGCCACCATGAAAGGTGTTAAGAGAAGATTGAACAATCATCGTTTCGTGAGACAGTAATTCGCCATCCACGGAAACAGTATGTTCTTTAACCATTAGACGAAGGTGTGTGTAAGTGTAGCTCGAATAATTCACATAAAAACATCATAGTATATTTAATATACTGTTTTTGTTACAAAATAAATTAATTAAAAGAGTTTAGGGGTTTGGAGAAGCAAAATAAAACAAGAGAACACAAGTGAAGACATTACCTTTAAATCGGGTAACTCCTCTTTGTTTGAACCAAAAGGGTTTCTTGAAGAGAATTCTGCCAAAGGTGAGGATTCAATGATGAATAAAGGGATTTGGAGAGATTAAATGGGTAGGGTTTGGCCGAGCTAAAGGCTTGAGGGGTGTGGGTAAGGTGGTAGATGTGGGGGCCTTTTATAAGAGGAGAGGAGGGGCACTCATGGAAAGTCAAGAAACGTTACTTTATTATAAAATTATTTTCATATTTTAAAGGTCCCACATTGATATATTTCTATTATACGGTGATAAGGTTTATAAATATACTCATCCAATAGGCTTTTTCTAAGTGTAAGTCTTAGAGTTTACATTATCTTTTCATTTTATTTAAATCAGTCATTAATGAGTTAATTGTTGCATCATCATGATGTCAAAAATAATTTAATTTATTTAATGTCTACAAATTATAAAAAAAATATTATGATGTAGGAAATCTTTTTATCTTTACAATGACTATTTATAGTCTAAAATATAGTTTATTTAGACAAACTTAAAATTATTTTACTTAGGTGTTACATACCTTGGTTACATTTTCCTTTCTTTAAAAAAATATGATAAAAGGTCACTATCACACTAAAGTGATTCCATGGGGTCCCAAGGTAGGAACAACGCATCCATGGTCGGCCATGACACCACCTATATAATTAGGACACATGGTGGGGGCATTTTATATTTTTATTATATTATTAGCTTACCCTTAATTAACCGATTACTAATTAAACACGATAATTAAAGATAATTACCATCGTTACTATTCATAATGTCCAAAAACAAAAGAGTGTTAATTACATAATTTGGACCTTCTGATTCCAAATATGGAATCCATTTTATCAAATTCAAAACACATAATTTGTAGTAATTAATTTAAAAGTAAATCCCATTGTCAAAACAAAAGACGGGTTTTTAAGAAGTAAAATTTATCAAAAGATTGACTTGTTTTTACATCCAATTGAAAAGTGAAATTACTTCCAATGAACAAAATTGTATTAAGTGATAAAAAAATAATTCAATTATACTTTAAAAACAATTAAAATTACAATCTAAATATATAAATAAAATGGATGAAAAGCCAGTTTTGAATTATAAACTGTATTTTTCACTATTCATTAAAAAAGCATAATCAGAAAAATACCAATCATTAACCCTAATCTATATTTGATATTTCAAATTAAGAAATGATTTCCATTTTAAAAAATTCAAAACATATAATTTTCATTAATAAATCATATAGTTAATTCCCGTTGTCAAAACAAATAGCGGGTTTTTTGGAAGCAATATCTATGAAAAATTTGGCACTTGTTTATGTCCATTTTCAAAGTTAAATTAATTGTAATGACAAAAATTGAATTAAATTGTAAAAATGTATTCTAATTAAACTTTAAAACCAATTAAAAATAAAATCTAACCATATATTTAAATTATATGAAAAATCAGTTTTGATGTAAAATGCAATATTTTTCACTATTCATTAAAAAATATGAACATCGTCAGAAACATACCAAAAATTTAACCAAAATAAATTTCAATATACCAATCATAAAGATTAAGTTTATTTTGAAAAATAGAGCTTATAAAATTTTCAAAAGTTATATTTAAAAAAAGATCGCCATCAAAAGGCCATAAAATAATCTTTTAAAAATATTAGAGTATTTATTCTTAAAATTGGATTCATTTGGATTTTAAGCCTCTAACATTTATTGGATAAATGTAAAAATATTTAACAAACATATGTAATCATTTTGTAGTTATTTTTGTTCATTCCCTCCATTACAACGGCTAGGTGTTAACTATTATAATATTGTTATATTATTAGTGTGCAACGTGAGATTTCAAAGAAACTCGTTGTTGCGTATTGGGTACGCCATCGATCATAGCATTCCCTTTAAATTAATATTAACATTTTATTCACAAATATTGATAAACATTAAAATGTAATATTATTTATTTACCTGGGATGTTACATTTTTTATAAGATTCCACCATTTATTCTCTTCCCCATCCAAGTGATAGATATACAAAATGACTTTTTCATGTTCCTAACACTAGATAATGGAAAATATATTTTCAATGGTACTAATCCATTTCATTGAAAATAGTGGATCAATGAAACGACTAAAACATGGTGAAAGTTTCCTAATGAAGGACCAAATAAAACATCATTCCCTCATTTTCTCGTTTGGAAGATCATTATGATTTGTAGTTTGATAATGTTGTGTGAGAATAGCAATGATATTTTTCATTCCCTCTCCCAGAACATCTAGTTTATTAAGATAAAAATTATTTAATTTTACAATGCATTAATCATTAAGATGATTATTTTAGGTTCCATCCATAAATTTAAACCAAAAATGATAGTGTGAGTAATAATAATCATAGTGGGGAACCAAATAATCATGAAAAATCATTTATAGTGTGTCTAAATCAGGACACATTATTTTCAATATAAGAAACCTTATTTTTAACCTATTTCATTCATGATTATCATCTATTAAAATCCTTTATGATTTTTCATAAAGTGTTTTAAAATTTCCAAAACATATCACCAAAATGTTTCAAACTACCAGTGCAGCAATGCTTATTTTCATGCACCAGGTGATGATGGAGTCAAATCCCAGTGCACCCTTTTTTGAGTTATCATCCCTAAGAATAAATCTGATATATCCAAATACACTTTAATTATCTAGATATGGATTTAATTTCATGAAAACCATAAACTTTACCCTTCACCAAATTTCATATACATTTTCATATAATTTGAATTATCCTTAGGGTTCTCAATAATGTTTTTTACATCCTTGTTTCCAAAGAATGACTAAAAATTTCTCTGATACCATATATAGTGACTAGTAATTTCCATACATAGATATCACATATTAATATAAGAATATTCAATACATAACATAACAATCCATGTTAGAAAAATATAGTTCTAGTGTATTCAGAAACTTTGATACACAAACAACTAGTTTATAAGTGAACTAGATCATCTCTTAATAAGTTATTGATAATTAAAACCCTTCTTATACATATCACACATAATACCTTTCTTCATAAACTATTGAAATGATACATAATAATGGTTTATCTTATATGATAATTAAACGTAAAGAAGGTAAATATCAATATACCATAACCATATGGTAATGAGAACATGAGAATAAAATTTAAAAACCATACTTGTCATAACCCCCTCCCTATAAATATGTTTCAATGAAGGAAGAAAGATAATAACCCCTAATTCCTACCTCTAACAGGACTAAGCAAGGATACTAGAACCAAGGGTATAAAAATAAACCATATAGGATGAATTTCCTTCTATAAATAAAATAGGATCAAGAGATATGATAAACCCCCCTAAAAATCTCTAGTATATAATATAAAATTAAACCAAAAACAAACCCACAATGTGATAAACCAAAATAATTAGTCTACAAATTATACCAAAATACAATTCTATGACTATAACTCAAAACAACACCATCCCAAAATATTAATGTCTATCTCAATCCCCAAAATCCTCCTAGAAACCCAAGAAAAAGATTATATACATAGGGTTATCATGCATGTATACCCAATAGGAACATCATAGAACTCAAGTGGACATGTGTAAATAGCATGTTAATGTTCCATTGATAAAACAATAGACCCAAAAAGTAACAAAATAGGTTAACTAACGATCCCATATTTACCATGGATCACTCACCAAATCACATATCCAATATAGTAATATAGCATTGATATCATAAAAAAGAAAGAAACCTCATTGTTGCTTCCCCACTAATTTGCTACTATCAATCCCCAAAACCAAACATATTATGGTCCCATCCCTTCCTTACATATCACATCACATAACATCTTTCCCGAATACATGTGGTCCATCTCTGATGTGGGCTGAGATGCATCCCTACCCACCCACCCTCGCAAGGTCTAAAATCATGTTCTTTCATCAGGAATCGCCACAACACATCTCATTATAACCAGTGTAGTAAGGTATCATAAATGTGATGGAAATCAACATTATTCCCTCATCCTACCATGCATGATCCCTAGTATATATCATATCACATCACTACCTTATCACATCACATATTTCCCAAAAAACTCATAAAATCCTATTGGGTAATCTCCAACACCAACCCATATCATCACTTCTATTGAAGGAAGAGTTGTGGAGAGGGGGTAGTCATCCATATATATTAGAACCATCCCAAATGTTTTGGAAAACAATTGAAACCTAAAATATCTGAGTGTTAGTAAGGTTATCCAATTTAGGTGGGGTATGTATATAAAAAACATAAAATACATGATATATTTATATCACATAATACCCAACATATGGGTTCACATAAACTTCACTATTCCACACCATATAAAAACCATTGTACCACACACCAAATGTCACAACTACTTTCACCTCTATATGAAACACATCACACAACCACCACACATGTCACTCATTTTCTTCCATTTACTAAGCCTCTTTAATAAAATTTAAACTACCAATTAGTTTAATATTCAATTAATTATTCTAGTTACCACATAGCCATTTCTAGACCAACTTATTTATTTAAAAGACTATTCTGATTCATTTTATCATCTTAATTTATTCCATGGAAAACTGAGTAACTAAATCAACCACCACACAACAACAGTCCAAACTCAAGACAACCATCGCCACAACACCAAAACCTCCATCAAAAAAATTACACATCAACCAAGCCATATCACCACAAAAAATACATATCACAACTTCGGCACAACCATAGCCATCACACACCATTACCACTATGCACCACATTTCATACCATAGTCACACATCTTCCCACTTCTAATCAATTCAAACAATCCACTACATAACATCCTCATGCCTAGAAAAGACCATATGGTCACCTTCGTCACCAAAAAATAACTAAAACCTTATCATGAAACCAAATAAGCACAATCACACTCATCAACACACATCCTAGCTTAAACTTTTTTTAAAGGATTTCATTACTTTACATTTTTATTTAGAATTTGTATTATCACACAAACCAAATTCCATGGGAAACCAATTTATTAACAAAATATTAGTTCATTAGCCCTTTATTTAGTGTGTGATCATATAAAACCACAACAATGTGCTCCAAGAATATCAACTAATGAGCAATAAAGGCCCCCACTAGCTATTATTTTATGTATTGGCAACAAGCCTGCTCAATATCAATAATAACTCATGGAAGCTAAGTAAATAATGTGATACAACCCCATACACATTAGTTTCAATTATTCTAATTAATTATCTTATTTTGACGACCCTTTTAATCCACCCAATGGAAATAAAAATCAGGTAATCCCCACACAAAGCATATAAATAGGTGAGAACAAGGATCTCCTACCTCAAAGAAGCTTTTATAACACATTGTGCACCATAGAGAGAAGAATAAATAGCTTGAAACCACAAACACTCATGGAAACCATATATCAATAACACTACACAAATGTTTTATAAAAAAAAGTTAGCCTAACACATCTCAAACAAGACCAAAATCACCGTAGTGAATCCCTTAGAGAATAATAAGGGAAACATTGTGAAAAGAGATATGAAATCAACACTGATCACCAAGTGATCAACCACGAGAACCTAAGTATCATGGAGAGAGAAGAAGGTCAAAATATTATCCAAAAAACTCATAGGGTTCATCCTAAATAGGAGAGAAGTGAGTGACTGAATGAGAGGAGAATCAGTGGAATTATGTTATAAACAACCTATAAATCGACCAATTTAATGCATAAATTACAAGTATATGTTGTTAGTTCCATGGGTCTACAAAACATATAACATAAAACAAACCTTTAGGCTATAAATTTTTTTCCCTCTAAAAAACATGGAACTTTAGGATGGAATTAACTTACACCGTAATTCCATGTATTGTGTTATAAAACCATTTTTCATACTGATCCTTTTGCAACATACAAGCCATAAACCGTCTTCTTTTGAATATGTAAACTATAAAATTATATCATAATCTATTATTTTATGGTTTAAAAATTCTACTACAGTTCTGCGATAACTCCAAGTTCCCCAAACCACTTCCAGCCTTCTATGAGCACTCTCCGACCATAAAACTTTCAATGTAACGGGTCTAGAAGGCACAAAACATTATATTAGATATCTATCAAATGATTATCATCCATAAGAATAAAAATCAAGCCTAAAGAAAATTATAGGGGTATGAACAACCACCCCATGAGATACCACTCAAGGATCTTGTTATATATCAACACTACCACCATCCAAACAAGTCAAATGAAAATTAATATAAAACATAACCCGCAACCACATCACCAAACAACCACATATCCACCCCTCACTGAGCACAACACCACATCATATAGAACTAAATAAAAACTTCCACATTTCCACATAACCCTGTAAACCTCCACACATCACAAACCAACTTCCATGAAAACTAATACATAGCATTACCTTGAGAACATGAATCAAGGAATTCCATCTTCCATATTATGATATTATCCTCTTTAGGTGGAACTTACTTGCCACATATGTTTAATAATGTAAAAGTATAATGCATCATGATTATGATTCCAGTCCTTACCTTTCTATATTTCAATGTTTTATCGCATATTACATATTACACATCAATATAACAACACAACTCATAAAAAAGAATAAACCAACATCACATCACAATCAAAACAAAACATATCAAATAAAATTCAAAACAAATCTATGTATTGGGAATGAATCTACATTTCCATCTCCCATGTGCTATTTTCTAGGAAAATATGCCTCTAAAAACAATGAAAGGGAATTTAATATCCTCATCGCTCCCTCTCTTGATGATCTAGGATCTCTACTTCCCGCTCCATGAACATTTCATCATCCTCAATATCCAACTATCCATAGTAAATAATGTAGGAGTCATTGTGAAGATACTCATGAAGCTGAGACATGTGTAAGACATCATGGATCCTCTTATAAATGGTTAAGACACAAATTGATATACCACCTCTCCAACAAACCCCATCACCTCAATGTTACCAAAAAAAAGGAATAAATCTTACTCCCCCATCCAAACCTCCAATATCCACATTGAGGGGAGACTCACAATAACACATGGTCTCTAACCTCAAATGATAATGGCCTCCTACTATGATCAACATAGGATTTTTTAATATCATTTGACCACTTCATCCACTCTTGAACCATTTGGATGTTCTCATTCATGCTCTTCAATATATCAAGACCAATAAATATTATTTCCCTAACCACTATCCATGTGAATGGTGAACGACACAATTACCCATACAATACCTCAAATAGAGCCATGATAATGGAATATTGAGATCTATTATTGTATAAAAACATGATAAATGTTAACTTCCTTACCAATAACCTTAAAAATTATTAGATTCATGCTCACAACATGTCCTCTAGCTTCTGGATGCTCCACTCAGTATTCCCATCTTTCTGAGGGAGGAAAATTGTGCTAATGTGCAACTGGGAGAAAAAATCATACTGAAATCACCATCTGGCTCACAACATAAAACTAGGATCTGGAAAATATATGGTGGTCATTTTTACCCCATGGATCCTAACCACATCCTATAGATACATCCTCACAAAACATCATCAGCACTCGATTCCTAGATCATTAGAAAATCGGTACACTTCCTCAATCGGTCCACTATCAACCAAACTATATCACATCCTCCCAGAAACTGGTGTATCCCTATAAATAAATTCATTAATTTGTCATCTCATTTCCACTTTATAATGTCCAAGGAATGTAAACAATCACAGGAACAAGGTCCTACATTTTCACCTAATAAAAAACTAGACACCCCCCCCCCACACACACACACACACAAACAAACTCTTCCACTAACCTTTTCATCCTAACCACCAAATTTATAACCTAAAACCATGATACATCTTTATTAAACAAGTATGTACCAATAAATTTGATCTTTGAAAATCATGAATAACTCTATCATGCATCACATTCAAAATTAAAACCTCTCTTGTAATAACAATTGGATCCTTCCATCCTGTAACTATCCCTCCTGAGTATCATCGTGGATAAAAAGGTTATGCATCACCTCTAACATTGTGTCTCCCCACTAAGACTCCTCAACTAGGTGAATAAAGAATGAATATATAGTCATATAATGAGACAACCATGACCACTTCTCTATTTTAAATGAAGCCGCATTGCCGCAGTTTCTTCCATACCATTCCAAATATTTGCAAAACTCTCAATCCACATCTTCTAGGGACTTTCAACCCAAAACATTGAAGTTAAAATTCAATTTTATTGGGATATAAGATATATAAAATTTTAATCATAAATAAACTCTATCCACCTCAAATGGTGTAGATTTAGATCTATCTAAGAGAAAACACATTCTAGTCTCTTATGGTTAGTGAAAACCATAAAGTTTACAAAGATGAGGTAATCCCACCACAACATCAGTATAAACACAACTACTACTTGCATAATATCATGGCTAGAATAGATACACATTTTAGAACATAACTAACTAAACCCATAACAGGTCACTACCCTATGAAACATCAAGACACATCTCATGCCCAGATAGTAAGTATTATAGAAAACCTAAAACAACACACCCTCCTTAGAAAACTGAAATACAAGTGCATTGACCAAATTCTTCTTATAGTAATAAAAATCTACCTAGAACTGATCACTCCACAAAAAATTTTGGTCCTTCTTATTCAATCCTATTACTGAGGAAATAAATTGAGTAAAATGGGGTACAAACTTCCGATAATAACTAGTCAAATAGAGAAAACTGCAAATCACCTCCACATTATTGGGTATTTCCCAAGAAATATCTATCTTGAACTTTGAAGGTTCAACATACATACCCTTCTGAGACACACCATTCCCATATAAATAATCCTCTCATATCCAAAACCTACATGTCTAAAACATTCCATGCAGTTAGTGATGTCTAAGGACCTTCAAAAAAATATCTAATATTCTCAAAATTCTCATCATTTAACTTCATGTAAATTGTGAAATAATTGATTAATCTAATACTTAATTGGTCCATGATCTCATACAACTAAAGTTTCATGATCCCCATGAACATGGATATTTCTTTTATAACATTGAATGGCATAAAAATGAAATCAATGTGCCCATGCGTACACCTAAACTCAGCCTTCATGATGTCCTCATACTTCACCCTTGACTAGTGATATCTAAACCATATATCAGTATTCAAAACCATGTACCTCATATCAACAAGTTCAATAGATCATTGATCCTTGGTATAGGGTAATAGTTCTTGAATATAACCTGATTCAACCTCTGGTAGTCTATATACAACATCATGCCACCATGCACCATCTTGATAAACAACACTAGATCAACCTAAGGAAAAAAATTGGGTAAGATGAAACCCCTCTACATCATATCATCATCTTGCAACCCCAACTCTCACAACTCCATAGGTTCCATTCTATAGGGATCCGTCAAAATTTGAGATGCAATTGATTATAACACTATCCCAAACTTGTCATCGCATCGTAGGTCTAGTATCATAACCTCATATTGGAAAACATATAGTGACTCCTCCAATAAAACATTTTAGACCCAGATTCCACTGTATGGTTCCCCAAGATCAGTTGGTCACATGGTCTCATGTGCATCTCCCTAAATTCCAAAGGCTTTCAAATAGCAGTGAGGTCCTATAGTGTGTATGTTGATAGACTATGCCCCATTATCTGGGTGTAATGAAACAGTATCAATCATACATATCAAATAGAAGAATAAGTATAAAAGTATGAAAATAGGTAAATAACATGAATAGATAAATAATTCTAGAATTAATCTCATATACAATGATGATCATTCCATGTCTTTACTAAGATAGAAAAATAAGTATACCCAAAATTAGTAAAATACATATATCAAAATATCAAAAAAAACATTTTCTCCAAATAGAATCACAAGACTCATCTCGGTATTGTGCTCCCCTACTCCTAATAATGGCACAAATTTAAGCATCAAACTATTGTGCTTAACCCGATCCCTACTTGTATCTATATAGTCTATCAGGGTACCCAACGGTGGCCTGAATAGGGTGTGAGATACAATACTAATTGGTCACCACCCAAAATGTCTAAAATAAATCACGGCTATGAAATATGAGCTAAAACATAATGAATAGTATAAAATTATATAAGTAATACATGTGAAGTATTCGATTAAAAAGAAACCAAGCAACTGATCTTGTACATCCATACAAGGCTCCCTACAAAACAAGTGTCAAGCTCCTATAACAAAAAAGTGGTAAAAAAGGAAGTAAACGCCATGGAAATTCATTATACCCATATAATCTATATATCAAAACATCCACGGCCATTCCATATAACTAGAAGTGTCACATTTACCATGATTGGTATGTATAATCAATTATTTCACCTTTACCATGGTTGTTCCTTATAATCAGAAATTTCATACCCTGCAAGGCTAGATCCAAGGTATAGTGAACCAAGGAATCCTCATAAAATACCAAGAGCATATCTATGGAAACATAGTTAGACTTGGTTTGGGGTCTAAGGATCATGTCAATATAATGTGTCCACTATTATCCCAAACAAGTTGGATCTAATAGGTAACAAGGCCCAGGGCATCCCACATAATCAAGATCCAAGGAACATTACAGGTCCAAGTAATCCACTACCATTTCCATGACCCATAGTATAGCAAAATCATGGAGTCCTATGTAATCATTAAACATTCAAAACATTTATCATTTCAACAATATATATTCACTGTGTTTACCCACTCATATCACCATTTTAATTCAATTCTATTCCATGGTTTCACCCACTCATATGAACAATTTCTAAATAATTCATTCATGAAATTAAATCAAACAAAATCTTCTTAACACAAGGAAAGGGAGGAAAACCATCTCCCATTCATCCAATTCATTTAAATTCATTTATTAATAGGATTCCTCTAACTTGGGAAGCACTAACTCACCATATGGGTGGTTTAATAAAGACATAGAAAAAAAAATGAAGCTCACATGGAACACCCCATGGGTGGCCTTGATTAGGGTAGTAACCTCCAAAACATCTCAATGGAACTAAAGGGAATCCCAAACATGTCCCATTACATTAAATCTAATTATTAAATTAATTTTAGGGATGAATTTGGAAATTCTGGTGCGTCAAACTATATAAAAAATTATATAAAGCACCAAACCATTTGGGAATGGTATTGACCAGCTACTATAGGTCTGTGGTAGAGTTCCCATCTAGTATTAGCTTTTGATTATACTTAGATAGAGTAAAAATTAAGACCCTAAAAATAAGTAATATTATCTTTCACTTAAATTACTCCATTGATTCTAATAAGAATGAAGAATGGAAAAAAATTAATTGAGTACACACTGGTGTGAATCCAATGGGACTGAAATTGCTTTATTCTAAGATAGGATGGAGGAAATATGGAAAATAAAAAGATTTGGATTTTGAAGGATCTCCCTCATGTAGGTGTTATAATTTGGAAACAAAAAGGAATAGGGTTTTAGTTTTAAACAAAATTTAAGGTAAAATAGAAACTTTTTCCTTAAATACTAGTCCATAAGGTACAGTCATACGGTTGGCCAAACCGTACACCCACTATTGTGCTAAGGGAAAAGCTGCATGGTCACTAAGAATAGTTTGATTAATAGTGTGAAAATCATGCAAAACACTTCTGTTAAAAATTATAGGTGCTCTTATATGGGCTTGCACCTCCATCTGTAGAGTTTCATCAAACTGTGCAGGCACCTCAAGCCCACTATGAATCTTCACACAGTTTCATCAAACCATTCATCTTAGATTACCCAATTTCTATTAACCATGTCACCTAGCTATTTTTCTCCATGATTAATGTTCCTGACTCTAAAAAATCCCCAAACACCCATAATATCCCATAACCTCATAGTGTATTCACATTTGGCCTTAAAAAGAGTTTAAACCAAAACTAAAAATATATGTAGCTCGTATGAAAAATCATGACCTAACAATATTCCCCTTAAAGAAATTAATCCCTGAATTTCCATATCAGTGGTGGTCATGATTAATTTGAGAATAAATCTGGCCACATAGCATGAACATTGGTCTCCCACTCCCAATTATCGTCCTATAAATGGTTGTGCTAGAATATCACCTTTACTAGAGGAACTAACCGGCCTCATAGAAACTTCATGCTCCTATCAACGATACAAATATGATGATTCTCAAAGTATGGATCAACCTGTAACTTCACCTCCTTGATCTAAAAATAATGAGATGAGTCTGAATGATAATAGTTCGGTTGTGATACATGGAAGATGTCGTGCATGGTCGAGTACCTCTATGGTAACTGCAATGGATAGGTTACCCGTCTGACTCTATCTAGAATCTCAAACAGTCCAATATATCTTGGTGAAAGTATAACCTGTCTCTTGAGCTATTTGTGTCCCAAACTTAGTTAGATATATAAAAATACCTCATCCCTGACCTCGAACTCTGGAGTTCAGCTTCATAGATTAATGTAACATTTCTTTCAATATTGTGTAGTAGTCATCCATTTCATGATCAAATAGACCTTCTTATAAGTCTCCTAGATGATACATGGCCCCAGTAAATCTGCCTCACCTACCAATGACTATAACAGTGGTGATCAGAATAGCCTACCATACAAATCCTTATAAGGTTCCATCTATATAGTCTCTTGATATATATTATTTTTGGAGAACTCAACCAGGGGTACATGCCTCTCTCAAGAGACCCCAAAATCTAAGATTCATTCACATAGTTTTTCCTCAAGAACCTATATCATATGATCTTATTGGTCATGATTTTGAGAGTTGTATGTTGTTCTTAGATGAACCTATGTACCCAACTCCCTATGTAAACTCTATTGTAATTAATATTAAAATTGGGCATACCTATTTTAAATGGTAGTGTGTGGGACCTCGTGAAGTCATATTATCCCATAGATATACAACCACCCAATATCATATACTCTGAAGTTCACCTTGATTTAAAGGAGATGTGAATTCTTTGTGAGAATGTCAACAACAACCCACACAACATTGATACCTTGAGGAGACCTTGACAAACCAGTCCTCAAATCCATCATGAAATTATCCCATTTCCACTCAGTAATAGTTAACTAATGTAAAATTCTAGTTAGTGGCTGATGTTATTCCGTTAAATTATCACAGGTATAACACCTCGTAAAAAAATCATATACCTCACATTTCATACCCGGCCACCAGTACTAATAGTGTAAGTCATGATATATCCTGGTGACGTAGGGATGAACGACCCAAACTGAGGTTTGAAACTCCAACTCCATATCCCCACATATATCCACTAGAAACCATATGTGGCCATGGATATGTAGTATCTCATCCTCACCTACAATCCAACAAGGATTTGGTTCCTCACCTTTATTAATCTCATGTAGGGCTTGGCCTTTATAATCTGATAGTTTTCTCATCCTCGCTCTATCCAGTATAGTAGAGTTCATAGCTAAGGATGAAAAATAAGTCTATTGGTAACAATCCTGCACCTCAATGTGCATCTCAAAGAAAAAATAAATAAGCTTCCACTCTCTACTGGAATCCTAGAACACATGTATCTAATTCCTCCGTGTTGGTATATTGGCCACTACATTTTCTTTAATTGGAATGTAGGCCAACTCTATGTAAAAATAATTAAGGTACTCAACTAGACTTTACCACCTTAGATTCAGATTAAGTTGTGTAAATATGTACTTGATAATTTTTTAGTCTATGTACACCGAAAAATGATCTCCTAATAAATAGTTTCTCTAATAGTGAAAATCATGAACAATTGTAGCTAACTCGAGATCACACATCAGGTAGTTCCTCTAATGTGGCCTCAGATACTGAGACCCATATTCCATGACTTTATCTCCCAACATCGGTACTAGTCCATGCCTGAGACCAAATGTGTCACAATACCAATTATAGCTTCTTCCCTTCTCTAAAATAATCAAGACCAATGCTGAATTCAATATCCCTTTCAACTCTTGAAAGGAAATATCGTAGGTATTTTTTCATTCAAAATTTACACCCTTCATATTCAATTATATCAATGGTTCTACTAAGAATGAGTAGTCCTGTATTAAAACCACATAATATCTAGATATCCCTAATAAAAATCATATTTAAAATACATTCTTGGCATACTCCTAGGAAACTACCACTCACACCATCCTTGGGTCAACTAATACTCATGTCTCTAAAATAATATGACCCAATAAGTTAATATTTTTCATCCAAAAGGGTCACTTTATGTTCATAGAATATAACCGATGCACTATCAATGTATCAAAAATGATCTCATAATTTTTGAATTTATCATGTTGATTTTGATAATACACTAAGATATCATCCATGAAAATCACCACAAATGAATCCAGATGTGGATGGGAAACCCATTTCATCAGTACCATGAAAATAGATGGTTCATTCATGAGACTGAATAGCGTAACGAAATACTCATATAGACCATACCTTCTATAAAAATATGTACAAGGTATGTTTGCAGGATGAAGGTGTACTTGGTGATATTTTGATCTCAAATAAATTTTCAAGAACATGTAATCTCCTCAAAGTTGATCAAAAGGTTAATTTATCTGTGTAAAGGGATACTGGTTTTTAATAGTCAACTGGTTCAATTTTGGGTAATCCACACATAGATAAAAAGTAGCATCCACCTTTTTCACAAAAAATACTGATAAATCCTATGGAAAATATTGGGTTGTATAAACCCTTTTTACTAAAAAACCTTGAGCTACCTCTTGATCACCTACAACTCTGTAGTAGTCATCTTGTAAGGAGTAATGGATACCAGTACAACTCTAGGAACTAGCTTGATGGATAACGCAACCTCTCTCTTGAGAGGTAAACTCGAAAAATTTTCCAAGACATGGACCCTGATACAATAAACCACTATATGGAAATCATCCTAACGTGCCCCCTGATTATCTAGATAAAAACTAGAAATCTAATATATCATCCATCCTAGGCCATGATGATGTGGTCTAGTTCATATTTCCTAGACATTCCATTAACCCATGTGACTATAAATTGTTCTCTCTGGTGATGTGAAAGTCACCCTTTGATGATAGTAGTTAATATAATCTTGATAAGATACATACTGGTCAATCATATGTATGATTTCAAACCCGGTCATCTGAAGGAAAAATAAATTCCAGTTGAAGAGACACCCACCAATCTCAAGGGGAACTCCCTAAACTAATGAAAATATTCCATTATGATCCCCAATAGAGTTTAAAGAATCATAACACCCTCTGAAAACTGGAAAAAAATCCCAAGTATTTCCACCACAATTATACATATGAAAAAATAAATTCACTTATATTAAATAGAGAAGAAAAAAGAGTAGAGGATATTAAGATCATACATCTCCCCCATATATGGTCTCACGCCCTGACCCTCTAGTGTAGGCTATATAGAATTGATTTGGCTTGAACCATGGTCCTATGACACAATCTAATTACCAGTGTAATACCTCTCTACAATCTTGAGACAATGAGTGTCTGGATACCTTGTCCATGACCACCACCACCTTGACATGATCGACCGGTACTACTCTAAATCCCTACCAAACATGGAGCAGTGAAACCCACTTCAGAACCTATTGTTAGAACTAAAACCCTACCACTGATTTCTAAGGCTATGGTCCTATAGAAAAATTTCACATGGCCCATCCTGCCTCAATATCAACACTCAATTAGGCCATGATCTCCCTAATTCCTCACATTTCCACATCTTCTATAATGATAACAGAAAAATGAACTGCTTACATTAGCCACCTAGAGGGTTACAATCTTATAATAAGTCTCAAAATGTCTCTTTATTTCACTACAAGTCAAACCACAAGGTTGAGAGACAATACCTCTCTGATATATTCCCCAATATTCCCTATATTCCTTCTCTCTCATTAGAACCTAATTGACAATTTCATCAATAGTCATCAATCGGAAAACATTGACTTGAGATCGACTAGAATTTTAGATACCTTCATCGAAGAATCTCACCCTTGATAACTCATCAGCAATTTTTTCTAGTGCAAAATGCTAAACCTCTTTAGAGCATGATGAATACTCCATAAAAATCATAGTGCCCTACTCTAGATGCATGAACTCACTATCCCACTCTACTCTCATTGTATCTGAGTAAAATTAGTCATAGAACCTAGTTTTGAAATCAACCAAAACCATATCTCACAGCCTGTCAGCTTGGTTCATAACATCCCACTAGCACTTTGTTTCTCCCAGAAGCATAGAAGTCATGAGTTTTACTCTCCTCTTATGAGGTGCCTCTAGATGCTCTAAGATTGATATGGTAGTCTAAAGCCACAAATCAGTAGCATGTTGACTTTCATCCCTCGAAAATGTAGAAGGTATATACTGTTATAACACACATGTTAGCTCACCCATAGTTAAGGAAACAATCGGTTCCCCAAGAAAAGTCTACATGAAGTAGAAAAACCCCTCATGAAATTTTTCCTTAGCACCTATGTATAGAAAAACTACTGGTTCAAAAACTAAAACTATAGGAGGATCAATTGGTAGCCCATGTCCGACCACTTTCAAATCATGATCTTCATACCCTCATGGCGTAAGACTAGAGGTCGTTAGGGTGACATATCTCTGTAATGCCAAAAAACACCTCAGAAAGATTCGATATCAAAATTTCAAAGCTCAAAGCATAGGAAAGATCAAAACCTTCCTATAAATAGGTCATACCAAACATCCTTCTCCTAAATACAGGTCTGGTAAAAATAAACAACTATAAAAGTCACTGGAGACATTTCCTACTACCCACTCAAAATTTGGGTCAAGTTCAAGTTTATATTTCACATTTTTTAATTTCAATTTGATTTCATTATCATTTAATATTTATTTTTAAATTTTTGAACCAAATGGTTCACCAATTTTGATCCATAAGGGACCATACTCCTCATGAACTGAAATATGGTGTCCACCTAATCCATATCATAAGACATTATAGTCCATGTGACTCATGTTTCATGACTCAACATGACAAAATTAGATTCTTAGGGTGTCTACTATAGCCTAATCAGGAAATCAATTCTTAGGTTACAATAAGGGTACTATATACCAACCATGTTTCTCAATCCAATGTAAATATCATCTAACAAATTAGTAGGTATATCTATCACAAAACCTATCATAACATCACGAAAAAAAAATCAATGCATCCTATGTGGAATGGAATAATTCATGGAATGTGATTCTAGTAAAGTGCCTAAAATAATTCATGAGATGGAATACCTATGTCTCATAGAGTTTAAATAGAAATAAAAACCTCAATCATAACAATGATAACATTATAATTCAAGTTTATCCCCAAATAGTGAAATCAAATCAACTATAAAAGTCAAAATCTTGAAAACATCAATTTTCATTCGAGGCAATTTGGATTTTCCCAATATTTGGGTTAGATACTCTAATGCACACCTAATTACCAAATTCCAATTCTTCCAAATCCCCTTTAAATGGTCTCAAAAGTATAAATCAATAAAAGAAAACCTTTTTTACAAGTTTCAACCTCTCAGACCTAGATTCCACTGAATTTTATATCATGATCAGTTGGTCACATGGCCTTAAGAGCATATCCTCGAAAGCTAGAGGCTGCTGAATAGAAACAATGACCTAGGATCTTTCTATGGGAATAATATGCCCTATTATAATATTGTAATGTAGTGGTAACAATTATATAGATTAAATAGTGAAAGCAGTATAGCATTCAGACAATAAATAAACTTCATGAATAGATAAATAATTCTAGATGTAATCTCATATAGAATGATGATCATGTCATGTGTTTACAAATGATAAAAAATTGTTCTACATGGAAGAATTACAATACTAGTATCAAAATACCAAAAATAACAACAATAAATATTTCTTGAGAGAGTTACGAGCCTCAGTTTAGTCTCATGATCCCCTACTCGTAAGCATGGAAAATTCAAGAATCGAACTTCAGGTTCTTTCCATAATCCCTTCTTGCATCTATATATACTATTCGGCTACCCAATGGCAGCCCAAACATGTTTTGAGATACAATCCCAGTAGGTCACCACCCATAGTGTCTATAAAAAATCTTGGTTGTGAAATATAAGATAAAGTATAGTGAATAATATAACAAGAATAGTAGTGATATAAGTATAGTGCCCAAGGAAAAAATCAAACAAGAAAGTGATATTTTACAACTATACAAGGCTCCTTGTAAAAAAGGTGTAAATATCCTATAACAAGGTAGTAGTAAAACAAAATGAATTGAACACCACATCTATGAAGTATACACATCATATAATATCACCCATGACCTGGCTGTGTAATCATAATATTAAATAAACCATGGTCAGGCTGTATAATCAGAAGTGTCACATTTACCACAACCGAGCTGTATAATCAATGATATCACATTTACCATGGTTGTTCCCTATAATCAAAAATTTCAACCCCAAAAATAATGGATTCAAGGTATAGTGAACCAAGGCATCCTCAACGAGTCCTAGAAGCATCTCAATGGAAACTCGCTTATACTTGGTTTGAGGTACAATGAGCATGTCAGTAGTTCATGTCCATTGTGAGCCCAAACACACTTGATCCATTGGTAGAATGTCCTAAGTCATACCATGTAATCAAGATCCCAGGAGAATTATAGGTCCAAATCATCCATTATTATTTATATAACCCATGGTGTAGCACACTCAAGGCATCCTATGTAATCATTAAAAATTAAAATCATTTATCATTTCAACAATCCACATTCAATGAGTTTACCCACTCATATAACCATTCATATTCAATTCCATTACATGTGTTTACCCAATCATATACACAATTTATAAATAATTCATCCAACCAATTCAATCAAAAAACATATTATTAACACATGGAAAGGGAGGCAAACCATCTCCCATTCATCTAATACAATTCAATTCATTTATTAACAAGGATTATCAAAATAGGAAAGCACTAACTCGCCCCATGGGTGGTTTAGAAAAATCATTGGCAATGGAAATTTACATGTCACACCCCATGGGTGGACTTGGATGGGGTAACAAACTCCAATGTATCTCAAAGGAACTAAATGGAATCCCTCACATGTTCTATTACTTTCAATTTATTTATTCAATACATTTTAGGGATAACCCTGGAAATTATAGCAATAATCATTATGGAAACTGGCTCTATAAAGAACCAAACCATTTGGGAAAGGTATAGACCACCTACCATAGGTCTGTAGTCAATTTATTATCCAATTTTAGCTTTTGATTCAACTCAAATCTAAAGAAAAATGAAGAACGCATGAAGTACCTAGAAATGGGGAATATTAGATTGCGCTTCAATAACTATGCTGATACATAAAAGAAAAAATAATGAAAAAAAAAGAATTTATTACTCACCAGTGTGAATATAATGAGACAGACAGTGCTTGAATCATATATCTAATAGATAAATGGTGGAAAAGATTAATATTTGGCTCTTGAAAAAGATCCCTCGCATAGGTGTTGTCCGTTGGAAATGAAAGGGAAGAGTGTTTTAGGTTTAAAAAATTTAATGTAAAATAGGTATTTTTTCTCAAAATATAGGGTCACATGGTTTTCCCACATGGTTGTCTAAACTATTTTCCAACCATGTTCCCTCTTTTGTGCTATGGGGGAACTTACACGGTCAATGTGCATAGTTTTACTACTTATGAGCAAACTATACAAAGCACATCTATTAAAAAATATCGATTCCACTCTATGGGTTTGTGCCTCTATCCACATAGTTCATTAAAACTATGCGGGGTCCTCAAGACCACTATCCAGCTATGTACAATTTCATTAAACCATATGTCTTGGGGCTCACTGTTACCACTAACCATCCAGCTGGGATTTTTTCTACAAGAGTTGAGTTATGGGCTCTAAACAAACCCCAAACACCCCCAATACCCCCCATAACCTCAAAGGGTATTCAAATTAAGTTGTAAAGAATATTTTAAACCAAAACTAAAAATAATTTTCCCTCATACGAATACCTAGGATCTTATATACACAAACCAAGGAATTCCCTCCATTTGGGATTACACTGATAGCTACACCAACTGAGACAAAATAGGCTCCACTTTCCTACCACCCATCTAATAACCTCTCTCACTGAAAAACACCACTCTTTGAACCTCCACATCATAAAGTGAAACTCTCCTCTAGAAAATTTCAATGAATACATGAATGATTTACAACCAATCTATGCTAATGATGACATCATATGGGTGTATCTGTAATAATTAGATTTCTCCCACTTACTGGTGTCACCCCATCACTAATATACATCCATGGAACACATCATAAAAATAATCATAACATCCAATAAGTGTAGAAAATAGAAAGGTATATGGAATTATTTCTATATCTAGTCCCAAAGCACACACCAAAGTAGGATCATCAAAGGAGTGAGAGGATCATGAATCAAATAAATCATGGATAAGGGTAGATGATAAATCTATCATACCTCAAACACCTCCTACTTTTACTAGAACATCCACCTCTAACACATGTATATGACCATGCTCATAACCTATAGCTATATTCTTGGAGCCTCCACATCCATGCTCAAGAATTAGTCCCTATGGATGGGGACTATCATGAGGCTAACCTCTATCAACACCACCTACCCTCAGATACTGAACAAGGTTTGGTGGTCCCTTCTGCAAAAAAAACATTAAAGGAAACTATTATTATTACTAAAAATGACAATGAACACCCACCTGATATTGGCCTTCCTGATTAGTTAGACATTGATCCTGACAATTCCCATATACTATATAAAGATAACATGAAAACAAGAAACCTATGTTACTTTATTGGGAACCACCATTTCCCAATGAATATAAGGAGATCTTCCACAAACCGAACCCCACTAGTCGAAACCCTTACTTTCTAAATACCCATGGTCCACTACCTGAATACCTTCTCCTCAATATCCCCTACTAGATTCTCTTTCAATGAATAAATCCCAATGAAATAATCAATGTGAAAACCTAAAACTTTTTTTTCAACTTAGTATACATTAGGAGTGTAAAGAGTGTGACCTCATTCCTGATCACAGTCAACAAACCCTCCTATAAAAACTATTCTCTAGACTCCTCATGTAAGAAAACATCTACAAAAAAGTCAAAGAGTTCATTTAGCTAGATCCCATTCCTAACCATGACCAAAATTCACTATTTAAGGGAGATAAATTACTAACACTTGTATACCATCATTTTTGTTGATAGGAACTACACCATAAATTCCCTATCGAAGTATGGACACAGCACAACTGCCTCCTTATGGCCACCAAGGTATAGTGCCCAGAACTGATTTGCATCTCCAAACAACTAAAAAACTATAAATGGAAACCAAAACTCAACTCATTCTTAGTTTTGACTAAAATAATTCTTCATCTCCTTCATTCAATTATTTTGTCTCAAAATCTGAGACACTTCACTCAAAATTTCACAAAAACTTCCACTAAAAGACACACAAATCCCACTACCAAACCACATCCTCCTATTTTAGGTCATCCCTCTAATGATCAATGAGATAATCCTATTAAACCTCAACTTACTAGAAAAATCTTGGATGAAGAGACAGATCCATTCATGAAAATAAAGGATAATTCCAAATCCTGATATCATGGAATTTTATTAAATATTCTTTCTTTAATTAATTCTATTTTCCTACAAAAACCAAATTTGAACACCAAAAAAATAAATCATGATTCTTATAAATCTCCTTGGTCTCTACCCTACAAAATTTTCCAACTCACTTTGTATCTTAACAAGATCAATTTTTTGCAATGAATTATGAGTTAGGTCTTAAAATTCCATTCCCTAGCCAGTCTCCCTGACCTATTCCAAGCACTAAGATCAACTGGAATTGTTTCCCAACCAACCCATGAAAACCTCATAGAGACTAACTCCAAAATTCATCTAATTTATCAATAACAACTTTTATACCACTCTTCCATAACCCCCTCCCTTCAAATATTTTTCATTAATGAAAGATATATAATGACCCCTGAGTCCCACCTCTAGTAGGCCCTAGGTTGGAAACTAGAACCAAGGGTGAAAATTTATCACATATGGGAGGAATTACCCTCTATAAATAAAATAGAATTTTTATATATGATAAAAACTACAAAAAACATCATTATATAATATAAAAGTAAACAAAAAACCATCCTACAATGAATGAATAGAAACAAACCTATATAATAAAAGACTCCAAAGTATAACAATAGATGATTCTATGGAAACAACTCAATAGATAATCCAATCCATTCTAGTAGTGTCTAAATACATTCCCAATATCCTTTTTGAAACCTAAAAAATAGTTTATATACATTGTGGGAAAATAAATGTTTAATTAGTTGGAATATCCAAGATCTCAAGTGCACATGTAAAAACAGAATGCTAATGGGATAGTGAACAATCAACAGAACCAACAAGCAGCTAAACAGGTAAAATAACCATTCTAGAATCACCATGCCTCACTAACCAAGTCACACATTCAATATATTAATATAGCATTGAGATAATAACAAAGGATGGTTCCTTTCTTCCACCACCTCACTGATTTTACATTCCCACACCCCAACCTGGAATGTCATGTACTATCATCAATTCTATACATATCACATCACATACTACATCACATTGTGTCTTACTTGAAAACACCAGGTCTATATCTGATGTGGTTCAGGATGCATCCCTACCTATAACACCCTCACAAGTTCTAGAATCATGTTATATCATTATATATCACCACCTCACAGGTCATCTTGCCTGAAGACACTTGGCCCATCATAGAAAATCTCTCTATAACCAAGGAAGTAGTGTATCATGAATGTGAAGTAAATTAACCTCATTACATCATCCTAACACACATAACCCCCACCATATATCACATCACATCAGTTTCTCACCATGTCACATTTCACCATAAAACACATGGGCCAACACTGATGGATAATCGCTGACACCAACCCATATCATCACTATGGTTGAAGGATGAGTGATTAAGAGGGGGGTACCCATACATAAGTATCTCCACCATCCCATATGTTTGGGAAAACACGTAAAACCCATAACCTATGGTAATATGAAAGGTTATAAAACTCATGTGGAACACGTATAGAAATAAAATAAAATATATGATATATAGATATCCCATAATAGCCAACATATGGGTTCTAATCAACCGCACTATCATACACCACAAACCAACCTTCATAACCTATACTACCATTGTATACAACACATCACACAAACACCACACAAGAAACACATATGATTCTATTTACTAAGTCTCTTCACTCACATTTACACTACCCATTTTTTTAATGTTAAATTAATTAATCCATTTACCACAAATCCATTCCTATCACATCTCATTTATTTACCATCCTATTTTGTTTAATTATATCATCTTAATTTATACCATGAATAATAAAGAAAATAACACAACCACCGTACAAAAACTCTCTCAACTCATAAAACTCATCGCTAAAACATTACAACTACCATCTTTATCATACCATATCAACCAAGAAATCAACCCACAAAAACCACATATCATAACTTCCAGACAACAACAACTTCCACAAACCACTACCATTTCAAACCAAATCTCATACCACAGACACTTTCTACCCACATCTCATCCATGCCAGCCAACCTCCACATCAAAACCCCATGCATGAAAAATACCAACTGATCACCTCCATCATAGCACAACATCCAAATCCATAAAGGGAAACAAAAAACGAACACCCATATACAAAAATACACATCCCAAATTCTACATTTATTTAATGGATTTTATTTTTTACTTATTTATTTATCATGGTTATTACAACACAAACCAGATATAATTAAAAACCAATTTATTAACCAAATATATATTTATTAGAATTTTATTTAGGTTGAGATCATATAACAGTAAAACAGGGGTCTCAAGGCATCTCAACTATAGTCCAATAAGGGATACTGACAATCGTTACTTTCAATATTGGCAACAAGTATTATCAATATCAACAATGATTTATTACAAAGAAGTAAATCAAGTGATATCCCCCCATACCAACCAGTTTCAAATATGACTACTAATTATCTTATTATGAAAACCCTTAACATCCACCCAAAGGAAATAAAAACATGAAATCCTAATGCATAGCATATGAAAAGTTGATAATGACGATCACCTACCTCAAAGAAACATTCCTCACTCATTTCTCACCATGGGAAAAAAATAAAATTCATAAAAACCCCAACTACACATGGAAACCCAGGATCAACCAACATCACACCAAAGGGTTATCAAAAACACATCCTAAAAAAACCCAAAAACATAAAAGTGAATCCCCAAGACATTAATGAGGGTAAATAATAGTAAAATAGAAAATAACTCACCACCAATCTCTAATGAACAAACATAGAAACCCAAGGATCTAGGTGAGGGAAGTAGGGCTAAAATTCCTCCCAAAATTGGCTAGGGTTCATCTACAATGAGAGATTGGTAAGTGGATGGATGATTGGAGAATCATCTGAATTAGGTTTATTAATTATCTATAACTCCCCCAATTTATTGAATAATTAAATTTTTATGTCATAAATTTCATAAACTAAAAAAATACATTGTAAAACCAAACTCTAGGTTGTAAATTTCATTTTCACTAGAAAACATGGAACTTCAAGATGAAATTAACATTTCCTATAAATACTTGTCTTACGATGTAATACAATTTTTCATTCCTAGTCCCTCACTACATACATGGCGTAAACCATTATCTTCTCAAACCATAAAATAAAATCTTATAACATTAATTACACTTTTAAAGTTTGATAATTCTGTTTTAGTAATAATATACTTGAAACTCCATTGATCCTCCTATAGCCTCATTTGAGAAATGTCCAACCAAAAAACTAGAAATGAAATGTTTTGGGAATGCACATACCATTACAATACACTATATATCATAGATCATAAAATTGAGTCATGGAATAAATATAATAAGTTCATAAGACATGAAACATAAATTGATTGAGGAATATAATATTTGAGAGAATAACAATTGAATAAGATCTATATTTTCATTTTAAAAATAATCATATAAAATCATATGTTATGGCTACCCACCAAGGTATTAATTACATTTCAGAATTGGAATAACCTCTTGGGTACCAACATTGGACTTATGATAAACTCCCGTGTACTCTATTTAGTCTATGTATTACCTCCTATATACCATCTTTATTAGGCTTTAAATAACCTCCCATGTACCCATTTTTTAGGCTTGGGATAACCTCCCATGTACCCTTTTTGTTAACAAAACATTAATCTTTAAAAAATAAATTAGAGGGATATATGATTATGTTCCCACCAATAACATAATCAAAATCATACATATGTGTTACAAATGATCATAAAACATTATTCATTTCATAACCCATTAAAATGAAATGGTTTTTGTAATCATTTCATCATAGTATAACCCATGGAAATGAAATGGGTTTCATAACCCTAATTTCATCATTATCATAAACCATCCATAGAAATTATAAGGATGGTATAATTAGATTATATACCAAGTAAATTATAATAAACATCTGAGATTATTATTTTTAATGAATATAAATACCATAAAAATAATATTTAATCATTTTTGGGGAAAATAAACTTTCCGTGTTGAAATCACTTCATTAAAATATAAAAATTTCTCAAATATTAAAGAAACAAATTTCTTTGAAAATAAACCTGGAAACATGTAATGTAATATTTTAATCATTGATCATTCATTATGGTAGGTAATACCATTCATTTTATACATGTTAAAATAAATATTACTTTGGAATTTTCAGTAAAAATTCAAAAGTACCTTATTCAGAAAATGAAAAGAAAATAAATTTTAAACTATATTTTAAAAATAAAAAAATGGGTAAAAATTAATTTAAAAAATATTTGGAGAATAGTAAAATTATTCTTGAAAATATTTTTAGAAAACATAGACATGAAATAGAAAGTATTTTCAATTGAATAGATAAATAAAGTCGGCTTCTCCAAAAAAAATTCTTTAGGTATCATGAGTATTTAAAGAGAGAAAAATTAAAGGAAAATAATTTATTTTCAATATATAACTTTAGTATAATGAATGTAATTATTTTCTTGAGATATATATTTTATGATTTCATCATCATATGCATAATCATAAACAATCCTAATAAACTATGGGATTATATCACAAAACCCTTACCTCCTCCAATGGCCCAAAGGCCTTCATTTTTTTATTGATTTTGATAATCCACCTTTCAAGGGGTGAGTTGGAACACTTAAAAGGCTCGTAGGTGTAAGTATTACATGGCCCATAGGCCTTAGAGTAATTCATTTCCTGTAGGCTTCAAACGTTACATACAACCCAAAATAACTACTTGGAATTACTCCTCCCTAGCATCTTCATCGTGAAATCAGCTCTCCACCTTCACATGGTTGTTCAGCTAGGCTTTCTTGTGCATGCACAGGCTTGTCCCGATGGCAGGTTCCATACCCTCTCATTCTTGCAATCTGTTTAGCTTCTACTATGGTGAAAGCTTATTTCTCCTCCTCATTCTGAAGTTTGTTCCTTGTAGGTTGTCTTGTTTGAATCTACACTTAAGGTGGCCCGAAGGCCTTGAGGTGGCCTGAAGGCCTTACTGACCCAAAGGCATGGGTGGCCCGAAGGCCTTGAAAGACTCAGGGACCAAATCGTTGGCCCGAAGGCCCAAATGGGGTAATATTCCTGACTGCTACAGTGCCAAACAGTGCCTACTACAATACCTTCTACAGTTTTGCACAGTTCCTGCTACAGTACCTACTACAGTGGTTTGGAAATTATCCTCTACCTGGATTTGATCCCAGGTCTCCTAGATGCACTTAAGGAGTCCTCACCAACTGGGCTGACGCTCATGTACCACAAAACCCTTACCATTTTGGTAACTTTTAAATCATAAGCCCCATGAAATAATGAAAATTATATAGATATGTATATCTTATAATTTTTATGATAATACTAATAAAATATATTCATTGGAAATATATACACAACAAAAATGAGACAAGTGGTGAATAAGGCATGTATCCCATGGAAATAAAAGTGAGATGAAAATCCCTTACAACAAGTCTTGACATTCATTATACATGTTCAATCCTCATTTATAATTAATTTAGATTTATTATAGATATAAAAAATAACCATAATCATATATTTCATACCATATATTATTTACTTATAAACTATTATCAACTATTAATTAACAATTATTTGTTAAAAACAATGTTTCGGGTAATAATTGCTTTGTTATTATTGTATGTTTTGTTCCATGTACTTTGATTATGGTATCATCATCTCCAGAATTTTAATAATGATATAAATATCATATATATTCATTATATAAAAATTCATATTCATCCATAATAATATATATAGGAAAAAGGATTACACCTTTCATGGAAATAGTAGGTTGTACGTATGTATAAACGTTGTTTCTGTTATTCGATGAATGAAAAAACAACGAAAGGTAAAAAATAATTCACCTTTACAAAATAATTTTTAAATCATATATATAATATATATCATATAAATTTTTTAAAAAAATTATTATTAGAATCTATTTCAAAATCAAATGAAAGACGTATCACATCACTTTGTGGTGGCGGTAGTCCACACGTACACACGAGCAATGCTATCATTTTACAACAGATTGGAAGGTAAGAAGGTAGATGTCATATTATAATTATTTCATAAATATCATATTTATACTTTAAACGCATCATTAGATCATGTTGTGAGATATGGTGATGGAAAAATAATTATAACAGTTGGCAAGGTGATAGTCCATCATATACATGATCAATAGTTTTGTTTTCCATTTGATAGAAGAGAAGATTCATATAGGTCATTTCATTAACATAAGAACAAATCAATATATATAAGATAGAATTGTTATTATTACTTTATAAATTAATAATATTTTAATTAGTTTTATGAAGAAGTAAAATGAAAATATAAGGTTAAGAATTATACCTCTTCTTTGGAGAACATCTTTAAGTTTATACCTAAATCCTTCCTAGGAAAGTTTTATGATCAAACTTGGGACTCTAGGTAATTTAGAGATCTAAGGAATGGATTTGGGTAGGTATTTTTCAAACCTATTTTTTTAGGTGTGAAGAAGAGATGGTATAGGGTTCCATTTTATAATTGAGGTGAGAGGCACACTTGTAATATTTCAAAATTTTACAATATTTTCACGTCACTTTCATGGACATAAGGTTCCCAATAGATCATTATTTAACCTTATATGAGATAAGGTGTATATATTTCCATAAAAGGAATAAAAAATGTTTTTATTTAATTTTAAAAACTATTTTTTAGTTTAACCCCTCCCTGAAAATCCTTTTTTTAACCTTAACCACGGTAATTAATTTTCTTATTTTTACTATTCATTATGAGAAATAAATACATCGGCCTTATTACCTAATATTAATTATTTTCACTCATAATATTTAATCCATTTAATCAAATTCAATTCACAAAATTATAATAATTTAATTTAACATTAAACCTACAAATATAATGAAAAGGTGGTTTTCTAAAGAATTTTTTTTGTAATTATAAAATATTTTTATATAATAACTCATCATGAGTATGATTATAATGAAATAAATTAGATTTATAATATTATAATTAAAATAATTTTAATTTTAATACATTTATGAAAAATATTCTTCTTTGTAAATGATTTAAATAGAAAAGGTTGTTTTTAATAAAAATCAATAATTCTTCACTATTCATTGAAAAATTAATCTTTTCAAAAAAAAATCAAAAATTATTGCTAATATGATTTTTACATTTTGTTTTAAAAATATAAGTTAATTTTTAAAAATCATTTTCAATTGGTAAATTTTAATTTTCCAAAAATTATGAAAAACGGTACAAATCCGTTTATAAAAAAAATATAGTTTTTAAGCATGAAACTATATTTATTCATATCCCATGCCTAAAAAAATATTATATGAATGATAAAATATTTGACTTAATATATATGTATATATATCATTAAAATCATTCAAAACAAGTGGTCAATTTAATAAATTAAGATAAAAACACAATTCTCACATAAAAATTGTTTTTCAAAAAAACATTTCTTTTACATTCAAATGATTTTTATTTTAATTTATAATAAATTTATAGAAAATAAATTTATTTCATACATAAAAAAACAATATAATATAAATTATTTATTTATTCATATTCATATCTTCTAATTTAATGTCTTTTTTGTAACTATTATCTATAATAATAATAATATAATAATTGTATATCAAGGTTCATTTAAACACGGTGTTGCATGTAACACATGCTATCAATGAAATTAAATTTATTTGAAAAAATTAATTTCATAAAATCTCATGGTGTTACACTAAACAACCAACTAAATAATCTAAACATCATCAAAATAAGTTTCAATAATTAAAATAAACATGATAATCAACATTGGAGAAATTATCTTATAATATCATATATCATTTATCACAAGCCCCATGACATTACACTAAGAACCACATGAATCCAATGACCTAGAAATTGTGAAATACACTATATCACGATGTGTTCTTTTGATAATAATATCCTACAAAAGATGCACCTTCATATATATTTTCTATTTTCCTTTTTTATTTTAGTATATGAAAATATTTGGTGTTTCAAAAATAATTCATTTTGTATTTTAGGTCAGCTGAAAAAATGAAATTCTAAATGAAAAAAAAAATCAATTTAAATTTTCTTTCTTAATGATAGATCTATTTTATGAGTTTTTGTTTGTGAATTAAACATCCATTTATCAATTTATAAAACATATAATTTTATAATTTCACATATTTGTTATATTAAATTATTTCATTTATTTAAAACACTTATAATCAAATATATAATAATGGGTTGTTAAGAAAGAACTATATTTTTTGAGACTTGAGTTATATTTAGTGTTTCTCTCATGAAACCTCCATTTAGATGGACAATGTTTGTTTATTTAATATTATAGGACTCGTAGTTGACTAACTAATGCACCATTCTATATTCCTATTATGAATCTTCAAACCATAACACTAGAGCTTAGTCATTTTTTCCACCTTATCAAATGTCATATTGATGTTCACTCTAAATAACTATTTTCTATAATGCCTTATAAAACATAGATCATAGATTCTCAACTTTATCATGACCTTCTTATTTGAATGATAAAGTTCTTTTTGTGTTCAACTGTTGAAATGTATCTTAAACATGATAATTTATTGAAAAATTTCTATTAAATCAAACTCACTATTTTAATATATACATCTGATTTAGAAAATAAATGGATCGGTTATATATGTAAATATATATATATATATTAATCCTTGTACTAAATTTACATGTGGAAAAATTATAATATTTATTATATTAATTTTATATATACGTTAAATGTTTAATAAGATTCCAAATGATGTTTTGTATTAATACATTTATAAAACACATTCAACAATCCTATAAGGAGAGCTAGTACATTGATAAAAGGATGTTTGAGACTATCTAATAGAGCATAAGCTTACAAAATGATCAAATATGTCAAGTGAAAGCCTAAATATCCAGTATCTTTCCTCTGGTAGGAGTTGTCATAACTTATAGAAAAATAATTAATAAAAATATAAAAATGGACATTTCATATTTGAATAAATGTAATAATTATTTAAATAATCATAAGATATTGAACACTATATTTTGATAATGTATTGAATCATTTTATGATTTTATTTAACTCCATAATGTCCGTATTAAAACAAATTTTGGATTGAGTATTTATATTTGTTTTAATTTTGAATGGTTTGAAATCTATGGAAATTAAAAAAAAACATAACTAAATTAATATAAATACCTTAAAAAACTAAAATAAAATAAACAAAATAATTTGGTTGAGTTTTTCACTGACCTCAAGTTTAAATTGTGTGTTTCATATTCAAATCTCCTTTCCCAAAATTTTCATTGATATTTGACAATTTCATGAGTTTTAAAAACCATTTTTCATCAAAGGAAACTAACAAAAAACGAAACTAATTAATAAACACTAAATAAAGGATTTAAAAAATGTAATTTTACATGGAACGCCTCACTCCTACAAATAAGGTTGAAAGAAAATTAATTTTTTTATTATTCATCATTTAAAATTATTAAAAAATTATAAATGTTAACATTTAAAAATTTTTTTAAATGTGTTCAGATATCATATGTGTGTGTGTATGATTTTATAAATAATTTATAAAAAATAATTATTAATTAAAATTTATAAACATATTTTTTCATATATATATATATATATATATATATATATATTTATAAATTAAATATTTTCAACGTTATATAAATATATATATAGGGTACAAAAAATTCCATTCATAATGATTTAATACACACACGTGTACATATTGATATATAAAACATATATATATATATATATATAATGATCATGATGTTCATATTGTAAATATTTTAAAATAAACTATTGATTAATTTTTATTATAAATATTTATAATATATCATTAAAAATTATTTATAAATTGAAATCGATCATAAAATTCATTATTTTTATACATTAATATTTGTTAAACATTTTTATGACATAATTATTAATTTATCATGTCTCTAAAATCAATAAAGAACTCCAAGGATACTCCAAATATATAGATTTATAGTAGAATAATGAATGTATTCAATTTTATATGATTGACTAGGATTTAAAATTCATAACATTAAATAGAAAAACCTTGGCACTATAATATAGTGATATTTTGTTATTGTTACATTTTTTCTATCATTGTTCATTTTTTACCATCATTCAGCATTCTACCACTATTCTTTATGTTCTTGAAGAACTTATTGAAATAAAAAAAATTAAATAGAGATAGGATCAAAAGGAAGAATATATTCCTTTTCAATTTTTATAGTCTAATAATTTCCATTACCCATCCTTATATAAAATTCCAAATCCATTACATTATTCTATAATTATTTTATTGAATGTGATTAATCATTGCATAAATAAAATTGAGAATGATAACTAACCAATCAATACATACTTGTGATAGTTTTCTTAATTGGAATCAAAAATATATAATAATTTCTATATTGAATAGTATATTAAATAAAACATATAATTTCTATTAATAAATATTAGAAATTAAATTTTTATGTATCATGTATATATAAATAATATTAAATTATTACTTTCTATATGTATTTTTTAGGCATGGAAAGCCACAATCAATATGAAGCAATTGTAAAACCCTAAACTAGGTGTTCCATGTTAATCTAAAAAACAACATAAAGTTCAGACCAATTAACAAAAACATTAGAGTTAACCTTTCCCCACTTAATATTCTAAACCAAAGATAAAAGGTTATAATTAGATCCTTTGAGAATGATTTGTTTAATATGAGAAAAAATAAAAACTAGATTCTATAAAAAACATCGATAATTATTATTATAAGTGTATACCTTCTTTTAAAAATTATTATTAATTTTAAATCAAATAATATTAAACATTATTTGAGGAATAATTAATTAATATTTCATTATAAATCTTATAAATATCATCCATATCTCTATAAGGTCCAAAAATATATCCTTTTGAAACTTTCTCTTTTCCATCTGTGATTAACTATATCCATTACATCTATACTGATATAATAATCCCTAATCTCTAATTATTTGAGTAGTATTTTTAATTATACTTCTTCTTCAGTGTGATGGTGAAACCATCATTATCAACAATAGGTTTGTAACCTTTATAATGTGTTGAATATTTTACTAATAGAATTGTATTGATCTTATTTTTATATTCATTCATTTATCCATCAATGATAATTTGAGGATTGGTATAATTATCCATTCCTCTTTGAACATATATAGTGGGATAAGAATTAATATTGTTAACCACTGTCTCAGATGTTTTAAGTGAATCTATATTTCCCTCATATTTTAAAAATAAGAAATCGAGTAAGGTAGTATTAACTTCCAACCAATGGTCAGTATCTTTCTGATCATTAGGAGCCTAAATATCCGTAGTCACATTATTTAAAATCTAGGAAGAGTCCTTAAATCATTTTCCCCCAATAAACATCTATTTTTACACTCCTCTCTTTTAGATAACAAAATTAATCACCTGCAAAAATAATAGTAAAGGAATTAAAAAATGTATTATACATCCCAATGTCAGTATTGTAATTATGATTTCATTATCAAACATTATTGAAAAATTATTTTTTGGCCTAAACTGGAGTGGATGGAGGTTGTTCTAGTCCACCTAAAGGATCACCGTGAACAAATTCACCTACCAAAATGTATGGATCCTCGTATTCTAGATCAGAAACAATATGGAATTCTTTTGAATCAAAAATATTCATAGTCCCATGAAAAATTATGATTATATTCCATATAGATTAAATAATAATAAAATAATATAATGGAGTGGTTCAGCACAAAAAAATTACTATAGAAATGATAGTTAATATCTGAATATCCCCCACTATGAAATTTAAAGAATAATAGATGATCTCCATAAACAACACATTGAAATAAACCTTCCTTTAAATTTTTTATCCAAATCCATTAAATTATATCTCTTATAAGGTCAACCTCAATGAAAACATGTGAAAACATGGATGAATTAGGTTTTTGGTTGGAAGATTTAATTTAATTAGAGACCTAACGGTGATATAAATTTTCTTCAAAGAATCCAAAAAAATAGTTTAACAAAAATATATTTAAATTCTACTCATATGATTAGTATTGTAGAGATAAAATCTTATAAGGAATAATGAGACCATAAGAACTTATAATGAAGCACCACCAAACTTCAAGATTCATACTTTATATAATTGGTGGATAGCCTCCATATCTTTAAAGGAAATGGGAACTTAATCATCACATAAGTGTATAAGCATGCAATATATAAATCCAATCCACTCTAATGTATCCTTAATCATTTTATGGGATAGAAAAGTGTTGGTCGAAGTAGATTACTCAAGAGGGGGTGAATTGAGTATCTATAAAAATTTCTGTTAAAAATGGTTCTTTGAAAATTTATCCCAATTAAAAATATAATCTAAATCATTTTGTAGTGAATTTATAAGAGTTATGAATGGTCAATTAATTTCTCAAAATATTTAATAGTTCTCAGATATACTAATCTAAATATTAGTATAACTTTTGAAACTAACTTACTGATTCAAAATAGTTATAAACACTTTCTAAACCCACTATCAAAGTTCAATTTAGTTTTATGAATTTTTTTATGAAAACAGAGTAAAAACAAAAAGGTAAATGCACAGTAGAAATAAACAAGATGTTCAGTCTCAAGTTGAGACTTAGTCCCCTCCACTTGGTGATCACCTACCACCAAGTAGTTTCAATTAATAAATAGTTTGGTTCACACCCTGGATTGGGGTTCACAACATCACACAAGACTGTCTAAGTCACACCTAACCTCTACCACAGTTCTTCATGGGAAAAAAGAAAATAGGTCACACTTGACCTCTTCCACAGTTCTATGTGGGATAAAAAAGGATAAATAGAATGTGATTTTGAGGATATCAGGTATCTTCTAGTTATGCATAGGATTCAGTGTGTATAACAAATAGATACACACACTACTTAGAAATGTAAATAAATGAGCACAATAGAGATTAAAGATATATAATTGGGTATATAAGGCTTTGTTTGTTATGTAGTGAAGCTTTGGACTTGTTTGTTTTAGTGAAGTTGAATTTTGAGTCCTTATCTAGAAGTTGACTCCAAAATAGTGTCGTAGCCTCTATGGTCTGGCTTCTAGAAGTAATATATATACATCTTCTTTTTTCGAAAGATGTTAAGGTCAAATCAGTAGGTTTATCTCAACTCCTTGATATCCTAGTATGTTCTTCCTTTGAGTTCTTGGGATTTTGGAAGTATGATCAAGAGTTGCAGGAGTTCACAGGTTTTTCTTTTCTTGCTACTTTTTAGCACACCCAGAATGATCTAGCTTGTAATTATTTTATACTTCCAGGTTCAGTAGACTCAAAGATCTCCCCACATGCATGTACCTCATAATTTCCTCTGAATATCCTATAGAAAACATTCAATAATGTCAAAAGAATTAATTTTTATAAATATGACCACTAGATATAAATTTTAATTAATAAATTAAAAATAGTTTCTATGACTATAGGTGAGTCATAAGTATCGGTGAGTCACTGGCATCAGTCTGTCAGCATAGGTCTGTCAGCATCGTTATGTCAGCATTGGTCTCTCTATATCGGTGAGTCCTTTCCATCAGTATTGGTGACTCTAGGCATCAATGAGTCATCATTGGTGACTCATTTTGAACTATCGGCATGTTTTATATTGGTGACTTGTCTATCAGTAAGTCCTTTTGAACTAACAGTGTGTCTCCCATTAGTGAGTCATCTAATGGTGAGTCACTTGAACTATTAGTGTGACCGATCATCAGTGACTTTTCCATTAGTGTTTCATTTGTTCTATTAGTTTCTTGTTTCACTTGGTGAGTCCTTACCTCTGTCGGTGAGACAGTTGAACTATCAGTCAGACCTTTCATCGATAGCATCATGCAATGGTATGTCACATGGACTAATGATAGGTCATTTGTGTCAGTGAGTCATATACAATGGTGAGTCGTTTGTCTATCGATTTCATTTCCAATAATGAGGCTTTCCAACGGTGTCAATATCACATACTTAGAACATATGCCTATTTTATATGTATATTAGTGAGTCATATGCCTATTGGTGAGTCACCTGTCTGTCGGTATCATTGACTCATACTTGGATAATTTTTAGATGTTCTGTCTGTCTTATATTTCATCAAACTTAGTGTGTTTTAAAATCCATAAACACATAGATAATCAGGTATAAGCTTGTTTAGACTTAAACACACTTAAATAGTAAACATAACTTAGAATATTTAACATAATTTATGATATATGTTAATATATGACATGATTTGTGATAATAAAAACCATTATAGTTAGAGATAGTGGCCAACAATGTCTATGGGCCAACAAAAATCATTATTAAACACTCTATCCAATGATAATTAGAAATGAAATGATAAATACCCATTATTTTCTTCATCAAAATTGGACATTGGGAAACCATTCAAATGAAACAAAGAAAATAAAATAAGGAGTCCTTCACATTGACATCCCAAACATCATTTATTCACATAAATATATATTTATATATATATTTCATATATATATATACAAAAAATAATTGTAACCAACATTAACAAATATATATATGTTATGAATTAAATTACTATTATTTAAATTTAAATTTTTTTTATTAAGCAATTTAATAAAAAATAATATTATATTGTAAAATCCCAACACAACCCATTATCATGGGATGGAATGGAATGTAAGTAACCTTAGTTGATGCCCCTAGACATTAAAGTATGGAAATAAATTCCAAAATATTTAAAATATCATATGGGATTATTTTACCTTAAATACACAACATTTAATAGAAAATCCTAGTAGAATAAAATTAATATGATACGTGATATAAAAACCAATATAAGCCTAATGAAATAAAAATATAGAACATGATATGAGTTATAGTATCAATAATGTACCAATAATCCTATATAAACAAGGACCAAAAAAGACTAAATAAAACAAGGTATCGATGTAGCACCATGACCAACTCCACTATAAGACATATCCAAGCCCAAAATCCCACATGATATTACTGTATCATCAGGGTGCTTCACTAGAAAGGTAAAATAACATCCCCTTACCTGTATCATGATCAGCATTATCTCTATACACAATAAGTTTCATATATAATAGTGTATATAAAATCAAGTAAAAAATCTACAAATATTATAACATATGACACTACAGAAAAAAAATTAGCTAACATTTAATATAAAACATGATTAAGTAGTGTAAATCAGGATTAATAAATGTACATATCTATAATAAGTGATGAAGACTCATGCCATGATGGCCATCAATTCTACGCACATAGTCACCCAGTAGAGATTTCAAAACAATGGAAGTTTACCCCATATGTCCATTAAATAGTCCTAACTATTGAGAAATACCCATCCCCCATGCCCATGTCATCATTTTTTATATATCTAGGGTTCCCCCAAATCATAACATTATCCATGTCCAAATCCAATAAGGCCCCAATATGTATATGAACACACACCAATCTTATCATTCTAAGTTAGCACACTCAAGATACTTCTTTGAAATAAGTTTATCATTCAATAAATATGCCCAAAAAATCAGGGGAATGCCCAAACCCATAGTTTCAAATCCAGTTAAACAAGGTTAATTATCAATTATTTCTATAAATAGACACAATAAATGTTTTTGAAAAACAACCATTCATGTTATAGGAAATATTTTGAGAGAGAGAAGCCACCTACCAAAACACATTAATTTCTAGGATTCATTTCACGATATCACATATCCATACTCTCATCACCTTACCTTTAATGAATTATAGGGAAAACCTATCAAAATACATTATCACTCATTGATCTGTGTAGAGAATCATTAGTTTATGGTTCCTTCCTATAGATAATTAAAATATCCCAAATGATATAGAAATAGAGGGAGAGAAAAAAACCATACCTTTGATTTTATAGGTATAACCATCCATGATTCATTTAAGTATGTATTTAGGAGAAATAGGATCACCAAAATCACCTAGAAGTGTATAGGGTTTAGGCAGAATGAAGGGAGGCTAATGAGAACCAAAGGAACTCTAGAATTGAATGGCCTCATTATAGCTAGCCCAATTTATAGTGTAAAAGATGATTTGACATTTTTAATTATTAGGGTTGTCAACCCACTATAATTTTAGTAATATTTTCCATAAAATCCCAAAACCTATTCATGTTGGGAATATAATTCATTCCTTGAATGTTATTATTTCATATTTCTATTTAATTCTTATAGAAAATAAGTAGTGGAATACTAAAAACTAATATTGTTAAATTCTACCATTGATTGGGATGTTTTTCTTAGAAATATTGAGTTTATTAGTGATTTGGAATAGTTTTGTCCATTGCACTATTGTATATTTATTCAGTTACAAAGCCTCTTCTTGCATCCAAATGTGTTTCTATAGGCCCCAAACAAGAGATATTTTTCATCCATGAAAGATCATGTTTTCGATTTCAATAATGAGAATCAGGGTGTGAATAAATGTCACATCATAATATAGTATAGAAAGAACCCAATTAATCACACTATTTGGGATGGGTTGGTACATCATTAATTATGAGACTTGGAAAACATTATAGATCAAAAAAAATAGTGGTAGATCTTTTTGATAAACTGTATAGCCAATCCATTCTTAAATTTCATAAGGTCTAGCATACCTAGGATCAAACCTAACTCTCTTAACTAATTTATGATTACTCAGCCTCATAGATACTCCCAATAATACATGAATAGTTGTTTCAAATGAAAAAGTCAATGATGATGCTCTGTATAATATTTCTAATGGATTTATGCTATCTCCATCCATTTCCAGATTATCCATGTCCTATAATTATTCTCTCACATGAGGCATTGTCTAATTAGTAAGATTTCACATTATTGGAACAATAATATTGATAATGATATGGATGATAGTACAATGCATTATAGTGGTCCATATGTATAGTGGCCTGATAAGTATGGTTTTAGGATAACTCTACTAAATGGAAGTGGTTTTCCCATTAACTATTGAATTCCATCGCATGAACTACAAAAATATCCTCCAATGTATTAATCATATGAACTGATCAACCATCCATTTTGGGATGATATTCCATGATCATTTTTAACTTGGTTTCAAGGGTCGATTTAAAGGATCAACAAAACTATAAGATGAATATAGGGTATTGGTTGGGGATAATTGAAACCACATCTCTATATAATTTCACTACTTCATAAAGATAGAGTCTTTAAAACTAGTATACCTTATTAATCTCTCAAATTTTGATGAAGTGTTACAAATTTTTGAGTTATTAAACATTCACCCAAATAGAATAATTATTATAAATCATTCTTGGTAGACTAGTGATGAAGTCTATAGCAATCTGATCCCATTTTTATGAAAGTATGATTAGAGATTGAAACATGAAATTTATTTGTTAATGTTCAACCTTTACCTATTTAAAGGTGATAAATATCACACTATATTCATTTACTCTTATTTTCATAGTCGACCACAAAAAATGATTATTCTTTTCAATATACATTTTTTAGGTACCTAGCTGGAATTATAATTTTGAATAGTGGTATGAAAAAAGAAATTGGTCTTGGAATATAAAGGAACTATGATTTGATCTTGAAAAATAATTCCAAATTTTCATCCTTTTTTCATCCATCCAAAGTATCCCCATCATTGTTGTTAAACCTCCCTATAAGATAATCATGGTATAGTTGTTGATCCTGCTTGACGACTTCAACCAAATATGGAATCAATGTAATTGGAATAAAGACTAAAACCTCATCATTATTAGTACATTCCAAGTGCATATCATCAATTACCCTAATTAATTTCAATTGGAATCAATCCTCTAAAACCACTTTATTATATAAATTTTGACTCAGTGCATTAGCCAGTACATTTTATATCCTATGTGTATAAACTATATCAATTATGAACATCTAAAGTTATTACATCCAAACTAATTTTCTTATATTTAAGTCTCATTATAAAAATATGAATTTCATGATTTTTTGAACATTTAATATGGTGAAATTCTCACCAAATAGATAGATTCACCATTTTTTTAGGTGTACAAAACCACAACCAATTCTAGATCTCTAGTAGATATTTCTTCTTTTGTATACAAATTTTTCTTCATTTCTATGCTGCATGATCACCTTTTATGATAAAAATACATATTCATTTTGTAGATGAATCACAAAAGAAAAAATAGCCCTCACAATGTTTAGGATCGATAAATATTGGTATTGAAGATAAATGATCTTTGAGTTACTCAAAAGATTTATGAAATTCATCATTCCAATGGAATGGAATACCCTTCCATGCCAATATAGTAAAGGGATAATTGAGAAATGAGAAATCATGAATAATTCAATGATAATACCCCATTAAACCTAGTAATTTATATATATCTATGACATTATTAGGTGGTTGTTATGAAATAAGATCCTTCATCATATTAGAATTAATAGATATTCCTTTCCCTGAAATGAAATACCTATGGAAGATAACTCTAATATCTAAAAATCAGACATGGTGAATTTGTAATAAAGGAATGGATCTCATAATGTACTCCAATAAAATCTATTTTTTCCTTTCATGGTCATCTTTATTGTGATAATATATTAAGGATTAATTAATAAATAAAATAATGAAATAATCTAGGTAACTATAAAAGACATTATTCTTAAATTATTTGAAGACTACTATTGAATTTTTGAGACCAATGTTCATCATTATGTATTAATAGTGGCCATAAAGGTTTCTAAAATCAGTCTTGGGAATATAAAATTTCATTATTTAGAGTTTGTGGAACTTTGATCTGATAAAAACTTCTAAGAAAAAAATTTCTCCCTTAAAAAGATCAAAAGGAATAGGGTGTCAATTAAATATCATAAAATGATTCATATTATGATAGATAACACATGTTCAAAGAGTAACATCCTCTTTCTTAACAAATAGATCTAAATCAGTGCAATGTAACATTATTGATCTTATAAATCCCTTTCTTACCAATTTTTCTAATTGGACATTTATATATCATAAATATTTTAATTCTATTATATATTATTTAAGTGAAATATGATTCATTCCTGGGATTCGGTTAATTATAAAATCCACTTCCCCTTTATTTGGAAGTCTAAATAAGTTTTCTGGAAATATATTAGGGTATTTAACATTTATGATAAAAAAATCCTATTTTATTTACATTTGTAGAACCTATAGATATATATTCTAATTTATATGAGATGGTTATAACCACTATCACTAAATTTCCTTTTTTTTCTTAGATTAAGATAGAATTATACCTTTAAAAACTGGAAAACTATATTGGGAGATGTAAAAGTCAATATTCTATAATAAGATTCAATATGAGCCATTAATTCTACTATACTTGTTATTCCCAAGATGATATTGAAAATTTCTATTTCTAAGGGAGTGAACTACCATAAAAACTATATTTCTCTAACGATGATTCAACATGATGAATATTTAAATCCCATGAACAATCATTGCTTGATTGGTGTCTTTATTCTCATAATTTGATGTAACATTTTCATTGGAATTCTAGTTGTTTTGGGATACATGAATAAATAAAATAATGGTAATCATTAGTGTTAAAAAAACTTACATTATAATAGAGTTACAGATAAAGGTACCTCACACTATAGAGAAACCTACACCTTTGTTTGGTATAATCTTCTCATATCTAATGAGTTATTTATCCACTCCCCTTAAATTATTTCTACTCCTCAGAAGAGGTGATACTTTCAGATATTCTAGGTTGGTTATTTAAGTAACTCAATTTGAAGTGTGATAAATTCATTAAAGAGAGCATCCTGAGTGACCATTAGAATCTTGAGACATATTAGAACCCTCAACACTAGTTACCTTTAGATGATTTTTTTCATTAGCTCATGGATTTCATTTTTTGACCATAGTTATGAAAGTATCTAGAAAATTGTGTATATTTCCTCTCAATGTGTTCTATTTAATCACATATGAATTAATTAGGCTAGGTACTATGATGCGGAGGAAAGGAAATTGACCTAGTAGATGATTCTCTAGATCTCTTCTAACTTAAGAGTGTTTTTCTATTCTACACATGTTTCCACGTTGAAGTTACCACCTATTTGTGGGAGGAAAAATATGTTCCCACCACTAATGTTCCTAGTGATACCTTTCTCTACTACTAGAGTCTTGGTCACTGTGCTTATATAATCCTCAATGTAGAACATCACCCCTCAAGAGATATTGAATAATCCCTGAACAATTTAAAAAAAATTACCTTATGCGATTCACTAGCTCTACTTCTAGAGAAAAATTCAAAAGTAATGTAAATAGGTAAACATATTCCAAAACTATGAAGTTTAGATTCTTCAGTTTGAAAAAATTATTTATTTGTGACAGTGATAAATAATATAAATAGATTTTTTTTAAAATATTTCCTAAAATCCATCCCATGTGAGTCCTTATATGACTTTAGCATGAATATATATGTCCCACCATTTTAATTCTAGGTCTTTGATCATATATATAGTGTGCTTAAATTTTATTTCCCATAGGATTCACAAGAAATAAAATATTATATTCATTTTCCCAATCCATACTTCCACATTCTCAGAAACTGAGTATTCATGAAAGATCGGTGGGTTCTGAATTTGGAATTCTATAAAGTAATACACATGATGTTGTTTTTTATGTTTATTTCCTTTTTCCTCATCTCGGAAGACTTTTTAAATAGGTCAAAAAAATTGATTCACCTATGGTTCAGGGGGAACCTCGTTCTCAGCAACATCCTTTTGTTGGATTCTGGGTCTCCAAACTAGTGGTGTTTTTCAATTATCTTATGAAAATCAACACTCTTTTATAATGTAAACTTTTTTCGAATGTATTTTTCTAAATACCAAAACATGATAAGTGAGATCAAAAAATTTTCCATGAATTTTGAAATCCTAGTAGGAATACATTTTCAATTTCAGGATATTAGACTCTCATTGTATAAACCCATGACAATGAGGTTATGATAGCCTAGAAGCCCTTCACATACCAATTTGAAACCAGACTACCTTGGTAACTTTATATTTAGTATAAAGAGATTATCTATGATTTTTTATACTTCTATTTCAGGTCATGACATATCCTATCACAATACCTACCATTCTTGATTAATGAATTGAACCAAACTGATACAATGATTCAAAATTGTTATTGTTATTTGGATTAAAAAATCATATTTATCTAAACACATTTTCCAAATTTTTTAACTCTTTAAATTATTAATTTTATTTATAAATATACTTAATATTTACTATGAACTGAATAAAAAGTTTAGTATGATCCAATCATATTTTTTAAAAGAAAATAAAATCCACATCATTTATGACATCGAGTATGCCTATGAGACATGGATAAAGTCAACCTCATATAATAATCTCATTTTTTTTCTTGATTCATAGTTTATATTAACGATATTCATATGATATTTATATTATTCAAATACATTAACCATTCATTGGTATTTTAAAAAACTCATATCATTGGGTATTGGTGGAAGTAATAGATAATTGATTCCAGTAGATTACCATCCTACATGGATTTATTATTTTCTTATTATATAAAGATACATGGTATTTTAGTTACTCTATAAAGTTAAAAAAATTAATATAGTTGAGATTTTATAAAAGATATATATAGGAAATTTAGGTAATTGATAAAAAAATTAAGAAGTGGTTAAAATGGATATCGAGTTCCTATAATTATTCTACCAGGTACAAGCTAAATCAACAAGTGGGATTGTCCCATGGGTTTGGTTATTGGGTACCCAGTGAATCCTAGATCCCTTTTTTAATGAGATTTAATTTTCTGATTTCCATATATATTATTAAAAACTCCCATAAAGGGTCTTATTCCCTTTTAGATTTTTGGGAGGGGGAAGCCTCCCCTTGAACTCGCTATACCCACCCTTCTTCTCCCCTCAATATTGGTTATAAAAGGGGTATTAGATCACTAGTTAAGGTAATATTTCATCTCATTCTTCCTTATTCCTTACTAAATCATTCTATAATTTATTTTATTTTTCATAGAGACTTAGTTGTGACTTCATCGTAGTATAGTGTAATAAAAACATAATGATTCGATTTTTTGTGTGAACGAAAAGCAATTTTGGGAGAGGATTAAGATGAGTCACTATATATAGTTTTATTGAATTATTTTATATAGTTTTATTTATGGGGCATTTATTGGTGATTTAATTTTTTATTATTATAAAACAAGTATAAAATTAACTAAAAATGAATTTCTATTTTCGGGATGTTTCTCATGAATAATTCAAAAAGATAATATGGGTCATTGAAGATCAATTTAATGGGATTTCATCAAAAGGATTCCACCCAATGTTCTTTTAAACTCTTATATCGTTATTATATATTACACCAACCCTCTCCAGACAAAACATAAGAAAGAAATTCGTTTGGTGACTTAAACCAATGACCAACACCCTAAACCCCACCCATCATAGATGACATAGGGGATCAAGGAAATGAGGTAGATCATATGATCTTGAATAGGATTAATGGGAATAACCTAAATTTTGTTAACTAATATAAAATAGTTTGATGGTACCTAATATTTTTTAACATTTATAAATAGTCATTTATGAATTATATTATGAAAGTGAGGATATGTTGGTGTGATTAATCCCATGGAGAACTAAAAGTGATATAAGGGATATTAAAAATGGGTTTATCCTGTTAAGGTCTTATTAGGTTATCCAAGTGTGTTCCCTAAAATCATAGAGTATATTATAAAGATACTAAATAAATATCCTTGGATATAATTGTAATAGGAACCGATGAAGGGTGTATAGATTTAAGTAATACATTGAGAAACCTAGAAATATCCAATAATATGATATATGAAACTCCATTTAGAATAGTAACCTACTATATGATTTTATTTTTTGATGAGTTAGACATAGGCCATCCAATACAAAATATATGTTTCATTTTGTTTTCTTATATTCTATTATGATCAAACATTGGAAACACTTCCCCAACATGTCCATATGGAAATAATTGGTTTAAATTATCTGCATGAACCTAAGAAATAAGGGTCATGCATTTTTGTGGTTTAGTAATCATATAATGACTTTTCATTTTTGAAATATATTATCAATCAATACATTATACATGATTAAATAATTATGTTCACATATATTTTGATTATATTAGGGATCCTATTCATGGTAGAATGTTTTTTTATACTCGTTTCCAATATATACACCTTTATGGAGGTGTAGACTATATGTTTGACAAGATAGTTAGGGAAAGGGCACTAATATTGGTGAGATAGCTCAAATTTCATAGTGGGGATTTGGATCTAATACTATAGTGAGGTTTATTAGGAGTTTGTATGTGTGGGAAGGACATATGGGTGTCCACAGTGGATGTCATTATATAAGAGTGGCTGGTGGGGTTGTTTAAGGGGAAATATTATATGTTTCCTTTTGTTAGTTATCTCTTTTATGGGTTGTGGTAGTTGTGGTAATAATAATGATAAAGGTGTTTTTGAGATAGGATATGAATTAATTTTTTCATTTTTAGTTTCATGAATTCTAGGAGTCATCCTTAGGAGTTTTAGAAATGGTCTTAGAAGCGTGGTCTTTTCTATGGAATTTTATTATTTTTTCCTTATAAAATTTTTCTTCTGATTCTCCCTCTACATGTTTCTCTCTATATACTTCTTCTATAATTGTGTTTCATCACTTATTGTTGGATATATTGAATTTTTTTGTGATTTTTTTATATCTTCTACCTTATTTCTACTATACTAACTACTTGTTAGATAGATTCATAATAATTCTTGATTTTATTTAGAGAAATCAAATAGGTATGATCATTGAGATAGAATACACAACTTGTGGTCTTTTTAAGATTGTTAAAACTAGAATTAAGGCTTGAGAAGTAATGTTTGAGTCAAAATTTGAGTAGTTTATTAAAGTTTAAGAAACCAAGATATAAGAGCCTTTAACATATGTAATAGTCATTGATATGGGCAGAAGAAGCATTGTGAGTAGAAACAGACATTGCAGGAACAAATATATGAACTATCTAAGTTATATATTCAATGTCATTATATAGACCGTCAATTTAGTGAAAGGAATAGAGAACAACTTTTTTTTCAGAACCACTAAATATGAAGGATATGAGTCTGTTCATTTTATCCTTAGTACAAATATAGAAATGTATAGAGGATGATGCCACATTAACTAATTTTTTTGAAGAGGATCACACCTTACCATTCCAAGAATAATTAATGAAGAGATGAGTATGTAGGAAAATGTTTTTCTTAGAAAATTAGATTACCTAAAATATATATTAATGTGAATAGGGAAGTGTTAATAATGTAGGTGGATGGAGTTTAGTATATATGTTTAGTGGTACTACTTCTCACAAATTTGATCTCTTCATATATCTAATTCCATTGAGTATGTTTGTATAAGATATGTTGGTCCCTCTTCTACAATCCATGAGAAATCAGACAGACTAGGCCTTGGCTACTATGATGGTGGATAAAGACTATAGAGAGGGATTGGATGCAACAGAATTGTCTAAGATAAGTGGATTACTTATAGGATCTATGTTAAACAAGAAAATTAATTTTAAAGCCTCTTCAAATTGGGTAGTGACTCTAAGGAATTGTGTGTATACTAAAGAACCATCGTATTCAATGGAGATTCACACACCATTAATGTAAGCTCTATTTAATAGTACCATAATATTAGGTTATCTGCAGAGGTTTCCTATGATTTTTTCTAACAAAACTACTGTTCAGATCGGGAAGAAATGTATATAGCCCATATTTAATCAAATCCATTAAAAAATGGGGAAATATACACCTTGGGTGATGTTTTTGGTGTATAAAATTCTAAGTAGGATTTAGGGGAAATTATGGAATTTCATAAGGATCCTATAGGAAATGATTTTCCAATGATTGAATATGATTTTTAATTTAAGTGTGGAAGTCCCTAATATTTAATTATCTAACCAAATTAAATCTGAGAGGATAAATGAGACTCCTAGCACAACATCATATTCTATGACATAATCTTGTCAATTGATGGTTATAAATGTTGAATTTCCTATATGAAGTAATAACCCAATGTGAAAAAGTTCCTCTTTATCCTAATTTACAAATACTCTTGACTAAGAGTTGTTTCAAACATCATATATCCCTATTAGTTCTCTGAGATATTCAAATTAGGCATTGAAATAAGTAACTATGTTGTAACATTCTTATTCATTGAATAGGAAGTTTATGGAAACACCCCTTGTAAATTTATTATAAGATTCATTTCTTATAAATATTTTTAGGGAAAATGAGTGTTTAAAATTATTTATATTATAAAGGAAGTGGTTGGTTCTCTAAAACATGCATAAAAATATTTTATGGATCGAGGAAAAACTACTTATTTTTTCATCTCATTTGGGATGGAAAAGGCACTTATTGTATAATTTCTACATATGGGGCCTCTATATCAACATTAAAAGCTACATTTAATTTTATCCCATCTCTGAGTGAAAATACTCTTGTTGAAAAGTATATTATGACCAGTTTTATTTTGGTTATTTTTTAGGATGTTGTTATCGTATACCTAGTTTCTAATTTTACATTGCATTACTATAAAAAATACTAATGTTTATGATGAATATTAAAAATGAATTATTTCATACACATTTATATTTTATAAATTAAGGGTTGCTACAAAAGACATTACTCTTTCAAAAAACTAAGAGAATGTGGATTCAGACTTGTCTATAATGGAAATCTAGGTGATTTATAGATTTTTAAGTCAAGGGTTGATTAAATAAAATATATCAAGGTTATTTATAATCAAGATACACATTTAAATTAATTTATAAAAAGAACTAATGGTCTTAATGGTATTAGTCCAAATAGTATAGGTTATTTTTTTACATTAGATGAATATATTAAGACAGTAGTGGTTTTTTCTAGAAAATAGGGTGTCAAAGTGCATTAAAATATTCACATTGAGGGAAAGTTGGTTTCATGAGGGAAATTTTTTTAGGAGTGTAGGTATCTGAGCCTTTCAGTTGTGTTTCTAGTGAGTTTTACTTTGTAATGGCATGACTGGTGGGTTTTTCTAAGGGTATGTATTGTGATTTACTCTTTATTATTTAGTTTTTGGCTTGGTTTTCGGTTGTAAATAGGGAAATAAATTTGAGAGAGGTGTGTTGGGATTGGGATACATATTTTTTTATTTTTATCTTGTAATATACTTAGAGGATGACCTTGGGAGGTTTCGTCCCAATCTCAGGAGAGTTGTCTTATATAGGCGTGTTCTTATTCTTTTTTCCTTATCACTTTCTTATTCTACATCTCACACTAAATCTTATTCTTTTTTTACTTATTATGTAATTATATTCCATCACATTCTTCTTGATATATAAAAAAAATTTGTGTTTGTTTTTTTATCTCCTTTACCTTATTTTTATTGTATGGACTTCCTATTAGTTGGAGTGATAATAAGGTTCTGTACTTAAAGCATTTTCTTCTTTATTCATTTAATTCATTTATGCACATGAAATTTTTATCTGATCATCCCACATGGAGACCTCATTTTTACGTATGGATCATATATTATATTAGGTGTATATTTATTATAACATAGTTATATTTTTTGATGGATTATCTTTCGATGTAATCACATGATTCATTGATTTTCATTCCAATTATTATATACATTTTTATGTATTTTTTTCTATTATGATACTGAGGTTATAGAATCCCAATGAATTATTATCTAACCCCCCCCCCCTAATTTTCAATATACTCTTTCATATGGGGAGGCATGTCTGAATACATGTTTCATATTAGATAATACTGGAGAATGGTTATTTGGATTAGGGAATTACAAAATGGTTTTATCAATTTGGTTTTATTTGACTTATGATTTAGTGGGTTATTAAATAAAGATATGACTAATAAGAACATGATATAAAATATGTAATTATTCATGGAAAGTACCAGTATGACTATATTTACATTTATAAGTGTGATAGGTTGTGTTTATTACTTTTATTATATATTGTTAATCTATCTTTAATGAAGTTTGGTGTTATGAATATTGATCTATTATTTTTTATTGGATCAAGGTGGAAATAGGTGTGTATACATGAATTATACTTGGAATAGAATATTGAATGGTCCCTTCCCAATTTTCTTATGTTGATAATTACAAATATACACTTTTATTTTATATTATTTATAATTAAAAAATTTCATTTTATTCCCACTAACATGAGTGAAGAAATATGTTTTAACATTGCACTAAATATTACAGATAATATTTTTATTAATGTAATTTATGGAATAATTATTTAATTTAATTTTGTGAATTATAATCTAATTTCATATAAAAATACACATAAGTATTATTTAGAAAATAACTCATACATAGATTCTTTCATATTAAAATATTTACAGTTTCTAACAACATTATTTATTCTTGTATTAAATATTTATGATAGTTTTAGGACTAATCATTACAATTTTAGTAAACCATCCTAATGAATTTTTATACGTATCGAATAATCCTTATAGATTATATTTTAAGCCTTATAAAGAGTGACTTTTTTACAAAGGAATAAAAATTATGTTGAAGGGTAATGATGTTTATGTTTAACATATAATGATGCATACAAAACATATAATGGTGTTTAAAAAAATAGAATGATGTTTATATAAAACATTGAATTATTCTAAAGGAACATAGAACAATTATTATTCCACATGGACTGATGCTTATAAAATACATAAAAATTCATTCTTATAGTTTAAATGGTGCTTACATGTATTAATGTTTACACATAACACTAATATGATTTTTCTACACATTTATGCTTACATGGACTGATACAAAAACATCATACTTACGAAAAAATTATCCTTGTGCATGAGTCAACGGTTTTCTTTCTGAAACTCAAAATATACTTTGTTATTCCTAATGTAATAACTCGGTTCTTAGTTTTGAGGTACGGGTTTCTTATTTTCCCTTTTCCTTAATTGTTTTTGAGAAAATAAGAAAAATAGGGGAAATTCCTAAATTTCAGGACTACACACTGTGTACCATTCCACATGCTATGTAATTTGGCCTTATGGGATGAGTACAAAGGGTGTGTATCCAAGTTGGTGACGAAGGGTGTAAAAACTGACTACACACCGTATAGTGGATATTTACATGTTGTGTACTCAATCGTCAGGGAAATAGTAAGGTGGTGGAAGTATCTGCTAGCGGAGTGGCACTACACACCGTGTAATCATAAATACATGTCATGTACTCATGTCGATGGATGAACAGTGCGGCGGTACTGCCAGAGGAACAGTTAAATGAGAAAAGTACACGCCGTGTAGTCAAGAGTACACGCCGTGTAGTTTCTTTCGCTTAAAATGGGCAGTATCCAACCCTGTTCATAGGATTGGATTAGAACTGGAGGAAGGAGTTAGGAGAGGAAACCGAACCTTCAAGGATCTCTAGATCGAGCATTGGGAATCCATTTTCACCTCTGACGATCTCGTTGGAAACACACGGGTAATCCCTCCACTCTCCTTAAATCGTTCTTTCCAATTATTCCTCTAAGGGAAGTTATTTGTGTTTGAACAAATATTTCTTTCACCTCATATCTATGTCGTCTTTGGGAATTTCTGGAAGGGACGTTCATGTATACCATTCAAGGGCGTTTAAGGTAGGTGGCTTGGTGTTTAAATTCCAATTGGTGTGCGTTTTTGTGTACTGTTGAACTACGAACCCATGTTGATGTGTCGTGTGGATGAGGCCTTAGCTGTTTTAAATACCAATAATTGTATAGGTAATTAAATGTGATAATAAACTAATATTTGGGATCACTACTTAGATCCAGGACCACCCCGGGGGTGCATTCATCTGTTTAGCAGTTTGGCCAGGATACCCAAGGGTATGCCACGTTTATTTTGCGCATTACTTTTTCCTCAAGAGGAATTGTATGTGAATTGCTTGTTTATATGTTGGGCATGGCCCAGTTACTTTCTTAGCCTGAGGTAAGTGTTTTACTTATCCTGAGGGTAGTGTTACCTTTAGCCTAAGGGCAGTGGTTATTTCGGCCTGAGGGAAACTTCTTTCATGCATGTGGGCAATAGACTATGTACCTGAGGGCGACAATTCATATGCCTGAGGAAAATATCTGTTATGCCTATGGGAAATTAGCTGCGGGTTATGTTTCTGATTACCTGAGGGTAAGGGATTGCATGTCTGAGGACACTGATTGTTTACATAGAAATTCACTGTGGTGTTTTCCATATAATGAATGATTAAATGAATAATAAAATGGAAATATAAATGGTAAAGTTAGTTACTTTTGAGTACTGCTTAGTTTATTGTATTTTACTACTACACATTGTTGTTGAATATTTTCACACAGTTAGTCACGGGCCTTTGGTGGGTGCCTACTGAGATTTATTTCTCACACCCTGTTTAGGTCATGTCTTCGGCCCAAAAATATTACATTTCTATAGGTGTGGATAAGGGCAAGGGTCACTATACAAGTACTTGATTGCTATTGAGGAGTAGGGGATCATGGGATCGGGCTTAGGCTCGTGATATTACTTACTTTTTTTTTGTACTCTGAATTGTACTGTATTGTATTGTTGTGTAACATGTTCCGGCTGTTTTCTTAGAACTTGAGACATGTTGCATCATTATCTATAAAATTGTTGGTTATCATTTACTGCAGTTGTTTATTTTAAATGTGTATGGTTTATTTATTCCGTTGTTGTTGAATGTTTTCATTATTCCACTATGCTAAACTTTGACAAATGAGGGCATAGTTTCCCCACTATCAGACCTGGGCCCTCACTGTTAGTCGGCAGCCTCTGGCGTTTGGGGAAATGCGCTTTAGGTCATGTGACCAATTGAGTTCGGGGCACCCGTTGAGTGGAACCCAGGCCCGGGACGTTACAAAGTGGTATCAGAGGGGTTATTTTCTTTGACATACTATTTGGAGCCTTAGTCAGGGATAGGACGGAAAAGGTAGTTGGTAATAAGCTATGCTCGGGCATAGCTAACCCGTGTATAGGGAAAATCCAGTCTACCTCGGTAATTGCAATTGATTTTTTTAATTTTACAGTTGATTTGATTTCACTGTTGGGTGATGCACTTGTGATTATATTGTTTATATTTTATCCATGGGTTCTATTTAGTTACCACCCGATGATATTAGGGTATTCCATCTCATGCATCATTTAGGCACATGTTAGAAATCACATGCCATGCATAGTTCCATGCCATGTAGGCGCATTAGAAAATTGCATGTTGTTGTGATAGTTGTTGTGCTAAAAAAATCATGTTGTTGTGATAACTGCTTTGATAAATACCTGTTGTGTGATAGGGTATTTTTGTGTGAGCTTGTTGATAGAATGGACGCCAGACTTTGGTTTTTGGGGAGTATGGGCCCTCATTGACTGGAATTTGGTGGATCATTGACTGTTTATCTTATTATAACATATATAAGATTCCAAACTTTGATTCGTGGGGAGTATGGGCCCTCACGGGTCGGAATTAGGCACTTAGGTGTTGTTTTTCAGTATTTTCTGGGATCCAGAGAAGTTTCAGAGGCCTGCTGTCTGGAAAACCCAGGATACACGCTGTGTAGTTCCTTGGACACACGTCGTGTGTTCTTCTGTTCGGAAAGAAAAGAAAACTTTTTAAGTACACTTTGTGTACCCTCTGTACACGCCGTGCAGTCTCTTTCTGTGTCATAGACTGTGTGGGCGGGGACACGGGGAAGGGAAATTCTTGGGGGGGAAACACGCCATGTACCGGATGTACACGCCGTGTAGTGTTTACCTGGAGTCCACCTGTGTAACTAACAAACACGGATGGAGCAGACCTTAAGACATACACACAGTTTCCACTATAGAACACGTCGTGTAGTCTGACCTAGGATCCGTCTGTGTAACTAACAACATGAGTCGGTGTAAACCTTTCGTGTACATGCCGTGTGTATATGGAACACGCCGTTTAGTATGAGTTGTGTATCCAGCCGTGTAACTAACAACACAGGTCGATGGAGCTCGTCTAGTATACGTCGTGTGCCTGAGGGACATGTCGTGTAGTCTTGACCAGTGACAGACCGTGTAGACCTGACCATGTGGCTGGGAAGATGGAGTGGTGTACACACCGTGTGTGGGTGTAACACGCCATGTAGTGTTAGACGAGTAGTCGGTCGTGTCACAAATGACACGAGAAGTTGGAAAAATTACACCATACACACCGTGTATATTATATACACGTTGTGTACTTTTTTTCAACAGGATCCGTGTGTCTTTTCCGTGTAGAAGGACCTGAGAAGGGGAATATAAGTCAGGTACACATCGTGTATTCAATATACACGTCGTGTAGTCTTGTTTTGAAAATCTTGAAATGCCTTTTTCCTCCTGTTCCCTTTTTGGTCCCCTCGTTTTAAGTCTTTGACAATATGGATCTAAGGTGTGTGTTTGACCTTGTAGAGTCATTCCACCGAGATGACCACGCATTTTTTTTCAGGAGAGCGGCAACGATTGTACTCTAGAAATGGTGGGCCATGGGCTACCGGTGGATCCTCCAACAGAGCCAGATGCGGCGCCAGCCGTTATACCAGACGCAGGTGCGGAGGCACAATTCCGTGAAGGCTTTATGCGGTTCATGTAGACCTTTCAGGGAGCACCACCGGCTGCCACATCTATGGCCAAGCTGGCTCATATATTCCAGCAGCAACATCGGCCTACGTTTTCAGGGGATGGAGGACCACAGGCTGCGGAGTGTTGGCTGGGGTCCATGCAGACTATCTTTGAGCATCTGGAGATGCCTCCAGGGTGGAGGGTCAAGATCGCGACGTATATGCTGCGTGATTCTGCCAAGAGGTGGTGGGATGTTACCACTCAGTCAGAGAATCACAAAGACATGGTGTGTGAAGATTTTCAAATAGCCTTCTATGGATTCTTCTTATCAGAGACGCTGATGGAAGATAGATCTAGAGAGTTCAATAATCTATAGTAGGGCGCTATGTCGGTGATGGATTATTATTCTCGTTTCACCGAGCTTTAGTGTTTTTCACCCGTTCTGGTGGGTGATGAGACATTGAGAGCCAGACGCTTTGAGGATGGTCTTCGATATGACATCTGCGCACTGGTGAATGTTTTCAGGTTTCCTTTAGTACATACTATTTTGAACCAGGCCTTGATTATAGAGAGGAACCTGCGAGAAGCTAGGGGTGTGTGCCAGGGCGGTTTAGCACCAGTTTCTGGTACTATTTCTACTGGCAAGAGGAAGAGACAGATAGACTTCTCTCACGGTGGCAGTACCAGCCAGAAGAATGTTTCAGGTGGCCAGGTCATGTGCTACCAGTGTGGTATGGAGGGGCACAAGAGACCTTAGTGTCCACAAGACTCAGTGGAATTTCGAGATTGCGGCAAGATGGGTCATCTGCAGCACTTTTGTTGGGCGTTTCTACCAGTGGATAGTGAGAGGGGTTCTATGCAGACTCTGCATGCGGGAGTAGGACCAACAGCTTCTTACCAGTCAGGAAACTGGAATAAATAAGGGCGTACATGCAAGGATGGTGGTTGCGGCCATGGTAGCCAGACACCAGGATCTCAGAGGTAGCAGGGCGGGGCAGCTCAGGGTAGTCAGGCTGTGTCGCAGGGCTGCGGCACTGGTCAGGCATATGCAGTGCAACAGACCCAGAAAAAGCAAGATCCCAGACCTTCTACAGTCAGAGGTACTATTCTAGTAGCTTCTTTCTTATCTTCATTACTTTTTGATACAGGTTTTACACATATCTTTATATATGTACCCGTTGTGGATAGCCTTGGGCTCTACGTTTCTTCTTCCTCTGCTGTTATGATGCTATACACTCCGTTGGGAACTAGAACGGCTGGTGTGCGTCAGTGCAAGGAGTGCCCCTTGAGGTTGGAGGGTGTCACTTTATATGGGACCTCTATGTCTTAGAGATGATAGCTTATGAAGTCATTCTCGGGAGAGACTGGTTGGTACCCTTTCGAGCCTTTGTAGATTTCTATCATCACAGAGTGAGTTTCACATCACCAGAGGGTGGAGAGTTTCTATACAAAGGTGAATGGGGTGTTCAGGCGAGTTGAGATGGACCAGAGTATCGTGGGTGAGGTGGTGTCACAGCCCAGATTGTGAGTATATATCTAGATGATCAGGGGGCTTGTCAGCAGGATTTACCTACAGTGGTTGATCGTTTCAGGGATGTCTTTCTGGAAGACTTTTCGGGTCTACCTCCAGAGTGTGAGGTGGATTTCTCTATTGAGCTTGTTCCAGGAGCAACATCGGTGTTCATTCCTCCTTATATGATGGCTAAACCAGAGTTTTAGGAGCTTAAGAGACAGTTAGAGGAGTTACAGGCAAAGGGTTTCATTCGACCTAGTACTTCACCTTGGGGTTCGTCGGTCCTCTTTGCGAAGAAGGCAGACGGTGCCCTCAGACTCTATGTGGATTATTAGAAACTGAACCAGCTGACGGTTAAGAACCGATATTCATTGCCAAGGATTGATGATATTTTTTATCAACTTCGTGGAGCACGAGTGTTCTTGAAGATTGAATTGAGATCAGGGTATCATCAGTTGCTCGTGAGACCATCGGACATACCACTTATAGCTTTTCGTAGTAGTTATGGTCTATACGAGTACTTGGTTATGTCGTTCGGACTCACAAACGCACCAGCAGTTTTCATGGCTCTGGTGAATCGAGTGTTCCATCCTTATCTGGATTCTTTTGTGGTAGTATTCATGGATGATATCTTGGTGTACTCTCATACTCGACACGACCATGCCACCCATCTTGAGATCGTATTGAGTACATTGAGAGAGCATAATCTATATGCTAAGCTCTCAAAGTGCCACTTTTGGATGGACCATATTCACTTCCCGGGTCATATCATCTCAGAGGTAGGAGTTGCAGTAGACCCAGAGAAGTTGAGAGCAGTAGTTTCATGGGAGTAGCCTAAGAAAATGTTTGAGATACGAAGTTTCTTGGGGCTGGATGGTTACTACAGACACTTCATACAGGACTTATCCCACTTAGCAGCACTGTTGATGGGTTTGACTAAGAAAGGTGTGAAGTTCATTTGGTTAGAATCTTACGAGACAGCCTTCCAGGAGCTGAAGGTAAAGTTGACATCAGCACCAATCATGATACTCCCAGAGCAGGGAAAGAGCTATACAGTTTACTATGATGCATCAGGTATTGGGTTGGGAGCTGTGTCGATGCAGGGCGATCGAGTTGTTGCATATGGGTCTCGGCAGTTGAGGCCACATGATAGGAATTACCCAACGCATGATCTTGAGTTGGATGCAGTTGTTCATGTGTTGCATTGTTGGAGACATTATCTCTTGGGAGAGCATTTTGTGGTTTTCACCAACCACAAAAGCCTCAAATATATCTTTACTCAGCGTGACTTGTATCTAAGACAGAGAAGGTGGGTCGAATAGCTTCAGTCCTTCGACTTTGAGCTTTCCTATACACCTGGTAAAGGTAATGAAGTAACTGATGCACTAAGCCGGAAGACTCAGATACATGCAGTGCAGGAGGCCAATGGTGAATGGAAGCTTATGGCTTTGTTCTCTGAGATGCATCTGGAGGTGCACGATAGTTAGGGGAAGACCTATCTTTCATCTTTAGCTGTGACTTCTACCCTCCTGGATAGAGTGATGATGAGACAGCTATCTGATTCAGAAGGCCTAGTTCTACGGGAGTTGGTGACCAGTAAGGACCCTTCTCCTGGTTGTACGATAGGCGATGATGAATTATTGTGTTTCCATGGACAAGTATGGGTTCCAGGGGATATATGCGAGGACCTGATGCAGGAGTTTCATGCTTCAGCTTGGGCAGTTCATCCTAGAGTTACCAAGATGTACCGTGACTTGAGACGTCAGTATTGGTGGTCAGGTATGGAGAGAGAAGTAGCTAGTTTTGTTACGAGATGTTTCACCTATCAGCAGGTGAAGACGGAGCTTCAGAGGCTAGCCGGACTATTACAGTAGTTACCCATCCCGGAGTGGAAATGAGATGGTGTCGCGATGGACTTCGTGACAGGGTTGCTGAGGTCACCTCGAGGCAGTGATGTCTTGTGGGTTGTTGTGGACAGACTCACAAAGGTAGATCACTTTTTTCGGAACAAGGAAGCCTTCGATTTTGACGATCTCGGGAATTTTTATATCCAAGAGGTCTTACGTCTTCATGGGGTTCCTCGTTCTATCATTTCTGATAGGGATTCCCATTTTATGTCTTGTTTCTGGCAGAGTTTTCAGAGGGCACTGGGTACACAGGTGCTTCTAAGCACATCTTACCACCCTCAGACCAATGGTTAGTCAGAGTGTACGATACAGGTGCTTGAGGACATGCTGCGTGCATGAATCCTAGACTTTGGGGGATCTTGGGAGAATCATATACCACTATTTGAGTTTTCCTACAATAACATTTTTCAGGAAACTATAGAGATGGAATCATACGATGCTCTATATGGTAGGATATACCGATCACCTTTGTACTAGTTAGAGGTAGGTGAGGCATGTTTACTGAGACCACATCTCGTGTAGGAGACTTTTGAGCAAGTCCAGTTGATTCAGAAGCGGATGGCTACCGCACAGTCTCGTCATAAATCTTATGTTGATCGCCGCAGATGACCCTTGGAGTTCGTGGTCGGGGATCATGTTTTCTTGCGTATTTCACCGAGGTTGGGACACAGGAGGATCAGGAGATAGGGTAAACTTTCACCGAGGTATGTGGGGCCATTTTTTATTATGGAGAGAGTTGGGTTGGTTGCCTATCAGTTGCAGTTACCACAGAGGTACCGAGCCATGCATGACGTCTTCCATGTATCGAAGTTGCGTCGCTATCATTCAGACATGTCTCACGTCTTTCAGCCTGAAGAGGTTGAACTTTAGGTAGATTTGTCCTTTGAGGAGCATCTGATTCGTATCGTTTATAGGAGCACAAAGGTTCTCTGAGGCTGGTCAGTTCCTCGTGTATGGGTGCTATGGTAGCATGGCTGAGTGCAGGACGAAACCTAGGAGCGGGAGACCGACGTACGTGCTCAGTGGCCAGAGTTGTTCTGAGCTTTATCTTCACCACCCTTAGAAGGAAAATTCCGGGACGAATTGTTTTAAGGGGGGAAAGTTTGTAAGAACCTGGTTCTTAGTTTTGATGTACGGGTTTCTTCTTTTCTCTTTTCCTTAAGTGTTTTTGAGAAAATAAGGAAAATGGGGGAAAATCCTAAATTTCGGGACTACACGCCGTGTACTATTCCACACGCTGTGTACTTTGGCCATGTGGGATGAGTACACAGGGTGAGTAGCCATGTCGGCGACGAAGGGTGTAAAAACCTACTACACGCCATGTAGTGGATATTTACACGTCGTGTAGTCAGTTGGCAGGAAAATAGTAAGGCGATGGAAGCAGCCGCTAGCGGAGTGGCAGTACACGCCATGTAATCAGAAATACACGGCGTGTAATCATGCCAACGAATGAACAGTGCGGTGGTGCCACCAGAGGAACAGTTAAATGAGAAAAATACACATTGTGTAGTCAATAGTACACACCATATAGTTTGTGATTTTCGCTTAAAATGGGCAGTAGCCAACCCTGTTCACAGAATTGGATTATAACCGAAGGAAGGAATCGGGAGAGGAGGCCGGACCTTCGAGGATCTCCAGATCAAGCATTGAGAATCCATTTTTGCCTCTGACGATCTCGTTGGAACTGCACGGGTAAGCCCTTCACTCTCCTTAATCTGTTCTTGCCAATTATTCTTCTAAGGGAAGTTATTTATGTTTTAACGGGGATTTATTTCACCTCATATCTATGGCGTCTTTGGTAATTTCTGAAAGCGACATTCACGTATACCGTTCAGGGGCATTTAAGGTAGGTGGATTGGTGTTTAAATTCCAACTATTGTGCACTTTTGTGTACCGTTGAACTATGAACCCATGCTGGGGTGTCGTTTGGATGAGGCCTTAGCTATTTTGAATACCTATAATTGTATAGGTAAATAAATGTGATAATAAACTGTTGTTTGGGATTACTTCTTGGATCCAGGACCACCCCGGGGGTGCGTTCCTCTGTTTAGTCATTTGGCCAGGATACCCGAGGGTATGCCACGTTTATTTGGTGCATTACTTTTTCCTCGAGAGGAATTGTATTTGAATTGCTTATTTATATGTTGGGCATGGCCAGGTTACTTGCTTATCCTGAGGTCAGTGCTTTACTTAGCCTGAGGGCAGTTTTACATTTAGCCTAAGGGAAGTGGTTATTTTGGCCTGAGGGAAACTTCTTTCATGCCTATGGGAAATAGACTATGTGCCTGAGGGCGACACTTCATACGCTTGAGGGAAATATCTATTATGCCTGTGGGAAATTACCTACGGGTTACGTTTCTGATTACCTGAGGGTAAGGGATTGCGTGTATGAGGACACTGATTGTTTACATAGAAATTCATTGTGGTGTTTTCCTTATAATGAACGCTTAAATGAATAATAAAATGGAAATATAACTGGTAAATTTGGTTAATTTTGAGTACTTATTAGTTTATTTCATTTTACTACTTCACATTGTTGTTGCATATTTTCACACAGTTGGGCACGGGCCTTTGGTGGGTGCCTACTGGGATTTATTTCTCACACCCTGTTTGGGTCATGTCTTCGGCCCAAACAGATTACATTTTTGCAGGTGTGGATAAGGGCAAGGGTCTCTATACAGGTAATTGATTGCTGCTGAGGAGTAGGGGAGCATGGGACCAGGCTTAGGCTCATGATGCTAATGACTGTTTTTTTTGTATTGATACACTCTATATTGTACTGTATTGTATTGTTGTGTAACATGTTCCGGATATTTTCTTAAAACTTGAGACATGTTGCATCATTATCTATAAAACTGTTGGTTATCTTTTAATGCAGTTTTTTATTTTAAATGTGTATGGTTTATTGCTTCCGCTGTTGTTTAATGTTTTCATTATTCCGTTGCGCTACACTTTGAAAAATGAGGGCATAGTTTCCCCACTATTAGACCTGGGCCCTTGCTACTAGTCGGCAGCCTCTGGCGTTTGGGGAAATGCGCTTGAGGCCATGTGACCAACCGGGTTCGGGGTACCAGTTGAGTGGCACCCAGGCCCGAGATGTTACACCTAACATATTATATATTGACTTACTATTGTTTTATGTTGTAAATTTTCTATAAATTTATTTGTTTCAAAATTATGTTTTAATTATTTTGATACTCTGAAAAATAAATTAAGTATATTTTATATGGATTTAATTGATCATCATGTGGGATAAATCATGTTTAATATTCATGTTACTTTCATGAAAAATCATGAGTTTCACATTTGAATCATTTGAAATATAAAGAGTTTCTTTGGCATTATTTAATTGATCTTTTCAAGGACATTATTAATGATTCTTTATTGATTAATTAAATTTTTTTTTCCAATGAGATTATGTTATATACCTAAATTATGTTTTATAGAGTATCAAATTTCTCTCAACTCTAAAATAGTTTTTTTAACTTTGAGAGAGTGAAATGTAATTACATGGGAAGTGATTAAAATACAACTTGCATACATGCATGAACAACTTTTGAAGAATTTCATATATAAAGGAATTATATATATTAAGTTAAATGGAAATAGTTCCATAAAATAGAGGTTGATGATATTATAAACTATATAATATGAAATTATTTCATGATCTTCATTAAAACACAATCAGATGAAATTCATAATTCTGATCATTTTCATCCAAAAATGATTTCATTTTCCTCTACACTTTAACTCTTTTTCTAAACTTCTCTTTACATTTCTAATTGAATTCTAACTTATTGATGTATATTATTTATGTTATATTCTTCTGTATTCAAATGTCAAACTTTATTGTTAGGTTACACTACCCCGGTTAAAGGTACATCAGGTTATGAAATATTCAATAAAAGATAGGTGTTTCAGTTGTTTCTTAGTGTTGATAATGGTATGGTTGGTTCCTCCACTATTTCAAAAGAAAGGTTCTGGTGTGTGCCTTTGGGGGTAAAACAAGTAGGATTTGATTTTTATCTCTAGGGGATAAAATGTTAGGTGTAAAGGGTTATGAATCCCTTCAAAATTCATGTCAATTTTTATAGTGGTTGTCACACACTCACATTGAGAGTTTAAATAGTAGGTGTAGGACCACATTGAAATTGAACTACTATATAATTAATTTTCTTATATATTTTTTCACAACAAATTAAATTAACTCTAATAAGTGTTTGAAATTTTTAAATTTTTGAATTCCCCCACTCTTGACCATTCATCCATCTTTCCTTTTGGATCAAGAACATTGGTTCATATGACATGTTCATGATTGTGTGGGATTGGTGACTTTCTTTTGTAGTCATGTATCATTTAAATAAAACGTTAATAATAACTTAATTTTTTAATACATAAAAAACTTATTTTCAGAATATTAATTCTTATAACATGATTATTATGACTACTTTGATACACATAACTATATAGTGATGTCATTGATAAGAACATGGGAGTGATAATGATAGACCCTAGAGTGGTAATTATTAGTATGTGTATAACATGTTGAGGATAATGACCATGTTATGGGTGTGTTGTTTATTAGTTCCTTGAATTGTAGGAGACAAAATCATGGCCTTTTCAACATGATTTATAACTATCAATATATGTATGTCCAATATGTTGGGTAGGGATCCCAATGATAATGATGTGTTACTACGGATAATGTTTTATGTTAGTTATAAGAGTATAAGTGAATTTCGTTTATATTTTCTTGATATAATTGTATTATGTGAAAATCACATAAGAGTGATTGATTATGAATATATATTCCTCAATACAATGGAAACATGGGTGGATTCTTTCCATTATAGGAATAACACACGGATGATGTGTGATTAGGTATTAGTTATGTATATGTGTATTTCCGTAGGTATGGATTGAGAATGAGAATGTGGATAGTGCTTCATGGGAATGATGACTAAAAGTCATGGGATACATGTTTACTTAATTATTCTTATGATCCTTACATTTAATAGAAAAAACTCTTTACAAAATGAATTGAGTTGTATAGAAAGTTATAGTAGGAGTGTACCCATTTTTTGATGAAATTTTAAATATTTAAATATTAAATTAGAATTAATGTCAAAGTTATTTGGGATTTATCATATCATGGGTCTGAGTGAGTGAGTATCTATGTGATATAACATTCAAATATGATTACATGATAAAATATCTACCATGTGATAATAAGTCATGTGAATTAATTTAAGTAATTACCAAACTTGAGTAGCATGTGAGACATTAAAATTATAGTTTTCTAAAGAAATATAATAGAAAGAGTGTTCATGATATTTTATATGAATATCTAGTTCTCAAACAACAAAAACTGAGTTGTGTTATTCCCTATGAGACCTAGTTACTAGTCCCAATTCATTTGTAATATCGGTATGAGAAGACCCATGGAATAGTGTGAGATAACATGTGTATACATAAAAATAAAATAGAGTGTTTTTTATTATAATGTGATAAAAAATAACTAGTCAGATAATAATATTCTCTATAAATAAATAAATGTATAATAAACCAATAGGATTGGTGGAATAGGATATGACCAATATGGGATATATGATTTTTCAAGTAATTCTATGAAATGACCATGAGGTTGTGTGGGTTATAGTTAAGATGGTATTTTTAATTCATATCATTGTGAGGTATTACCTCATGATCAATATGATATATGATGAGATATACAATGGGTTATATGGAATGAATATGAACATAAAATGTGTCTCAAATATAGATAGTTGGTCTTTACTGAGGGTTATAATAATTTTTTATGGTTGATATAGAGTACTTGGAAGGTAGAATGTGAGTGTAGAATTACAATGATAGAAGATTTATAATAATAGGTATTTATTTTAGGACTAAAAGGTTATGTTTATGGATCATATGTAATATTATAATATAGTTTCATGGATTATCATGAAATAGTTTGAATCTGTAATGGGAATTGTGGGATGGGTATATCAGGTCATAATGAGCATGGCCCCGAAGAGACAGTGTTTGGGTAATGTTACAATTTGTGATGGTATGTAACTATAAATAAGAATTAGAGAAATAATATTTTGTTTTATAAAGTATTGATTTTTTTAATGTGAAACCCTTATTTAACAATAATTATAATGAATATCAGGGGTGATGTGTATAGTGGAAATAGACAGATAATGGTTAAGGTTTCAAAATAGATATAGATTTGAATAGGTTAAACGATTATCGTAAATATGGTCATTAATTAATGAATTTTTTACTCAACAATTATATTTCCTTAAGGTTCATAATTAGATAATTTATCTAGTCTTAGTTAAGTGATATGGCTAGTTTAATGGAGCATGACTTCAAGTGATCAACATGCCACGAGAAGAAGATAGTATATTCCATGTTACCATAATCAGAAGATACATGGGTGTAATTTTTTATTCATAATTCCTCCTAAATCCCTGTATTTTCACTCTCATTTTTAGTTAGGTTTTCTTCCTTTATTTGGTTTCTCCTTTGGACTCTACTTCTTCCCTATAACACCCTAAGATTTCAAAACAAAAAAAATTATTTGATAGTGTATATGACACGCAAGACCAAACATATAAGTGTATATATTATCACGATACATTATGATATATTTTTTCCATAATATATACTCAATAAAATATTTTAACATTCATCCAATAGATTTTAGCAACATATGATAAGAAAAAATCAAGTTTTATGCATAAAAAGATGTATTTTTCTAAAGGCAATTTGGCCGCTTTTAATGGTGTATCTATTTGTGAACTAAATTTTTACCCTTTTAAAAAATTTATTTAAAAAAATATACCTTTTTGTACTTCCTAATTTTAAAATTATATTTGCGTAAATTTTTGTTATTTTTCTGAGAAGTTTCATTTTTTTATGAATACTGAAAAATACTACATTTTTGTTGAAAACTAAATTTTTTGTTTAAATAATTATTAATGTTAAATTATATTTTAAATTTTATATAAATCCACAATAGATCAATTTTAAATCTATTAGTACATTTTATTTAATTTGGTTCATTTTTATATTAAATTTATATATAAAAACTTAGTGAACTTTTGAACATTCTCACTTAAAACCCCACATTCTCACCACATCTGTAAGATTAGATTTAAATTTAATTTTTCTAATTTTCTAAAATGAATTTGGAAACATATATGTACATAATTGTAATAATTATAATATTTATAATCTAATAATATCAACTTAATTTTCAACAATAATAATTAGTTAAATCAGTTAATATTAGTTATAGTGATTAAGGTAAAAATGAGTTTACTTAGTTGTAAAAGATTAATCTTAGTTGAAATTTTTCCTAAGGAATTTTTCAATACCCATTTTCTAAACATATTTCAACCCTCATAACCTTATACTTGAATTTTATGACTTTTTTAGACACTATATCATGATAGTGACCTATATTATAAGTTACGTAAAGAAAAAGACAATAAAGGAACTACCCTTTCCTTAAATATCTATAAACATAGGGGATAGGGAAAACTATCTAGGTTCAGCTATAAAGGTTATTTTGAAATAGAAATTTTTTTTAATCATAATAGTTTATTTTTAATTTTTAGAGATGAATTTTTTACTTAAAATTCTTAAGAAACACCAATGCAATAATTGTTTAGTTAATAATTAACTTAAATAAATGATAATAAAAATATTAAAAGTGAATTAAATTGAATTAATTATTGTATTAAATTAATTTTTTAGTTTAATATATCATTTTATATATATTTGAAATTAATATATTGAAATTATATCATTGTATTAATATTTTTTAATTAAAATTAAGTAAATAATGTCAAAATTGACATTAATGTTATTTTATAAAAAATGACATATCATTAAAAGATTTAAAATTACTGAAAAAGATATCATATTAAAATGTATTCTTAATTGTTGGTAAATATCATATATGGTGTATTTATGGACCAATATATCTTTTATAATTAACATTTTGACCTCTAAATAGTAAAAACATTATTAGGATGGTTTTAGTTAAAGTAGTGTTTTCGCGCGTTACATGTGCTTCTATTAAAATTAATTTCCAACGCACATGGTATTTTAATTTTTTAAATCAGATATAATGTTTGTAATTTATTGAGTCTATATTTTATAATAAATATCACTTTAATTTATCCTAAATGGTTAAATTTCCTAGGTTAGAAAATTAATTACCCTAGACAACAACAAAAAAGGTAAAAATAAAAAAACATAAAAGTTATGGAACAAAATGATTAAAATACTTTTCTGCCTATGTATTATAGGTATTTTTAGAGAATATATTAACTTTAATCCATTATTTTTCAATTTTTTATGTATATTATGTAACTAATACCTCTCAATAGTGTTTACATTTTTATATTTACAAGAATGTCACTCCCCCTCCACTATAAAAAGGCATTCACTCCCATCAGTTCTTCACGACTCTAAATTATTTTTTGTTGTCCATTAACATCCCAAATAAACTTCCAAAATAACTTAACTCATCCTAAAATCCTAACTTTTTTCATAAATAAAACCATTAAAGTATTTTGGTGTAAACCAAATAGAGTTACCTGAATAAGAGGTAACATTCTTCATTGAGTACTTTTGATTTATTTGTTTCACCACCCCTCAAATTATTTTTGTATAATTATTATATAATAACCTCATTATCCTTAATATAATGAGATTAAATTATTTTAATTGTAAAACCTACACCAAAAATCACTTCCATAAAATGGGATATGCGATCATTATTCGTGTGTATGGTTGACCACCGTCTTGTGAATCGATGTCGTTCATTCTTCAATTAAAAACTCTCAAGGTTGAGAATAATGATGGACTTATTGTTTTTAAATGATATATGTTATATTTATATTTCTTTTATTATTATTTAATTTTTATATAACACATACCTTCATGCATTCCATTTTGTGGGAATATGATAACATCGTTTGTGGACATGTGGACTACTGCCTCCTCAAAACAATGTGATTCATTTACACTTTACATGAAATGTAATAAGGATGGTATTAATAAAAATATTGGATAGATATGAAATAAAAATTATACTAGAATGATAATATACATAGATATAATTTACATTTATTTTTTAAAATATAATAAGAAAATGGAAACATAGTTCATGAGTACGTATGACATACTGTCTCCATGAATGATGTATTCCATTTCCTATCACAAAATATTATGAATTGATATAAATAATTATATATGGAATATTTATGAAATAAATTATATAATTATGATATTCATGAAATAATTATATTTATGGTGATATAATATATCATTTTCTTTATTACCCTTCCATAGACTAAAAAAGTGATAACGTTGTTCGTGGATGTGAGGACTACCACCTCCTCAAAGCGATGTCATTAATTTTTCACCATAATAATTTAATATAAAAGTATATATGATTAAATAATTTTTAATATAAGATATAATAATAATTTTGGAAAGATAAATATTACTTTCCTTCTTTCTATAATGATCATTGAAAAATTGAAATGTTACTCATGCATACGTACAGCCTACTGTCTCTATGATCATAACATTAGTTCATTTTTTATAAATATATTCCACAATTGGATTTAAAAGAATTATTTTTATATAAATATGATAACAATTCCACTGTTATTATTTTATATATTTTATATAATGACTCCCTTTACCATAGTCAACCAAACTTAGTTATTTTTGGAACATAAGCTGAATATTGTCAAAACATCCAATATAAAATTAATTGATTAAATAATTGTATAAAACATGGTGATAAATGAAATAAAAGTAATAATAATTTAGTAAAATGTTATAAATTATGTATTTAATTAACATAAGTTTATTATGTCTGAAAATAAAGACACGAAAAACTAGTTGGACTAAAGATAAGGGATTTCCTATCAATTTACATTCCATTGATACTTTATTGTTATTATGAACCAATTCACTTTGATATGTTGTATATATTGTCCCTTTGTAATTTAATATCATTATTCACCCATACTTAATGGTTTTTTAATTTCCACATTGAATTATCTCATTCAGGGGATTTTGACTTGATAATTACCAAGTGGAAAAACTTATCTTTACAATGTCACTTTATATTGTGATTGTTAACATTCTCTTGAAACAATATATTCCATATGATTAATTTTTATAATAAATTAAATTTATATTAAATATCCATATTCTTTTTTTATTTATACTTATATTTCCTAAAACATACACCTTTTTTACAAACGATTCATATTTTAAATTTTTTTGACTAATTGGGGAAATATTGATACATCTATATCCTTTACTGAATACATATATTTCATGAGGAATATTATTTATTAATTAAATTGATTACCTGATATATGAGGAATTATTTGGACTATAAGTGATGGGTGGGGCTTGGAAATTATATATCCCCTCTATACATTGATAGGTTCTCATGAGACTAATTAGTTTCACAAAGAAAACATCATTCTACATGTAGTTTCAAAAAATCTTGTGAAAGGTATTGATAGTATAGGTTTTATAACACATTCCTATCATGGTGTGTGGAAAAAACAAATATAACCTATGTTAAAATTTATTATAGTGGGTTACCTAGGTTGTCTCCAAAGAGGAGTGCACAACAATTAAGTCGTCACCTTAAAATAGAAAGAAGTGAGGTTGTTTTTAAAAATTATTTGATTTAGAAAATACAAGAAAGAAACTAAATAAAGTAAAGTAATTAAGTGAAAGTTTTGAAAAAAAATTAAAAAAATGATGTGATTTAAATCAGTGATATGAAATGGTGATCAGTTTAGGGTCGGTTTTCCAATTGTAATTCTATCATTGTTCATTTTACCCAATTCTCCTCTGCTAAATCGTTAAGAGTGAGAATCCACAATAGTTTCTTCTCAGTCCCTTGGTCAAATAAAAATGTGATAATAAACCTTAATAAAACCTCAGATTAGTATACTCTTATTCCAATGTGTAATAGAGTTGTATCAAATACCCCCAATTATCTTAGGCAATTCCAAATCGGGTCTTGTTTATCCCAAGCAATCAAGAACATTCACTACTCCTCACACACATACCGATGATCACCGAGTACTACGCCACTAAATCCTGGTCTATTCCATTGTTTATTAACCAGAACCTAGTGGAGGGAGATATTGATCATTCACCAAATATAAATGAACAACAGAATCTAAAATCAAATACAATCATACATGATAATAAAAACTGTTATAATAAATTGAAACAGATTCGCATAAGTGAAAAGAGGATTTTAAAACATTAATAGAAGGAACTCATTAAATACAACATAGAAAAGCTATCCATCCCCAATAACATAGAATTTTAACCCACCATGTTAATGTTAATTGTGACTAAGTGGAAAGAAGAATTCATTACAAAACTAAGAATAACAAAAGAGAGAAAACAAAGAACAGAAAATTTGATGCTCCAGAATCTGTACTCCATAAGTTTTCCCCTTTTCTACCCTCCAGACGGCCGAAAATCACTGAGGTCCCTTATTATAGAATGTTGGAAGTGAAGGTGTATATAGACCCTCAAAATTTGAGAGTCATTGGACATTTTTAAAGAACTATATGTCCGAATCAATGACAATTACTTTTCTGGGCTCCAAACACTGTTTCACCCACTCCACTTGGACGCGCCAAAAGGATGCATTAATGAGCTCAATAATTTATGAATTTAATTTGAACTTCCCTTTTGAAGTCCTCTGTCGACACCATCTAGAAGAACCTCATTATAAGGTCCGCTGAAGGAGATATTCCACATTTAATGAAGTGGGGTCCATTCTGCCTGCCAAACTGATTTCTCCACTTGATTGAATTTTCTGTACCATTGGGTTTCGAATTGGGTCTTGGTCCAGAAGTAACATTTGAAGCCAACAAGCATATGAATCCTAAAAAAAAGTATTCACTTCAATTGAACCCATATTATAAAAGTTATTCCCGAAAACCAGAAGCTATATAAAACTGCCAATTTTATAGAATTACCCCATTTTCACATTTAATCCCAAAATACACCAAAAACACATAAATGATGCAAATACACTCACATTGAATAATTGGGAGGGATTAAATCATTGAAAAACATATAAATAATAATGAAAATAGTAACTCTATCATTTTCATGTGTCTCATACTTGATGTACAATATTTAAAAATTCCCTAAATATCAAATTTAGTTATTATTATTCATGAGGTCTTCACTATGAAAAAATATATGGATTCGTTTCATTTTTAGTCTATTTATTAAACAGAAATATTTTTTAATTATTTATATTTTCATATTATTTATCTAGTTATTTAAATGGAATACATGTTCATTCATTTACCTTACTATATTTATTATGATTATTGATTCATCGTTGGTTCTAATATACTTAACCCTTATTGGGAATTTTATCTCACCCTTATTTTGCTTCAATTTCCAGTGATTTTAAGATAAATTATTAGAATGAGTTCCAAGGATGTACTTTATTAAATTTTGTTATGTATTTTATTTCATTTTATATCCCCAATATAAAATGGGCACCATGTATGTAATCTAGTTTTCCAAAATTGCTAAATTGATTGGTCCTTTGGGATTTGATTCCCTATAATAATGCAAATGTAATAAAGTAAGGAACTGGATATGGGATTCAAGGGTCATGTCACTATATATGGTATTAGAGTAAATTTAGTAGAACCTTTGGAAGTTATATTTAGGGAAACATATATTAAAGAAACAAACCCTATGTTAGAATTTGATGATATGTGTAGAAGAACATCCCAAAGTAACCATGTTTATGATTATGAGTTTAGATATGCATAAATTTTAAAAATTATGTTATGTATTTCACAAATTTTGGGATTATAAATTATGTTTGATAATGATATGATCTAATCTAGTGTATTTCATCATTTATAAATGTCACCTAGAATAATGAATGTGAACCTTACCAATACATGTGATCCAAAGAGTAAGAAAAATAATTTCTTTCATGGTCTTAAGCCAGTCTTTTAAAGGGAACTATTCTCCCAAACATTATCATCAAATGAGGATATAATATCATGTTTTGATGAGATAGAGAAATAATTATCTAAGTATTATGGATATGGGGGAGGCATGAGAATAAAAGTACATCTAGGAAAATCTGGATAAAGGGAAGAAGGGAAAGAATAATTTTTCCCACATGTGATAATTGTGGAAAGAATCACCCTAGGAAGTGCTTGAAATGATTTGGAGTCTATTTTAAGTGTGGTAATAGGGGTCACTATGAAAAACAATACAAAAGGGAATGATAAAAAAAAGTATGATATTTAGTGTTACAACTGTAAGGAAATGTAGAACTATACAAACAAATAACCGAAGTGTTAAGAGAATATACCTCATAATAAGCTAAGGGATTATGGTCAAGCTTTTTTTGTTGATATTCCTGAAGTGGAATTATTAATTTTATCCTATATTTCGATCTTTGAATAATGGTGTAAGTATTTGTTATCATTGATATAATAGTTATAAGTATCATGGAATTTAGAAGGATTTTACTACAATACTTTTTTATCAAGGATTATAAGTGTGTTTTGATCATTACCAATGACCAAGAAAAATGATTCGGTGGTAGTTGAACTTCCGGGAAAACAAAAGATTGAGTACCCTTAATATATTCATTATATTAAGATAATGATGTTTGGATTAAGAGATGATTGATATGGAAAAATTAAATTAGATACTACTAACTACCTTTTATATTATTCTAATTTTTTAGATCTTAATATTTAGTATTGATCATATGCTTAACCATTTATTAAATTTTTGATGTTTAATATTGGATGAGTTTTTAGATATTAATGTATTACTATTCCATATGATGAAACATATGCTAAGAGATAATGTAAAAATGGTTCAAGGCACAAAAAAAATATACTATTGTGTTTATAAAATAGAAACGTAACATGTAATTATATTTCCCTATATTCTTAGAGAGAAAAGGTATTCCTCAAACTTAGGAAAACTATCTAAAAAATGTGTTATTGTATAACTACATTTTTTATGGTATCTTTGACCTTATTTGCAAATATTTGGTTTACTGTTTTGTAGTAATTGACCACATATGTATTACCTACATTATTATAATCAATTTTCTCTATCACTATCCATTATAACTTGATAGTTATATATCTGTTCCATGTTCATTTTTTCACTTATGTTCTACTATTTCAAAGCCATGTTTTTTGTAAACTTTGAAATTCCTTTTCCCTCTTATTAAGAGGATAATTTTTTTAACTCTTTTATGATGTTGGATTTTCAACAAAATTATTATTAAATATAAAACCTTATATTACTGAGATCATGTTTGAATTTTGAAGAATCAATTTATTTAAGATGTGGAGAATTTAACACCCTAATATTTTTAAAGAAAATATGATATTTCATTATGTATATGACCCACAAGACTAAAATTAGATGTTTATATAACATCTTAAAACATTATGACATATTTAATTTTATATTATATATTAAATAAAAAAAATTTACATTCATACAATATATTTTATAGACATATGATAAGAACAAATCATGTTTTATGCATAAAAAGATGTATTTTTCTAAATGCAATTTTATCGCCTTTTAATTGAATGGCTATTTAAAAACTAAAATTTTGACCATTTTATAAATTTTATTTTTCAAAATAAACTTCATTTTTTGAATTTGAAATTTAAATATTATATTATGTTAAATATTTGGTATTTTTCTGTGATATTACATTTTTTGAGGAATAATTAAAATTAGTGCATTTTAATTGTAAACTGCATTTTCATTTAAATAATTATTAATGTTGAATTATATTTTAAATTTTTTTTAAAGTTAAAATATATCAATTATAAATCAATTAATCAAATTTATGTCATTTTAATAATTTTTACTTTGAATTTAGATATAAAAACATAGTGAACTTTTGAACATTTTCACTTTAATAACCTACTTTCTCTCCATATCTGCGGGATTAGCTTTAAATTTAATTTTTTCACTTCAGTGAATAGAATTTTGAAAATTGGATATATTTAGATAGAATATCTATTATATTTATAATTTAATAATATCAATTTGATTTTTAACCATTATAATTAGTGAAAGAAGTTATAATTAATTATTGTGATTAAGGTAAAAAAGAGTTTACTTAGTGGTTAAACATTAATATTATTGGAAAATGACATATATACTTATCCAATACCCATTTACATGACCTATTTCAACCCTTTTAACCTTAGGATATATTTTTATGATTTTTTTTAAACACTATTCCAATAAATTGACCTATATAATAAGTTAAGTAAAGAAAAGGACAAAAAGAAACTTTCCTTGCCTTTAATATCTATAAAGCTAAGGTATAGAGAAAAAACTACCTATGAACAATTATATATATTATATTGAAAGATAATTTATCTATTTTCATTATAATAATTTATCTATAATTTTTATAGATGAATTAGTCACTCAAAATTCTTAAGAATCGTCAATGAAAAAAATATTTAGTTAATAATTAACTAAAGTAAATGATACTAAAAATATTAAAAGTGAAGTAAATTTATTGAATTATTATCTACCAGTAAATTTTTATATTAATATATCATGTTAAACATTTTTAAATTAATATATTAAAATTCCATAATTTTCCTGATATTTTTAAATTTAAATTATGTAAATGATGTCAAAATTGTCATTAATGTTTTTTATAATAAATTATTTATTATTAAAAAGATTAAAATTACTGAAAACCCTATCTTCATAATTTTTTTTGAAAATGTTAATAAATATCAAATATTTTCTATTTATGTACCAATTTATCTTTTATAATGAAAATATTAACCCCTAAATATTAAAAAAAATATCATGGTTCATGTTAAAGTGCAGTTTTTATGTGTTACATTCATTAATGTTAAAATTAATTTCCAAAACACATGGGATTTTTATTTAGTAAATTAGATATCATATTAATTATTCATTTTTTATATAATTTCTAAAAAAATATAACTTTAATTTAGTCTTAATGGTTAAATTACCTAGGTTAGGAAATTAATTACCCTATAGAAAACCCAAAAAATGTAAAAATAGAGAAATATATAAGTTAAGTAATAAATGATAACAATACATTTATTTTTGTGTTTTAGAGGTTTGGATCAACCGTAAATTAAATTTACTACATTAATTTTCAATTTTGGAGATAGTTTATGTAAGAAATACCTTCAATAGTGTTTACCTTTTTATATTTATAAAAAAGTCACTCCCCATCCACTATAAAAAACAAAATCACTCCCATAACTTCTTTAAACCTATAATAAATTTTGGATTTACCAAAACCTAACCAAAAAAACTCCAAAAATACCTCCCTCATCATACATTCCCAATTCTATGAATAAATTAATCCATTGAAGTATTTTGGTATAAACCAAAAGGAGTTGCCCAAATTAGAGGTAATGTTCTTTAATGATAACTTTTGTTTTATTTCTTTCACCACCACTTAAATTATTTTTATATCATGCATATATAATAAACTCAGTTTCCTAAATATACTGATATATTTTTATGTTAAGGGTATGACCTAAATCCCAAAACACTTCCATCAGATGGGATATGTAATTGTCATTCGTGTGTACGATAGACTACCGCCTTGCAAACCAATGTTGTTCGCTCTTCCATTACCACCTCTCAAGGTTGGGAATAATAATGGAACTACTATTTTTATATGATATGTATTATATTAATAATTTTTTTATGATACTGGAAATTTTTTATAACACATACCTTCATTCTTTCCATTTTATAGGAATACGGTAACAACATTTTTGGATGTGTGGATTATTACCTCCTCAAAGAAATGTGATTCATTCACACATTACATGAAATATATTAAGGATTTGTTTAATAAGAATATTTAATATATATGACATAAATTTTATAATTAAATTATAATACACATATATACCATTTACTTTTATTTCTTTCAAGGGGACAATAAAATGGAAACAGTGTTCATGCGTACGTATGGTTTACCATCTCTATGAACGGTGTATTTCATTTACTATAACTAAATATTATGAATTAATATAAATAGTTATATATTGAATATATATTATATACATTTAATAATTATTATATTCATGAAATAATTTCATTTCTGGTAATATAATATATCATTTTCTTTATTACCCTTTCACACACTAAAAAAGTGATAATGTCGTTCGTAGACATGTGGAGTAATGCCTCCTAGAAGAGATGTGATTCCTTTTTCATCACATGAATTTTATATAGAATTATATACAATTAAATAATTTTGTATTTAATATATAATTATTATTCTATAAATATAAATGTTACTTTCCTTCTTTCCATAATTATCATTGAAAAATAGAAATGTCACTCATGTGTATATAGTGTCTATTGTCTCTTTGATCATAACATTAGTTCATTTTTCATAAAAATATTCCATTATTGGTTTCAAAATTATAATTTATATATAAATATGATAATTATTTCATGATTATTATTCTAAATATGTTGTATAATGACCTCCATGACCATAGTCAACCAACTTCAGTCATTTTTGACACATAAGCCGAGTATTGTCAAAACCTCTGATGTAAACATGATTGATTGATTAATTTTATAAAAAATTGTAATAAGTGAACTAAAATTAATAATTGAAATGAAAAATTTTCTCAAACATGTAATTGATTAACATTATTTTATTATTTAGGAAGATGAAACAAACATTACAAGCCAGGCTCATACTAAGTGAATTCACCTAAATTTACATTCTATTGAGACTTAATTGTTATTATTAACCAATTAAATTTTATGTGGTGTATATATTTCAAATTATTCATTTAATATCATGATTCACCCATAATACATGTTATTTTAGGTTTCACTTTGAATTGTCTCATTCAAGGGGTTTTGACTTGAATATTACTAAGTGGAAAAATTTATCTTTTCGATCTCACTTTCTATTGTAATTGTTAACATTATCTCGAAACAATGACATCCATATGTTATTTTTATAGTAAAATAAATTTTTATTATATATCTATATTCTAATGTGATATATATTATTATTTCCTAAATCATATACCAATTTTACATATAGTATTTACTTTGAAAGTTTTTTGAATAACTGGGTAAATATTGATAAATCTGTATCCTTTAGTCAATACATATATTTGATAAGGTGTGTTTTTTATTAATTAAATTGATTACTTGATATATGATTAATTCTATAGACTTTAAATGAAGGGTGGTTCTTAAAATTTATATATCCCCTTGAAGTAATGATAGGTTCTCATGAGATAAATTAGTTGTGCAAGGTAACTGGGTTTCTACCTATAGTTTTAAATAATCTTGTGAGAGGTCTTGATGGTAAATTTTTCATGTGACTCAGGCATGAAAACTAATATTTATGAATTTCTTACATTAAGAATTTATTTATTATTATCCATGATATTTTTATTATGAAACAATCTATGGATGCATTTAATTTTTATTCAATTGATTAAGTGGAATGTGTTTTCATTTTTTTACCATTCCATATTGTTTATCTAGTTATTTAAATAGAATTAATATTATCTAATTTACCATTTAATATTAATAATTATTATTGATTCATAATATCTTTTTTTGTACTTAACCTTTACTGATCATTTGAGATCACCCTTATTTTGTTTTTTCCCTGGGATATGAAGATGAGTTCATAGAATAAGTTTCAAGGGTGCAGTTTATTAGATTTTATTATGTATTTTATTTTATTTTCTATCCCCAATGTAAAATTAGTATCATGTATATAATATGGTTTTCCAAATATACTAAACATATCGGTCCTTCAGAATTTAATTTCATGTAAGCATTCCAATTTAATAAAGTAAGGCACTAGATCTAGGCCTATGGGGTCGAGGTGTTACATTCTTTAACATGAAGTTATTTATTATCCATAAATCAATCTAATAATTATTATTTATCCCTACTATGGAATTTTATTCTTCTATCTATTTCCCCTTCTCTTATTTTTCTTGTTTGCCTCTTTTTTTCAACGATTTTCTTCAATGTTTCATTCATATTCCTCTTCCTCTCTTAGTGCCTAAACTAGAATTCTCAACACAAAACTAATCAGAATGATGGGATTCCATGAAAATTTTGGGTTGTGTGAGTAGGTATTATTTTAGGTATCTCATTATGTTCTAATATTCTGGGTTTAGTTATATTTTCATGTTATCTTTGGAATTATCATTGGACCTACTGGGTTCTTTTGAACTTACCTAGAATAATGAACCTCATGCTTTGTCCAGTGCGTCGGTGCTCTAGGTGGTTTGGGTATTAACTATGGGATATCTCAATAGGTTCACTATGATTGTGTTTTGGGGTGTTTTGGTTTTAATTATATCATTTTTTGTTCTTCCTCCGTGTTTTTGTGTATCTTCTATCACTCTAGTTCTTCCAGTATTTCAGGGTTGGATGTCTCCTATATCTCTTCATCCCTTGTGTTCTTATTCAATTCTATATCTTTTATCTAGTAAAAGGGTTTTTGCTTCATAGGATTAAATCAAGGGTGACTATTATTGGACATCTCATATCTCATGGTGTAAACCATTCATTGTGTAGGAATAATGTGGTGGAATGGTTATTTAGGTTCCTCAACATCTTCCATTCATTAGGTGGACTTATTCTATAGTAGGGAGGAGGTTTCATTTGTGTGTTTTATTTCTTATGGTTATTCTGGATGATATTTTTGGATCTCTTATTTCTATTGATTCTGGTTTTTTTTTGTTTGATGTATATGTTATAAGGATTATTTAATAGTTATAGTTCCCTAGACCTTTAGTGTTGATGTTGCATTTTTGTTGGTGTGTATATTCTAGAAGGTTGGTGATGTTGATGGTCACTAGAGGTGATGATGAGTGATGAACTCAAGCGACGTGTTTTCTTGAAATTCAAGCATGTAACTAATCTTGAATATGACATCACTAATCTAGTCTACTACATGATTTTCTCTAGATAATTTGGAAGTTGGTTTAAAATTTGAATATTTTATTATGGGTTTTTTTTAATTTTTTTGTAATTATGTGAAATTTTTTTGGATTGGGTAATGGTTTTTCAGGTTCCCACACAAACATAAAATTTGGTTTCATACAAAAAATCAAGAAAATAGATATTCATCGACTGATGCTCAAGAGTATCACCAAGAAAAAATTGGTTTTAGGAAGAATAATGATGTCAACCTTTAGAGTTTTACATTATTTATTTTATATTATATGAATATTTCTTGTATTATGATGTTTTAACAAAGGTTATATATCAGTTGATACTATAGTGCATGAATGGTAGAGAATTCAATGGGAATTATTAGAAAGGGGTATAAACTGGTTCTTTTCCAATGTAAATGGTCATTAAAAATTTTAAATTAACATGGGAGTGTTATCCAAAGAATGATTATTATGTGTAATGGATCTAAACCTAAGGATTTGGGATTTGTGATATTTTTAGTGGTTCAACTATGGTTATAGAAACCCATATTTTTTCTAAACATTAATTCATGATTTATTACATGATGATACACATAAAAAATACCAAAGGATTAAGAGTCCTGGTATTTTTAGGTCATTAGATACATATATGAATAAATTGAAATAGGTATGAAAATATATTGTTTAAAATTCCATAACTTTCCCTTAAAATCCATTGATCTTCTAATATTTCATTGGATAAGCTGGGGATTTACATAAGAAATAGGTGAGTTATAAATCCCCGTAATGAAATAATCAATGCATATAATGATGAGAGTAATACATGATTGTCATGAGGCATATCAAGGTGACATAAAAGGGTGAAAGTAATAATCATGAACATAAAATCTTAATAATAGATGATGTCATATGGCATTATAGGAATGAGGTGACAACATAAAATATAAAACATAAATCTACAAATATGAATCAAGTAAAACCTGTAAGATATTATAACATAGTATAATTAAGTTAAATGACTATAAACCATATATGGAATCTCTTGACAAGAAATTTTTTTCCAATGAATTGGAGGGCTATATAATCTTGGTCCCACCCATCACATACATATCATGTCCATTAATTTTTATTCTATGTAGACTATACAAAAAATGAATGTCTTTCATCCCTTTTAATATCATGATTAAGGTGTATATGTAATATACAAGGATTCCCATGATCAATGAAGGATATGTACATATAGTTGAATATCATTGATTGGAAATGGGAATGATAATTCCCAACAAAAAATTTTGGCAATGAAAATCATGGCATAATTTTTGAAACAAAACAGTTGTATATAAAGGATCATAAAAGGGTTTAATGAGAGTAAAATGTGGTCTCTCATTATGTAGGAATAACAAGGATTGTAAATATTTCTATAAAAATGATTCACCCATAGGATATCATTAAATACTATGTGCATGATCAAATTAGATATTTATACTTTTAAAAACAACAATAGCTAAAAAGGATTATCAAAGTGACAGTACGAGGTCAATTCCATAGAGATGGGGGAACAAGGTGATGAAGAATATTGAGAAAAGGTTGTGCTATCCCAATTTCAATTGATTTTATTAATCTAATTAAATAAATAAAATTATATTGAAAAGGTTTAAGAGTGGAAAAATGGTTCCATGGGGTGGTTTTAAAAAATTAATTAATTCATCTTTTCTTGGGAAAAAATTATATTAAATAGCTATACAACCATTCTATTTTATTGATATAAGAAATTTTATGTCCTAAAAATTACTCCCAAACATAATAATGTTAGATTATAATGTTGATCCAATATATCCCATGTACTTTAGGATTTGATGATATCAAATATCCTTCATACATTACTGATGATAGTTTTCTCTAAGTGTGTTTATCAAGTTTTATTCTTTCTTTATTTGTTCGATAATAAATTTATGTTAGTATGATTTCTGGACACTTTGGATAAAATATTTATAATTCCATAAAATTGTTTATTTGAATCCTTGGGATATGTGGTGAAAATGGCTATACTGATCAATCAACTATATAAATGAAATTGATACATCAATGGGTTATGCTTTGGAATCACCTACGTTGAAATTGCCAACATCGACAAGATCACCTATGTAAGGAATATTGTTAGGTCCACTAGGCTGAATACCCTGAGAGGGGGGGTGAATCAGGGTATGACTAATTAAAAATTAAAGCCCTTTCTGATCTTGTTTCGCTGTTAAGCAAAACACTCTTCTCTCTCTTCCCTGCTGCACAATATAAACAGAAAGTAAAGCAAGCACAGGACACAACAATTTTACTTGGTTCACCGCTAAGGGCTACGTCCAAGGAGCATACGCCGACAGGTTGCCGGTCGTACCAAGTCCACTAAACTTCACTAGCTGTGGATTACAATGTTCGGGCTAGATCACTTCTATGCCCAGGCTCACTGCCTATACAAAGTTTAGGGTCAGCTCACTGCTTTCCCAAGGGTCACTCCCTGTTTCTCTCTCTCTGGCTCACTGCCGGTGGAGAGGATCACCTTCTTCCTCTTCCTAAGCTCACTGCTCTTGGAAGGGAATCCAATCACAGTTTATAGACCTGTAGGTCTCTTCATTTTCATGAAGGAATGCATCTTCCTCAGTATGTAGATGCTCTGTTGAAGTCCAACTTTCACCCGCAGATGAATCTCACTTTGCACCGGATGTACCGGGCAACCTCAGTTTTTACGCGCAACCCTTACGGTGCCTTGCGCGCAATTTCTATGGTTTGCGCGAAATTCCTTTTTCGCGCAACCTCCAAATTTTACGCGCAGCCTGGAAACTGCCTTGCGCGCAATTCACTGCTTTTGCGCGAAATCCACTTTTCGCGCAATCTTCTTTTTACGCGCCAATACAAACTTTCTGCGCAGCCTTTGCTTTGCGCGCAATCTGACTTTACGTGCAAACTTTAAGTTTACGCGCAACACCCTTTCTAACTTCAATTTCGCGCACCAGAGCTCGGGTATTTTCTATGTCTTGAACTCTTCTGAATGGAGGAGGGTCACTTCATATTTATAGGCAAAATTGACCCCGCGCGAAAAACCCTCCTTGAGCGCGTAATCCGCTTTGATCTTCCGCGCACAAACATTTTCCGCGCACTGCTCCATAATTTCGCGCACCTCATGCCTTTGCCATTTTACGAGCTTCGGACCTCGTAACACCTCTTGAGCGAAATACTTCATCCGCTATTTCGCGTGCCACTTCAATTTTCCGCGCACGCCTCCAAAATTTCGCGCGTCTCATTCCTTTACCGATTTTCAAGCTTTCGGCCTTGAAACATCTTTTGCGCGAAATACAATTTCGCGCAACCCGCTGTTTTGCGCGCCACACTTCAAGATTTCGCGCAACCCTCTAGTTTTGCGCGCCACGCTTGATTTTTCCGCACACCTCCTTCATTTCTCTCTCCTCAACCTTTGCCAACAACATATCACTCCATTTTCCATTGGCGATTTTCAGGCCCAAAAATTTGGCAAACACTGGAAAACGGCGCCACCTTGTACTGCTCTTTTGTACCGCCTCCAGATCGTCCTTTCCTTTGTCAAAGTTCTTTGTCAACATGGAATGTCAACAACTTCTCGGGAACTCGACAATTCTCCATGGAAACCTGCTTTGTCAACAAACACAATCAACCCAAAAATGCTACAATGTTACCTTGAGGGATTTTTGCCCAACAATCTCCCCCTTTGGGTTTGTTGACAATTCTTCACAACTCTGCTCAGAAGTATTTTCTGCACTTTGATACCTCACTGAGTCTTCTTCCAGCTGCTACCACCATTCGCCTCTTGCGATTATGATAGCGTTCAAGGAATCACTTAACACGTACTCTAAGCCCACATGAGCAATGCTCGGCGTGAGAAACAAGAGTAGTATGAAAAGTTCATCAATGAATCACTTCATGTCAGACCCCAATTGTCGATTCCACCCTGATACCAATTGGTGATTTTTTAAAGTTGATACCTATTGTTGATAGCTGGACACCGTCTCACACCATTCCAACACCACTGTTCTGCTTTTATCACGATCCTCAGTTATCGTGATTTCTATGATTTGATCGATCACTTCTAGCATCGTCAGATTTCAAACACTCCCCCTTTCTCATTGCTCCCCCTTTCTGGCTGCTCCACCTGTCAGCTTCTCCCCGTAACAATTATGATTTATCAAATCTCCGCACTATTTCCTCTCTTGAACTAACACTTTTCTCCCCCTTTGTCAAGCACTTGTCAAGCACTTTTCTCCCCCTTTGTCAACGAACCCAAAGGTCACGCCTTTGTAGTCTGTAACATAGTAGAGAACACATATCAGCGCATTAGGGAAAAACACACCATACCTCGGGGAGAGGGGGGGGTCCCACATCCCCACTATTTCAAGTGCGGGGAGTCGACTGAACTCCTAGAGCCAGTCGATGCCTCTCAAAAGCTTCCTTGGGTAAGGCCTTTGTCAGAATGTCTGCAACCTGTAGCTCTGTAGGCACGTACTCCAACTTCACGATTCCCTGCTCAACCTTCTCCTTGATGAAATGATACTTGATCTCAATGTGCTTTGTCCTTGAGTGATGGACAGGATTTTTGCTAAGATTTATAGCACTTGAGTTGTCACACTGGATTCCGATCGGAGACTTCACTTCAACTCCCATATCTTCAAGCTGCTGCTTCATCCACAATAACTGTGTGCATGCTTGAGTGGCCGCAATATACTCAGCTTCTGCGGTGCTCAATGAAATGCAATCTTGTTTCTTTCTTAGCCAAGAAATACACAATCCACCAAGATAGAATGCACCACCTGACGTTGATTTTCTATCATCGGCTGAACCGGCCCAGTCTGCATCAGTGTACCCCAATAACTCTTTCTGAGATTTGTCATTGTATGTCAAGCCGAAGTCCACCGTGCCCTTAATATACCGAAGTATTCTTTTCACTGCGAGCATGTGACTTTCCTTGGGATTACTTTGATATCTCGCTGCTTGGCATGTGGCGAAAACAATATCAGGCCTTGTTGCGGTTAAGTACAACAGACTTCCAATGATTTGCCTGTATTCTGTGATATTAACTGCCTTGCCATCCTCGTCTTTTGATAATTTCATCCGGGTAGCCACCGGAGTCTTCATCTCCTTGGAATTTTCCATTCCAAACCTTTTCAGGACCTCCTTGGCATATTTAGATTGAGAAATGAGTGTTCCATTCCTTCCTTGTGTGACCTGTAGACCAAGGAAAAACGTTAGCTCTCTAATCATTGACATTTCAAACTCATTTTTCATGAATTCGGAAAACTGTCTGCACTGAGCTTCATCTGATCCACCAAATATTATGTCATCGACATAAACCAACACCATCATCCTTTGATTACTGTCATTACTGAAATAGAGATTGTAATCAACTCCTCCACGCTGAAAACCAAGCTTCTTCAAGTACTGATCAAGCCTTGAGTACCATGCCCTTGGTGCTTGTTTCAGCCCATACAACGCCTTCTTCAGCCTGCAAACTTTGTTCTCATCCTCATGAATGAGAAAACCATCTGGCTGCTCAATATACACCTCCTCTTCCAGAACCCCATTCAAGAATGCGGATTTGACATCCATCTGGAATACTTTGAACTTCCTTTGCACTGCGATGGCTAGAAATAATCTTATTGTCTCCAGCCTTGCAACCGGTGCAAATGTCTCATCAACATCAATTCCCTCGATTTGGGAGTACCCCTTGCACACTATTAGTGCTTTGTTCCGAATCACTGTGCAATCTTCATTCATCTTGTTGCGATAGACCCATTTGGTCCCAATGACATTCTTGTCCGTTGGCCTCGAAACAATCTCCCATGTCTGGTTCTTCTCAATCTGATCAAGCTCTTCGTTCATGGCCTGAACCCAGTTTTCATCTTCAGCTGCATCAGAAAAACATTTCGGCTCCACTTGAGACAAAAACGATGCTTGCTGTGATGATTTCATTCTTCGAGTCTGAACTGGAGCTGTTTGATCACCAATGATATTCTGCCTATCAATCTCAGCTCGACTCTTTGTCTTCCTCGCAGACACCGACTTGACACTTTCCTCTTCATCATCAGTATCTTCTTCTGAGTCAGCTTCTGCCACTTCTGCTCCCCCTGGGTTGCTTACCTCATCATCACTTTCATCCAGGAACTGTTCACTGGGTCGTTGAGCAGTCTGTTCATTTTCGACTATAGTGACATCATTACTCTCAACAATTTTTTCCAGCCTATTGTTGTAGCATTTATATGCTTTGCTTTTCCCTGAATAGCCAAGGAATATCCCTTCATCTCCTCGTGCCTCAAACTTCCTATGATGTTCTTTGTTGAGAATGAAACACTTACTTCCAAATATTCGAAAGTATTTCAACGTTGTCTTCTTTCCGTACCACAGTTCATACGGAGTCTTCCCTTGCTTCGGACATAACAGGGACCTGTTTGAAACATAGACCGATGTCAAAACTGCTTCCTTCCAAAATTTCTCTGGTAGGTCCTTATCAATAAGCATTGTTCTGGCCATGTTGTTAATGATCCGATTCCTCCTTTCTACCACTCCATTCTGTTGGGGAGTTCTCACTGATGAAACTTGATGCCTTATCCCATGTTTCTCGAGATAGTTTTCAACCTGACTGTTTGTAAATTTTGTACCGTTATCAGTACGAAACTTCATAATTTTCTGCCCAAGCATCTTTTCTGATTCCCTCCTGTACTGCTTTATGCAACTGAACACCTCTGTCTTATGGGTAATGATGAATACCCAGGCCATTCTGCTGTAGTCATCAATGAAAAGAACATAGTACCTTTGCCCATCTATAGCTCGTGGTGAGATAGGTCCACATACATCAGCATGCACCAATTCGAGCACTCGAGTTGCTTTTTGTTCCTTTGGCTTGTATGTCTTCCTGATGATCTTCCCTTGTTGACAAGCATCACACGTATGAGTGCGATCACGTGATAGTTTGGGAAGGTCTCTAGCAGCATCGCACTTTACCAGATCTTCCATAGATGATTGAAATAGATGACCAAGTCGCTTATGCCACAGCTGATTTTCTTCTTCTCTGGATAAAAGGCATGAATCTTCTTCCCCACCTACCAGGTAAAGATTCTCCTTTGTTCGTTTTCCCTGAAGAATGATTATTCCATCTTTTCCTTTAACAGTACCCATCTTCTTGGTAAATAGTATAGAGTGCCCAGAGTCACATAGTTGACTGACGCTAAGCAGATTATGACTGAGACCCTCTACCACCAAGACATCAGCATGTCTCATTTCTTTGCCCCCAAACTTGGCTTTTCCTGAGCCAACAATCTTCAGGCCTTCATCATTTCCAAACTTGACAACTCCTTCTTTGTCATATTTTATGCCTGTAACCAGATCCTTATTACCCGTCATGTGGGATGTGCAACCACTGTCAAGGATCCAAACACCAGAACGATCTGATGCTTTAAGGGCAATTTCAGCAACTACGGCCTTCTCTGTTTTCTTCTTCCTAGTCCATACTTTTTCTTTCATACTCGGCATGGATTGAGGCTTCTGTTCTTTCTCAGAGTATGATGGACCAGCTTCATCTTGCAAAACTGCAAATCTGTTCTGAACTTTTAACTCATTTTTCGGTTTACTGATCTGCTGCTTGCGAACATTTTGATTCTGCTTTGGCACATTTTTCTGAATGGTCAGAGTGCAGTACCTAGCCATGTGTCCAAATCCTCCGCACCAAAAACAGTGTCCTTCAAAAAATGTTCTGGAAAACCGTTCTCTGTTTGGCTGCCATCTCTGTTCTTGTTCCCTTCGATATCTTTTGGCTATGGAACACACATACTGTGAATGTCCCATCTTTCCACAACAATAACACCTGATATAAGGTGCATTCCTTCGTGTTACTTCAGCACTACGAGTTTCCCCTTTGGATCTCTGAGTATTCTGATCCTTCTTTGTGCTCAAATCCACTTTCAATCTCGGGACAGGTGCTTGCGGTCTAACTTCAACTGCCGCAGATTTTTGTTTCTGATTAAGCCGTGAATCAGCCTTAACATATGAGTTCAATTGCTGCTTCTTTCCTGCTGAACTACTAGGCTCTTCTTTCTTCTTTTCCGTCTTCGTAACGACCTGATTTCCCAAGAATGTGTTGGGATTCAAAGGTTTTTCCTGTTCTTTAACTTTTCTCCGCAGACCGACAACTTCCTCTTCAAGCTCTTCAATACGCTTGACGTGATCTTTCACTTTTCGACTCAAGCAATCGATCTCCCTTTTCTGCTCTTCAATCTTGAGCTTATGCTCATCAACCTTTTCTGTGTGCTCTGGCCTGGAAGACTTAAGATTCTCAATTTCTTTCTCAAGCTCAGACTTCTGTTCTTCTTGTTGTTGCATGTAGAGTTTGGCATCACGTACTATCTTGTTGGCTTTCTTTGTTTTTGCTCTCCAAACATCTATCTCTTCAAGAGCTGCTTCTAATTCAGCTTCCATGTCAACTCTCCCTTCAATTTCTTCTTCTTCTTCATCAGTTTCGGTTTCTTTCTTTTCTAGAGCACTACTAGCAACAGCCACCATCGCATTTTGACCATGATCTTTGCAGTTTTCTATCTCTTCAACTTCTTCACCCTCAGACTCATCTGAACTGTCAATTTCTTGGGAAAGAAGATTCTTCTTCTTAAAGAAATTTCTCTTGAACTGCTTCTTCCCTTTCACATAGGCTGAAGATTTTTTCATGGGAATCTTAACTTCATCTTCATCGCTTTCTTCTTGAAACTTTTTGGGGCATCTTGCAGCAAGATGACCAACCTTTCCGCATCGGAAGCATGCTAGTGGAAGTTTCCCTTTAAACTTTCCTTTTCCTCTTTGCAGATTTGAAGAAAGGAACGACATCACCTCATCTGACTCTTCTTCCTCCTTAGAATCTTCAATAGTGAGCCTCTTCATGGCCTTAAATGCCACCTCTTTGGATTTCCCCTTTTCCACAGCATCGTTGTCGTCATTTCTCATTTCATATGCAACAAGAGTGTTGTGTAGGTTATCCAATGTTAGCTCTTTCGGATCTTTATCTTCCAACACAGAAACTTTCGGATTGAACCGAGGTGGAAGCTTTCTCAAGATGCGCTTTACGATTTTAATGTCTTCGATAATTTCTCCAAGACCCCGCATGTCTTCTACCACAGCATTTACCCTGTCAAAGAATGCATCAACGGACTCATTCGGGTTCATTTTGAGATCTTCATACTTGTTCCACAACACTTGCAGCTTTTCCTCTCTGACTTTTGTATCCCCTTCATAAATATTCAAAAGTTTTTCCCACATGGCATGTGACGTTTTGCATGACATCACCTTTTTATAAATGGGATTAGAGAGGGCTCCACCTAAGGCGTTTATTGCTTTGGAATCAGCATCCAACTCTTTGTGCTTGGCTTCTGATAATGCACCACTAGTAATATCAGCTGTGATACCATGCATAGCTGCTGAAAACACATCCATTCCCAGAGATCGGAAATAGTGTTGCATTCGATTCTTCCATATCTGAAAATTACATCCGTCGAAGATCGGAATCCCTCTATGATTAGTGACCTCCATTTAGAGAAGACCAACTGTTAACCTTTCCATCTGATACCACTTGTTAGGTCCACTAGGCTGAATACCCTGAGAGGGGGGGTGAATCAGGGTATGACTAATTAAAAATTAAAGCCCTTTCTGATCTTGTTTCGCTGTTAAGCAAAACACTCTTCTCTCTCTTCCCTGCTGCACAATATAAACAGAAAGTAAAGCAAGCACAGGACACAACAATTTTACTTGGTTCACCGCTAAGGGCTGCGTCCAAGGAGCATACGCCGACAGGTTTCCGGTCATACCAAGTCCACTAAACTTCACTAGCTGTGGATTACAATGTTCGGGCTAGATCACTTCTATGCCCAGGCTCACTGCCTATACAAAGTTTAGGGTCAGCTCACTGCTTTCCCAAGGGTCACTCCCTGTTTCTCTCTCTCTGGCTCACTGCCGGTGGAGAGGATCACCTTCTTCCTCTTCCTAAGCTCACTGCTCTTGGAAGGGAATCCAATCACAGTTTATAGACCTGTAGGTCTCTTCATTTTCATGAAGGAATGCATCTTCCTCAGTATGTAGATGCTCTGTTGAAGTCCAACTTTCACCCGCAGATGAATCTCACTTTGCACCGGATGTACCGGGCAACCTCAGTTTTTACGCGCAACCCTTACGGTGCCTTGCGCGCAATTTCTATGGTTTGCGCGAAATTCCTTTTTCGCGCAACCTCCAAATTTTACGCGCAGCCTGGAAACTGCCTTGCGCGCAATTCACTGCTTTTGCGCGAAATCCACTTTTCGCGCAATCTTCTTTTTACGCGCCAATACAAACTTTCTGCACAGCCTTTGCTTTGCGCGCAATCTGACTTTACGCGCAAACTTTAAGTTTACGCGCAACACCCTTTCTAACTTCAATTTCGCACACCAGAGCTCGGGTATTTTCTATGTCTTGAACTCTTCTGAATGGAGGAGGGTCACTTCATATTTATAGGCAAAATCGACCCCGCGCGAAAAACCCTCCTTGAGCGCGTAATCCGCTTTGATCTTCCGCGCACAAACATTTTCCGCGCACTGCTCCATAATTTCGCGCACCTCATGCCTTTGCCATTTTACGAGCTTCGGACCTCGTAACACCTCTTGCGCGAAATACTTCATCCGCTATTTCGCGCGCCACTTCAATTTTCCGCGCACGCCTCCAAAATTTCGCGCGCCTCATGCCTTTACCGATTTTCAAGCTTTCGGCCTTGAAACATCTTTTGCGCGAAATACAATTTCGTGCAACCCACTGTTTTGCGCGCCACACTTCAAGATTTCGCGCAACCCTCTAGTTTTGCGCGCCACGCTTGATTTTTTCGCACACCTCCTTCATTTCTCTCTCCTCAACCTTTGCCAACAACATATCACTCCATTTTCCATTGGCGATTTTCAGGCCCAAAAATTTGGCAAACACTGGAAAACGGCGCCACCTTGTACTGCTCTTTTGTACCGCCTCCAGATCGTCCTTTCCTTTGTCAAAGTTCTTTGTCAACATGGAATGTCAACAACTTCTCGGGAACTCGACAATTCTCCATGGAAACCTGCTTTGTCAACAAACACAATCAACCCAAAAATGCTGCAATGTTACCTTGAGGGATTTTTGCCCAACAAATATACAACTTCAATATTCAGCTATGTAAAATGGTTATTTAGAGTAATATGATACATGTGAAATCACAAAAATGGTCATTCAGCTATGTAAAATATTTTCATGTATTAATCGAATACGTGATAAATCACCTACATGAAAAACCAAATACGTAAATATACTCTATGAAGAAATCAGTTAAGTGAATTTTTTATGTAGTGAAATCAGCTATGTTGCTTCAATCAGCTACTTCAGTATCA